>CM069859.1:66426863-67099363 GCA_036172795.1 Pelodytes ibericus
CTGCGCACTTGTCCAGCATGCTGTGCAATCAACCCTTGTGTTGGGATCGATTACATTGCATGTTGCAAGACTAGCACCTGTATAGATATCATTTGCAGAAAAAATAATAATGGAACTTTGTCATATTGTACCTTTTAGTGTCTTAAACGTGAGAAACATTATTCAAACCTTCTTGTGCTGAAAGGTTTAAAATGGCTTAAAAACCATCTGTGCATTGGGGATCTTGAGTATTTTTCAGGTGCAGTGAATCGAGCTGCAAAACCAATTCTATCAGCTTGTTGCTCTTCAAAAGGTCCTGAAATACATAGATCACTAACATCCATGCAGAATGTGACACCCTAACTGTACACATTCCATGTTTGCAAGTAAGTCCTAGATTGTATGGTGTGTGAGATTAACTGATCTTTGGAACTAGTGTTTTAAAGATTTACCAGAAGTTGTAATTTTAAAATAGATTGTGACTGAGATAACCTATTGTGCAAAAGCGAAAGTTTAGTCTTGTTTAATTTGCATTACTGAATTCTTCTACAGCATTAATATGCTTCCTGGAATATATTCCTGTATAATAATAATTGAGGACAAATAACATTTGGTACTTTTAGGGAAATTTAATCTGCAGGATAATAAACTCCCCATTGGCTTGGGATGTTTCACCAAGACCAAACACTTTAAGACATTCAATGACATTGGTTTTGTTAGTCAAAGTTAAATAACAAACGTCTAGTACCAATGAGTCGACTTGGTACATGAAAATATAAAAGTGTAGTGTACACACAACATAATGAGGAAGGGGAATGACCACCAAATGTGAATCATGAACCCCACTTGTTTATAGTTTCTCCAGCATAAATTCGAGATGTTTGGTTATATGTGTGCTATTTGGTTTGGGGTCCGGTACCATCAGTATAATAATTTTCTGGAGGATACAAATGGTCTCCTCTGCTGTTTCCATGCAAAAATAAGGGTCTCTCTCTGCACTTGCAGCGCCAGTCACTGAACAAAGTCCCATGGAAACATGGCAGCTGCCGGTGAGAGGATAAACTGGCCTGTACTACCAAATGTACATGTCCATTTCACACTTTGTCACTTTACCCATTATCAAGGCTGCATCCTATAAATATAAAACAAATACCTGCCCCACATTATGCCTGCTATGAGACTTTGTAGAAATGGAGTCGCACTATACATATAGAAACATAGAATGTGTCGGCAGATAAGAACCATTCGGTCCATCTAGTCTGCCCAATTTTTTTTGAGTACTTTTATTAGTCCCCCGTTCCCGATCTTATAGCTAGGATAGCCTTGTGTCTATCCCACGCATGCTTAACATCCTTGACTGTGTTTACCTCTACCACTTTTTCCATACATCCACTACCCTCTCAGTAAAGTAATACTTCCTGATATTACTTTTAAATCGTTGCCCCTCTAATTTAAGACTATGTCCTCTAGTTGTGGTAGTTTTTCTTCTTTTAAATATACTCTCTTCCTTTACTGTGTTGATTCCCTTTATGTATTTAAATGTTTCTATCATATCCCCCCTGTTACGTCTTTCCTCCAAGCTATACATGTTAAGATGCTTTAACCTTTCCTGGTAAGTTTTATCCTTCAACCCATGAACCAGTTTAGTAGCCCTTCCATATGATACTTGAATAGTTTTTATAGCTATTGCTGAGTATCCTAGTCACATTCATCCAGTGTTCAAATCATTAGTATTGTTTCTGCCAACCATTACAAAAAAAAAAAAAACCCAAAGAAAAAATCTTCATGACAAAAATGCAATAAAAAGAAATTGGGGGGGTGGGGGGAAACCTGCCTGCAAACCTAGTCCAGCAGTACGATCACTCTGCTCTGCGCCGCATCCTTTTAGGAAGTGCTGAGGAGAGTGCGCCGGTTATGTAAATGAGCCGGGTCACATGACCTGCAAACCCATGCTTTAAGAGGGTGTAGTAAAATACTGACAAAGAAGGACGGAATAAGGAAAGGAAAATCTCCCCTCAGCGCTGGGTAGGACACACAAACGATGTGGCCTGGCAGCAGGGCCACGTTTTGCATGGAGATAAAGTTTACAGGAACCAAGTTAGTTGAGTTGGACACATGCAGGGACACTAGGGTGGTGTTGTCCCCTGCTGCTGCCTGAGACCACAATGAGCTTTTGATCAGCTTAGTGTACTTGGTATCAGGGTGATGTGCATGTACTTCCAACTCCTGAAGTAGTTCACTTGCTTTACAGGCGGAGTGGAACACCCGAGTGCAAAAGAATAAAAAAGCTACAAATGCGTAGTTGGTCCCGTCCGGATTTACCAACGAGGCTATTTTGACAAGTTAAGTCATCATAAGGTTGCGAAGGAGTTGAAGCACTTCTATGCAATTTTAAAGTTGTTCTTCAAATAAGTTAATCATTAGATTTAATTCACATATTACAAACCGAAAACCTATTCCCATAAAAACAAAGCGAGATGAGAAAAAAACACTGTAGTTGGAGTAAAGTAAAAAAAAAAAAAAAATTCAGAAGCCAGCCTATTTTTTTAATTTTTTTTAGGAGCCATAAAATTGATACTTCCATGGAGATCTATGTAAAACAATCAAAGTAGCCAGCAGTAGGGAATATAGGAGCAATGGCTCCCTTGCTCCTGGCATTTAACAAGTCCTGATGTAAACAAGGCAATATTACTTTCAGATATGAATGTACCCACAGCTTAAGTTGTGAACTTTAATATTTTCAGAGTTCATTTAGATCCTGGGCCCCAGGTCACCATGGAAACCAGGAAATTAGACCTGGTGGCCAGGTATTGTCATCCCCACATGGCACTCCTTTGCCGCTGGGATCAGTGTTTGTTTGTTTTCAGTAGTGCACAAGGGAGCAGAATGTGTGCTGTTCAGACTTCTGGTTCTGCCCCCTTGTGCACCATTCTTTAGTGTCTGAGTCCTGGGTGTCCCATGACATCCCAACACTTAGCAGGACTACAAGTGAAGATGGTCTGTGTCTCGGTGAGAGACACAGACCAGGCTGGAGTAGAAATGCCCCTCTCCCCTACAATTGGTTAATGCTGCAGGGAGGGGGGGACATATTGACAAGTGTACTTTTTTGCCCCATTTATAAAAACAAAAAATGCAGGCTTGTAAATATTTGACTTACTGTGTGTGTGTGTGTGTGTGTGTGTGTGTGTGTGTGTGTGTGTGTGTGTGTGTCATTGTCTGGCTCCTGATGGCTGCTGGTCAGAGGCTAAAACTTTAAAAAGTACATGTCAGTTTATCCTCATACTAGGGCCTTTGGATATTTCCCTTTTGCTAATATATTTTGAAGCAGAAAACACAAGTGAAATAGAGATCAGTAGACTGACCGTTGCACCAGAGAATTGGTAAACGACTTTCCTGTAATTACATTTAATACGAGTATATCGCAATAAGGCACAGCACTAAGGACAAAGTCCTTGATGATATGAAGACTTGGCAGCATATCTTGCCTCACAGGAGTGGAATATTTACTTTGGCACACACTCGTCATTTCTACCAATTGTACCTAGTTTAAAATATCTAGATGCATTAACAACTATATTTATCTTGTGTTGACCTTTTATTTGCGATTCTTCTTTTGTAGTGCTGTGGTAGAGTATGAAAGGAATGCATATATTAAAAGGCTGTAAGAAACCTTTTTTCTTTATTAATATCGTGTCACTTAAGCAATAATATAAAAGTACTGCTCAGTTTTCCATAGAGCTTTAACTGTGGTTTAAGAATCCTGAATGTGAAGATATTACAAATACATTGTAGGGATCAATATCCTACTTTCCAGAAAAGTAAAAGTTTACAGCTAAATTACGTTTGTAATTTGGCTAGCTCAATGCAGTCCTCAAAATTCACTCCCCTTCAAATACACCCACCCATCTTGTTTACATAACAAGTGTACTGCAGATCACATACATCAGCCTCCCTTTCTTCATGTATGTTTCAGGCAAGCATATGATTATATGTCTGTAAATCAATGTTTAGTAAACTTTCAGTATTGTGACAACACAATCTTGCCATGTATGCAATGTCCTCTTTAGGTTACATGACTAAGGGTAGTTGTGCTAAAAAAAAAAATAAAACTAAAAACAAACTGCTGTTTTCTTAACTCTATTCTCTCTCTCTCTCTCTCTCTCTCTCTCTCTCTCTCTCTCTCTCTCTCTCTCTTGCCTCTCTCTCTCTCTCTCTCTCTCTCTCTCTCTCTCTCTTGCCTCTCTCTCTCTCTCTCTTGCCTCTCTCTCTCTCTCTTGCCTCTCTCTCTCTCTCTCTCTCTTGCCTCTCTCTCTCTCTCTCTTGCCTCTCTCTCTCTCTCTCTCTCTCTCTCTCTCTCTCTCTCTCTCTCTCTCTCTCTCTTGCCTCTCTCTCTCTCTCTCTTGCCTCTCTCTCTCTCTCTCTTGCCTCTCTCTCTCTCTCTCTTGCCTCTCTCTCTCTCTCTCTTGCCTCTCTCTCTCTCTCTCTCTCTCTCTCTCTCTCTCTCTCTCTCTCTCTCTCTCTCTTGCCTCCCTCTCTCTCTCTCTCTCTCTCTCTCTCTCTTGCCTCCCTCTCTCTCTCTCTCTCTCTTGCCTCCCTCTCTCTCTCTCTCTCTCTCTCTCTCTCTCTCTCTCTCTCTCTCTCTCTCTCTCTTCCCTCTCTCTCTCTCTCTCTCTCTCTCTTGCCTCCCTCTCTCTCTCTCTCTCTCTCTCTCTCTCTCTCTCTCTCTTGCCTCTCTCTTGCCTCTCTCTGCCTCTCTCTCTTGCCTCTCTCTTGCCTCTCTCTCTCTCTTGCCTCTCTCTCTCTTGCCTCTCTCTCTCTCTTGCCTCTCTCTCTCTCTTGCCTCTCTCTCTCTCTTGCCTCTCTCTCTCTCGCCTCTCTCTCTCTTGCCTCTCTCTCTCTCTCTCTCTCGCCTCTCTCTCTCTCTCTCTCTTGCGCCTCTCTCTCTTGCCTCTCTTCTCTCTCTCTCGTCCCTCTCTTATTGTTTGAGGTCAGATTATAAGACGACCTCGAATATAAGACATGGGGTCTTTTTCAGAGCATTTGAAAAAAACCTTGTCTTATATGTGCGCAAATACGGTATGTGTTCTCATCTACACATTAGTGTATGTAGGTGCAATAGGTGATCCCATGGCTGTTCTGGATGTCTGTACAAAAAGAAGGTCTTTGAAATGGAAAACATTAGTAGTCCAAGTAATCTCTGAAAAGTACATCAAAAACCCGCTGACCTTTCTAGACAATTCACATTTCATTGCTTCAATGCCATCCATGTGGCTGAATGCCATCCATGTTTGCTAGCATTATATATTTTCAAGCATACACTTATCTGACCTAACTCTATGCAATGTTTGTGCAGTGTGATCAAGTTGCTTGTTCACAACTTTTTTTCTTTGCTGTTGCAGCCTGTTAAGTTACAGACTGTGGCGCTTATGTCATAGAAACATAAGGAATTGGCTCACCTGGTAAATCTCTCCATCCTGGTGTATGCTTTAGCCCCAGAGACCGGTTCAGCGAGAGTATAAAAAAATGCTTCATCTGAATCGGTGTGAACTGGCTGAACTAATTACTGTCTACACTAGTTTCTCTTTTCCTGTCTGTTTGGGTACTTCAAGTATCTGACTTGTCCTAAAATGGGCACCATCTAATATTTTATATTTACATGGTATAAAACAGAGCATTAAATGTGATAGTTTTCAATACTGTAACTCTGGGTGCAGTTTTCTAAATGAAATCCAGTTGTTAAATAGTGTGTGATGTATAGGTGTTTTTGTGAATCTTCCATTAAATAATCTGTTTTTGAGATACACAAAAGGAAAACAAAACAGTTTTTAAATTTTATTATTTTTTATTTTTAGATTATGCTGATGGTATCAATGCTACAGATTTCACTGCTCAATCAACAGTGTACCTGCCGGAAAACTTCACATTTTCTCCTCATCTTCCATGTCCAGAAAAGCTGCCTTTTATGCGTAAGGATTTACAAACACCCTAATTGCTTCACAAATCTGCATTGTATTTGTTTTACTTTAGAGACCTCTCTTTCATGTATTTTTGTTGTCTATTTTTCCATTTCAGAAATTATTTGTAGTGTGCTTAAGATTGATGAATAAGGTAAAGACTCTCCATGGGGACATCCAATGCCTCCTATTGAAAGTTTTTTAGTTTTTTTTTAATATTAGGTCCTTTTGTTGTAATAATAGCTATGTTTGAGGGTTGAACATCCCTTTAAAACCACAAAGTTCTACCTTGATCTCATCAGGGGTCTATGACCGTTGTACGCGGCTACTTAACCGCTGACAGTTCAGCGCGGCAGTTTGTACGTTTAAACAATTATACTAATGGGTACTAATCATCAATTTAATATGTAGGTTAAAACATAATCCTTGACTGAAACAGAAATAGCTGTGTAAGAGGAATAAAACTCGGTGGGATTGCTGAAGACTGTTTTTAATGTCAGTCATACGCTAGGGCTTGACAAATTTAATTTAATTTTAGGAGCCAGACTGTGGCACTTCAATCACACATACATACATACATACATATATACATACATACACACACCTTACATAAACACACACACCTCACATGCATGCTGCTTTACCTCATTGCAGGGGAGGAGGGCATTTCTGCTGCAGCCGGATCTGCTGAGTCCTGTGATGTCATGTGACACCCAATTCTCTGACACTAGAGCGGGGTGTGGAGCTTGCGGCCTGTTAAATCCACACAGGCTTCCCCCTTCACGCTGGGATGCCAAAATAAAAAGTAAAACGGATGGTAGCGGCACGTGGTTCCACGGCTAGCACCAGGGGTTTGTCGTGCCCGGTCATACACCATAGCAAACAATCACAATTTAAATCATGATATTAGTAAAACAGTTATATCAGAACTGATTTTAGTGTAATAGGTTAATCACATATATTTGGAGAACTACTTGAATGTTTAACTAAACAATAATGTATATAATTATATAGAAAAAAAGTATGGATGAGCAGTCCAGTGGTGTTCTCTGGATGTTACTCATACCTGCTGCCAAAGGAACACAGACACTAGACTGTGTGGATGCAAAAGGAAAAGAGGGGTTTCTCTGGTGCACAGTATAGAGTAACTGAGAAAATGTATTTGAAAGTATAAATAAGTATGTGAGTGCTTAATCCAAATATTAATAAAAATAAAAAATGAAAAATATTGGCAAAAACGGGGACAGTGTTTATAGTCCAAACACACAATATTCTAGTGCAGTGTGAAAAACAAGTATATGACTATAACTTGTATGTATATATATATATATATATATATATATATATATATTATTTAGCATACATATTCGTGTATTTGCTAAAACGTCAGTGTTTATTAGCTGAATGTATCTATGAATTATCTATGTACAAACAAAGAACACATTACCTTCACACATTACCATGTGTGAAGGTGATGAGTTCATTGTTTGTACATAAATTTGCATAACAGCAATGGGATTAAGGTCTTTTCCTGAACTCTGTTTATTTTATACCATTTTACTGTGAAAAAGTGCAGGTTATCTCAGCTTGGATAACTTGGATTAATTGAATTAGTTTACCAAAAATATAAAGCATGAATATACAGCCTCATACTACATAACTAAGCTCTATTTCATGTAGATTAACCTTTAATGAACTATAATGTTGCTTCGATAGACAACTATTTCCTTAAAATAAGTTTTATTTAAATCCAAAAAATCTGATTTAAATCCACCCCAATGTTGAGAACCATAGATGCAGTGGTTGGCCAAGTAAACAGTTCATGCTTACATTGATTCATGATTAGAAGATGTCCAGCAGTGCCAACAGCTCCGAACTGGTAGAAAACATTAGAACCCTGGTACAAACACAACTTTTTGTTCAGAGAAGACTGGTCAGAAGCGGTCTTCAGCCAAAAAGCAATACTTCCCGCGTGTCTGTAAGAAAGCAATTCGGCTATGCACAAAAATCACAGGAACTGTGGTGCATAAAAACGGCCACATTTGAAATATTTGGCTTCAGCAGAAGGCAGTGTATTCGCCAAGGGGCTGGAGAGCAGGACAAGAATGTACAGGCAACAGTGAAGCATGGTGGAGGTTCTTTGCAAGTTTGTTGCTGTATTTCTGCAAATGGTGTTGAGAATTTCTTCATAATTGATGGTACCCTGAGTGTTGAGACATAAAGGCAAATACTTACTCAATCATGCAATACCACCAGGGAGGCATTTGATTGGTCCCAATTTTTTTCTGCAGCTTGATAACGACCCAAAGATATAGCCATAGTCATTAAGAACCATCTTCACAGTAAAGGAGTCCTGGAAGTGATGATATGACCCCCACAGAGATCTGATCTCAACATTGAGTCGTGTGCATATGTACCTACAAGAATGTATGCTGTTTTGAAGGCAAAGGGTGGTCACACCAAATATTAATGTAAATTATTTTTTCCTTTTGTTCACTCACTTTGCATTTTGTAAATTGATGCAAATAAACTTAACTTTTTTTCACACTTGCATGAAACATTTGCACAGTACTGCATATTATCAAAACATTTCCAAAAACACTTGGAGCGTGCTTTTGATATTCTCTGGATATATTTTCTGATTGATTTATTTTAGTCCACAGTCTAAAATGTAAAAAGATTTTTTTTTGTGTTTGTATAAATGGTTCTCTTGTAGCTATTATATTCTTTTGAAACATATTGTTACTAGTAGGCTCTGGATGGCAGAAAAGTTCCAGAAATATCCTATATTTCCTGAATGTCTATGTATTTTTACTTAGGATCTCTGACTTATATACATTTTTATATTTATTTTGATATACATTTCTCCAGTTTTATGGTATTCTATCCTTTCTAAAACAGTTTATAAATTGACAACTGCCCTTGTAGCAGAACAACAAAGTAATGCCATGAATACCGCAACCTTGTTTAGTGTTTTCCTCAAATACATTGTTTTTTTAATTTAAATCAAATGTTCCAGTTAATAACACTGATTTCTATATTTGTATAAAAATAAAAAATCAGGTGGGCCGACAAGTATCAACATGAGTGAAATCACCTTGGATGATCTGAACCCACTATTGTCACATGACATGGACATTCGGCCGGGTGGTCATTGGAAGCCGAAAGACTGCACTCCTCGATGGAAGGTTCGTATATAGACATGTTAACATGAAGATAATGCTTCTGTCACTTTTTTCTCATCCTTAAATGGTCTGGTTATTTTACATAGTTGATCCCGGAATGTTGCAATTGTTCGCACTAAGTGGATTTAAAGGGCCAGTTTAATATAATCAAATAAATGTTTATTAGACCCTCAAAGTTGCAAGTTTAATTCCTGGCAGGGTCAAGTCAGTTCTTCATCCAACTTTTTTATTGAAAGTATTTTTAAGGGAGGCCTCCTTTTAATGGGGTCAGTACATTTTGTTTCACATCATGTGCACAGACTGAGATAATGATGACAGCTATAAATGATTGCAATTCAAAGTAGCCATCTTTTTCCAAAACCATATATTTAATTCAATAATAATTCTCACATGTGTAGCTGTCCTTCTAAAAGCAGGTGAACATTATGCTTTGTAGTGTCCTAAACTTTGCTGGGTTGGATTTAATTATTTATTTTTAAAAATTGATTTGTGATTTCATAAGTTTTTAAGCATCCCAAGTTTTTCATGTATAAAAACTAACTGGCACAGCTCTGCCTCTCAGTATGATGCAGCAGAGATGGATGCTTAAAATACCTGGTTCTATTGCTTCTCATTTTAGGCATTCTGGTCTGTCTCGTCCTTAGCTGTCACTTTTGAATGTGAATAATGTGTTCTAGAGAATATTTGTTCTTTTCGCTGAAATATAAACTTTAGAACAAATTATGTTGAAGAAAACTCAGTCAGTGAAATATTCTCTTTCCTTACCTGTTATCTGTTTTTTCAAAGGCTGGGGTGGAGCCTTGGGGGACCATGGACAGACTGCTACATCTATTCTTAGTCTCTCCCTGCCCTACAATCGCTGTGGATCAGGTAGAGACTATAACTGTCAAAGCAGGTACTTGCTCTGACAGCTATGAACACCCAGTCACTGTGATAGGCTGTCACCGTGATCTGGTGTTTCCAGGAGAGCATTGGTACCGAGGCACTTAGCCATGTTCTTTTTACCACAATCAGCAGGTAGGATGGGGTAACCCTGCTGTTTGCTAAAAAAAAAACCCAAAAAACTGCATGTCCTGTGCATCGGGCGATAGGCATCACGCATCCCTGATTTACTATTAGATCAGGTAATTTTTTTTCTGTAGACCCAAGAGTGATAAGTGGGTTATTGGAAGGCCATTAATGGATATCTTTATTTTTTATTTATTTGTAAACTATATAAACAGGATGGATCCATTGAGATTTCTCATTTTCAAGTAAGTCCTGGGATCTTAAAATGTAACAATGTAAAGCAGTGTGGAGGGAAAAGAACTCTAGTCACTATAATCAACGTTTACTTAAAAAACAAAAACAAAACCATGTTGATGATAAAGAGCAATATAGGGGCAAAGTTCTAATTGTAGAACAGTTGCCATGGTAACCAATGGATTTTTTTTCTACATTTCCAAGCCTCACCAATCAACTTGGTGGGTTTGTGGCCAAAGAATAGTAGAGAGAGGTCATTTGGAAGCAGAAATATCCCATCACTCTTCTCTTGGTCATGGTAACAGAGGACACTTGCATTGATGGCTGTGAATTTCTGCATATTTTGACTACTATGACTAGCACATTTGATCGGACTTTGAACCATAGTCACTTTCTTTTTTCGCTTTCTACATTTTGGATAAATCCTACTCTGTTATCTGCAAGCCTCGGCTGAAAAGTCTACCTACGCCATGCAGTTGCATTTATTAACACTTTTCCCACAGTCAAGCCAAGACTCATTTATAGGAATTGAACCTGCAAGCATCCATCACATGTATACAAATTCTTATAATAGAATAGAAAATAAATACCATCTTAGTCCATGGCACATGTCATCAATTTACATGTGAGAAAACAATGTGAATGTAGAGAATAGTTCCCTAGATCAGGCATGCAGGCTGACGTTGACACAATGTGCATGTTAAAGGTTGTAATGTAATAAATGTATTCACAGTGGTAAGTTGCAAAATGGATAGCATAAAAATACATTTAACAGCTGTTTGCACAGGTAATGCAATTTAACGACCCTTGTTAAACCTTTAACGACAATCCACGTACATTTTCCCAATGCCCGTACATGTACAGGCTTTGTTTAAAATAGCGCAGTCACAGCATTTTTGCCATTATTCACACTATTTTCCGCTTTCCTGGATGATTCACGAGTGAAGGTATCCGGGAATGCAAAAAAATTGCCGCTGGGACCACCCATGGGCGGTCTTAAAGTAACAGGCCAGTGACAATAGTCACAGACCTATCAACCACGTCCCCTCACCCTATGCAAATTGGGTGAGGGGTGTTTCAGACTGCCACTGATAGAGGCAAGTCTGAAACACCCAGAAAAGGGGCTGTCTCAGTCTTTACAGCAATCACAATCCACACTGCAATGATTAAGCACAATCCATTGCCATCCTCCCTAGATAGGGAAAGTTGATCCTGGTTGCCTTAACAGTTAGACGGACCAGGATCAGCCATTATTTTTTGCATTTATGATGTGATCTATATGAAAATCAATTACAGTGATCATCTACAATAAATGCAAAAAATATAGTAAATGACAATCAGTGTTGTGTCAACACTGATTGTCAAAATCCTTCCCCTCTCTCACTGATCCATTTTGATCTTGTATCAGAGAGAGAGAGGAAAGATATATACTGTCTCAGAAAAAAATAAACAAACGCCAAAAACACTTAATATTTGACATTTTTACACCCTTTATTAAAATGTATACAGTTAACAAATTTAAGTTTAAAAGAAAATGTTCTCAAGTGATAGCCCTATCTGTCCTTAAAAAACAATATATGATATGGGGGGATTAATTTAAGAAGCAGGCAGGCACTTTTATTTAAGCACACTCATAGCTAAAGTTTATTATTATTATTATTTATTTTTTTTCAACTTTGTGCTTTTTTTTTTTATTTTATTTTTTATATGCTTGATTTTCTGAGCTTTGGCATAACAAGAGTCCTCGGGGTGGGCGGTGTCCCTTTTTATTTTCTACTGTAGTGTTTCCTTCCTGCCTTGCGGGACATAGTTTACAGGTACTACATTGGGAGGTCTAATGTTATTCTGAACTGGTTTAAACATATGTTTATAAAGCAGATTAGGCAATAGAAAAATATTGGTGGCTATTCATTGCAAATATCAATGTTAGTCCAGTGATTAGTAATTAAGACTCTATTTGCTTTTACAGCTAAATAAATATGTATTTCTGAGTTCTAATCAGTTAACACTATCAAAACTACTAAATACAAATGTTGTAAATTGTAGCCATTAAAGGGACAGTCTAGTCCCCAAACTCACTTTGGTGCAAGATGAAGATTACCTCTTATATAGTGCACAGGCATTCTGCATGAATCACATTTTTAATATTTGACTCAAGCCCTCCACAGTGATTCCTCTGCATGTTTAGTGCTGCTTCGGCAGATATAGACACTGAGGATATAAAGTTTTGTTTCATTTAGTCACTTCCTGTGCTGCTGCAATAGAATATATTGTGTGGACTCTAAGTGGCCTTGCTCTTGTACACAGTAGGGTCTCTTAACAGTGCAACACATTGTCTGATAACATCACTAGAGAGACAGGAAATTCCATTCATTGGAATGAAATTTATTCTCATTGTGTGGGCAGTCCTGGTTTGTTGCAAACTGCTGTAATTTCACAATTTCATCTAGCTGTAAGTATTTTATATTTTAAGCAATGTAAACCATGCATTTTAAAGTACTTGGAAAGCGCATTAATATTTGGAAGATGCATTTTGGGCACTAGATGGTCCCTTTAAATTATACTTTAAAGTTTCATCAAAATTGTATGTGGAGATTTTGCACTGTGTCTGTTAAAAGCATGGTGTTAAGGATGCAAGAGATATTTACTTTCCAAATCTTCCCTTACAGGTGGCGATCCTTATTCCATTTCGCAGTCGGCATGAGCATCTTCCAATTTTTTTCAGGCACATCATACCCATGCTTCAAAGACAACGTTTGGAGTTTGCCTTTTATGTCATTGAACAGGTAAACATGGATATATATATATTTTTTTTTTACGTTTAGTTTTCGCTGGTACACCTTTTTTGAAGACCAGTAAATATTTTAATAAGCTCAATTAAAACATATTTATGCTGAAATACAGTTCTGAGGTAAACAAGGAAATGCTGCTAACTTAAAATGCCTTGGGCTCAGTCAGTTTCTTTTCCTTCTTTATGGTTAAATATTGCACCATACAGTTAATAATTGTTTTGTGCAGTACAGGTGCCAAATATTCAATGGATTGGTTCATTGATGAGCAGCACTTTTTATTTTTTTTTTAACCCATTATTAAACCCGCTTCACAAGGAAGTACAATCTTTCATCAGGCTGGAACAGTTTCGTCAATGTTCGGTGGCCACATGATTAATGCCAAGTTATTTTCCCATCTTCCTTTCTTTTTTGGAACAGAAAGCCATTGTGAGAATCGCCTGTTATGAAATTGTTTTCATGGCTTTCAATGCCTTGAGTGCTTGATGTGGCTGATGTTGGCACAAGAACCTAAACATGTAGAGGATAGTAGGTGGGCAAGTCTTGTAAATAGAGTTTGAAATTATATTTTAAAGCACTGTATTAATTATTATTATTTTGGATTGTATTTCTTAGTGTCACATTCTGCTGTTCTTGGCTTTTAGTTGTGTGAATTTCCTACAATTTTGTATATAACAATTTTTACTTTTTCATTGTAAGTATTTTTAAGGGAGGCCTCCTTTTAATGTGGTCAGTACATTTTGTTTTACATCATGTGCAAAAACTGATATGATCATGACAGCCATAATTGATTGCCATTTAAACCAGCCAACTTTTTCCACACACTTTTGTTTAATTCAATAATAATTCTCACATGTGTAGCCGTCCTTCTAAAAGCAGGTGAACTGTATGCTTTGTAGTGTCCTAAACTTTGCTGGGTTTGGTTTAATTATTATTATTATTTTTTTTTATTGATTTGGGATTTCATATGTTTTTAGGCATCCCATTTTTTAAATTTTTTTTTACATGTATAAAAAGTAACTGTTACCGCTTGGCCTTTCAGTTTGATGCAGCACAGATGGATGCTTTTTTAATACCTGGTTCTATTGCTTCTCATTTTAGGCGTTCTGGTCTGTCTCGTCCTTGGATTTTCTCAGTTTTGAATGTGAACAATGCGTTCTAGAGAATATTTTTTCTTTTCACTGAACTAAAAACGTTAGAACAAATAATGTTGAAGAAAACTCTTTTAATGAAATATTCTCTATCCGTATCTGTTAAATAGTTGTTTCCTCTGATAATTCTAGTCAGATTGCCAAGAAAAAAGTGGTTAAATTATTTAATAGCTCAAAAAAAAAATTGTGCTGCCTGTTCTTCTTCAAGCAGCATTTTAAAGTGTGTCCTTGAATAATAATTCAATAAAACAAGTACTGTCCCCTAGATCACCAGGAAATAAGTAAGAAAATCCTGGGGGTACAAATAGCAAGTCTGTATGTGCATTTGAATACATAATATGTGCATGTATTAATATTTATAGATCATTTTTGTAACAAAATGTGTGTCTTGCGGCTCTCACATGTAAGTGGCTCTTGCATTATGTAAGTTTGGCCACCCTTGGTATACAATTTCAATGTGTACTCTCAGACAACTGGATCAGAGCAGGACACTGGATTACTTTGCAGCATTTCAATTGTCACTCTGGTTCAGGAGGTTTACTTCATTGAGAAATATGATCAGTTCTTGTGATAAGTTACCAACAAATGGGTTTTCTTTGCAAACATAAAATGAATGATTTAAAAACAAAATACAAAACCCCCCCACTAAATATAAATATATATATATAAAATACACACACACAATTTTTTCCCTATAGTAGGAATAAGCAAAATATTTGTCAATGTTATCAATCTTTTTGGATCTGATAAATCATTAGCTCCCCAATGGAAATAAACAAACCTGACCACCAGACGTCACTATATTAGCATTTATTGTAAGCGCTTTAAGAACTGTTAATGACTAGAACTAATGGTACTGTTTTAAACAACGTATACTTGTTTGGAACAACAATGCCCAGCAATTAATATTTAATACATTTAGGAAAAGCTATGTCCGTTCAGGTTTTCTACATTGTGTTGAGAGGCAGCTTGATAGGAGGTTATATTCTAGATGTCATGGATTACTACCGCACATCAGTTTAGGAATAAGTCATTTTGTTCTGGGCTCACATACAAATGCATAAATAAGGCTCTCATCAGATGTCGTAGAAATAAGTTTGATGAAATAGGCAGAGTTTCATTTAGCCACTTCCACATGTGTGAATAATACCGTGTAGCAATGCTCTCCACATATTTCTTTCTGAATGGAAATACTTCAAAGGATGAAATCAATGACTTAGGTGATGTAGTAACCCACAGATTTATACTGTGGGGATTTGCATAATCGTATGATGTATCCGGTAAATCATCTTTCTACGCAATTTATATGCTCATTAATGAATCTCTTGTAAGAGACGAATACAGACCTTGAGGAGGTTATTTATGAAGGTTAATTGTGAGGTAACTTTTAGAACGTTGGCATATAACTGAGTTTTATGAATAACCACCAGAGTCTCTTTCCTGCAGCCTGGATAAAAGTTGCTAAACCAAAGAACAGAGTTGGTCCCTTATGCTATATAAGTGTATAAGAAGCCAACACAAAATGTGAACCAAATATAATGTGAATGGCATTTGTCCAAAATCTGCAAACGCCTAGTGTCATGAACATGAAAGTACAGGCAAATACTGCCAAGTAATGTAGATGGCCAACGTACACTTTGCTGTAGCAGACAAATTGCCCTAGAGAGTCAATCATTTGGTGAATACTGAACTATTCAGCATTAATACAGTTACATTTATGTATTTGGCAACATTATTTCCATTTATTTTTCTATTTTTATGCAAAAGAAAAACATATTTGCATACAGTGAAATAATAAAAATTCCTGTGAAAAAAATCACTTTGTAGCATCACTTTAGTTAATATCTAGACCTGTAAGCGAGCTTTACAAGAACCATTCTTGTTTGTCTATTATTACTAATCTGAAGAAAACCATTTTACTAACCTTCTGCTATACAAAGTAGAGTAAAATGTGGTGTTATACACACATACATGATACAGATTATATGTTTTACATATAGATATAAATATATATATATTACATCCTATCTAGGCTTTAAATGCAGCTTTAACTGTTGTGAATATTTACATGTTAGTGAGACCTGTACACAATCCTTCCAGTAGTCCATTTAAATATCTTAACCAGGACTTGACAAACCCCAGAAGCCATGGCTTTAAAACCAACATAGTCCTGGCTCCTAACTTTTTAATCTTTTTTTAAAATAGAACTCCATGAGCGTACCATTTCCTGGCTTCTTAGGCTGTAGCTTCTAATGGCTGCAAGTATGTGTCAATCCCTGCTCTTAACCAACTTTTAAAGTGTCGTCGATTCTAATTACATTTCATCACTTTGCTCTCTTTTTATTTTTATCTAAAGGCGGGTACACAGACTTTCAACAGAGCAATGCTGTTTAATGTTGGCTTTAAAGAAGCAATGAAAGATCGCAAATGGGACTGTGTCATTTTTCATGATGTGGATCACATTCCAGAAAATGATCGAAACTACTATGGGTGTGGAGAAATGCCACGCCATTTTGCAACAAAACTTGACAAGTATATGTACATGTAAGTGTTATATAGTTAACCTTTTATTCTCTTACACTGTAACTGTGTCCCAGAATGCGCACAGAATCATATACAAAATACAGGACAAATAAATATTAACTACTTGTAACAAGATGGAAACCAATACATTTTCTTGTTTTATGATTTGTGTTGATTTAATAATAAAAATTGCTCCATAGACTATGCTCAATTGACCACATGACAAAGACCACTCACACGTTGATCTCCTACTATCTTCCTGGTAATCAAAGATAATGTTTCAAATGGCTTCAGAGAATTCACTTCATGAAAATTAGAAAGTAATCTAATGTGACATAGAAGAGCATCAGACTCTGCCACTTATGGCTTCAACCGCTTTCTGACTTCTTTAGACTTTTTTTTTTAGTTTTGTTGCAGGGCTGAATCTAGGTCGGATAAAACCACTTCCTCTCTTGTCTTCCTCTCATTTATCTGATCCTCTGTGCAGAGCAGTTTTAGATTGTTCCCCTTTAGCCCTGCAGAGGACCAGACACCAAATCATCTAGTCAAATGTTAAATCCAGACGTGCAGGATCTGTGATGTTGGTCTTTATCATATTGATGAATGGATTACATATCTGATTACACATATTCAAATAGTGGGTTTAGTGTCTCCTAATAGAATAAAGGTTACCAAGCATAATAGGACTTTAAAGGCCACAGATTAAATAGTTTATATCCCTAATCATTGGGAATATATGTAATTTTATCCATTTGTAAGGGTTAGTGGACATCTTTATACCGAAGTAGTCATTGAAGGAATTAAGATCATTCATTTCCGACTTTACCATATTTAATGGTAAGGCTATAGATTTTCCTGTATTAAGTTTATAATTGGATAAATCACTATATTCCTTAAAGGACAACTAACGTTTATTTTTCCTCTTGTGCTTCTAATGTAAACTGGCGTGTGTTGTGATATTACTCTAATCAGCATCTGCCATTCTTCCACCGGAAGCAGGCTGCCCTGTCTGTTTGACGACTGGCTCTCTGCTAGTGCAGAGTTAGACTTTAATTTTTGCATGGGATCAGCAGAGGGGGCCTTAACAGCAGACCCCGATCTGTTTGCCTTTTTGATTACGTTTGTAAATATGTTCTTTAACCCCTTGCCGGCAAAGGACGTGCCAGGCACGTCCTGGGAGAAACTCCCTTAACGACAAAGGACGTGCCTGGCACGTCCCTGCAGTCAACGATCGCGAAAACCGCTTTAACAGTGCTGGTCTATTGCCAATAGGCAATAGCCAGTACCGAAATTTCTATTTTGGGACCCCCACGATCGCCCCACGGAGCGATCGTGGAGAGCCATATTGACGGAGCATGCTGCTCCGTCAATATGGCTAAGCCCTCTGCCAGTCTGAGCTTCGGAAGTGAAAGTAACTTCACTTCCGTCGCTCTGAATATGCTACTTGACTACCCCTAGTGGTAGTTTAGTAGCATTGCAATGGAAAAAATGTAAAATACATATTTAATTAATTAAAAATAGGTTATTTAGCTATATTATCCTATAGGGTTAAAATTAAATATTTTTTAGCATAAGGGATAGGGTTAAAATTAAATTAAAGTTAAAAAATATTAAGGGATATAATAAGGATTAGAGTTGGGGTTAAATTTAGTGTTAGGGTTAAATTTTGGGTTCGGGTTGGGGTCAAAAGATCAATATAGGAAAAAACCAAAAAACACTATTTTTGGTTTTTGCCCCATAACTCGCAAAAAAATATGGAAACATGCATATTTTGTAACTCGGGAGAACATTTAGAAACTATTTAGACGGGGTCTTTTTTAATGATTTTATTTGTGTAAATTATATTTTAGGTCAAAGTTAGAAAAAGTGGGTTTTTTTAAATTTTTCATCATATTTTATGATTTTTTTTTTTTTTGTAGTAAATTATAAGATATGATGAACATAATGGTATCTAATGAAAGCCCTTCTTATGACGATAAAAACAACATATAATTTGTGTGGGTACTGTATGTGAGAAAGAAACAAATTAAAGCTAAACACAAACACCCTAGAAATGTCAAAACATCCATTGTCACCAAGGGAAAGTCAAGGTGAAATGTATTGCTGCATAGTTAGTAGGATATGTGTTTAATAAGGATATCTGTCTATAATTTGATACTTCCTGTGCATTCTTCGATGGTTTCAAAATCAGAACTATATTCCCTCGCACATTTTGCGCTTTATTTTCCGTTTTGCGCCTCTATGGTTTTTTTTTTTATTTTTTTTTTTTTGCATTGTGCATTTTTCCGGTTGCTGTACGGGGCATTTGGTCTCACAATTTGGGTGGAGGCTTTGGGAGATTTTTATTACTGAAATAATATCTAATATTGGTCTTATTATTCTTTTTAGATATTTTAAATAGGGCACTGTTAAATGCTTGTCCGATCTTATCAGGAGACCTATATATATATATATACTTGCCCCTCAAACAATCCTTGTAATATTCCGCTCTTTCTGTTATTTTTTAATCGTATTCATTTTAGACTGTTCATAAAGAAGAGTATACATTTAATACAATCTGATCTTATTTTTCTTTTTGGTTTGTGCCCCCATATTTATCAACGCCTCTGATGCATTTAAACGCACACCACACAGTGGCAGGTGATACGTCTTCATGCTTAATTTTCATAAAAATCTGAAGTTACCTTAATATAATCTCTTTGCTCATTTTTTCAGTTTATTATTTGACCAATTTGTCTTTAGTTTTTCCAATTTATCTGCTAACTCCATTGTCACCTTATTATAGTCAGACTACTTGATATCCTTTATTTTTACAATTTGGTGAAACATTCCTATATCTCTCAGTTGTGTTAAAAAAAAGCTCCATATGTAATTTGAAAGAATTATTAACTAGGATACTCTGGAATTTACAGACCTATCTTATCACATTTTATGCCTTATAACACGTGGCGATGTCTTTATCTAAAGCTGGGTTTAAAACACAATTATAGTCTCACATCCAGAATATGCAGGTCGCTGGAGACTTATTTGAAACATATACATTCACCAACCTGAGCAGTTTGTTAATCTGACAGATTACAATAATATATCTTCCATCAGAACATGCAGGAGCTCAAAACCACCACCTTCTAGTTCTGAAAACATACAAACCTTTGTGGACTTGTCCCCATTTACCATTAGGATATCCAGATCCCAGAACAGTCTTCCTGCTCCCCAACACAACCAGCTGCAGTGGGAAAATCCTGGTTTTCAGTGGTAAAAGCCACCTGAAACTTGCTGGCAACACAAGTTTAATCAGATGCAAGTTTATATTACATTAGAAACATAGAATGTGTCGGCAGATAAGAACCATTCGGTCCATCTAGTCTGCCCAATTTTTTTGAATAATTTTATTAGTCCCCCATTCCCGGTCTTATAGCTAGGATAGCCTTGTGCCTATCCCACGCCTGCTTAAAATCCTGTGTTTACCTCTACCACTTCTGCTGGAAGGCTATTCCATACATCCACTACCCTCTAGTAATACTTCCTGATATTACTTTTAAATCGTTGCTCCTCTAATTTAAGACTATGTCCTCTAGTTGTGGTAGTTTTTCTTTTTTTAAATATACTCTCTTCCTTTACTGTGTTGATTCCCTTTATGTATTTAAATGTTTCTATCATATCCCCCCCCTGTTTTCCTCCAAGCTATACATGTTAAGATGCTTTTATCCTTCAACCCATGAACCAGTTTAGTAGCCCTTCTCTGAACTCTCTCCAAAATATCAATATACTTCTGGAGATACGGTCTCCAGTACTGCGTACAATACTCCAAGTGAGGTCTCACCAGTGCTCTGTACAATGGCATGAGCACTTCCCTCTTCCTACTGCTAATACCTCTCCCTATGCAACCAAGCATTCTGCTAGCATTTCCTGCTGCTCTATTGCATTGCCTACATACCTTCAAGTCCTCTGAAATTATTACTCCTAAATCCCTTTGCTCAGATGTTGAGGTTAGGACTGTACCAAATAGTCTATATTCTGCTTTTGGGTTTTAACACCCAAGGTGCATAATTTTGCACTTGTCCAATATTACATTAAAATGCATCTATGCCTGAATATATATATATATATATATATATATATATATATATATATATATATATATATATATATATATATATATAAACCTACTAGTTACTGACTCTGGAAATCAAATAGATTTCCCTAAATCAAGACAATTGGGACCGTTATAATTTCCTTAACCAAAGAATCTGGGAATATTTAGTCTGGCAAACTGACCACACAACTCCAGTACACCGGTTCACATACGTCGATCGGTCTAAACCTTAGTCGTCACTTCACAGGAGACATTTCAGACTGAAAATTGATCCTCTAAAACCCTCAGATTACTGGTGCAAGCCTATTTTAAAGCCAAAGGCTTGGAATATGAACCCTCAAATTGGCCCCATACCTTGTGTAGCACCCAGAACTAAGGCACAAAATGACCCATGATTTTGCAGTGCAGAGTACCGTTCTCGAGGGTGATATCTAGCAGGATTCCCAGATCTCCTTTTTGTCCACTCGTGATCCATATTTTGCACTCAAAGCTGAAGATTTGCAAGCATTTGAGTAATTTTTATTACACTTGTCAATCAAAGTTAACAGGTTTAGAAAGTGTAACGGAACCCTCGGTACTCCGACTGAGTACCTCTGTTAAAAGCTCTGCTTCCTTGCTCTTCCAAGGACAGCCTATTGTGGCAAAAATCCAAACCCAAAAAGACAGAACCAGTGCTGTGATTAGTTAGTCCTTACAAGAGCTTTAGCGTGATCTGCTCTAAAGTCACTAGATGATACCAGTGTTATAGTTAAGTAAAAATGGCAATTTATTACAGGAACAGCACACATATATAGACACAATTACATCAACAGGGGATTAGCATACAATACTAGGGGGAGGCCACTGTAGTTCCCCACTAGGTCCAGTCATTAAATTGGTACAGGTGTACAATGGACATAATCAATTAACAGTAAAACTAATTAGCAGAAAACACACAGAACTTGTACAGCTTTAAACATGACACGAAATATAACAAATAGTTTATTTGGAACACTTTTAGAGCTGCAGTCCAGTTACCATGACAATACACCCTGTGACACACTGTAATCAATGCAAAGTGCTAATTTACCAACTTTGCACACCTACCCAAATCAAAAAACGCTTTTTAATGTCAGGGTCCATAATCTATAGGCAGGAGGTAAGCCATTAGTTCTCTCCAAGAACCCCAGTGCTGAAGAGTTCTGTCCCAGAAAGTAAGAGTGCCCATTTATAATCAAGCTCCAAACCCATAGTTCCTCTCTTGCAGTAGCTGCCTCTTGCTGGAGCTCCATACATGTGCACTCTTTCAGATTATTGAAAAAAATATATCTTCAAATACCGGTTGGCAGAGGTTCCATAGTCTCATACAAAAGTGTTAGTTAGGGTCTATAAAAAAAAAATACATAATTTTCAAGTGTGCCTTTTTCAACATAATGGCGCTTCAGTGTGTGGGAGTATTTATACATAACCCCTAATATTTTCCATGACTGAGTAGAAGGTAAACAATTCAGTGTACTTTTTGTATTTACTAATGATTGTATGTACAGTTTCTACTAGTATGTCTTCTTTTTCTTGTGAGCCTGCATTTGAAGTATGTGGTAAGACTTGTTCTTAATCAGAATTCTATTCTAATCCAAATTAAACTGACTGGACTAGCTAGCAAACTCT
The DNA here is from genome assembly GCA_036172795.1 of Pelodytes ibericus. Lineage (NCBI taxonomy): Eukaryota > Metazoa > Chordata > Amphibia > Anura > Pelodytidae > Pelodytes > Pelodytes ibericus. The sequence goes on from CM069859.1 coordinate 66,449,430, forward strand.
AATGTAGAACATTGGAGATGCTTCTACTGATTAGTGGTAGTGTTTTAGGTCTGCTGAACAGCTAATTATTGACTGTCTTGCTCTTTCAGATTGTAAAACTAATTTATTTTGTTTTTTTTCCAGTCTTCCATATAATGAGTTTTTTGGAGGTGTCAGTGGATTGACCGTGGAACAATTTAAAAAGATCAATGGCTTTCCCAATGCCTTCTGGGGATGGGGAGGCGAAGATGATGATTTGTGGAACAGGTACGTTTTCTGCCAGTATGTCACAGAAGCAATTTACTGTAGACCTGTTCATGTGTATATCATTTATGAGCATATATTAGCTTGATCAAACACGATTATACATAAATACATCTGCATATTTCATGTGATGAGGTGAGGGTATGCTTTCCTGTGATATAATATGATTCCTTGAATTAATGGTGGATTCAAATTGACTATTTGTTTAAAAAAATCTTGATTTTTTTTTTCTTCTAAATTGTTTATTTAAATCAAACTTATTTTAATGAAATGTTTTTGGAAGAAAAAAAAAATCTAATGATACATTATAATTTCAACTTATAGTTTAGTATCATGCGGCTGTATATTAATGCAATATTTGCATTTTTTGTAAACTAAATTAAATCTAAGTTATCTGTTATTTTCTTGTAATCAAGCAACTACAAGACAAGAATACGTATGCTGGATAATCTTATTGTTTTAGTTAAATAATTTAAGTAGTTCTCCAGATATGAGTGATTAAACTATTAAACTCAAATAAGTTCTGATATAGCGGTTTTACTAATCTGCCAGGTTATTCTAACTGTGAAATCTTTATCTGGTTTCAAATATTAAAGATTATAACTACCAGCAAAAATGAGTCTTTACATTTAAAAATAATGATTTAATTTGAGTCACAGTCTAGTGATTTAAGTTAGGATTTATAATTAACTTGATTTATACTTTTTAAATTGACACTGATTACACCTCCTTGCTGCCCAGCAGTCATAAGATTGAGAAAGAGGAGTTATTGATATGTTGTGTAATTATCATAATTTTCTAGATTGTCAGATTATTTTTTTTATATCGCTAGCCATATTTGGCATACCGCTTTAACTCTTCACTGACAAAACATTACTTTCATTTTACTAAGCTGCACATTATGAGCAGAGATTCACAGGACTACAAACGTGCACAATCAATGAATACAACCATAAAGCAAACTAAGTCTTAAACAGTCTTAAAAAGTTTTATAAAGAAACCAGTTTGTATTTACATATTAATTTTTTTCCCTTTTTCTAAAAACATGAGCCAGATCTCATTTATTAGCTTTTATCCTGCATAGCTTATCAAACAGATCTAGGTCAGGGAGTCAGTAGGTTCATTCACTCACTCAATACATCTTTGTCATATGGCTATTATTTTCTACAGCAAGCAGTCAGAATTTTTTTTAATTGGTTTCCTAGGCATGGTGTAAGAGGTCGCTGGATATAAACGCAAGGTTTATTACATTTCACATATTTAAAGCATTTAAAGTTGAATAGTATGCAAAAAAAGTCATGGTACTTTGCATTTAGAAGGACTTGCATGGAGTGACCATTGCATTACTGTTTTTATGCAAAAGGTGTCCCAGCATGCCTAACATCATGTGTAAAAGAAATCTTGTATCAGTCTTATGTCGTCATAGACCTATGATGAAGACCTTTGTTTAAGCGTAAGGCGTTCCTTTATTGGTCTCCTGTCTCCGCCTGCACCCCTGCTATGATGATGTGATTTGTACATGAAATTTTGATTTTGCTATAGCACTTGTTCGGTGTCCGTACATTACTTATGTACCCACCTTAACTTCCTGGATTTAATGTTTCACGAGACCATTTACAAGGTCATGTTTGCAAAAGAAGACAATAGTGGAAATAAGCACAAATTGCAGACTCAATGCTTTTGAGCATTAGTATAATGTGCAGATCAGAACAAGTTACAGCTTTCATTTATTTCGTACAATACCTGTACATCTCATCTTAATAGTTTAATATGACCTTTTAAGAGCAATTATTGCAGTTTCCTCACCATTTTGTTTCTCTAATTTAAGGGTCAATTATGCTGGCTTTAATGTATCTAGACCTGAAGGAGATCTTGGGAAATACAAGTCAATTCCTCATCACCACCGAGGAGAAGTCCAGTTTTTAGGCCGGTAAGTACAATCATTTGATTCAGTTCTTTCTCACCAACAAATCTTTGCGTCTGTAATCAAAGGGGTACAGCCTATTAATTGCCATGCATTATTGTAGTGTGATTTAAGGCCTATCTACATTGTTGCTATGGTGGTCATCAACCATTCAGCAATAGAAGTAAATGGTAATTGTTAAGTGATACAGTTCCTGCCACTAGAAACATCTACAAAGTAGCAAGTACTGATATTGGATCTACTGCACCATGGGAAAATCTGCTTTTGAACTACAGTATGTGCTTGAATATAAGATGACTGTGATTATAAAATGACTCCACAAACTTTGGATATTCCTTTAGGAAAAAAATAAAAGCCTGAATATAAGACTACCCTATAGGAAAAGAAAGTTTAACTTGTATATATTCACATGTAAATTTCTTTTTCATATTTATTAAAAATTATGATATAAAATAATGCATTTCTTGTTTCTATTTCCTTTTATTTGCCCATCTGCCCCCCATAGCCATTTGCCCACCAGACTTAGCCAATGCTGCCCCTACCCCCCAGACTTGCCCAATGCTACCTCTCTCCACCCCTCCCTCCCCCAGACTTGCCCAATGCTACCTCTCTCCTCCCCTCCCTCCCCCAGACTTGCCCAATGCTGCCTCTCTCCACCCCTCCCTCCCTCAGACTTGCCCAATGCTGTCTCTCTCCTCCCCAGCCCTGCCTTGCTTGCTCTCCTCCCTCCCTCCCCCAATGCTGCCTCTCCCTCCCCTAGACTTGCCCAATGCTGGCTCTCCCCCCTCCCTCCCTTAATGCTCGCTCTCCTCCCTCCCCCTCCCCCAAAGCTGGCCCTCCTTCCCCCAAACATAGCCAAAACATGCCCCCTCGTGGCTAGTGGGGGCAGCCGGTGGATGTCTGCACATATTTGCTCTGAAAAAACCTTGTCTTATATTCGAGCAAATACGGTTGTTACTTAAACATACCACAAGGCAGTATTTAACATTAGGGAGATTATCAACCTAAAATGTGTATGTAATTTTAGGTTTTGGCACCTGCACCTTTTTCATTAGGGTGTGATCATTTGTACCACCCTACGAATTTCTAACGCTTTACCGTATGGCGAAATATCCATTATTATATCACATTAACATTTTCCACGATTGCATATCCGTAAAAAACTTAGCATCTCTTATAATTATTTATTTCATAGCACTAACATATTTTATTGCCATCTCGCAAAGTGTAAGATTTTTACTTTTACAGAATTCCTGTAAGGATTTAATAATTCTCTGTGGAGTTTAAATGATTAAAGGAGAAGCTGCTCCACTACACATAGTCCTAATGCTAGCTTTGTTATCTAAACTGATTTAATACTGCTTTATTTTAAAGAACATAGTAAGTTGATAGTTTGACATGCTACATTTATTCAGATGTGTATATTTATCAGTTTTTGTTTTGTTTTTCTCCTCCCAGGTACAAACTATTGAGGTACTCTAAAGAACGTCAGTATCTTGATGGATTAAGTAATTTAATATATGCTCCAAATATCTCGTTTGAAAAATATTTTAAAAATATAACTGTAAATCTTGTACCAGAGCTGGCACCCGTGAAAGACTACTAAGGAATTTTGTGCAATGTTTCAAATGATTATACTTACTGGAGAGCAAGCACTATTTCTCCATACAAGAATGGACCACCTTCAACTGGGCTTTAAAGACTTCCAATTACTTTATCTGAATGTTTGACCATGAAATAATTTCTCAAGCCAGCAGCTGCTATATCAATGTTTACAGCACAAACTGCTAACAACACAAGCCTTGTTTCACCAAATACATTTTTACAATGCAATGACTTTAAGTTTAAAAACAAAAATATACTCCTTCCCCCCTTGCCCAAGCATTTATAAGTTAAAACATGTGCAGACGTTTATTTAAAAAGAAAACCTTTTTGTTTTCCTTTTGAGCTGGTGTATATATGTACATATGTGTGTTTTTGTGTAAATATACTGTTCATATCTCTGTGTGTGTGTGTGTGTGTGTGTGTGTGTGTGTGTGTGTGTGTGTGTGTGTGTGTGTGTATGTATATGTATGAATATATTATGAAAATATATGTATACACACACACTGATTGCTATAAAGTTACCCCTATGATTTTTAATAATCACATTTTACACCTCGGCATGTATTTGGCATACAGCTGTGTTTGAGGATATATATTTTTCCTATTTAAATATTCAATTAATGCTTTATTGAATAAGCTGTGTTGAAGGGATTTCTCTCCTGGTACTGTCCATAGAATAACACTGGCGATTATAACAGGAGATGCGTCTGTCCAATGAATCTGTACTTTATAACACTCCCCTGTTTATATTCATTGCATGAATGAAAATGTAAATACTAAACTTTTAACCACATGTATGTAAAATGAAGGAAATATTTATAATAAGTGGCCAGCTATGACTGTAAACTGTTATAATGGTTTGTGAGCTTGAGGCCTACTGCGCATTTCTGTTTGTTTCCTTATGAATTGTAATTGTGTTTTTGTCCATTTAGTCTTTTTTTCTTTAAAGGGACATGCTACATCCGTATCAGATGCATTTTTGACCTAGTTGTACAGAATGTTATCACATACAGAGTTTTTCCCTAATTTTATTCTATGGCATCTTTACTGTAATACTATATTAACATTACATATCATAAAAAGTTGTCAAAAATAATGTGCCAACAGTGTCAAATGTCAGGGAGCTGATGCCAAGAATTACTTGCTTTTTTTGGTTCTGTGTTTTTATTTTTAGGTTGCTAATTTATTTTTATGTTTTTTTATACATTATATTTTTTACTTTTTGCACATACTTTTAGTTAAACTCAGAATGAGCCTAGATGTTGTCTTCGGTGGAAGATTTACATAATAGTGGTGATTGTTTTGCTAAGAGTACCACATAATTCACATTATTTAAAAATACATATTTAGTTCTCATTCTCCATTTTAGGAGGCTGGTTTTTGTGTTTGTTTGCCTTACTTATGAAGAGAGAGTTTTCTAAAGAGAATTTCTGTTACTATTTGTGAGCTAGAGTTTGATACTGAAGAATTAAAAACAAATCTTTAAGTCAAATTAGCAGTATATGGAATTTAGGTCTCATTAAATCCATTTGTCAAGTTCAATTATTTGTTAGTATTATTTACTAACTTACAATTTACATGGTCTCTGTTTTGAATGTCTGAGAAATATTTTTTTCATATATTGGATTTTAAACGTGTGTTTAATTTAATTTTTTATTGCGCTTCAATAAATTCACCTTTAAATTTAGTAGGCCAAAACCCATAGAAATATAGGCCTAAGCCACTATTTAGTATATCCCCTCTGTTACATGGAAATAAACAAACAACTGTTATAAAAAATCTGCGGTACACGTGACAAGTATATGCTGCACTGATTCTGTTTGGAAGTTTTAAAAGTCATTACTAAAAATAAATAAAAAGGAAGTGATATAATAATTTCCATCCATTGTTGTGCAAAGTAAAATGGAATCTGATACCAGAATTTTTCTGAGATATTCTAATGATTTTCCTCAAAGGTATTGCATTTTATAAACACAATATATTCTGGCAATTTCTTACTGATTTGAACATGAGCTTCAGTTAGTTGAGTACAAAATTGTGGAACGTGTTAAGTGTGAAATAAAGAGGACCTGTCATTTATCAATGGGGTATAAACTGTCAATAGCTTGAAATAGAGAAAATAAGGCACCCAAGTTGATGATTGTCAGCTGCACACTGGACATTATATTTACAAAACACAGGATATTTATCAAATACCATGTGAAAACAAATTTATGTTGAACTTAAATTGGCATTTCATTTTAGAACTCTTGCTTCATTAATAGAAGCAAAAGTTAAAAACCTGGTAGCACAAGTCTAGAGTAAACCTGACTTACCTCTGCTGATACACAGGGGTTTGCACAGAGCTCTACCTTTGCGCTTTGCCAATCAGTGTGGGGGCTCGACCCATGTGTCTAATCTTGGTCTGTCAGGGCTGACTGCCTCTCTGCTAGTGCAGGGAGAGACCTTCAGTTTTGAATGCCACCAAAGGAGGCGACCTACTTAATGTCTCCTCATTTGGTGGCATGTAAAAATTGAGTTATCTCACTACACTAGTAGTGAGTGACTGTCTGCGACAGCCTTAAAAAGTACATGCAAGTTTATTCTCATACTAGGGCCACTAATTTGTTCACTTGTGCATAGAAGCACAAAAAAATTGTGGCTTTTTAAGAGCTATCTTGGAGGACTTCTTAGGAGCTTGGAAGGATGGAATCGATATATCAAAAAGACAGTTATAAGGGGTAACATTTTAGGAACATTTGCTACCTGGTGATACTTATATCTGTGGTACACCTAGTTTATTATGCTTTTACATTTTTTTTGATTAATGACTAATTTAAAACCTCTAATAAACGGTCCTTGTTCTGCTGATTGTATTTTTTTTAATTCATTTCCTGTATTGTTTAGTTTAGAATGTATGATTGCTTATGCGTACCTGTCAACTTTCGTGCCTATATCACTAAAATGCGGTAGACACGGTTGTGTGACATGTCTAGAACGAGCTGTACTATAGCGGGTTTCCGAAGCTCACATCTTGCACATTTAAGCTATTTAAAATTACATGAAAGACCAGAATTTGATGGGACCAGACCCGAAATACCACAACTGACCTGTCACATTCAGGACTGCTTATTAAGGGTGAAAACTAAGAAATAGCAGATTGGCTTCCTGGAAAGGGATGTGGTTTGTCACTCATTTGTCTATTGGACTATCGGCCTACAGAACAATATACAAAAGGCTTGTCAGTCTGCTAGACTACTCCCATTAGCAGACACTTGTAATAGGTTATGGTTATTAATCTACTAAAGGGAAATCTTCTAAACAAAACATGACATAAACAATTTAAAATTTGAGTTTAAAACTTAAGTAACTGTGCAAAATAGGGCAAATGTATTAATACTTTAACCTTGGCATCATGTCAGTCATGCCATTGTCTCTGCCTCAAAGTCGACTGGTCATGGCATATGATTGTTGTGATTTATTATTATTGTGATTATCACATCGGTTGTATGCATGCTCCCGGAAGTATGCCTCGTTTTGAGGCAGTCTTTTTCCAGAGGTGGTGGGTGCTGTGCGTCCTCATAGTCCTCAAAGACCATTCTAGTAAAGATATATATACACATGTCCTTTTGGCAGAACAGGTTAAAAAGGTGGCATTATTCCCTCGAGATTTTTTGCCCACAAAAAACATATACCTCACAATAGTGCAGTGTTGATTGTAGTGCATTCTGCCGAAAAAGTGAAACATTTGTTATCCTGTAGTATTTTCTTGTGCCTTGTTTCTGCAATATTTTAAATAATTCAAACATTAGGTTATTATGGAAAGATACTGTGGACAGGTTCTGTGCAAATTTGATTTTCACAGATTTTTCTTTTCCTTTTTTGCACAATGTGAAACATAGTATACAGGCTGATGGCTATGCTGTGTTGAATGAGATTATTAATCTTCTATAAAATAGCAATAATGTCTATGAACAGAGCTTAAATTTATTTAAATAAGAGTATGACTGAGATCTTAAATTGGCATTATTGCAATGCATGTTTGATTTGAAACGGTCTTGTTTTTACTATTCTTCCAGTCTTATTTATATGTAATTAAACTTTAAGTAAAATCAAACTTTCTGTTTACTTTCCTTGGATTTTGTCACACTAACTGTGAAACAGTGTTTATGCTTGCATCACAAATTGGCACTTTTAAGTGATTAGTATAAAAATAAAAAAAAACATGGTAAAGAATTTCAAATGGAAAGTGTATTTAGAAGTGTTCATTAAATGCACTGAAATACTAGACTGTCTGTTATTTTTTTTTTTCCACCTAAAAATGTATTCTGGTCAGACACCTATTTTTTTTCATTGTATGTTCTATTTTATGTATATAGAACACTGAACCAGTGTATTATATGTCCTGTAAAAGTGCCATACAAAGACACAAACGTTAAGAATTCATGAGCACAGCTGGATCATCTGAGGTTATGTCTAGATATACCTCAATTGTGACCTTTTATTGTAGGGGTAATAAAATCACTTTTTTTTTTTTTTTTTTCCTTTTGCATAACTGCTATTTGTACCATATTCAATGACATTCTAGCATCTTTTGAATCACATTTATTGGTCTCAAAATTAGGAAACCATTTACTTATATGGATGTGAAGTCACATGAAACAGCCTAATAAATACACCGAACTGCCATGACATGACCACTGACAGCTGGTAAGCTGGCAGAGGCGGTGTGATGCTTTGGGCAATGGTCTGCTGGAAAATCTTGGGTACTGCTATTCAAGTGGAGTTTACTTTGATAATTACCACCTACCTAAGCATTGCTGCAGACTATGTAAGCCAAGCATGTCAAACTCGTGGCCCACAATCAAAATTTTTGCTGCCTAGAAGTAGAACACCAAGGGGGGTGCTGACCGCTCCCACGCAAGTCATATCCAGCGGCTGTATTTCCCTGTACCGTGCAAGAGGGAAGACTACAAGGAGGTGACTGCCAGGGACACGGAGCAGCCAGGAGGTGAGTACTGGGGCGGAGAAGGGTGGCATATAATGGACAAACTAACACATGCATATTAATGGGCAAACTAACACTGGCATATTAATGGGCACCTGACTGGGAAATATTTTAATGGGCATACTGTGGCATATTTAATGGATAAACTGTGTCATATTTAATGGGCAAAGTGACAGTGGCTTATTTTAATTGTCAAAATGATGCTGGGGCAAAATAACCTACAATAGGGGAAAGGGACACTAGCATGTTTTTTGGGGCAAAGTGGCACTGTCATGGAAAATCATGTGGGTGCAGTATGAGTGCAGGCAAAGTGCTGTGGGTGCAGTATGAGTGCAGGCAAAGTGCTGTGGGTGCAATATAGGTGCATGGAAAGTGCTGGGGGTAGTATATGGTGCTGTGTTAAGCACTTCATTTACAATATGAGTGCAGAGGAAGGGAAATCCAATTTTTAAATAACCTTATTACATATGAAAATAGCTGAATATAATATGAAAAAGTTCATATAAGTATAAATGCAACTAGTGTGTGCATATATGTATTCCCTGATTTCAGCAGGATAATGCACCCTGCCACAAAGTAAAAATGGAACAGAAATGGTTAGCGGAACACAACAACAAGTTCCCCAAATCTCAATCTAATCGATCTTCTGTGGGATTAACTGGACAAACTAGTCCGAATCATGGAGGCCCCACCTCACAACTTAAAGGATCCTTTGCTAAAGTCTTGGTGCCAGATACCACAGCACACCTTAAGAGGTCTAGTGGAGTCCATGCTCCGACAGCTCAGAGCTGTTCTGGTTGCAAAAGGGGTCCAATTTATCAATAAACTACAATCTCTGAGTTTGGGTTCCAATTTTGTTGAATGCACTAGAGCCTTAGTGACCGGCAACAGAGGGTTGTGGTCAGTGGGGTATATTAAGAGCTAGGTCTTGATACTATAGGAGTGTCTTAGTGAACTGTACTTGGACCAATTCTCTATAATCATTTTTTGTGATATTGTATAAGGTCTTGTTGGTAAATTATATATTTTTGCTGATGACACAAAGATTTGCAATAGGGTTGATGTTCCTGGAGATTTAGAAAGCTAGAAAGCGATTTAGGTAAACAAGAAAAAAGCCCATAGCTGTGGAAACTGACTTTTAATGTGTATAAGTTGCAAGTTAATGCAGCTTAGTCATAACACCCCAAGGGCAGAGGACAGGGATTTAGGAGTAATTATTTCAGAGGATTTAAAGGCAAATAAACAATGTAATAGAGCAGCATGAAGTGCGAGCAGAATGCTTGGTTGCATAGGGAGAGGTATTAGCAGTGGGAAGATTGAAGTGCTCATGCTATGGTACAGAGCACTGGTGAGACCTCACTTGGAGTATTGTACACAGAAAGGGAGATCATATCTTCAGAGGGATTTCAGAGAAGGGATACTAAACTGATTCATGGATTGCAGGATACCAACTTACCAGTCAAGATTAAAGGATCTTAACAAGTATTCCTTGGAAGAAAGAAGCGACAGAGGGGATATGATAGAAACTTTAAAATACATAAAGGAAATCAACATGGTAAAGGAGGAGAGTATATTTTAAAGAAGAAAGTATACCACCAGAAGAAGACATAGTCTTAAAATAAAGGGGCAATGATTTAAAAGTAAAATCTGAAAGTATTACTTTACATAGAGAATAGTGGTTGCATGAAATAGACTTCTAGTAGAAGGGTTAGAGATTAACCCCTTCGCGACAATGGACGTGTCAGGCACATCCAGCTGGGAACTCCGTTGCGGACAGTGGACGTGCCTGACAAATCCTGCAGTGAAACAACGGTGTCGCGGCAATAGCCAGCACCAAAATTCCAGATCTGGAGCACTCACAAAGTTATTAAAAAAAAATACAAAACTCAAGTATAGTACAAACACAGTGATCTACGTGACTAAATGCATGTACATGGGACTGACTATAGCTGACTATTGCTATAGACAGATGACGTAGAGATCATAACATAAAAGTAATTGTGATGCAAACACCACCTGCAATCAGGGATGCCAGTGGAAAGTATGGACCCTTTTGCAGACCAAATGGTGTTTTTATTCCCATAAATACACTCCTGAAGGAAGCCTTCCTGTCCCACCCCTACCTTTGGTTGGTTTTCCAAATGGTTTTCAGTAGTTATGTGCTATGCGTTTTTTTACATTTATTTATTAAAAAATGTATTTTCCACATAAAAAACACAATATCAAATCTATCACATGACCAGAAAGTATTCAAATAAATACAAAAGTACAATCACATAATTTGAAACATAAACAAATACACAATATAAACTGTGTGTGTCCCCTCCCTGGCTGCCAGCAGGCCATACCCAACCCTTTATCACTATAACTTATGGCCAATCCACCATCTCCACTGGAAATTTAGATAGCCAAGGCTACCATATCTTATCATAACCTGCCATGTTTAATTTTTACAGAAGCAAAACCTTTTTCTCTCAGGGAAAATTGGTGATTTTGGTTCTCTATCTCTCTCCACGTAATCTCAATTTCATGGCAACAAAAATATTTATCACTAATTTCTTTTTAGGCAGTGTAAATCCTTTCAAACCCAAATGTGACTGCTAGTTTTGGTGTTGGTATAATAATGATACCAGTTAGAGCTGATAGTACTGCAAAAATGTATTTCCAAGTTGCTATAATAATTTTACAATCCCACCATTATATGTTTATGGCTGCCTAAGCTCTCACCGCAAAGCCAACTGTCATTTGAGGCCAAAGGATCTAATCTATTGATCTTCAGTACCACCTAAACCAAATTTTATTGAAGCTCATGCAGATTTAACCTCTGATACCAATCCTCCACATCCCTCTCCATCCCCAAATCTCTTTACCAACTCAGCCACACCTTAGGGAATTCACCTGGTCCCAACTCTTCCAATAACTGGTACCATTTTTTAAGATGCACCATTTGGAAAAAGGTATAGGAAAGAGAGAACGACAAGATATCGTAATATTGGTAACAAATTTATGTGGCCCCCCTTTAATTTATAAATGCTTACTAGAACGATAAGCTTAAATGTGCATATAATACACAACTGATGTGGGATCTCATGCACTTTGCTAGCGGTCAGCAGTGTTTTCCAAAGACTCCAAACTGTGTTTGGCTTCCTGGATCAGTTTTCATCTCTCACCATGCCGCACCTAGACATGTTTCACTCGAGGGCTTCATCAAGTGCACTTGATGCACTTCATTGCTGACCACTTGCAGAGTGCATGAGATCCCAAATCAGTTGAATATTATATGCACATTTGACCTTATTTATGTGTATTTATTAAATGTCTGTATGTCCCACCAAAGATTTAATTCTTTGGTCATAGCTGTATTCAAGGCAGTAAAAAGAGACTATAGTTCATTAGGGAGTCAAAAAGGTATCACAATCAAAAGTTATGTTATCCAAATATGTATACATATCGATGCTAGGAGACTCAAATGTACCCATTTCTCTATACAGAGTAAATCGTATTGGAGTAGGATTGTATTCAAACTTTTCTATGCGTCTCATCCACTTTTTTCAAATATTGGACAGGTGCAGGTGAAAATGGGAGATTGCCTTTATTAGCTTGAATGGTGAATACAAAGCTGTAAAATATTTGCTTACTTGATTATTCTAAAAGGCTATGGTATAAGAGAACTTAATGTGGCCATTCATTTCAAGAATAATTTAGAAGTAAGAAATCAAGAATTTATTTTTATAGGAAGCAGTCAGTGAGTGACATCTAGTGGCCGTTGTATGCAAAGCACCACTTAAGGAATATTTCTAGTCAAACATTCATTGTTGTTATATTTTGTTACCATTTTTATTACAAAATAGAATATTACGTTATATGTTTTCATTATACATATTAATAAATATGTTTAAATATGGTGGAATTCAAAGTATATCTGTAAATGTCCTGTTTGTCAACCTTATATATTTATATAATTTTATTTCTCATATTTTGAGTTTCCTATCAAATTCTTTGAGGCCTATTAATTTCCTTCTTTTTCTGTTAAATGTAAGTGCGTTTATTGTGGCACAGTAGAATCCCATGAACAGTGGTAGCTTAAAGGCACCATTCTGACTTTGATGCAAGTTGTAGGCACCAAAGACTGTCATTTGTTGTTTGTTTTTTTTAATTTATTGTCATTATCCTAATATAGTGATTTTTATTTAGTTGCCCCAGTCCTCCACACCAGAGCCTCAGTAACACAGGTATTGTGAGTCTGCATTTAATTCCCAGCACCACCCAAACGCCTGCATCGCCTTGAAGTTGATGAACTGCCTCTCTAGCAGTTTAGTAGTCTACATGGAAACGAGCCCATTTGCTCAGTGTACTTTCATGCAGCAGAAGAAGAGGAAGCTAATGCTTTCTACACAGACTGTCAGCTGAGGTTTGTTAAATGCCCATCTCAATCATCCTGCCCTGATACTGACTGCAAAGCCCATTGTAATCATAGTGCCCTAAAGTGCACTGCAGTGCCCATCATCATACTGCCTTGAAACCGACTGCAATGCCCATCATAACCATAAAGTCCTGAAACAGACTGCAATGCCCATCATCATACTACTATGAAATGGACTGCAATGCCCTGAGAAGAACAAACTTTTCATAATCTTGTACAATGAGGACTTGACAATGAGTAGCACACAGCCTGATGACACCACTAAAACAGGAAATCCCATTTAAATGGATCAGTAAAATACTTATTGGCTCCTGCATAAAAAAAAAAAAGAAAAATAACTTTTACAGAATTGGTGCAAGTTTGTTTTTATATTTTAAGCAATGCAAATGTAACATATGCATTTTAATTTACTTTAAAAGTACTTTAATATACATTAACATTTGGAGGATGCATTTTGGCCACCAGACAGTCCCTTTAACAACCTGGAATTGTTTTTCAGAAAGTTGTACTTTAAAAACTTGTATATTATAAGTTATATTTATTATACGCACACAATGGAACCTAAATAGACTGTAGATTTCATAGGATTGCTGACCACAGCAAAGATTTATAAAGAATTTCTGATAATAAAATGACAAGAGCCTCACTTTCTCAGGAAAAGGTCTTGAAATACATTTCTGTATGATTTTGTTTTACGTATGGGTCATAACTGGATTAAAATAATACGGTAACCAGATCAAACCTCTGCTATGACACACAATTTACATTATGCAACATTTGTTTATGACATTTAACATTGGGCTTAATACAGTGTATTACTGACCAACTGATAAAAATACTATCTGGGAGGTAAACCTAACTTTTACTGACCTATCTATGTTCCAGAATCGTATTTTTTGACAACATTCCTTTGTTTTTGACAGCACATTTAAGATTAGTAATTATAAATTGTTGCTAGTTTCAATAAAAAAGACAAAACACACAGGAGTAAGCACAAGTTATATTAGAGAAGAAATATTTATTCAAAGCTGTGGTTAACATAACCTAAATTCAGACAGCAGAGTGTTTTTCTAAGATAATAATAATAAAAATAATGTTAGTTAAAGTTATAAAATGATATATGCAATGCCTGTGAATAATCTACATCTGCCAAAGAGAAAATGAATTCAGTTTACATGCATTTTATCATGTGGAGCGCTGACTATAGCTGTGGTTGAGAAGGAGTAAGGAGTGAGGAGAACAGCAATGGTGTAGTGACGGTGTCCAGTATTATTTGCAGTAAACACCACCTACAATGCAAAAATAAAGAAAAATAAAAACAATGTATAACAATTAGAAATGATAATGTTATATCTTCAAAATTTTATTCAAAGTGAAATTCTCGATTTAAAAGGCTGATGTCTCAAACCCCTTAAAAAACATGAAATTTTTTTTTAAAACAGAAGGGGCTAAAAAGTCATCCTAAAAAGCCAGTTATTTAATTGCTGGTATACGAACTCTGTGATTGGGTGAATTTACACTTACACTCTCTCTCGTTTAGACTGTGGGAGGGCTGAGTATTCCTTCGCAAGTGTTATAGATTTACATGTATAGATATAAAAGTTGAGATTTACAACGCATGACTGTGATCTTCTAAACATCAAGAGCCCTATGAACTGTGAGTGGAGCATGTTGGATACTGTGAATTTGCCAAAGTTCTAGGGAATATGTTATGTTCAGTCAGCTTAAATGTATTGCTCACATTTATTCCATTCAGCATAGAACAATGTATGAAATGTCTAAAGGGAATTTAACAAAAACAGGTGTGAACAACATCCAAAGGTGCTGTCTAAGTCCTTTAAGGCCAGGAGAACATCTTCTGGCGGGAGTCAAACAGTACCTCCTCCGCATACTTCAACCCTGCAACATTCCCAAATACATAAAAAAGGGGAGGGGACCAGTAGTTCCCTGCACTAGACCCCTCAGCTTTACTAGGCCCTCAAATCCAGATTCTTTATTGTAACTCTCCCATCCCCATGCACACTGGAGCTGACGAAGGAACGTGGGGCATTTTCTGCTTCTGCAAGTACAAATTACTATGATTACCCCTTACAAGTAGGTTCTAGGTGCCAGTTCATCAGCTCACCTGTTATCACAAAAACATGCAAGAAAGATATACTGACAGAAGAGGTCTACTGATAGATAGATAGATAGATAGATAGATAGATAGATAGATAGATAGATAGATAGATAGATAGGACAATTGGAATGAAGATCCAAAGTGTTACCTACTGGTGGCATTTAACATGCAAAGTTGTGCAGAAACTCATTGATTGAGATTAGAGAGTAGTCAGAGAGGGCAAGCCCCCTTCTGCCTCGCTTGCCAGCCCTCCCCTGAATTGTACTTTCTAGACAACACATGGATATCCCGTAAGATTGGAAGACAGTAACTATAATTTTAAACACAGGAGAAGGTTTCTTTATTGTAAAGCCTATTCAATTGTGTAGCTGATTGCTATCTTAAAGTGTTTTGGCAGATTCAATCAATATATTCAAAACAGTTGGATGCTTTTTATGGAATGCATACAAGGCTAGTACAATTAAAATATATTAGGTAATGTTAATGAAGGGTGAGTCTGATTGCCTTGGAGTCAAGAAGGATTTTTTTCCCCTTTGAAATTAAATTAGAAGTGTCTCAGAAGGCTTTTGTGGAATGGTTTAACTTGATTGACTACAACCTAATTAGCCATGTAACTATATAACTATCCAACCCTCTCATATAACCTGGGGATGATCACTTGAATAAGCTTGCGGCTTCATATTTCACTGAATGACCAGACCATTATCTATCTGATCATGATGGGAGAGGCTTTGTCACTTCTACTGTGAATATACCTTGACACACTGATGCACATTTCCAATAATCATACAGACACATGCTAACTTATCAATGTCTTCAAGATGTAAAAAGAAAGCAATATAATTATATATTTACTATAGTAATGTAAAGCTATAATAGAGTACAGTACTGAAAAGGAATGTTTTTGCTTACATCGGCATATTCATGAAATGGGGAAACACTTGACTTGGACCAGAAAGCCTTTGTTGCAAATTCCACCTTGTAGACACCTTCAACAAATTCTTCTTCATTTGTCAGGCCATGGACTTCTCCTTCTTCAGATGTTTTTCTGAGAATTAAAAAACAAAACCAAAGTGTTTTGACAGTGAAAATAGCATTATTTCCACATTTGGGGGAAGATAAATATAATAATAGTTGTCAACATGTGGAATCATTGTGGGTTGAGATCAGTGAGTCAGTGAGGGTGGAACTGGCCACAAAAAGTGGGCATTTGTTACAAACCACCAAATGTTGTGTGAAACAGAGTGTACTGTCATTATGGTGCATTTGAAATACCCAAAAGTAGATTGGAATAAATAGAACTACTAATTCTGATAAATGCAGTAAGTTTCTGAATTTGTTGAATTATGTTTTTTTTTTGTACAGACACCAACCAGAGGGGATGTGCGTCTGGATCTGGTAATAACTAACAATGAGGAGCTTATCTCTAACATCCATGGAAAGGAGCACTTGGGGAATAGTTTTAACAGAGGGTCGGGGGGGGGGGGGGGGGGGGAATCCTCCAGTCCCGAGGGTGCTATTACTTTTTATTGGGGGAATCTGGGAGCCTTTGGCCAGCCCCCAAAGCCTAGGGGTGGCTAGTAACTTAAACATTTTGTATGCAATCAGGGCATATTGGATAGCTAAAAACCTGTGGTTTTTATGATAAAAATGTCCAGATCTAAATGGTCCGAACATAATTTTCTTTGAGATTATTTTAAAAAGGCAAATTAGTATGGGTCACACAAAAATTCTAAATTTTAAAAAGTCCAACTTTAGCTGGTTTAATACATATAAGTGTATATCCTTTGGAAACAAATATAAAATATGCAAACTATAACCAGTTTGGTCAACCAGTAAGGTAAATCAGGAAATACATAAAAAGAAAGTAGCATTCAAACATTATAAAGCTGAGGGAATATCAGAGGCATTTGCAAAACGTAAAGATGTAAACACAGTCTGTAAAAAGGTAATTACATTAGCTAAATTTGAGAATGAAAAAGTAATTGCTAAGGCATTAAAACATATTTTAGTACAAACATGACAATTAAGGCTGAAATCGCTGGCTCTTTGATATCTGAAATGGGTGAGATGGTCAGTGGAGACAGAGACAAGGCAGATATTTTAAATAATTTATTTTCCCCATTGATTTTTTTTTTTAATCAAGCTTCTTTTACAGAACAGTCACAGCAAGCATGTGATTGGCTGACACAAGAAAATTTGGTAAAACGATTTAATGTTGTTAGGTCGACCCTGGAGCCGGATGTTATACACCAATGGGTACTTAAAGAGCTAAGCAGGCCCTAATGCCGATGTGATGCCCATATTTAAAAAGGGAACAGATTTATCTTACCTAGAGGAAAGCAATTCCCAGGTCCCTTTATCCTTCAGTCTGTAAACTTTCACTTCTATATTGGCCGCTGGAATTCCTCTCACTGCATCCAAAACCTTCACCATCAGAGGACACTTGGAGTCTGCTGCACCATGGGTATCAGGTCCCTTTAAGATACAATAAGGTTATGGGGAGTTTCTTTGGGTGTTATTATCGCTTTGAGAGTGAATATGATTCAATATGTGAAAGTGAAATGATTCACGAGTTTACTTTGAGTGGTATATAATGATTATAATCATACTGCTGGCAGCAGCATTGTTTTGCAGAAACAATCTCTGTAGTAGTGCTCAGTACATTGGCAGAGTTACTAATGTCCGAAAATCACCTCAGATATAAGAATTAGCTGATAACATACATTTTTTAATGTAAAGAACAGAGATAATGTAAAACAATGTTTCCACTTTATTATACTGTGTCAAACAAACTGTAGCAGGTAAGAAAAAAACATTATTAAACGTTTAAATATATGGAATCAATGGATCATTTTAAAATTATTTAAATTGCACATATAAATTCACACATTATTGTAAGACTTAATTACAAAGTTGACCAGCAGGATGATACCGTTCATGCATTACATAGTCTACCAACTTTCCAAAGATAAATGTGCCTAAAATGCATGGCAGAAAATATGTTTGGAAAAGCATTGCTGAATGTGTTATATTTGTTATGTTAGATACTGTATAATATCTTGTATACCGTGGTACCTGGTAGGAGTAAGGGGCAATTGAAATGGGGGGGGGGGGGGGGGGGCGAGGAATAAGAAGGTTACCCTATAACAGGGGCATACAACATGTGGCCCGCAGGCTAAATGTGGCCCACAAGGCATCGAGGGGTTGCCTCCGTGAGCTCTGCAGCAGTAGCCACATCTCCACATGCTGGCTGCAGGGGAAGGAGCGTGGTGGAACGAAGTTCCCTGCACGTAACTCCTCAGAGTTTAGTGCACGCAACCCCTCCTCTACCCAAGGTCAGCGCAAGGGTCATAGGGAGTGGAGAAGCGGATCAGGGAAAAGTGAAGGAGCATACTTCTCAGCCCCATTCAAGAAAAAAAAAGAAAAGCTGTGTGTTTGTGCAAGTGTGACTGTATGTAAGTGTGTGTGTGTGTGTGTGTGTCAGTGTGACTATATGTTAGTATATGTGTGCAGGGCCGCCACCAGGAATGTCAGGGCCCCTTACTGAACACATTTTCTGGGCCCCCTACCCCCCCGACAATATCTCCCACTCACCCCACCTACCGGACTACTGTAATATGGAGGGTGGTTGGGAGCAGTTGGTCAATATGTCAGTAATATTTTGCTACTCAATAAGTCCGTATTTTGCCCTCAATATGCCATTATTTTGCCATTTAATATGCCAGTATTTTCCCCCTCAATATGCAATTTAATATGCCAGTATTTTCCCCCTCAATATGCCATTTAATATGCCAATATTTTGCCCCTCAATATGCCATTTATTATGCCAGTATTTTGCCCCTCAATGTGCCATGTAATATGCAAGTATTTTGTCCCTCAATATGCCATTCTTTTGCCATTTAATATGCCAGTATTTTGCCCCTCAATGTGCCATTCATTTCCCATTTAATATGCCAGTATTTTTCCCCTCAATATGCCATTTAATATGCCAGTATTTTGCCCTTCAACATGCCATTTAATATGACAATATTTTGTCCCTCAATATGCCATTCTTTTGCCAATTAATATGCCAGTATTTTGCCCCTCAATATGCCAGGAATTTGCCAATTAATATGTCAGGATTTTGTCACTCAATATGTCAGGATTTTACCAATTAATATGTCAGGATTATGCCAATTAATATGCCAGGATTTTGTCACTCAATATGTCAGGATTTTACCAATTAATATGTCAGGGTTATGCCAATTAATATGCCAGGATTTTGTCACTCAGTATGTCAGGATTATGACAATTAATATGCCAGGAATTTGCCAATTAATATGTCAGGGTTATGCCAGTTAATATGTCAGGAATTTGCCAATTAATATGTCAGGGTTATGCCAATTAATATGTCAGGGTTGTGCCAGTTAATATGTCAGGATTATGCCAGGTAATATGTCAGGGTTATGACAATTAATATGCCAGGATTTTGTCACTCAATATGTCAGGATTATGACAATTAATATGCCAGGAATTTGCCCCGCAATATGCCAGGATAATGCCAATTAATATACCAGGATTTTGCCCCTCAGTATGCTCCTTATGCTCACCCCTCCTCCCCCATTCCCCAGTACTTACCTCCTTGCTGCTGTCTCCGGTGCTCTGCTGTTAAGCCGGTCAGCGGCTGTGAGGGAAGCATTGTGCGCTCCCCTCCAGCCGCGCGGAGTACCAGAGTAACTCCGGTCGCATTTTTGTTTTTTAAACAAACTTTATTGAAGCCGCGCGGCTGGAGGGGAGCACACAATGCTTCCCTCACAGCCATGGACAGGCTTAAACAGGGGATTTTTTTTTTTTTTTTTTTACCTGGCGTGACCCGGGTGTGTGTGTGTCAGTGTGACTCTGTATGTAAGTATGTGTGTCAGTGTGACTCTGTGTGTGTGTGTGTGTGTGTGTGTGTGTGTGTGTGCAAGTGTGGCTGTGTAAATATGACTGTGTGTGTGCAAGTGTGCACAATGTGTCTGTGTGTGGATTTGTGTATGTATGTGTGGCTGTGAGTCATCAGTCTCTGTACCTTATCTGTCAGGAGATCTGTCCTGTCTGTCTTTCTCTCTGTATATATATCTGTTTGTCTCTCAGTCTGTCTCTTTATATGTCAGGAGATCTGTCCTCCCTGTCTATCACTCTGTCTGTCAGTATATTTGCTTCTATCTCTGATGATAACAGGTGGGATAATAAAATTGTAAAATGGGTCACTATTTGTCATTTGTTTTTTCTCCCTGGGCCAAAAGTTGCCAGCCCTCCTCTCCCATGGTAATAGTAATGAACTTTAGTGTTCAAGTGTATTGCAACTGTAATTAAATATAGAGCCATCCTCCCAAAACAATTACAACTCATATACATATTATTTCAACAATTAATAAACAATGTTCCCAGATCAATTTCAAATGGAAAATAATACAATTGTATTTACCTTACGGACAAAGCTTTTACCTATTTTATTGATAACATTATACAGCAAATTTGGAACACATAGGAATCTAAACTATGTAATTGATTTTACTGTTTATTTGTTATAGTACACAATTATGCCATTTTTTTATTTAAATTCTAAAAACTTAAGTGAAGCTAGAAACTTTTGCACACGAAACTTTGTTATTGTTTGTTATTAAAATCTAACAGTTGCTTCATGTGCATTACTGAGAGGGTAGTGGGTGTATGGAATAGCTTTCCAGCAGTAGTGGTAGAGGTTAATACAGTGAAGGAGTTTAAGCATGCATAGGATAGGCATAGGGCTTTCTCATGGGAGTGCTATCCCAATTCTAATAAAGCCTTGTTGAGGGAATAAATGTTCCAGTAAAGTATTATACTAAAGAGGAATTCTGGTACCCAATGTAATTTTACATACATTATCAATAATATGAAGAGGTTTAAGGAGTTATATTTTCCATTATCAAGACTTTAAAAGCAAGTAAAATCAACTACAGCTTGCATTGTAAGTATTTTTCAATTTTGAATTTAAAGATAGAAAATACTAAGATTCTTCTAATTATTTTAGCTTTAATTGAGAGAGTAGTAAAATAATTCCCATGATTTAATTTACAGGATTTGTTTAAAATGTACTTACCAATGGGGCTGCATCAGATAAAATGAGCAGTGCGGCAAATAAAGCAAAGCAATTCACAGCTGCCATTCTTGTTACTTATGCCAGCCAGCAAGTAAGGGCAGATTTATACTGAAATCACAAAATAAGTGAACTAATCGCTCCTTTTATTAGGGCAAATCTGCTGACTCGGATTATTTACTTAGTAAACAGTAAGAGAATAAGTAACTCATGCACGCCCCCTGACAAGAGGGAGATTGTTAAGCTTCACGAAGAAACCTTTTTAGTGATTTGTGTTACTTTTTTACTGTAAGGTATAGCTTGAAAGTAGGTTTCTCAAAGTGGCTGCTTTTACACAGGTGTTAGAAATAGCAGTTCCATACTTTTTTCATCCTAGGGTGGAATGAGCCAGTCTGAAAAATAGGTGGATCTGACATGTTCTGGATAGATGAATTGTACTGGATGGAGCAAACTGGAAGTATGCTAGTACATGTGTGTAGGTTGCTAGGTTGGTAGCAGAGGGTACAGATAGAACATGTGCTTGAGTGAGTGCCTTTAACATGCAACATATTAAGATACAAATAAAAGAGGTCTTAGTATCCCAACCTTGTACCGATCCTCTCAGAGTTATGTCTATAAATGCTCTCAGTTTAGGGAATATGATCCATGAATTTCATTTATAATAAAGGCAACTGAGAATGTAGATTTGGTGACCTGTTACTGAGACATGATATTATGAGAAAAATGACTGGGACAAAGCAGTGGTAGGGTATTCCTTATATAGAACATATAAACAAGACAAGAAAGGGGGAAGGGTGGCTGTGTATGTGAAAGATAGAATAAAATATAACCTAATTCATGCTAGTGAGGCGAACGGTTTGGTTTAAGTTAGAATTTGGTAATCACACAGTAACTTGTGTAGGTGTGATTTATAGACCCCCTAGATATGTATTTAGATAATCTACAAGTTGGGGAAATAGCTAAAATGACATAAAGGGGGAAGTTATAATCATGGGGGATTTTAATCGTTGTGATGTGAACTTGAAAACAGAAAGAGCTGTTATGCCAGGGGTACATGTATGACAAATTCCCTTCTAAGATCATCACAAGTATACGATGAGCCAACTAGTAAGGAAGCCATATTAGATTTAATGTTCAGAGAAGGAGATTTGTTATCAGATATTACTGTAGGTGAAACTTTGTGGTTTAATATAAGAACAGTGACTGAATCACACCAAACAAAATAAAATTAGATTATATGTAAAATAGTCATTTTCACACTAGAGCAGTTTAAATGGAGTCCAAAAGAAATGTGATTATGTGAAAGTTACATTTTGAAGGCAACAGAACATTGTATTAGGTTTGTCAGAATTTAGTAATTGTAAAAAAAAATTGAGGAAGAGGGGCATATCTACGAGATTATGCAGAAAGAGGCAAAGCAACTTACTACAGTTTTTAAAAGATAGCAGAGAAAATAGCCAAGTTAGTAAATAAAGGGGGGGGGGGGCTTTTTCTTAGTATTTTTTATCAATTAGTATTTTTGTTTTTACTGATGGAAATGAAGGAAAGGTATTAAAGACTAATGAGTCATTTAATACCTGTGAGTTTACAGAGGAAGAGGTTCCAGCTGTCTAAAGTAAAGAAAAATAAGTCAAGAGGCCTGAGGTGATACATCCAAAGTACTAACTGTCACTGGAGCCAGGGTTTAAAAGATGGTATGTGGTCCATCGTATTGTGCTGTCATGTTTTCCCCCCAAATGGGGGGCCCCACAAAGGGGCTTGTCACTTTCCCCGTACCACCCTGTTTCTCCCGCAGTAACCCAAGCCTCGTGTTCCTAGTCTCGGACCAGGGTAGCTCATCCTGCCATTTGGTCATTCATACCAACCGCCAATTAGCTAATCCGTCACTCCTCTTAGAATTGGCTAATGATTTAAAGAGCCGGGTAGCTCAGTATATGATTGGCTGGCACATCTAAACAGGGGGGCCAAATTATAACCAAAATGTTCCGAAATAACTTGTACTGTTTATGTTATACCCTGTTTGTACAGTGATAGTTTTCCGGAGCACTTTGAGACCCAATAAACGTTAAGCCCAGTCGCTTGGAGCTCCCGCACGCCTCACTACCAATTCGGAGTCTTTTCACCATTGGCCACTGAGAAAGGTGGCAGCTCACCCAGTGGTCGATCACATAGGAGGTTTAGATGTAGGCAGTCATCCCATCGGCTCTGTGGCTTAAAAGTTAGCAAAGGGCTTAAAAGTTTAAAGGGGTTATCCTTTGTATTCTGTTTATCCAGTTAAGAGTGCTATTGTTTAATCACAGATTATCAAGATGTTTCCATGTATAAAGTGTTCTGTTTAACTGTAATAAAATGTTCTTTTGATTTTTACCTTCTATACCTGTGTTGTCAAGTTCTTGGGGGGAATATTCAGTGTGGGATTATATTTTCCTGGAGGTTCCTGTGGACTATTCACTCACCCCCAGTCGGGGTACCCAGGGGTCCATTATACTAACAGAGCTTAGTGGTATACTAACAAACTCATTAACAGATTTATTTAACCAATCACTGATAATGGGAATAGTCCCGATAGATTGAAAATTAGCAAATGTTGGGCCCATTCAAAAGAAAGATAGTAGGGAGGAGTCAGGCAACTATAGGCCAGTGAGTCTTACATCAGTAGTGGGGAATTTCATTGAAACCATGTTAAAGGATAGAATTATGGAACATCTACATTTACATGGATTGCAAGATTACAAACAACATGGGTTTTAATTTATTTTAATTTGGATGATTAAAAGAGATCAGTGTGGTGCAGTAGACAAGGCTTTTGAAACTGTCCCACAAAAACGACTTATTAATAAATTGCAATTTTGGAGTTTGGATTCCAGCATTGTTGAATGGATTAGGAAGTGGTTGCGTGACAGACAACAGAGGGCTGTAGTCAATGGAGTATATTCAGAGTAAGCTCTTGTTACCAGTGGGGTACGTCAGCGAACTGTATTTGGACACATTTCTTTTTTTAGTTAAAGTTTTTATTGAATACACAGGATAATAACAGTTATCAAATTGTCATTTATTTAAAAAGTCATACCATGTATAATTAACAAGATACAATATACTAAAAAGAGGACACATTTTTAAATATAGTTAGTTATTTGGGACATAATAGAAATCAAACAGAGGATGTACATAATTCTTACAATAAAGCCTATGATGATAAATAAATGTTGGTGAACTTAGGTATTACCATACCTAAGTTCAAGAGCTGTCAAAAAAAGAAAACAGCATATAAAAGAAGAAGAAACAGAAACGATTAGTTTCTGTTTAGGAGAATGGGAGATACAAGAGGGGAGAAGAAGAGTGAGAAAAGGAGAAAGAGATGGGGGAATCACACCAAATGGGAGGATCTCATAGAAATCTGCCATACTATACACAAAAAAGAGCTAGTCAGCATATGACAGTATATACATAAAAACAAAATTAGTCCAATGTATCAATTTACACGAGCAGTTCTTTAAGTTGTTGCATCACTGGTACTATGTTCCAACCGTTATGCATAAAATGTTCCAAAAATCTTCAAGGAACTGTTGGAGATGCCAGAACCTGCCCGGAACCATGTCCCATATATGGTGGAACAGTTTTGGGGGACCTGTTTAAAATTCTTTTTGGTATAGATTGGTGTCCACTTCCCCAAACTGTTCTATTTAATCTGGATATGCCACTAAACAACAAAGCTAAGATAGATCTAGCGATAAACATATTTGCGGCAGCAAAGATCTGTCTGGCTAGAGAGTGGAAGAAACAGGACCCTCTGATATGGCAAAAGGTTATGAACCATATAGACTTTCAGTATAATATGGAGAGGTACTTTTATAAACTAACAAACAACTTAGAATCGTATTATGAAATATGGGACCCTGGTAGAATCTTAACCACTAACCTAGCATAGCTAGAAATAAAACCCCACACAGTATGAAAATACAGGAGTAATATCCATGAAGAAAACTCTCCTATGTCCTCGCATGTGATACTTACTTGGATTTCACAGGGCCTTGGAATGCAGCTGCACCAACCTGGAGCATCAAGCCACTGAGGGAGTACTGTTACCCAGCAACAGGCCCTGTGTCTCCACATCTTGTGCATTGGACTCCTGCATCAGGTGCTCAGGGTCTCATACCATCCAGGACCCCATTCGCGACCAAGTTTTTAGCATTCAGTGATGGAGATCATGTTGCACACATTCTTTTTAATATTTATATTAGTGATATTTTAGTAGATCTTTATGGTAAAGTATATCTTCTTGCTGATGACACAAATATTTGCAACAGGGTTTATGTTCCTGGAGGGATTACTCAAATGACAACTGACGTTTAATGCTGATAAGTGCAAGATAATATACCTTGGGCAGAATATAGAATACTTAATACAGTTCTAACCTCAAAATGTGAGGAAAGGGATTTAGAGATAATTATTTCAGAGGACTTAAAGATGGGAAGGGAGAGGTGTTAGCAGTAAAACGAGAGAGGTGCTCATACCATTGTACAGAGCCCTGGGAAGATCTCACTTAGAGTATTATATGCTGTACTGGAGACCGTATCAACAGAAAGACATATATGCTTTGGAGAGGGTTCTGAGAAGCTACTAAAATGGTGCATGGATTACAATATATAACTTAAAAGGAAAGATTAAAAGATTTCAAAATGCATAGCTTGGAAGAAAGACGAGAGAGAAGAGATATTATAGAAACCACGACCACCATCAGAAACTTTTGGGCCCCTTACAGAACATATGGTTTGGGCCATTTCCATAAAGAAGGAGAGTATATTTAAAATAGTTAATACTACCATAACAAGAGGACATGGTATTACATTATAGAGGCAAAGGTAAAAGTAATATCTGCACGTTACATAGTAGTTTAGGTTGAAAAAAGACTTGCGTCCATCAAGTTCAACCCTTTTGCTATTTCATGTTTACCGCTGTTGATCCAAAAGAAGGCAAATAAAAACCCCTTCAGCTATTTCAAATTCTGCGTTTAGCGGGGGGAGAAATCCTCCTTGACTCCAAATGCAATCAGATTTCACCTTGGATCAATAAGCACTGCATAAATATTAATGCCTATACTAACATGCATAGCCCTCTCTGCTCTAGCTCATTAAAAAAGTATCCAGCCCACGCTTAAAGGCATCTAAGGTAAGCCGGCGTTTCTCTAGCGTGTACAGATTTTCCAACCTTTTTTTCCAGCCTTTTTTCATAAATAAAACTTTCCATTCCCATGATTCATTTTGTAGCCCTCCTCTGCATCTCTAGTTCCATAATGTATAAAAAAAAAAAATACAATTGAATACAATTGACCGGCATATTCAAGGTTTTACCATGGACCTATAAAGAGGCAGAATAATATTTTCCTCCCATGAGTCAATACCCCTTTTAATACACCCCAATATCTTATTGGCCTTTGCAGCTGCCAGTTGACACTGTGCACTCATGCTAAGTCTTTTGTCCCTTTCTACTCCAAAATCTTGTTTATTAGTAGATTTCCCCAAGGAAATACCATTTAAACTATATGTTGCATTTTTTTATTGTACCCAAAATGCATAATTTTACACTTGCCTACAATGAATCGCATTTGCCATTTATCTGCCCAATTGCCCAATTTGTCCAAATCCTCTTGCAGTGAATACACATCTAGTTAGACTGCATTACCCTACTTAAATTTGTGTCATCGGAAAACACAGAGACGTGGCTCCCTGTGCCCTCTGGAAGATTAATAATAAATAAATTAAAAAGAAGAGGACCTAGGACAGAACACTGAGGTACTCCACTTATTACATTTGTCCAATTTGAGAACTTCCCTTTTACCACCACCCTTTGCATTCTGTCTTTCAACCAATTGCCAATCCACAAACAAACCTCTGGACCTAATCCTATTTCAGTCAATTTGTACAGTAACCTTTTATGTGGAACTGTATCAAATGCGTTGGAAAAGTCTAAATATATCACATTCACTGCAGCACCCATATAATTGAAAATTGTTTCATACTTACCGTAATTTTCTTTTCCTGGTTATTATCCATGGCAGCAGTTACGTATGGGTTAGCTCCACCCTCTAGGTAGGTAGGACAGAAACAGAGTTAAAAGAGAGCCCCCGCCCCTGTCTCCTCAGTCTAGTAACTAGCTCCTCATAACCAAAAATCAACAAGGGAGGGAACTGACTGCTGCCATGGATAATAACCAGGAAAAGAAAATTACGGTAAGTATGAAACAATTTTCAATTTTCCTGGCTAACCATGGCAGCAGTTACGTATGGGACATACCCAAGCCAGAAACCAATAGGGATGGGAGAACATACAACCAATAAACACAGACACAGAAGAAATACTGCAAAAATGAAAAAGGTTTAATGAGAGGAGACAGAGGCCAAAACAGCGTGAGAGAAGGAGGATCCCTCAGACCGGTGGATATCCAGACTGTAGTGTCGGAAAAAGGTGGCACCCGATGACCAGTTCCCAGCTTCGCAAACAGTCGCCACTGAAGAACCAGCCTCAGCCGCCCATGAAGAGGAAACAGCCCGAGTGGAGTGAGCCTTGAGCCCTGGAGGAACCGGAATACCAGTGGAGACGTAGCACCTGGATATCGCAGCCACAATCCAGCGGCGTAGAGTGGAGACAGAGGCCGCCTCACCTCGTCGAGAGCCCAGAGGAAGGACGAAGAGCCTGGTAGACTTTCTCAGGGAGGAAGAGGCGGTAATATAGAGGCGTAGGCAGCAAACCACATCCAAGGTATGCCAGCGGGAGTCCTCAGGAGTCGTGGGGTTCGGAAAAAACACCGGGAGGATAGTCTCTTGATTCAGGTGAAAGTCCGACACCACCTTAGGCAGGAATTCCGGGACAGGGCGAAGGAGGACACGATCCGAAGAGAAGATCGTGTATGGAAGTTCTGTAGAAAAAGCCTGAAGTTCCGAGCAACGCTTAGCAGAAGTCACGGCCAATAGTAAAAGAGTCTTCAGGGTCACCAGCCATAGGGAGGCATCCTGCATGGGCTCAAAGGGAGGTTCAGATAAAGCACGAAGTACCAGGGGAAGGCTCCAAGGCGTCGTGAAGGAACGGGTCGGTGGACGGAGTTTGAGAACCGCCTTGAAGAAACGAATCACCAAGGGTTCCAACGCCCAACGAACTGACGTGAGAGCAGACAGGGCCGAGACGTGAACCCGGAGGGAGTTCAGACCCAAACCTCGGTCCAGGCCAGCTTGGAGAAAAGCCAGGACATCCGGTAGAGAAGGAGACAGTGGATCCAGAATCCTACCCTCAGACCAAACCAGGAAGGCAGACCAAATGCGATGATACGTGGCCGAGGTGTTAGGCTTCCGAGCCTTCAGCAGGGTAGAGACAACGCCCTCCGACAGACCATGGGACCGCAGTGACTGCCGCTCAATCGCCAGGCCGCTAGCTGAAGAGAGCGGGGGCAAGGATGAAACACCGGACCCTGAGACAGGAGGTCCAGGCGAGGCGGGAGAAGCCAAGGGTCCCGGACGGACAGCCTGTTCGCCAGCGGAAACCAAGGCCTCCTGGGCCACCATGGAAGGATGGCCATCACTTCTGCTTTCTCTAGACGCAATTTTCCCAGGAGTCTCGGAATGAGAGGGAGAGGAGGAAAGACATATAGGAACTCCTTGGGCCATGGGAGAGAGAGAGCGTCCACGCCCTCTGACATGGGGTGAGGAGTCCTCGAGAAAAAGCGAGGAAGCTGAGTGTTCGCGGGAGAGGCCATCAGGTCTAAGGTCGGACGACCCCACAGGAGACAAAGACGATCGAATACCTGAGACGAAAGCCTCCAGTCTGTTGTATTAAGAGTGGTGCGGCTCAGGAAGTCTGCCATCGTGTTTTCCGGACCCGGAAGTTAAACCGCAGCCAGGTGTTCGACTGATTCCTGAGCCCAGACAGCAATCGGCTCGAACTCCCGGCTGAGAGACAGGCTCCTGGTACCACCTTGATGGTTGATGTAGGCAACCGCACACCTGTTGTCTGTCTGGATCCTCACCCAATGACCCCGAATGGTTCGATGAAAAGCCAGCAAGGCCCTGTAAATTGCCCTCAGTTCCAGGACATTTGCGTGAAGACAACTCTCCGCAGGGGACCATTCTCCTTGGGCGTAGTGACCGTCCAGATGGGCTCCCCAACCATGAGCGCTCGCATCCGTTGTGACAACTTTGTAAGTGATGTCCGTCAGTGGAAAACCTCTCCTGAGGTGACGGACCTCCAACCACCAGGCCAGATGATGAGAAGTCACCTCTGGTAAATACAATTTCTTGTCCAAGAAGGACCTGGGAACCGGGAGATGAGGTAGCAGAAGGGACTGAAGAAACCGGGTGTGCCATTGAGCCCAACGAACTAGGCCGATAGTGGAGACCAGGACCCCTAGAAGGGACATAACTTTCCTGATGGGCAGCCAACCGGGAAGGACGACATTCTGGATGGCCAAAATCAGACAAGACTGACGGTCCGATGACAGGGAAACAGTAGCCGTGAGAGTGTTGAAGCACGCCCCCAAAAAGACCAGGGTTTGGGACGGAAGGAGTTGGCTCTTTGTGAAGTTGATTATCCAACCAGCTCCTTGCAGAAAACTCAACGCCTCGTCCCGCTGAGAGGTGACAAGGTCGCGAGAGGGAGCCACGATGAGAATGTCGTCCAGATAGTGAAATATTGTGAGGCCCCTCTTGCGAAGTTCTGCAACACACACCACCAGAACCTTGGAAAAGGTACGAGGAGCCGTACTGAGGCCGAATGGGAGGGCCCGAAACTGGAAGTGATCCTCCCCAATGGCGAAGCGTAGAAATCTCTGGTGCCGAATCCTGATGGGAACGTGAAAGTAGGCATCTTGGTGATCGATGGAGACCATCCAATCGCCAGGGGAGATGAAAGGAACAATTGACCGGAGGGACTCCATCCTGAATTTTCTGACCTTCATGGAACGATTCAAAACAGACAGGTCGAGGACCGGTCTTAGATCCCCTGACGCTTTGGCTACAAAAAACAGGGGGGAGTAGTTTCCTTGGAAGCGCTCGAGCACAGGAACAGGAAGAATAACCTCGTTTTGGAGAAGGGAGCGTAGAAAATTCTTTAGGATATCCTTCCGGTGGGGGTCCACATGAACCTTGGTACGGATAAAAATAGGAGGTGGAGGGGACCGAAACTCCAGGCCGTAACCGTCGTGGATAATGGTCCGGACCCAGGAATCCGTGGAAAAACTTGCCCAGACCACTGAAAAGGCCAGAAGTCGAGCACCGACTGGAGGGGCCTGGGCAGGAGGACCTTCATGACTGGAATTTTCCACGAAAGGAAGAGGCCGGGCGGGAACGGGAACCCTTTGCAGGTCCTCGGAAACCGCCTCTCCATGCCGAAGTACGAGCCACCTCTCTGCCGGGACGGTATTGTCTGGAATCCCGGAAGGAAGAACGAAAGGTCCGACGGTCGTTCCAAACGGTCTTGGGAAGGCGCCTGCATTCCTGTGGCAAAAAAACTTTCTCACCTTCAGCGGCCTTACGGATGGCATCCTCCAAAACCCTTCCAAATAACAACTTTCCATCAAATGGAATGGACACCAGGGAATTCTTAGAGGCATTGTCGGCATGCCAGTGTTTCAACCACAGGGCACGTCTGGCTGACACCGACAAGCCCATGCATCTGGCCGCCAGCTTCAAAACATCCGAAGATGATTCAATAAAAAACTCCGCCGCCAGCTTGATGTTGGATAAGGAATCCAGAAGCTGTTCTCTGGGGACCCCGCCTTCAATATCATCCTTGAGGTCAAGGATCCAACATTTCAGGGCACGGGAGACAGATGTCATGGCAACCGTAGGTTGGCAGATAGCACCTGCCGCAACATAAGCTCTTGACAAAGAGGCCTCGATCCGTCGTTCCATGGGGTCGTTCAGAAGTGCCGGACCATCTAGAGGGAGGGATGAACGCCGGACAACCCGAATGACCGGAGCATCTACCACAGGAGGAGAGGACCAAGAGGAGGCATCCTCGGCAGCCACGGGATACAATCTAGAGATCCTCCTGCCGGAAGAAACTTTACGATCAGGGTTCTTCCATTCAGTAGAAATCAACTCCTCAATGGAGTCATGAACCGGGAAGGATGGTCTTTTCCTATGCAGACTGGTGAAGTATTTGTCGGCTGCACCCACCGTGGGAAGAGGCTCGGTGATACCCAATGTAGCTCTAACTGCTCCAATGAGGTGGTCAATAAGGGTAGGGTCCAAGAGAACGCCCGAATCACCATCTTCTTCGGCTGAAGAGCAATTCCCCATATCCAAGGGATCCTCAGAGCCGGGCCGATCTGCAAACAAACACTCCTCAGTCGGGGGTGAGTTGTGGATCGGGATAAGATTCCCCAAATGTTCTTTCAGACTCCTCTCAACAGCCTGATTAACCAGGTGCATTAAATCCGGAGAGGGCTCAGGGGGGCCAGCGGCCTGAGTCATGCAGTCCCCGCAAAGACGTTTGCCCTCTAGAGGGGTGGCATCACAAGCCAAACATCGAGGACGCTTTTCCGTTCTCTTCCTGGGATGATCAGATTCCGGTCTAGGGCTGGAAAAAGACACCAGGGTAAATAGGCAAAAAACACTCTTAAAATAAAAATAAAAAATAAAAAATAAAAACTCACCTAGAATGACGAGAATGAGACCTCTTGGATGAGGTGGACATGATAGTAGGAATAAAAATAAAGGGCAGGCTGAGAAAGAAAAAGATTGCATGAAACAAATGCACAAAAATGTAAATTACAGAAAAACAGATAAAACAAAGAATTACCTGAGGCTGGAAGAGTAAAGGCACTGGGAACCAAGGTCAAGGTGAGTCCTGGTAGAAAGAAAATAACAGGGCCCACCTAACTCATGCACCAAACGGCCCTAAATAGAGAAAAGTAAGTGGTGGAACGCAAAATGCGTTCCACCTGAAGAAAAGAAGTGGAAATCGAGGCGTGGAACGCATATGCGTTCCAACGCCGAAAAAACGGCACTGAAAGGGAGGCGTGGAACGCATATGCGTTCCAACGCCTCTAAAACGGCAGCGAAAACGAGGCCTGGAACGCAAATGCGTTCCAGCGCCTCTAAAACGCCTTCCCAGCCGACAGGGTACAGAAAATGAGGGCTGGAAGGCGGAAGTACTCCAGCCCTCCATAGAAACAAAGGCGTGGAACGCATATGCGTTCCACCGCCGAGAATAGGATATAGAAGGGAGGTGTGGAACGCAAACGGAGAAGGGGGGAAACAGAAGTGTGGGATGCCAAAGCGTCCCCACACTTAAAGAAAAAACAAATAGAGGAATAAAGAAGTGGGGGGGGGGGGGGGAACTCCCATCCCAATGCCCCATACATACCACCAAAGTAGGATAAGGGGTTTGAGAACTGCCAACCTAGAGTGTATAGTAGATACAGGTGCAAAGCAATGGACTGCTAATATGCTCTCTCCTAAGGGGCATATATGTGGAAACAAAATCTAACAAGTAAGCAGACATGCACACTGATAATAGAAAATAAAGTATATTTATTTGTAAATGTAGTAATGTAACGACAAACACAGTAGGTATAGATCGGAGAAATATAACAGTATGTATAGTGATACTGTAAAAATAGAGCAAAAAAAATAGAGAAAAACAGAAAAAAATATATAGGAAGCTACACAGAGCTATGTAGGCAAAGTGTATGAGCAGCACAGGAAAAAAGGTAGAAAAATAAAAATAGTAAACAGTAAAATAGTGCAAAAAAGTCGGAAAAATTGAAAAATGGACAAGAACAGAGCAAAAAAAACAAAGAAATGGAAATAATACAAAAATAGTAGGATGAAGTGGTAACAGAGGGCTCAAAAAAATAGCAAATGATGCAACATAAGTCTGATAGAAGGCCAACCACTGTAAGGAAAAACATATAATAACAAAAAAAGAGAATAATGTGGGACAATGTCTAAAGGTAAACCTCCTGCAAACAATAAATCAAAGGACCTGCATCAAAGGTAGCAACAAGGAAAAAAACATGGAAAAAAACACAATTGTGGGAAAAACAGAAAAAAATGCCCTTGAAGGAGACACTCTCCGAGCGCGTCGCCCCGTGCCTGTACAAACAAAGCCTCAGCGGTTATACCCCAGGACTACCCCTGCATCCATAAGGTTTTTTTCGATAGTAGTGGACTGATGGACTACCCACTTACTATTATTATTATTTTTCCAATTGTGGTTACTTTTTTTCTGCTATAAACTTTTGCTATATCCCCGTTTTTGGGACATTTTTTTCTGTTTTTCCCACAATTGTGTTTTTTTCCATGTTTTTTTCCTTGTTGCTACCTTTGATGCAGGTCCTTTGATTTATTGTTTGCAGGAGGTTTACCTTTAGACATTGTCCCACATTATTCTCTTTTTTTGTTATTATATGTTTT
The DNA here is from genome assembly GCA_036172795.1 of Pelodytes ibericus. Taxonomy (NCBI): domain Eukaryota; kingdom Metazoa; phylum Chordata; class Amphibia; order Anura; family Pelodytidae; genus Pelodytes; species Pelodytes ibericus. Next base: position 66,483,243 of record CM069859.1, read on the forward strand.
TCCTTACAGTGGTTGGCCTTCTATCAGACTTATGTTGCATCATTTGCTATTTTTTTGAGCCCTCTGTTACCACTTCATCCTACTATTTTTGTATTATTTCCATTTCTTTGTTTTTTTTGCTCTGTTCTTGTCCATTTTTCAATTTTTCTGACTTTTTTGCACTATTTTACTGTTTACTATTTTTATTTTTCTACCTTTTTTCCTGTGCTGCTCATACACTTTGCCTACATACCACCAAAGTGTAGCAGGAATTGAGACCTCTGCCAATCACCAATACATCTCCAGTACCACTTGCAGTAAGCTTACGGAGGAACATGGCCAAAAACTTCATATCCAGAATCATCTCCAGTACCAACTATAAGTAAGTGTACGGAGGAATAATATCCCAGGGAACCGTGAAAAGACAAGGAACCGGGCTTCGGAAAGAAAGAGGCTGAACTTTCCGGAAGGTGAGTAAAAAACAAATAAAGAAAAAATCCATAAAACAATAAATATTTAGGCCCGAAACGGGCCCCGTCCTAATACCAATGAGGACAGAAAAAAGACTGAGGAGACAGGGGCGGGGGCTCTCTTTTAACTCTGTTTCTGTCCTACCTACCTAGAGGGTGGAGCTAACCCATACGTAACTGCTGCCATGGTTAGCCAGGAAATATATATATATATTTACTCACCGCCTCATAGAATGTAATTAAGTTATTTTGACATGTTCTATCTTTCACAAAGCCATTTTGGCTCATGCTAATGAGATTCCTGTTCCTGATGAAATCTTGATTATGTTACTTTACTGAGAGGGTAGTAGATGCATGGAATGCTCTCATTGAATATACCGTATTTGCTCGATTATAAGACGACCCTGATTATAAGACGACCCCCCCAAATTTGTACATTCCTTTAGGAAAAAAACTAAAAGCCTGATTATAAGACTACCCTATAGTAAAAAGGTTTAACTTGTATATGTAAATTGCTTTTTAATATTTAATAAAACATTTATATTAGACAAATGCATTTCTTGTTTTTATTTGCTTTTATGTGCCAATGCGGCCTCTCTCCCGCTCCCCCAGCTGTCTTTCCCCCCCCCAGCGTTGTCTCTCCCCCCAAAAAACTTCTCTCTCTTGTCTCTATCTATCCCCCCTCCCCTTTTCTCTCTGTCCCCCTCCCTTCCCTTGTCTGTGTCTCCCCCCCTTGTCTGTCTGTGTCCTCCCCTCTCCCCCTCCCTTTGTCTCTTTCTCCCCCCCCCCTCCCCTTGTCTGTCTGTGTCCTCTGTCCCCCCCCCCTCCTTACCTGGTTTTGTTCCCTGGAGGCTAGTGGGGGCAGCCGGGGGATGTCTGCACGATACGTGCAGACATCCTCCATGCTGCCCGACACGGCAGTCTATTATGACGGACAGCTGGTCCGTCATAATAGACTGCCGTGTCGGGCAGCATGGAGGATGTCTGCACGTATCGTGCAGACATCCCCCAGCTGCCCGATTCTCCCTGGTGGCTAGCGGGGCAGCAGAGGATGTCTGCGCGATGAGCGCAGACCTCCCCTGCTGCCGCCCCGGCACGATCGCCGGGACTTCTGTGACGAAAGCGAAAGTACCCGGCTTCATCATAGAAGCCCCGGCGGTCGTGCCGGGCGGAAGCAGGGGAGTCTGCGCTCATCGCGCAGACATCCCCTGATGTTAGAGAGGGGGATTCAGGTCCCCTGCAGCTCTGCTGGGGACCTGGATCCATGTCTTATAGTCTAAGACCTCGAATGTAAGACGAGGAGGATTTTTCAGAGCATTTGCTCTGAAAAAAACCTTGTCTTATATTCGAGCAAATACGGTAGTTAGGCAGATCCTGATGTTCCTTTTCTGTCCACCCATGCTTTTGTCCCCATGTTCCTTTTTTTTTTTCCGTCCCCATGTTTTTTTTCAGTCCCCCTATGCTTCTGTCCCCCATGTTCATTTTCTGTCCCCCATACTCCTTTTCTGTCCCCATGTTCCTTTTCTGTCTCCCATATTTTATTTTTATGTCCCCCATGTTTTTTTATGTTCCCCATGTTACTTTTATGTCCCCCGTGTTTCTTTTATGTCTCCCATGTTCCCATCATGTCCCCCAAGCGTTTATCCCAATGGTTCTTTTCGAGATTTCCCTCATATGGGGGCGGAGTCATGTGATCACATCCTACACATGACCCGCCCCAACCGTGCACCATCAGCGCGAAGGCGCCAAGCTTCACGAGACCTCCTCTGTAATTACAAAGAGGAGCTGGAGGACTTACGCCGCCCGGCATTCTAGCTTAGTGCTGTGTCCTGGCAGCAGGAGGAGAACTTGGCATGCGCTTATTAAGAGCGGTGTCTCTCCTCCCACACAACTGCAGCGCGGGGGGGGGGGCGCTCTGAGCACCCCCTACAGGTCTGCGTCCTAGGCCGGCGCCTACCTTGCCTATAGGTAGCGCTGGCCCTGCTTGCTTGTATCCCTGTCCTAAGCCATGTCAGAAGGCTGCCCTGTCCGGTGCCCTGTCAGAGGGCTGATTGTCCTGTGCCCTATGAAAGGGCTTCTCTGTCCTGTTCTTCCTTGTTTCTTTTTTCTATGATCCATTACTGGTTTTCCATGGTGCATGCTTCTACTTAATTTTGCCTGTTGTTGTGCACGTTTTCTTTTTGTGAGGTACCTTGACGTTGGTGGCAAGCTTATCATCTCATGGCCATCTGGTGAAACAAAACTCACACCATATAACATCTTAGAGTTCTAGACTAGTCCTGTGATTATGCTGTGGTTTTGTAAGTCTCTTTTAGTTCTGTTCCATGTTTTATGTCTCTATCATGTATTCCTGCTTTTTCTTAAGCCGTGCGCCCTGTATTTCTCATCCTTGTCTCAGTTATGCTTTTGCTCCATGGTGATGCCTTATCCTTGTACTCTCTATTATATTATTACTGTTACTGCTCTGTCCTTTATTTGCTATTTCTCTGCTTATCCTGTCTGTCTTAGCTCGCAGTATCCTGCTTATCTTGTTAGTGGTGTTATGTTCCATTCCTGCTCCATGGTATCTCCAGTACCTGTCTTGCCTTTACTTGATATAACAGTAACTACCTCAGGAGGTTTGTGGTCAAACCAGTGGCGTAGCGTGGGTTGTCAGCACCCGGGGCAAGGCAAGTAATTTGCGCCCCCTAACCCGTGGATTTTAGCACTCGAGTCTCTTCTACTAGATTAGTTAAAGAAACCCTTACCCCCCAAGCACATGTATTGTTTGTTATGAAAATACTTATGTAATTAAAGTAAAATGCATCTAAATACAAGTTTATTTTCCAACACTTTATTGAGTGCGAACATGCATTACACACATTCTCCACATCATGTGGCACCTGCCGCCGCTGCCAGCTTCTTCTTGCTGCTGCCTGGGCTGGTCTGGTGTGGTTCTCTCCCGCGCTCAGTGCTGCGATGGGCGGCCGCTGCACTGTCCCTCCCCCAGATAGTCCCTCGCTCTCTCTTCGCACCAGGGCCTGGAAAAAATTACATACCAGCCCCATAGCATTGCGGAGTCATCAGAATTCAGCTTAACAGCCCATTAAAATGCGGACGGCATATAACGCCCTAACAGCGTTAAAGGGACACTATAGTCACCCAGACCGCTTCAGCTCAATGAAGTGGCCTGGGTGCAATGCCCCTCAGGTTTTAACCCTTCACATGTAAACATAGCAGTTTCAGAGAAACTGCTACGTTTACATTTGCGGTTAAGGCAGCCTCTAGTGGCTGTCTTCCGGACAGACACTAGAGGCGCATCTGCGACGCTGGAGCCTGGAGGCACATTTCGCCTCCATCGCGCAGAGTGTCCATAGGAAAGCATTGAGAAATGCTTTCCTATGGACACTTTGAATGCGCGCGCAGCCATGCGCATTCAGCTCCAGTGACGTCGGACGGGGAGCTGACGTCAGACAGGGAGGAGAGGTCACCAGCACCGAGGGAACCTGGCGCTGGATTAAGGTAAGTAACTGAAGGGAATTTAACCCCTTCAGCGCCACGGGAGTGAGACCCTGAGGGTGTGTTCCTGACACTATAGTGATCCTTTAAGAGTTTAAGGGGTTATTTTGGCCTGGGGAAGCCAAATGGTTATACACCTATGCTTTAAACCAGGAGTAGACATCCTTTGCCACTCCAGATGTTGTGGACTACACCTCCCATGATGCTTTGCAAGCCTTAATGGAGATGTAGTCAAAAAACAAAGGGAGTGTCAAAGGTTACCTACCCCTGCACTAAACCAAAAATATATAATACAGTTCCTACCCCATAAATATAATATTTAATGCTATGATATTTAATGCTCTCATCCAACCCCCTTCCCTCCACAGTTCCTAATAAATATATTACAAATATAATTCCCTCACCCCTGTAGCCCCACCTATTTACATTTCCTTCTACATACACACATATATATAGATTATTCATTAGGCCACAAATGTAAAAAATATAATCATTGCCTCATCTCAAATTCCCAAGTCAGATCTTTCCCACCCCCCCTCTTCCCCTAATACACTGCTGACCCCCTCCCCCTAATACACTGCTGACCCCTCCCTCCCCTAATACACAGTTGACCCCCATCCCCTAATACATTACTGCCCCCCTTCTTCCCTTCCCCAATACATTACTGCCCCCCTTCTTCCCTTCCCCAATACATTACTGCCCCCCGTCCCCAATACATTACTGCCCCCCTCCCCCATACATTACTTCCCTCCCTCCCCCATACATTACTTCCCCCCCTCCCCATACATTACTTCCCTCCCTCCCCCATACATTACTTCCCCCCCTCCCCATACATTACTGACCCTCCCCTCCCCCATACATTAAATGACCCCCCTCCCCTCCCCCATACATTAAATGACCCCCTCCCCTCCCCCATACATTAAATGACCCCCCCTCCCCTCCACCATACATTAAATGAACCCCCCTCCCCCATACATTTAATAAACCCCCCTCCCCTCCCCCATACATTAATGAACCCCCCTCCCCTCCCCATACATTAATGACCCCCCTCCCCTCCCCCATACATTAATGACCCCCCTCCCCATACATTAATGACCCCCCCTCCCCTCCCCTCCCCCATACATTAATGACCCCCCCTCCCCTCCCCCATACATTAATGACCTCCCTCCCTCCCCCATACATTAATGACCCCCCTCCCCCATACATTAATGACCCCCCCTCCCCCTCTCCAATACATTAATGACCCCCTCCTCAATACATAATACAATAGGTCCCCCAAGCCCCTTTATTCTTACCTTTACAAATTCCACTTCCAACAGCTCAGGGAAGAAAGGCCGCGATGCAGTTTCAGAAGAGCCTCCGCCGCGCAGCCGCCGGATGTGACGTCACGCCGTCATTTGCCGCTCACATCCGGCGGCTGACAGGAAGTATCGCGCGGTTGTGGCTGCGGCCGCGCGGCCGCATAGGGCTAGTGCGCCCCCCCAGATATTGCGCCCGGTGCGGCCGGCCCCCCCTGCACCCCCCACGCTACGCCCCTGGGTCAAACCAACATGGGACCTCAAGCTTTCAGGGGAGTGTGGTTAACCTGCATGCAGGCTCTGTGGCTCCATACAACTTGGCTCCTTTATACAGGATTTCAGTTAGTTACACAACCTTGCCCACCAAGCTCCTACATTCAGTATCAGAAATAAATCTATAAATATAGATATCTTTCTTTAAATCACACATTATTTCTGGACTGCTCTCCGTAATGTATTATGGTAACTTTGACCGGTGTTGCTTTACACTCTGATTCACTTTCACCCAGTTTCAGTGGAATGTTAAAGCTGTTTCAACGTCATGCCCTTTTTTGCTGCCAAATATAATTTAATACGAGATTAGCAACTTACAGCTTACTGGTTATCCATTTCAGAGTGCACACATTCCATGTATATTTTGTGAATTTGTTAATACTTGTTGCAAGCAATTTTTATTTATAAACTGCATATTAATGAGAATTGTCTTGAATATGTGTTTTAAGTGTTCTAATACTATCACATAGTCCATAAATATTTGGTTATATACTTATAATAATACTAATGTGCTGTTTTGTGAAAAAAAGAAGAAGAAACCCAAAGCAGTAATTCAGATTCACCCTTAATATTTTGATTTAACAAAAAGGTCAAAATATTATATTACATAATATAAACAAAATCCTTGACAGTGCTCAGAATCTCCTGGGAGCCAATCAGAGGACTCCTATAGAGATGCATGGAGATGCCCATTGCAATGTCATTGATTCCACCAGTGATATCCCACAACTTACCTGCTCCACCAATCACTGCTGTCAAAAAACAGCGAGGCAGTTACCGGCTACTGAATGAAGCAATTACTGCACATGCTCAGTGCAAGCGAGCCCTGTTCTGCAGTGATCCTTTTCCAATGTAAACAAAAGCTCAGGATAATACAGGTGAGTTCTGCTATAACACGGGTATCCACGGACTCCCATGGAGATTTAAGAGAGCTTGCAAGGTGAGTTCTGAGATCTTACTAAACGGATGCTTTAAAGAGAAAGTTATAGCGAGATCCGGTGCCCCCATGGCACCTTGGGAGCCATTAGAGCATGGTGTAAGTACAAGAACGACTTTATAATGGATAATATTTTCCAGAATTGTTAGATGAACTGGGGACCTGTCAAACAAAAGCATTGAGGGACTGCATGGAGAAGTACAATTTCTTTCAAAAAGATTATAGCTCGCTAGCATTTGAAATTTTATGCCAAGGCCTGATTACGTATGGCTGTTACCATTGCCCCCACAGTGTGTTACTGCGCCCTTGTAGATATGGTGCCCCCCTCGGGACATAATATCGGTCCCCAGGGGAAGCCCCAAGGCGCTACTGACCCCTTCCCCAAGAGTTCACCTCCTGGACTGTTATTTGTTTCCTTTTCAAATGTTTTTTTTACTAAATATGTTGTTGTTATTGTAACATGTGGTCTACTCAAAGTGTTGGCTTTCCTGTCCTCCCCCCCCAGATAGATGGCTAATTCCGATTTGCAAAATATAACTATCACTTCAATTAATGTCAAGGGCCTTAATTCCCCCTCTACAAGATCTCGCCTATTTGGTGAGCTGCAAGCCCTTCGAACCTCCATTGCACTGGTCCAGGAGACACACAGAACATTCACTCAATCTTACCATTCATACTCACCTTTTAGGAAGACTAAAGGAGTAGCTATCCTAATATCTACATATCTGCCCTTCACTCTGCAGGAATTTAAATCTGATAGCGACGGCAGAGCCATTTTTATCAAAGGATATATCCGGGCTCAATTGATAACAGTAGGCTGCATCTATGTACCCAATGTAGATCAACAACGTTTTCTATGTTCAATCCTTACAGAGTTCGCTGACTTCATGGAAGTTATAGTGATACTGGGAGGCAATCTCAGCATGGTACTGGACCCTCCACTGGACACCTCCACCGGGGAGACCCATTCCAAGATTAGACAAATAAAAAACACTTTTCACACTGCCCAGCTAGTCAATATCTGGAGGATACTCAACCCTAATACGAAAGATTACACCTACTACTCCCCCCCGCACACGAGATACTCCCGCATAGACCAGTTATTGATTTCCCATAGACACCTTGAGACGGTTACAAAGGCATATATAGGTAATATCACCTGGAGTGATCACGCCCCAGTAACAGTAGTGATTCGCATCCCAACCTTTCCACGTAAATCACCTAACTGGATGGCTAAACTAAACCATTTTTAAAAATGCAACCCATGTCACTAAGCTAACTGATGTTTTAAAAAATTATTTTAGTGAAAACAGTGCTTCTGGCTGTAGCACTCATATAATGTGGGAAGCTCATAAGGCGGTAGTACGGGGACACATGATTAGTATAGCCTCATATGACAAAAAATTAGGAACATGTCTAAAGCAACCCTGCTCCAACAAATTGCTTCCTCAGAAACCAGACATAAGTCCCTTTTGTCCCATAAAGACTTCCAAGCCCTCATGTCTTTATGTGCCCAGATAGCAACTCTGTGTACTTAAAAGACGCAACATTCCTTCCTCCTAGCTAAAAGCAGGCTATATGACCAAGGCAACAAGCCAGGTAGATATCTCGCTAAAGCACTGAGAGAAAGACACAACGCCACGTTTAAAATAAAATAAAAAGACAAACACTCTCAACTAGTCTATTCCACAACGCACATAGCAGAAGCCTTCCAGTCTTATTACCAGGGTCTATATAATCTTCGAAACCCGGGCTGCCCATTCTCTCATATACGTAGCGGGGAAATAAAAAGCTACTTAGAGACCCATCTACACTCTAAACTTTCCCCAAAAGACGCAGACCTATTAGACTAACCTAATACAATAGAAAAAGCATTAGCAGCAATTAAAGAAACACCCACTGGCAAGTGCCGGGGACCAGATGGCTTGACACTCTCTTATTATAAACTATTTGCCCCAATCTTACTGACCCACTTTGTAAATACCTTCAACTCCCTAGCATGTAATGGAACACTCCCTGCCCAAGCTCAGGAAGCCCACATAACCATAATCTCCAAACCAAAGATCAAACTTTATGCTCAAGCTATCACCCCATATCATTGTTGAATTCTGATGTAAAACCTTTTGCGAAAATATTGGCCAATCACCTAAAAAACTATATACCTTCCTTGGTCAAGCGTGACCAGGTGGGGTTTGTCACTGGACGGGAAGCCAGGGACAACACCACAAGACTCATTAACTTAGTACACCAATCCTACGGCCAAGACTCTCCAACCCTCCTCTTATCCATAGACGCCGAGAAGGCATTCGACAGGGTGAACTGGGCCTTCCTATTCTCCACCTTGGAGCAAATAGGCTTTGGCCATGGCATGCTGAGCTGGATCAGAGCACTGTATCACCTCCCTACTGCACGCATACGTGTGAACGGAACGCTCTCAGGCTTAGTCACCCTGACGAATGGTACGAGGCAAGGGTGCCCTCTTTCCCCGTTATTGTTCGTGCTCAATATGGAACCCTTCTTAGAGGCTATTCGAACTAACTCTGACATCTCGGGCCTCTGGTCGGGTAAAGGTGAACATAAAGTCTCTGCATTTGCAGATGACTTGCTCTTCTTAGTATCTGCCCCTCAAATATCCCTACTAAATCTAATATGAGAAATGGACACCTTTGGACTCCTCTCCCATTTTAAAGTAAATTTCTCTAAATCTGAGATCCTAAACATAACAATACCGCCATAGGTCGAAGCTCAGCTGAGGTCAAATTTCCCTTTCAGATGGGCCCGGTCAGATATCAGATATTTAGGTATCCGTATCTCATGAGATCCTTCCAATAAATATTCCTTAAATTATATACCCCTACTAAAATCCCTTCAACAAGACATGTCCAGATGGTCAGCGAAGCGTATCTCCTGGTTTGGACGCATAGGGGTAGTCAAGATGAAAATACTTCCCATACACCCATAAATCTTCTCCAAACCCTGCCCATCACAATCCCCAAAACCTATTTTAAAGACATCCATCACGCGCTACATCTGGGGCAATAACTACCCTCGCCTTGGATATCGATATCTTACCCGACCCAAACACCAGGGAGGGGTATCACTCCCAGATCTAGAAATATACTATACAGCTGTACACCTAGCCAGATTTGTGGAATGGTCAAGGCCTGCAAACAAACTCTGGGTATCCACTGAACAACGAGAGCTTAATGTTCCAACAGCAGCCTGGCTCCCAAAAACTCAAAGAATAGTGGAATCCCCACCCCACAGTAACCCCCACCTTACTCATTTGGGATCGCACAGATGACAAATACAACCTGAGAGGGGTACCCTCACCCTTGACATCACTAATTTTGAATTAACATTTCCGGCCGGGCTTTGATGTCAAGACGGTGCGTAATCTCTTCTCTGAAGACATACGGTACCCTAGGCTAGGACACCTAATGCAAGATAAAAAATTCAAAACCTATGAATCCCTCGTGCAGGATAGACCTAAAGACCCCACTAGGCTATACACATACAGACAAATACAACACTATACCAAATCACTTTTAAAGACATGTCAATACCCGGACACCTTTTGAAGCACTATGCCCCCCCAAAACTTATATCCTCAATACAAGCTATGCTCCTAAATAACCAATCAACCACAAAACCGTACTTTATCCGTTTGTGGGAACGGGACACCTACACTAGTCTTTCAGACTCACAGTGGAGCCAAATTTTAACACTAACCCATCCGTGCTCTCCACATGTACTAGCGCAAGAAAACACATTCAAGCTCCTAACTAGGTGGTACAGGGTCCCGACTACCTTACATAAGCAATTCCCAAAGGTACCTGACACTTACTGGCGTTGCCACTCCCACATAGGAGACTATTTCCACATATGGTGGACATGCCCACTATTGAAACCTCTATGGGACTTGGTCCTTCACACTATCCAGTCCATAGATGACCACGAGTTTCAAACAAACCCTCCCCAAGCCCTATTACACCACACTCCATGCCCCACCAGGAAATACAAGCACTCCTTAACACCTCCCCTATTGAATGCAGCAAAAATGCTCATTCCAAAAATATGGAAACAAAGACACCGACATGTGCGGACTGGATCGCCTCAGTGGAGCAGATCAGGCAAATGGAGGAGCTCATCTTATCTTCCCAAGGTAAGGGAGTTGAAGCAATGATTAAATGGCTTCCATAGATGTTCTTAGAGTCGGATGCTTTCCTACAATCGATAACTAATATGCCACCCGATGTGATAGTTAATAATACACCCCCTCCTTAGAGCAGCCTGCATTATCTATAACCTGCTCTGCAACCTGTAATTTAACAAGGGGACAAGGGAGGATGCCAACAGCAGCCTATACCAATATATTTTTTTATCAAACTGTTCTTGTAAGACCACACCCAGTTCCAGTTTTAATATAACAATCTTTTCCCCTTGGTTAACATTACAGACAGGGGAACTCGTACACTACCCATCCTCATAACACATCTTAGATAAGCTACTTGTTGTAATGATAGCATTGATAAATACTTGATGCAAGTTAAATCAAAACGATGCATGCTTTACTGCTAACATCCGGCAACTAATGTATAAAGTGAGCAGGAAAAAGAATGACCTACAGCTAAATATCCTTCATGGGTTCGGTAAGGCATTTTAAGTCAGGTTTTTTGCCTGTTTTATTTGATTTTAATATACTTATTTTACCAATAGTGTGTAGTACTACTGTCAAAGGCAGAACTATTGGGCAGAGCCGAACATGTCTGGATCAGCGAAATTAAAGTACTACCAAGTATACTAATCTGATTAAACTCACCTACGACTGCCAATCCAATCCAAATAACTGGCAACGTATCCCTATTTCGGGGATCAGCTTAGTACTCCTCCTTTGCCCAAAGATCTAGTGCATAGTAAGGAGGACGCTAGGTGGATACAGGGCCTAGATACCTTTAGACTTATATTCCACCGGAAACCTATATTTACACGAATTGATGGACTATAGTGGCAGTATTTAGCCAAGCGACATTATTGGGTAACAAAAACTATGTACTGTATACGACCACCTGTGTATACCACTACTATATTTTTTCTGTTTTTCCCTACCATACTGCAAATCACAGGGGCCTGAGGAAAATGTCTAGTGTACGGTGTTAATTGTGAAGGGCTCTGCCCTGTTACTATGTTATGATGTGCCTGACAATGTGTGCACCTTATCACTGTTGTATATGTTTTATACCTAAAAAAACAATAAAACAGATTTTAAATAAAGAAGAATGAATAAATGATTATACGTTGAGTGGGTACAATGGTATCTTCATTAACGGTTGTATCAGAATCTTATAAATGCCAAGATATAGCATCTGCTTTGGTGTTCTTAGATCTGGAACTGCATGTGAATAAAAATGAAGGTGTGCATAAAATATATTACTTATCTTACTAAGTTGTTTATAGTGTTCCACTCTTTACTGGATGTGGAAAGGAAACAAAAGCATATTGACCATTACATGGTATAATATTTGAGTAATACAAGTGGCATACCACTCCTAATAGAATTTAACACTACACCCTATTGGTAGAGAGCTAAACAAATGCCAACCGGGAAGAGTGAAATGGTCTACTCCCAGGCCACAACTACTGTTTGGTTGAGACTTAGATAAGGCAGTCTTGTGTGGATCCTGGATTTTAAACCAGTCAGGTGGAATAAAAGATTAAATAATTGTAAGGAAGGCCAAGATCATACACGGGAAAGCAAATAGACTGGCTGAAAAAAGTGGAAAAACAGTTTATATAGCCCTAGTGCTGATTACAGCAATGGTGAACACCTGAGCAATAGGATATGGGATGGCATCCCTGTAGATCATGACATCCTTTTCCCCTTGGTTAACATTACAGACAGGGGAACTCGTACACTACCCATCCTCATAACACATCTTAGATAAGCTACTTGTTGTAATGATAGCATTGATAAATACTTGATGCAAGTTAAATCAAAACGATGCATGCTTTACTGCTAACATCCGGCAACTAATGTATAAAGTGAGCAGGAAAAAGAATGACCTACAGGTAAATATCCTTCATGGGTTCGGTAAGGCATTTTCAGTCAGGTTTTTTGCCTTTGCACTATGATTTGTTTGTTTTCCCACATATCTGTGCCCTTGTTTGGGATTATATGTCCTAATAAGCCAGCTCTGTTTCTATGCCCAGTGGCAGAGCACACGGAAAATCTTCAGGTTAAAAAAACAAGCTCAGACTTGTCTGTTGCCTGGGATCTATGGAAACATTGAATACTTTATAGTCTGGTTTTCCTGGGTCCTAAACTCTATCTGCTATTAAAACGAATACCAAGAAGTCTTTTCAACATCAACAGCAAAAGACTTACAGATCTATTCTTCAAAACTGTTCTCTTTTCAGTGAATAGATTCTAGAATGTGTGGGGCGAATTTCAAACATGTAAGATACGGTACTTTAAGCCTCAAATGTGTATTAATAAATCTAATCCAGGGACATCACTGTTAAACTTAAGCTGAAGCCATATTCTGGTGCCGACATCTACTGTAAATGGTTCCAGTATCTATTCATTGACAGTCATTAAAAAAAGCTAGAACTTTTCTGAACTAAACAGAGCAGAGAGTTCCTTGACCTGTTAAACTTCAAACTTGTCTCTGTTTTACACACATATCGCACTTCTGAACATAAATACATTGATTGTTTCATGGAATTGATATATGTTTTGAATAAAACGACAAGCTAAGTGGAAATGATTTACTGAGGTCATTGAAATTTGAGTTTATGATTTTCTTGATAACTTGGAAGCTCATCAAACAAGGAATTATCAAATGCTCACAATCTCATTGGTTAAAAGAGTTCGATGATGAAATGTGGTGGCCATTTGCCAGACTGTATGTGAACCTAAATTCATGAGTTCATGGTTGTTTTACATGACCTTGTACAATGTATGATATTTGTATCGTGTTCTTTTTTCATGTCTACATAAATGCATTATTTAATAGCCAGTGTGCATTTAGGATGATTTGATATTGCACTACTAATTTAAAGAAAAATACATTAACAGGGAATTCATTCATAATTAAGGTTAATTACATTAAACAGTTTTTATTATTACCTGAGATGCTATAAAAACATAGAATAGGTTAGCAGATAAGGACAAATCTAGTCTGTCTGTAGATCGACGTTAATTTTAATTTCTCGACAGTAGCTTATGTTTGAAGGACAACTGTAGTCATTTTTTCTGCATTACAAAATAGAAAAATCTTTAAGTCCAGTAAATTGAGTAATGTATTTTTTTTAATGATAACATGTTCTTACCTCCACTAATTCAGCATCTATTTTATCCACCTCTTCAATCACATCCGACCGAAGGGAGAGGCATCCCTTCCACTGAGTGTGCAAGAGCTTAGATTGCTACACACAACAGCAAGCTGCTGGGATGCCTCTGCCTTCAGTCAGATGTGACCGATGAGGTGGATAAAATGGATACTCTTTCCCCATACAGCCAGTGCTTTTTGGGCAGGGAATTAGTGAGGGAAAGTATATTTTATAATTCAATGAAACACGTAAAGTGTGTCGCTCATCCCCTGCTTTCGTTGCACTGTTTTTAATGGAGAAATAAATAATTAATTTCTTTAAGAACCATGAGTGGCAGTAATTTTGTCTTCTGAATTATTTACTTTCTAACACCATTGGCGGGTGGAGCTGCAGCAACGGGACTTTCCAGGTAACTTATTAACTCTCCCATCCACACTACACCAGCAATGAACCTGGAATTTCCCTAACAGGTAAATCTTGTTCTTTAACTAACTGTAACCCTAATGCTAAACTAAACTCGCGGTCTTAAGCTTACTATTTTTTTTTTTGTGTAATGTTGCTGACTGCCTTTAGAGGCAGTCTAGCACCAGCAACAGACTGATCACTTCCGAAGCTATGGTGCTTGCCCACAACAAGACAGCACCATGTTGGAATGGCAAGCTGCCATCCAATATGGCATCCGCAACCGTGGTTGCAGCAACACCATCTGAGTGGCAGAAGCAATAATTGATCACTTTCACCGCTCATTTTAATGGAGGCCGTTCGATGCTGTCACTCTGTCCTCACAGCAAAAAAAAACCCCTCATGTCCTCTGGGGGTTAAAAATATTCTGGCCATGCTGTTACCACCACAGGCTTAATATTGGTCACATTTTTTACTAGCTTGTCTGTAAAATTCCAGTATTTGCAGCAATACTTGTAAAGCTATTGGGAAACCCTCATGTTTTTACCGATTTACTATACATATATTTGTTATGTTGAGTTTTTTCATATATATTTATGAATTTTTGGCATATTCAGCATTTACATGTCACTGTTTCAGTTTTGTGTACACTGCAGGCTATATTCAATGACATAATTTATTAGTTACAACTGCATGTTCTATTAATTGTTTTCTTTAAATCTTCACAGTGGAAAAGTAAAGCTGTCTGTTTCTTTGTTGTGACTCTAATAGTTAATTCTCTGCATATATATACGACAAGTGGAAGGATTGTATATCGTGCAACTAGAAAGGATACAAACTATTTACTAAACTATAATAAATAATTGAGATTGCTGTTAGTGTAAAGTTCCTGAGGCAACCTAGTAACAAAACATTTATTTTATTCAATAGTGTACATCACAATAGCCTATTCTGCAGTTGGTTTAAGCTTGATGTTAGTGGTTGTTTTAGTCTAATTAGCAGGTTCTTTTCAATAGATGAGAAAAAAATTTTTTTTTTAATTTTTGACAATTTACACTAGATTTTAATATATTTTTTATAATGCATTATATGATATCATTAAAATCATGGCAAATAAAGAAAGACCTTCTCATCCTAAGAGAAATATATATATATAACTATGAAAATGTTTTAAATAAGAAAATGGCAGCTAAATACAAACACTGCAGAGATGGGATGCTAAGTTTAAAAAAAAACCCTGCTAGTTTTAATTCGCCTCCTGTTATAGCCTATGGAAGGCAAATTGAAACTAGTGGGTTCGAATTTGATACATTTGATAAAATAAATAAATAAATACCCCCCCCATCAAAACCAGGTAAGAGGAGCTCCTCAAATAACAACTAACACCTGTATTGTGGGCCAGAGCAAGTGGCCTGCTTATTGGCTTCCAGACCCCCCGTTATTAATACCTGTGTAATGGCTTCCAACCCCTTCTGTTAGAAATACCGGGCTAGTTACCTAGCAAATGGCTCCTAGCCCTCCGCTAATAATACCAGGGCTGAAAGCCTTCCAAATGTGTTATGCATCCTGGGGGCCATTTGGGGAGCCTCCAGGAGCTAGTGTTGACTGGCGGGGGGGGGGGGGGGGGGTGAAGTTATTTAACATTTTTAAGATTTAACATTTAATTTTTTGTTACTTTTTTATGCAAAATGCCTCTAAATAGCCTGTAAAGGAGGAGATCTGCAGTAGCAGGGGTTGAACTCAGCAGGGTTCGAATTTCAGTGAATAGCAATTTTCATTGCTTTTCACCGAAGGGAATCCGAGATGGGAGATTGAGATGGACTTTAGCGAGGAGTGGGGAGAGGGAGGTTGAGATTCCTTAGTGAATTGAGTTTTAAAGTGAAAGTTAACCTCCCAAGTCAGCATCCTCATGGTATACTTGACCTTGAATAGACCTCATAATGGTGATTATACTGATATTTATATATATACATATGTATGTTCCAGAATCTTGTAACTAGAAACTAAACCACATAATGAAATGTTTGAAGAGTTAACCTACGTTAGAAAAATTACATTTAGAAGAGAATATTTCTAATATGCTTTACATATGTTTGCTTAGTGTGGTTGTGTGCCAACTGTTCCAAATGTATTGTCTAAAGTCAACAAGTTAGTTCCATGTAAACTGACCCTCTGTACGTAAATAGAGGTCTTTACATTTGCATAATACATGTCTTATAGTAATACAATACTAGTTCTATTATATGTTTACCTGTGTGCTCATGCAGTACTTATTTCATGAGGAAAATAAAAACACTAACAATTTAAAAAATATGCCCCATTGATGTCTTTTTGTGACTAGTGCTAAGAAAAATACAAACAACATCAACAACAAAAATAAAACTGGGTGTATTATGGACACATATATATTTGTGAAATCTTTTACATGTATTTTTTTATGTTCCTATAACCATAAATCCTCACTAAGTTATTTAAACAAAGGCAAAATGGTTTCCAACCTAGCAGCAGCAAAGAACCAGTTTTCAGTGCTAGTCGAACACATAAATGGTCTGTAAAGTAGGATGCCTAGGGGTGGATCCGAAAAGACAAAGCCAGGGAGAGTGGAGATAAGTCTTCATACCTTACAAAGTAGAGTAACTGGATCTACACAGCCTTTTAAGCTAGGCAGCCATAGACTGTAGGCCCGGGATCTCTCTCCATTTCTGAGAACTGATAAAGCTGAAGAGCCTGATTTTAGCTACGTGAATGTACCTATGATGTAACCATTTCTGCATGTATACATTTGTTCCTGCTCCCACTATGTATAAGTATACAGTATGTCACAGTATGTCACAGTATGTCACAGTATGTCTCCCCCGCAGCCACTCACCAGAATACCCGCTCCTCAGCTCTCTGCAGTGTAGATCCGGCCGTACTGAACATGCATCGCAGGACACGCCCCCTCCGATGACGTCACACCCAGTGCCATCATGCGACTGAGATGTTTAAAAACCACCAAGCACTTTCATTCAGTGCTTGGTTATTCTCCCGGTGAGCCTCCTAGCGTTTCCTTATTTCGTGTTACCTAATTACTTTTGAATCCGGATTCCTCCTGACGCTGATCCCTTTCTGGTGACCTGATCTCGGACTGTTTACCGTTTTGCCTCTTGCCTGATACCCCTGAACCTGGACTCCTCACTATTCTCCTGCCTTCTGATTTTGTTACCACGCTACATGTATCTGCTAAGCTGTGTCACCTGCATATACCAAGGTCTGCTAAGCTATATAACCTGCATCTGCTAAGCTGTGTCACCTGCATATACCAAGATCTGCTAAGCTATATTACCTGCATCTGCTAAGCTGTGTCACCTGCATATACCAAGGTCTGCTAAGCCGTATTGCCTGCATCTGCTAAACTGTGGTACCTACATCTTCTAGCTGTGTTACCTGCATCCGCTAAGGTGTATTATCCACATCTGCTAAGCTGTGTCACCTGCATATACGACTATACTTATAGTAAGTCTTCATTTTCTATCTACCTCGTGTGTTCCTGTGTTACCCCTACATACTGGTCTCCCAGTCCTGTTCTACCCTCACATAATAACCAAGCCTATCATGGAGGCAGCAGGTCTAAATGACGCCATTACCGCCCTTACACAGCAATTGACATCACTTAACCAAACGGTTCAGGAATTGCAACAA
Source organism: Pelodytes ibericus (assembly GCA_036172795.1). NCBI lineage: Eukaryota > Metazoa > Chordata > Amphibia > Anura > Pelodytidae > Pelodytes > Pelodytes ibericus. Next base: position 66,501,113 of record CM069859.1, read on the forward strand.
GGACAGTCCCAAATACGACAACAGATTCTACACTTACAAATGGGACAAGCTAATCCACCTTTCCCACCTAATGTGGTACCCGTACCCCCACCAACACCTCTTGTTCTAGAAGGGGCTACAGCATTGGAACCCCAAGTGGTCCTTCCTGACAAGTTCTCTGGCGACAGGAAGAAGTATCGGACCTTTATAACATCTTGCCAGATTCTTTTTAATCTACGACCTCGGACCTATGCCACTGATTAGGTCAGAGGCCATACTGTTATTTCATTACTCACAGAAGGACCACAATTATGGGCTCATTATCTGTTATGAATGAACAGTCCTCTACTTGATTCCTGGGACTCCTTCCGACAAGTGTTAGATGGGCTATAAGAGGATCCTTTCAGGGTTTCCATTGCCAATAACACTCTTCGGGCGCTTCGTCAAGGGCGCAGACCAGTATAAGTGTACATCACCTAATTCAGATGGGTAGCACTGGAAACTACCTGGAATGAGGCCGCTTTACTTGACCAGTTTCGGTTAGGACTCTCTGATGCTATAAAAGACGAACTGGCACGGGTTGGCATTCCACACTCCCTGGACGATTTAACTCACCTGGTTACCCAGATCGACCAAAGACTACGAGAAAGAAGGGCAGAACGGGGATCATCCTACACAACCCCAAGATGAATCCTTTTCTCGAAACCAGTCCTTTGACCTCAACTACTTCGGAAGAACCTATGCAGGTTGGAGTCGTCAGGGGCCTATTGACTACTCAAGAAAAGATGCGTCGCAGGAAACAGAATTTATGTCTGTACTGTGGTAGATCAGGCCACATGTACAAAGATTGCAAAACTCGTTATTTCTCGTTTAATTAAAGAAAATACTGTGTCGTCTTCTACTCCTACTCCTCACTTATCCTTGCCTCTCTCCCTACAGTGGAATAAGGGTCCTATCTCCCTCTCCGCCATGATAGACTCAGGAGCCAGCGGGTGCTTCTTGGATGTCGATCTGGCTAAAGCAATGTCCATCCCAACCCGTTTGAAAAAATCTCCTACTCATATCCAACTTGTTGACGGTAGTCCCCTGAAGACTGGACCTATCACTCGTGAAACCATACCTTTTGTTGTCATCATTGGTGAACATCATCAGGAACTTCTTCAATTTGATATTGTACCCGCACCTGTTTTTTTCTATCATTTTGGGCATTTTTGGCTCTGCAAACATAATCCCAACATTAATTGGGATCCAGGAACTTTCAAATTTTCCTCCAACCACTGGGTGGAAAAATGCTTTAAAACGCCTGCTCACTGTGGTACCTCATCCCAAGACACTACCCCACCAATTCCTGCAGCCTACCGACACTTCCAGGACGTGTTCCAAAAGAAAAATGCTGATGAACTTCCTCCCCATAGAGACTATGACTGTCCGATCGACCTTCTTCCTAGGGCCCCCATTCCATTTGGAATAATTTTTCCCCTATCCGAACCTGAATTATCCTCCCTAAAATAATACATCACCGATAACCTGCGAAAAGGATTTATGAGACCATCTAAATCTCCAGATTTGTCAGTAAAAAAGATGTAGGGCTACGACCATGTGTGGTCTATCGTGAGCTTAATAATATAACCACGAAAAATCGTTACCCCTTTCCTCTGATATCAGAACTGTTGGACCATCTACGCACAGCCCGTGTCTTTACTAAAATTGATCTAAGAGGTGCATACAACTTGGTTCATATCAGAAAGGGGGATGAATGGAAAACCGCATTCCGATCCAGATACGGTGATTTCAAATACCTGGTCATGCCCTTTGGACTTTGTAATGCACCTGCTACGTTTCAGCATTTTATCAATTATATTTTCCGTGATATATTGGATCACTATGTAATTGTCTACTTGGATGATATACTCGTTTTTTCCCCTTCTTTGACTCTGCACCGAGAACATGTACGGACAGTCCTTACACTCCTGAGAAAGTTATATGCTAAACTAGAAAAATGTGATTTCAAAGTAACATAGTAACATAGTAATTTAGGTTGAAAAAATACACAAGTCCATCAAGTTCAACCCTTCTACCTATAATTACAGCTTTTGATCCAAAAGAAGGCAAAAACCCCTAAGGAAGCTATTTCGAATTTTGCCTCCTGGGGGAAAAATTCCTTCTTGACTCCAAGACTCAATCAGATTTCTCCTTGGATCAATAAGCTCTTTTATTAATGCTTATTCTATTATTAATAGCCCTGTATGTTCTGCTTTCCTAAAAACATCCAAACCATTTTTAAATGCATCTATTGTGGTTGATAGCACGACCTCTCTTGGCAGGGAGTTCCATAACTTTATTGTCCTAACCGTAAAGAATCCCTTTCTTTTCCGTCTATGAAATCTTTGCTCTTCCAGTCTGAGGGGTTGACCTCTTGCTCTTTGTACCTTTCTGTTAATGAACAGGTCACTGGAGAGCTCTTTATCTTGGCCCTGCACAAATTTATATAATGTTATCATATCCCCTCTGAGACGCCTTTTTTTCTAACGTATATAAATGCAATTTTTTAAGTCTCTCTTCATAACTAAGATTTTGTAGCTCTCCTTTGCACTTTTTCTAGTTCCTTAATATCCTTTTTAAGGACTGGTGCCCAGAATTGTACTGCATATTCAACGTGAGGTCTTACCATTGATTTGTAAAGAGGCAAGATGATATCCTCCTCCCGTGAATCTATACCTTGTTTTATACATGCCAATATTTTATTGGCCCTTGCAGCTGCTGACTGGCATTGGGCACTGTTGCCAAGTTTGTTATCTACAATTATTCCTAAATCCTTTTCATTAGTAGTTTTTCCCAGGGAAAAACCATTTAAAGTATATGTTGCTTTGTTATTATTTTTACCATAATGCATAACTTTACATTTGTCTATATTGAACCTCATTTGCCACTTTACTGCCCAGTCCCCCACTCTGTCCAAATCTTCCTGCAAAGAAAAAACATCAAGATTAGTCTTTATTGCCTTACCTAATTTAGTGTCGTCCGCAAACACGTAGACATGGCTCTCAGCACAATGTGGCAGATCATTAATAAAAAAATTAAAAAGAGGGCCCAAAACAGACCCCTGAGGTACTCTGCTTAATACCCTTGTCCAATTTGAGGATTTTCCATTTACAACAACCCTTTGTGTTCTATCTTTTAGCCAATTTTCAATCCAAATACATACATTTGCCCCCAAACCTATTTCTCTCAATTTGTAGAGTAACCTTTTGTGTGGAACTGTATCAAATGCTTTCGCAAAATCCAAATAGATCACATCAACTGCCACACCTAGATCTATATTTTTACTGACTTCTTCATAGAATGTTATTAAGTTTGTTTGACAAGATCTGTCTTTCACAAAACCATGTTGACTTTTACTAATTATATTCTTGTTCAAGATGTATACCTTTAGCAACTCTTCAAATATTTTTCCTACTACAGATGTCAAGCTCACTGGCCTATAATTACCTGGCAGAGATTTTGATCCCTTTTTAAATATTGGAATGACATCCGCCTTTTGCCAGTCTGTTGGCACTGTACCTGAACAGAAAGAATCCCTAAAGATCATAAACAGTGGTCTGGCCAGAATTATGCTTAACTCTCCAAGTACCCTTGGGTGTATACCATCCGGCCCTGGGGCCTTGTCTATCTTAACAGAGTTTAATTGCTTAAGCACTTTTTCCTGTGTCAGCCAATCCCATGTTTGCGGCGAATGTCCCATAACTTCCTATAGCAGGGGCTCGTCCATCTGCTCTTCCTTAGTATAAACAGAAGAAAAAAAGTATTTTAAAATGTCTGCTTTCTCTCTGTCCTCACTTACTAAATTTCCCATTTGGGATAACAAGGGCCCAACGTTTTCCCTCTTTAGCTTTTTTCCATTTATATATTTATAAAACATTTTGGGGTTAGTTTTACTCTCCTTGGCAACCCTTTTCTCATTTTCCAATTTAGCCATTCTAATTGCCTTTATGCAGGCTTTGTTTCTCCTCTTTGTACTATATAAATGATAATGCTGATCCTGTGTTTTTATAATGTTTGAATGCCATTTTCTTGTTTTGTATTTCCTGTTTCACGTTACCGGTAAGCCACATTGGTTTTGATTTGTGTCTTTTGCATTTGTTTCCCAAAGGTATATATTGGGATGTGTACTTTTGTAATGTGTGTTTAAATGAATTCCACTTGTCTTATGTGTTTAGTCCAGAAAACAATCGTTCCCAGTCTAAATGTTCAATCGATGCCCTTAGTCCATCAAAGTTAGCCCTTCTAAAATTAAGTGTTTTGGTGGCATAGTTACCAATTTGCTTTTTTGCATTAATCTCAAATGAGACCATATTGTGGTCACTATTCCCCAGGTGTTCTCTTATTTGGATGTTTGAGATAAGCTCCGCATTGTTTATTACCAAATCCAGACAGGCATCCATTCTAGTTGGGGTGTCTACTAATTGTGCCATAAATGTGTTATTAAGCAGGTTCAGAAACTTGCTGCCCCTAGCTGAACTAGTTGTGCCACACTTCCAATCTATATCTGGGTAATTAAAATCTCCCATAATTAGAACTTCATTCATATTTGCAGCCTTTTCAATTTGTAATAAAAGCTGATCTTCTCCATCAATGCTAATATTTGGTGGCTTGTAGCATACACCTACAAGTAATGTGCGATTTTTTGTAGTGTCTATGCTAATCTCAACTCATAGTGTCTCCACATCAGTTCCAGTTACATCATGCACACCTTCTTTAATAATGGGCTTTAACTTAGGATTTATCTACAGACAAATCCCTCCCCCTTTTCTATTTACTCTGTCCTTTCTAAAAAGTGAGTAGCCTTGTAACTTAACTAACCAGTCGTGGGTCTCATCCCACCATGTTTCTGTGATTCCGATTAAATCATACTGTTCAGCACTTACCAGTATCTCCAGCTCACCCATTTTGTTTGTCAAGCTTCTTGCATTTGCTAAAAGACATTTAAGATTACTACCCATTTTCTGTTTAGTTGACAAACACTTAATGTGTGCAGGTTTAATTATATGGACCTCCCTTTGGTCTATGTTAACCCCACCACTGCTTTCCTCCTCCTCTCCCATAGCTAGACCCATCTTCCAATCTACCCTAGCTACCATTGCTTCATTTTGATCTTGACCCTCCCCCCCAGAGCTTAGTTTAAAAGCTCATCTAATCCTCTAGCCATCCTCTCCCCTAATACTGCAGCCCCATCATCATTGAGGTGCAGCCCATCCCGTCCATAGAGTCTGTAGCCGACTGCAAAGTCTGCCCAGTGCTCCAAGAACCCAAATCCCTCTTGCTTGCACCACCTTCGCAACCACGCATTAATCTCCCTAAGCTCCCGCTGTCTCCCTGACGTAGCGCGTGGTACTGGTAATATTTCCGAGAATATTACCTTGAAGGTTCTTTCCTTTAGCTTCTTTCCTAGTTCCCTAAAATCATTTTTAAGGACCCCCAACTTACCATTGACTTTGTCATTAGTACCAATGTGTACTATGACCGCTGGATCATGCCCAGCCCCTCCCAATAATCTGCCTACCCGGTCCGCAACATACCAAACCCGAGCACCCGGGAGACAACATACAGTTCAGCATTCAGGGTCCTGGCGACAGATTACCCTATCTACCTTCCTAATAATAGAATCCCCTACCACCACAACCTGTCTAGCCTTCCTAGTGTCCTGTCTCCCAACTGTGCTGAAGAGGCTACTCACCTGGCTGCTAGGAGAGTCCGCCTGCCCCAGAAATGCCTCCTCTGAGCTAATCCCCCCAGCATCCTCACACAAGCTGGCAAACATGTTGGGATGATTTAGCTCAGAACAAGCCTCCCTAGCTCTCCGACCCCTACTGCCCCTTACACAACTAACCCAGCTCTCTGCCCTAGACGCCTCCTCTCCTCCATCATCACCTTCCTCTACACTGGACCCAGCAAATACTGGTCCACAGTCAGTGGATTTTCTGGGGTTCATCTTATCCTCGCAAAATATCCAGATGGATCCTACTGAAGAGCGTACAGCGATTCATCAGCTTTGCCAACTTCTATAGAAAATTTATTAGGAATTTCTCCAAGGTGATTCAACCCATTTCAAACCTTACCTCTAGGGGTAAAACCTTCACGTGGACCTCAAGAGTCCAAGACGCGTTTGATACCCTGAAGCAACGTTTTACCACAGCACACATACTTATCCTCCCAGATCCCACATGCCCATTCACATTGGAAGTGGATGCCTCTGACTCGGCGGTAGGAGCAATATTATCCCAAAGACACAAAGGGATGATCAACTGCACCCTGTGGCCTTCTATTCTAAAATGCTAGCCCCGGCTGAGAGGAACTATGACGTGGGAGAACGGGAACTCCTGGCCATCAAACTTGCCCTTGAAGAATGGCGTAATTTACTGGAAGGGGCGCTATTCCCTGTCACTGTCTTCGCCAATCATAAGAACCTAGAATACCTTAAGAAGGCTAGGCGCCTAAGACCCAGACAAGCTAGATGGGCCCTCTTCTTCTCCTTTTTCCAACTCCATATTACTTATCGACCGGGTTCCCGTAATCTCAAGGCAGACACTCTCTCTCGCATGGGGGATAGGGAGAGTATACAAGACGGCGACAATTACATGATCCTCCAACTGGAACATTTCCTGGCTGTTAATCCATATGGGATACTCTCCATTCCTCCTCTTCCCCATCTACGCTACCCTCACAACTTGGTGCTTCGTCATGGACTTCATTACCATGACAATCAGGTATATGTTCCCCCTACAGTACGTTTAAGTGTTCTTCAGTTCTTCCACGATTCACCTTCTGCTGGGCATGGAGGTATACGCCAAACCAAGGACTTGATTAAACATTTATTCTGGTGGCCCAACATGAATGAAGAGATCACTAAGTTCGTCACGTCCTATCCTACGTGCGCACAAGCCAAAGAAAGTCACCACAAACCATCTGGTCTACTTCAACCACTTCCTGTACCAACTAGGCCTTGGTGTAAAATATCCATGGATTTCATCAACGATTTGCCCAGCTCTCAACACTTCACCACGTTGATGGTCATTGTGGACCGATTTTCCAAATTGGCACATTTTGTACCTCATAAAGGACTTCCTAATGCCACCGAAACTGCTGGTTTGTTAGTCAGAGAAATACTCAGACTACACAGTCTACCTGAAAACATGGTTTCGGACAGGAGTACTCAATTCACCACACACTTTTGGAGAGCTTTTTGCACAGAACTACCTACATATCACCTGTTCTCTTACCACAGCCTTCCAACCTCAGAGCAATGGTCAAACAGAAAGGATTAATCAAACGCTAGAACAATACTTACGCTGTTTTACTACACATCTGCTAATTGGATCAAATACCAATGGCTGAATTCTCTTACAATAATCACATTCATAGCTCCATTTCCATGTCTCAGTTTTTGTCACGTATGGATTCTATCCCTCCATGCTTCCTGGCTCCCCTATTCCCAGTATGGTTCCTTCCGCTAACAAACACATACGATGCTTCACGACCAACTAAGCTGTCATAGACTCTGAAAGATGCTCAACAACGATACAAGTTATTCGCTGATCGTCATCGTTCCACAGCACCATCATACCACCTGGGCGACAAGGTATGGTTGTCCACTAAACACCTAAAGCTTTCTTGTCCTTCCAGGAAATCGGGTCCTAGATTCATCGGTCCATTTCCTGTCATCAGTATTGTGTCTCCTGTGGCTCTGAAACTTCGTTTGCCTCATACCATGAGAATTAATCCAATCTTCCATGTGTCTCTACTCAAGCCTCATGTGACTAATCCCTTTGATGGTCGATGGAGGAAAATGAGGTTGAATCGATCCTGGACTCAAGGTTATACAGAGGTCAGTTACAGTATGTCGTCCATTGGAAGGGTTATGGTCCATCTGATCGGTCCTGGGAACCAGCCAGGATGATTCATGCTGAAGATCTGGTCCGTGCAGTTTCAGGCAGTTACAACAATTATAGTAGAAACACTATCAGTTTGTTATTCAGGTGGCTTTATAAATTAACCCTTTCAGGACAATAGTTTTGTTTGTTTTGGTGTCAATCAACAGCTGTTGATGACAATAGGTATTTTGCATAGTTGAAAAAAAATATCCAGGGACACTTTGTAGCACAGCCATCAATGATTATCACTAAATTCCCACCAACCAGGGCCTATTTTAAGTAAAAATTCTCCCTGCTTGTTAAACCATCAATATACCCACCCATAGCACTGCACCATTATTATTTTTGTTCAATATAGACCAAGCTGCATAACAGCTCTACAGCTATACCGGTAATTCAGTGGCACATAGATCTCTTTATGGAGATCTCAACGGAGGACTGGAATGGATCTCTCCGGAAAGTTCATAAAGCAGTGCATTGTTTGGATTTGGTGGAAACGCATTTCAAAATTCTTAATCAATGGTATCTGGTTCCCAGCCACCTGGCTATAATGTATAATAAATAAAGTTGATGAATTCTGGAGATGTGGGCAACCAGGAGGAAGCTTTATCCAGATTTGCTGGCAGTGTGCACCAATCAAATTATATTGGGAAATACTGCGTAAAAAACCCCCAACAAGTTTTATTAAATAACGTTTTTAGGATGAATTTGGAATATAGCCCAAAATTAATGCCGCTACACATGGAGGGAAATAACTGGCAGTAGCCAGGAATTGGCAATCCTCACTGGCACCGACATGGCCCTCAGTTTAAAATAGAGAAGGGAATCCAAATGCAACTGGAACACAGTAGAAAGATGACTTTGATTTGTGGATAAATTGGCAACACTGTGAGCTGACACACCTGCACAAAATAGTGAGTACAAACAGCTGCTATATAGGACCTTTTGGGAATTAGTTAAAACTGTCTCCCTCCAACAGAGAGAGGCTAAATAATGTTTTATTTACCACACTTTTATATTAATGTGATTTGTATTTATATGTATAAGCACATAAGATTTAAAAAAAAAAAATGATTTGACACAAACTCCTCTTCATTTAAGATCTTGTTAAGCATGTTGCTACAGTGAATAATTATCTTGAACAACTGCCTGCATTTTCTTCCATTAGCCGGCTGCTCAAACACTTCACTGCACAACTTAAACAATGTACTTTAAGATAGATTCTAGCATTTATTTACGTAGTTGAGGTTTTTCTTTTAAACTCTGTTCCAGGCTACACTGCTGCCCTCTAGCTGTCATCATTGAGAAGGATCATATACACCACTTGTTTCTCCACAAGAACAACTGTGGAACGCAACTCATGGATGGTAGAACGCACACGTAATTTCCGGGGCGACGTTCAGACATCGACCAGATGAAGGAAAACCCCCCACACCCATGTAGTGTATGGGACAAATTTTGGAGGATATATACTTTTACACAGTCCTAGATGTCACCCCTGAGGAAGCCGAGGCAGGGCTTGACGAAACACATAGAAAGGCTAATTTTTATCTTTGTCTGTTCCCTGCCTTAGCTCATTTCTCCAGACCTTGTATATGCTATTTTAGCCCGTGTTTTTGGGCACTGTAATCTTGTAAGTTGCTCCAATAAAGGAATTTTTTTTTTAATACTTTACCAACTGTACTAATCTATGTGCTGTTCTTACTTCTTTGCACAGAAAAAACCAGACTATGGATTTTTCCATAGTGTTATTTTTTCCCACCGTTTGCTGTAACTATTGCGAATACACAACTTGATTAAATACCATTTTTTCCACTTACCTGCTTCCGCGAGTGCCATTCTCTTCTGCATTTTCCTCTTTGTTTGATGCATTTTTCAATCGGTGTTGGCCACGCCAGGAGAGGCACCCGGATAGAGCACAAGGGGATTACTTTATTTCAATTTGGACTGAGCGGTTTTGCGAGAGCCTGCATTTACTCTTTTGTTGTAAAAAATCTAGACTACTCTGACAACTATTACAGATTGAGGCCTGACTAGGGTTGCCACATGGCTGGTATTTTACCGGCAGCCCGGTAAAAAATTGGCATCAGGCCAATGTTAAGTCTACGGAGACAGTACCAAGGCCAGTATTTTTTTCAGAAAAGGTGGCAACCCTAGGCCCGACATGCATCTGGGTTTGTGATACTGTACTTCACCAATATCAATTTGTGTTATACTTATTACACTATGATTTTCTTTATGTTTATTTTGTGCGCTATTTCACTTTTCAAACATTTTTCTACATATAAGTACTGTGGAGTACTCTGAAGCAGCTGTGTTTTTCACGTATGAATAAATTATTGGTTTCACTTCACCCTTATTTGTTGTATCATTGAAATAATTGTCAGGTTAGAATCATGTACACCTTAAATCTAAGATCACTGAGAAGGTGAAACAAAGTTAAAGTATACACCAGTGTAAGTGTATTTAAAGCAGTTGGCATTGAAATTCTATGCAAATCCTTGCAGAGATCACTATGGTGCACATCATTTCACAACATCCATTTTTCTTGAAACATTCGAATGTTTAATATAATCACCTCTTTTCACATTAGACATGTCTTCTCACATTTCAGAAGGTCAGTTATCGATGCACTTCTCTGGATGCCTAGAAAAGGGGTACTCTAATTTTTATTCTTTGGCACCCCTGTTGTGGATTACATTTCCCATTATAAGCACTCTGCAGAATAGAAAACCATTTTATTTTTCTATTGCATAGCTCATTTTCAATCATTTTGTATGCTCTATATGCACAGTAAAACCAGTGTTTAGATGATACAGTCCCTTTGATGGAGAGGTAAGCAATGAAGAACTTTTGGAACGGTGGGGCATGCAAAGATTACCTATATGGCTGCTCGTCTTCATCCAAGAGATCATTTGTTCCCGTCACATATCTGTATATGGCTGGAGATACTCAGGGAACATGTAAACTTATAATAGGCCATTCTCCTATGCAAAATAAAATTGAAGCCTGAAAAGTTTACAGAATGCCTTTATCATATGGCTCGTGAAACTGGATCTCTCTTACAAAAGTAGCACAAATATACTATTGGGGCTATTCACTAAAAGGTTAGATGAACATGATATCTTTCCAACTTAGCTATATATTGTGCAGGGACAAACCTGAGTTTATTTAGCAGGGAAAGCTCGCTATGTTTGTACCTGTACAATGTTTAGCTAAATTGGTGAGATGAAATGTTCATCTCACCTTTAATGTATTTGTACTTATCAGTGATATAGAATGCATAATGGTTGAAACTGAAGGCCTAACATGTTTGTATAAATACATTCAGATTAATCTCATTATTATGGGTCACTGCTTACATTGTCAGAAATACTAAAAATTAAAACAGAAAAAAAACTATGTGGCATTCAACAAATAGTCTAAAATCTTGACGCTCTTGATACCCAGGGTCAAAAAAGTTAGATGTACAGTATACAAGTGTAGAAATGTATGCATTTTTCTTGCAAATCCCTAGTATGCTACCATTCCTTTAAATGTATGCAAAAGCAATCAAACAATTAAACAAAATAGTAAAAGACAATTTTTACACCTTTTATTATACGAGACCAGTTAGCATTTCTGATAAAATGATTTAGTATTTGATATGCAAACAGTAATCATGCATAATTGCAGACAGCCCTGGATTTACTGGGAGGTGACATTTTTCTGGTGTCTTTGTAAGGTGCCTGGGGAGGCAGAAGCAGAATGTCACACTCACGTTGCATGTTGGAAAGTATGTACCATGGATACCTGTTTATACAACACTTTACAAGATGCATCATATTAAACCAGTTTATTTCTATTCACTAAAAAAATACTTTAATTTTGAGACTAAGTCAAAGTCGGGTGTCAAATTTGACTTAGTCTTAAAATGAAAGTCGACCTCCAAAATCAAATTTACTTATTAAATCACCCATATGACTTAATCATTATTAAAATAACAAAACTTTTTTTTAACCCTTGATACCTATGGAAGCATCATGGCTGCCAGGCAGAGGATAAACATGTATATTAAAAAAAATACCAGCGCCACAAATTTTTTCAATTGTGCTTTTAAAGTTAGAAGCACAAGTATTTAACAAAAATACAAAGTTACCATAGAGCAAATCTGCTAGAATAGAAACATTATCTGTTCAGGTTTTAAGAATTTATTTAGAAGCAGCAGAATGCAGCTAGATACATCAGTAGGACTGGCAGCAGAAGACAAAACAATATGTAAATGTTATATGAATTACAGATCCCATTTATTTGATTATACAATCAAATATGGAATATAAGAATCAATAACATTTCAGACTGCCTGTCTTACAAAGATCAGACTCTAGCAGTGAGAATGTAGAGTTTATTTTAGTAAATACTTTAATTACATTTGAATTACAAACTTTGTCTTAGCAAGAATTTGTACATTAGCAAAAGTTTTTTTTTTTTTTCTATGTGAAAGAGCATCTTCATTCTTTCACACTCATAAAATGAAAGCGCTCTTGGAAATTAGGGATGATGCAGGTATATGTTAATATTGAACAGCAGGTTATTTGAGTAAAAATACACATTTCATATAAAAATGTTATTTCTGCAACATATAAAATATCAACTAAGTTCTAATTTATCCAGCGATTACCATCACACTGTAAAAGGTATTTACATATATACATCTAATCTAGATTAAAACACAAAATCAAAGATGTTTTTTTGTTCTACACTTTTTGAACATTTTTTTTTCACAGGTGATTTGAGACCAATTAGATTTAAAGGAATAAAATCAAACATTTTCTTGGTAGAACAAACTTAAGTAGTTCATAAAGCATCCATTTCCTACTGTTTAGTTGCAGAAGAAAGGCATGTAGATTTTGAAGTGACACATTCGGCACCCAAAATGTGTAGTTTATAAAGATGAGAATCCGCATCACAAATCAGTGAGCTTTTTAATACAGAAGTGCCAAGTGTTTGTCTAAGGTGCATTTATATTCCTAGAGCCATAAAAACACCTTACAAAATACAATGGATGTGCATTCTGTGCTGTTCTCTCAAATCACATTATTCTTAAAAACATTTTACCAATATTAAAAACCCAAACCAATCTTTCACACTGTGCTCTAATAAACTGTATAAAACAGGGTGGGAAGAATTTTTCAATTCGTTGCAAAGCTGAATATGATTTTATTTTACACTAAAATGTACAAACTACCACACAGTGCAATCTACATTAATATAGCGCTCCCCACTCCCCAAAAAAAGTCATATTGAACAAAAAGTATTTAAGCTATAATTTGAATAGATTAATGATGACCCTATACACCAACGCAGTTTAAAAACAATTGCGGATATTATTAAAAGGGGCTGTCACCATTGAATTTAAGTGGGAATGCAGTGTATATAAGTGATTTAACTCTTGTTAAAAGAATTACATGAAGAGAAATTTTTAAATATATCACGTTTATGACATAAGCTTGTGGCATGAAAAGTAGAGGGCATACTCCATTGCTGTAGTTTATTTCCGCAACATGATGTTTTAATCAGGCGATGGCACAGACATGGCAAAAATAAATTTAAAAGGTGGCAACCCTACTAATGTGACAGTCCCATTATGCAGTTGTGATCACCATCACAGTAAATCTGTTACTCTAAAGTGCACTATACTAATGTATGTAATCATTAGCACTTCTGTTACCAATATAACAAGGCCAGATGTTTATTCTAAAAATTATACGTTCGTGCAGAACGGTTTCATGAAAATACCCCTGGAGGCAGTGTTACATAATAATTTGAGTTGGTTAATTTGGGCCCACTTTTTCCTGAAATTTACATAGATAAGTACAGCTACTGAATAAAATAAATAAAATATGTAAAAAGGCTGATCTCTGAAAATCAGCCTGTCTAAAACAAAAATTAGTTTCTATTGGGGTACAATGAATATAATCGTAAACGTTTCATGTCAAAGAATAGTTTATAAAAGTGTATTTTTCACTATAATGGGCTTCTAAATAGAAACTAGCTGTAGTAGTAGGTTTGCAAGAATTCTGAAGTCTTAAAAACAATACTGTATTGCCAGTTATGACGTGGCTTTCTTTTACAAATACTAGCACTAGGGTGCAACATACTGCATGAAAGCTAGGTATTTAAACATACTAGACTGGGTTGTGCTGGATAATTATAGCATGATTGAAATGTTGAATATGTGATTTAAGGGGAGGGGGGAGATACCTCAGTTAAAAGAAGAGAAATAACTTTACAAAATAAAATTGCATAAAAAAAAGTTACGTTCTGGATTTTTATTTATGAACGTGTATACTGTACTGTGCTGTATTTTGTGACTCTGCTTGTAGATTTGCCTACATTGTTACTGGAAGGAGGCAGTTCTTCCAGCAAATAACCACCCTGATTAAAACCTACCTGGCCTTGAACCCCACCATCTGCAACAGAGATGTTCTCCACCACACGTGGGCCACCAGACAGTTCTGTATTGTATTGTATGACTCTGGTTGTAGATTTGCCTACATTGTTACTGGAAATAGGCAATTCTTCTAGCAAGTAACCTCCCTGATTAAAATGTACCTGGCCTTGAACACCACTTTCTGCGAGGGAGATGTTCTCCACCACACTGTGGCCAACAGACCGTTCTGCTGGAATTATTACACTGCCTTGCACACCGGATATAGGAGTATAGTGCCTCTCTGTCACTAGAACATTTTGCCCTGCAGATAAATCAGGAATGCTCCGTGAGGCCTGTACACCTGATCCAGGTGCAAGAACCCTTTGTGTTACATACACATATTGCGAATCGGGGCGCTCGGCCACCTCTACTAATCCAGACATGCCTTGGTCAGACTTGATCACACGCTCAACCATAACATTCTGCCCATCTGCAATGTCAATTATTTTATGCATGCTAGAAGCAGGGCGAATTACTCGCTCTGTCACCAAAACGTTCTGCTGATGCACTGGTTCAAGTCTTATCACAGGAGCCGTGGTGTAGGATTTCTCAGTCACAAGAATATTCCCACGAACCACTGGCTCTTCTATGTACATGGCAGATGCAAAGGACCGATCGGCAATGACTTCTTCCCTCATGGCCATTTCTGGCTCAAACACATGGATTTGTGAGGTGGATGAGTTATACGTATTTTCCATGTTCAAAGCATCTTGTTGCACTAAAGTTTCTTCCTCCAATCCCATAGTTGCTTCAGACTCTTGCACTTCATGTCTGAGCTCTTCGTATGATTGATAAATGTCTCCCTGTGCGGCAGACCTTAAATCAATGCCCTGACAAATATCTGCCAAAGTTTTGAACTTCAGCCCTAGGTTATCCAAACAATCCTCCTCAAAATCACTTTCAATGAAACTACAGCAGCCAACAGATCCTGCAAGTGATCCAGTTTCTTGGGAATAAATAAGTATGCAATCCTTGGCTGGTTGGGCATCTTCATCATCAGCATATGCAATAGCTTTCTGCAAAGAAAACAAAAAAACAGAAAATAGATATTTATATTGTAATCTTGTTTTGGTGAGGATGCCAATGGATACTATAACCCAACTCAATGGTACTCATTTTATCAACCTTGATTGGTAGATCCAGCAACCCTGAGGATTGAGCCGATTTGAACGTGGGGTAGAGAGCACAATTATATGCTGAGCCCCACAAAGAAAACCACAGTCTACACTTTCCTGCAAAAACCTCAGAGTCTCTAGCAAAAACCTCAGAGTCTCTAGCAAAAACCTCAGAGTCTCTAGCTCTGTAGATGCAGTCTTTTAGGTGACAGTTTCCCCATTATACATTTTTTAAACACACCATTATATTAAGAAGAATACCTTCCTAAGCAACAAAATAAACCTTGAACATGCAGGATATAAAATGGATAAAACACCATTTAATGTACATATAAATTTTATTAAAATGTGCCTTTTCTTTTTAAAATGTCTATGTTTAAAATCTGTATAAATTAGGCCAAAGTCCTTTCCTAAATAATAACTTTTGCATGATCAGTTTTTACACTGCTTGTTGTATACGACATTATGCTTCTTATAAGTCAGTCCTTTTTAGCTTACAACTAACATAATTAAAACTATCCTTTGGCACAATGTCTCCGGCTATAGCCCTTCAACTGCTGCAGAACTACAGATTCCATAACTGGTCACTAGAATGGCAAGGATCTTGTATTCTATTCGGATGGAAAAGATCAATTTTTATATGGTACACTCATTTGACCGAGGGAATTAAATAAAACATTTGATTCAATGATAAAATGGGAGGGAGAACTGGGTAAAACATTTAACATCACAGAATGGATTAACTGTGTAAATGCATTGAGAGGTATTACACAGTGTGTGGCACATTTAGAGTCCCATTATAAAATCTTATACCAATTATCACATACAAATACATGCTGGAGGGGGTATGGAGAAAGGGGATCTTTGTGTCACATGCTGTGGTCGTGCCCTAAAATTAGACCTTATTGGAATTTGATACATAAATTAATTAAAAACGGTTGACAATTCAATTGATAATTTGACACCAGAGCTTTGTATAGACGTTGTGAACTAGCTTTCCGCTTACCAACACCAAAAACTGAAATTTTGAAACAAGAGTGGCTTCTATGTGAAGAAATCAGAATCAATTCTAATCTTATTTCGTAGTTCGTTCCTGACCGGATGATGAATGCTAATATGTTGTATGTATTTGATTGAATATAATATAGTATATATAAACTGATAAGTTGTTTCTCGTATGCCACTGGATGATTGTATTTATAGAGTTTATCCCCTGTTCTATTATTATCTTATATATTTTCTGTATTAATATTATTATTATTATAGCTTATTGTATACATGTTTATATTGTTATTTGAAAAATCTTCAATAAAAATATTATAATAAGAATGGCAGGGAGTCATGGTAGTTGTAGCAAAGAAACAGAGATGTGCAATAGGGCGTCCAGCATATTATTATGTCAATACTGCCCGGCTATAAATCTTGACAGTTTTTTTAATAAGAAATTTGTTTAGCCCAAGTTGCATAGTTTTGCATTGCTGTCTTACTAGAAGCACAGGATTGGTCATGAACTAATAGGATCTAAATAGTTCTATTGATTCCAAAACAAACATCCTCACAGACAGACCCTTTTGTCATGGTTGCCTTGGGAGATCAGTTACACTTCTCTGAAGAAGCCAACTGTGGGTCAAATATATATGTGGGGGTTTGTGTTTTCTCACATACCAAAGCTGAGAAGTTGCTCTGGACATAGTCAGATTTATGTGCAATCGAATACCTTTCTCTTGTGCGTTGTCTTAGAGAGCTGAAAGGAACTTACATAACTGGGATCACTTCCCAAAAGACAGCTCCCTAGAATGTAAAAGTTATATTGATACTATATAAATGATAATATATTCTGACAAATGAAGCAACATATCCCAAAGCTCTAAATAAAGAGGATACAGAATAATTAAGCTACTGAGGGACAGACAGACAAGGCAAACAGTTAAGCTGCTGCCTCCAAGCTTAAAATGCAGGGTACATATATTTGTTATCTAGGATTGCATCAGAGAAATGTATGTACAAGTAAGATGGAATGGACCACACATTTGTGCTGCCGTTAATATATTGCTCAACACATGAAAATGTTGCTCTATAGTGCCTACAGCTGGTTAATAAAAAGAACTGCACAATCTCTTTGCATAAATGACATCTTGCCAACATGTGCATAATATGATTAAATGGTCTACTCAATTATAGGAACCCAAAATCGGAGCGCATCATTACGGGCCGATTTTGGCAATATAGAGTAGCCAAACTTCGGAAAAATCTGGATTTTGGCTCCTTTGGCCAATTTAGACCCATTTCAGGCCAGATAAATATATATTGATTAGACCCTCATGTTATGAAAGTTACAAATATTTTGCTTATCTATAGAGGTTAATGCATTTTCCTGGTAGTTTAAACAAACATCAAATCCACTTTCTTATGGGCATTTGATATATGTAAAACACTGGCCAAAGGAGATTGCAAGTGATTTGAGCAACAGAAAAAGCTTTGTAAAAAATAATGTTTGCATGCAGGGATGTATGTGTTACAAGTATCACCTCATTATAATAAATATTGATGGTGGGTTGTATGTCTAGTAATGTCAGTTACCAATTTTACACACTACAGACATAACTGCACCATTCTGTTCTTTGAAACCCCATTTATTTTTATTGCTGGAGTTAGTGAAACAGATAATAAAAACCCATTTTCTGCTTCAATGCCAAGAATGTATATAGAAACCTTGCACTGATCTCTTACCTGCTTACCTACTTCTTAAAACATTTTGAGCTCAGGCAGTTTGCTCAGTGAAGGAGGTGAAGAGTAGGGTGTGACAACACGTATTAACTAGATATGCAGGGGGTTCTAAGTGTCCTCCTGTCATTATGTAGGTCACCCAAGTCAGGATGTGTGTACCTTCAAGGTGTGATGTTAAACAAATTACCGTATTTGCTTGATTATAAGACGACCCCCCAAACTTTGGATATTCCATTAGGAAAAAAACTAAAAGCCTGAATATAAGACTACCCTATAGGAAAAAAGTTCAACTTGTATACATTCACATGTAAATTGCTTTTTCAATAAAAAATTATGATATAAAAAAAAATGCATTTTGTTGTTATTTCCCTTTATGTGCCAATGCTGCCTCCCTCTTTCCCTTGCCCCCAGCTTTCTCTCTCCCCCCCCTTAGTGTTGTCTCTCTCTCCCCCTCCCTTTGTCTCCCCCCCCTTGTTTCTCTCCCCCCCCCCCTTTGTCTCTGTTCCCCCTCCCTCCCCTTGGTGCTCTGGTTCCCCCCTCCCTCCCCTTGTTGCTCTGGTCCCCCATCCCTCCCCTTGTTGCTCTGGTCCCCCATCCCTGTCCTTGTTGCTCTGGTTCCCCCCTCCCTCCCTCCCTCCCTCTCACCTGTTTCATAATCCTTGGTGGCTAGTGGGGGCAGCCGGGGGATGTCTGCACGATACGTGGAGACATCCTCCATGCTGCCCGACACCTCCGTCTATTATGACGGACAGCTGGTCCGTCATAATAGACGGAGGTGTCGGGCAGCATGGAGGATGTCTCCACGTATCGTGCAGACATCCCCCAGCTGCCCGATTCTCCCTGGTGGCTAGCGGGGCAGCAGAGGATGTCTGCGCGATGAGCGCAGACTCCCCTGCTGCCGCCCGGCACAACCGCCGGGACTTTTATGACGAAGCCGGAAGGAACCAGCTTCTTCACAGAGGTCCCGGCGGTCGTGCCGGGGGCGGCAGCAGGGGAGTCTGCGCTCATCGCGCAGACATCCCCTGCTGTTAGAGAGGGGGATCCAGTTCCCCTGAAGCTCTGCTGGGGACCTGGATCCATGTCTTATAATCTGACCTCAATTTGAGGTCAGATTATAAAACGACCTCGATTATAAGACGAGGGGAAATTTTCAGAAAACAAATTCTGAAAAAAACCTTGTCTTATAATCGAGCAAATACGGTAGGTTTTGTGAATTGTGTCATTCACTTTCCTGGTGTTGTCTTTTAGTTAGGAAGTAGAGCCTGCTGCAAACCAACCACTGTTTTAGTTTACGGTGTATTATGTTAAGTCTTGGCTGATGTGATTTTGTCTGTACAGAAGTCTGTGGTATTCTCAATAAAAGTTGTTATATTTCACCCTACACTATGTCTCGACTAGTGGTTTGGGTGGCTGGAGATATATGGGGGGATACTGGGATGAATTCACTGTTCTCAGCTCTTATCTATGTCATACAAAAAAAGTTAACATGTATTTACAATGAAAAATAATGTTTTTTAGCGCGACTTTCTAGTTTGCAATGTAAAGGAATACGTTTTACAGCAAGAAGTCATTATGTTCCTTATTGTCATACTTACATCATGAAAGTAGCCTTTCAGGAAGTCTTCATTCAGAGCAGCTCCAGCAGACGCTGCAGCTCCAGCAGATGCACCAGCACCAAAACCTGCACCAGCTCCAGCTCCTGAACCACTTCCTGAACCCAGAACTCCCAGTGATCTTATTGTAGCCCCAGCAGCTCCCTCTGCATGCTCTGCTCCAACTAACAGGCCCCGGCGCTCTTCCCATCTTCTGTCTACCATATGGCTAGATCCATATAATGCTTTTGAGTTGTTCTCATATCCTTCCATAGACTGGAATCCTAAACCATTAAAATGCTGTGCTCCAGCTCCAACTTCTCCCCCTCCAGCAGAAATTATCGGTTGTGGAATAGCCTAAAAGAAGGGGATGAAAAGAAAGAAAGAAAAAAAAAGATCAAATTATTTTACCACACCTGTTCATTTTCAATATAACACTAATTTATGGGACTACCCTATATATTTAATAAAGGGCATATTTACTATTTATTAGAGGGCCAGGGGTCATTTTGGCAGCATTATACACAATGAATGAACGATAAATGAGCACAGTTGGTGCAGTTTTTTTCCTTTTACATGTATTTTATCATTATTGTGGACCAATGACTCATACAAAATATAAAATATTTCTGACCATTTGCCACTATACATGGCACAAGAAGTTTCACAAAGCTAAAAATAAAACCCAGAGAGGTGCTCTTCATTGGAATACTTGAAGACGAAATACTTGCCATGTCCTCTGGCTCCGCTCCTTCATTGTTCCACCTTACAAATGTAGCCTCTGTCCCATCTGGTATGGCCATAAATCCTTTTGCACCAGATCCACAAGAACATAACAGCAACAGAAGTGGTACCACTGTACAAAAACATTACTCCATTAACATTTAACTTGGAAACAAAACAATTTTAATAGTTTTATCTTCCACGTGGTATTTTAATTAATTTATGGTTTTCTTTAAAAGGGAGAAGAAAAGATCTACACCAAAAAGATACATCTTCTAAAATGAAAGTATGGTCAACACAGATAGCTGTAGGGAATGTAATGTATATCAAAGCAAAATAGCCGATTCACATGAAAAAGTTAAATTTAAATAACAAAAATGTATTTTTAAAGCACAATTGAATTTTAATAATAAAAAAAGATTAACTGACAAGGCTGATGACACTATCGAATTAGGAAATGTTTTTATACGCTATACTTACATAGCAATAATAAGCAAGCAAGGATCATTAATCCAACGGCCCCAGCTCCTAATCCAACAGAAGTACTTGCAAGTCGTTCTGTGCAAGCGTCGCCATTAGCACAGATACAAACTGTTAACTGAAGGCTCTGCACTTCTGGGCATCCTATTCCTTGATTGTCCGTGACTAAAACTTTAACCGTGTGTGTCCCTGTCCAGATCTCCTTTGGTATCAACTGCACACTAACATCTAGGAACAAAAATAAATAAATAAATCACAAAACATTTAATTAGATAGATTTTTAGCAAAATTAAGGTTAGACATGACTATTATGGACAGAGAATATAGCAAATAAGGAAGAACTGCTAATTGTGCTATGTACCGTTTTTTTCGCCAATGGTCCATAATTTAGCAAATCCAACAGGCTCATCAACAACTGTAAAGGTCAGCGGAGCACCATTTGGGTAAGAATCGCGATCCATAGCAGTCACATTAATAAAAGGAGTTGTGCTACAAACAGTTTGCACCGGATTGACTAATGTTGGGCAATTGTCATTTTCATCTTCCACATCAATGGCAATGGTTCCTGTGGCGGTTTTTCCTGGGAGATCTAAACAAAACCAGAAAATTCACTATAATACTGCTTTTTATTAAATATATACAATAAGCAATATGTTGGGCAGAATTTTAAATGTTTTGTTAGAGAACATTTGGATGCAGTGTGTAAAGAAAACAACAAATCCCTGAGTAAAAAAAAAAACCAAAAACTCAAACATTTTCTGACGGATGCTAAAGGGTTGGGTGACTTTAAACGTCTCACTTACCCGAGGAGACCTTAATAAATAAAACAAATAAAAAACAAACACTGTGAGAGGGATGCATAATGGATTTTTTTTTTGGGGGGGGGGGGGGGGGGGACACACAAAATGGCATATCTGTATTAAAATTCAGAATGGGATGTTACTTCTTTTAAACATTTTGAGATAGATTGATGACAGAACTTTTTTAGTTATTATGCATTCGCTCATGGATAATATATAAGTTTTTGACATGATATTGGCTATAGGATTTGTATATTGGATCAGGGTCCACGTTTAAATTCACACCAATACTCTCTAGGATTCTATTAGGAGAGGTAATTTTGCAGGTGCTTTACTATGGTGGTGTCAGGTATTTGGATACCAACTGTTGAACTGGGTTGCAGGTGTATTTGATATACTGAACTCCCTATTTAAATACAGAGTGTGTACTCTTAGACTCATTGCCTTGAGACAAAACGCTTTGAGTTATGGATCTGCTACTGGCCGTGATGGATGGCATTCCTATTTGACACTGCTACTATTATTTTTATGCACTGAAAAGAAAGATTTAGTTTTATCCTTGATCAGCGCCTAGGAGAATGGTTTTGATGCGTTTTGAAAATATACATGCTAGTCTTACCAGGAAAAGGTTAAAGCATCTTAACATGTATAGCTTGGAGGAAAGACGTAACAGGGGGGATATGATAGAAACATTTAAATACATAAAGGGAATCAACGCAGTAAAGGAAGAGAGTATATTTAAAAGAAGAAAAACTACCACAACTAGAGGACATAGTCTTAAATTAGAGGGGCAACGATTTAAAAGTAATATCAGGAAGTATTACTTTACTGAGGGTAGTGGATGTATGGAATAGCCTGCCAGCAGAAGTGGTAGAGGTAAACAGAGTCAAGGATTTTAAGCATGCGTGGGATAGACACAAGGCTATCCTAGCTATAAGATCGGGAACGGGGGACTAATAAAAGTACTCAAAAAAATTGGGCAGACTAGATGGACCGAATGGTTCTTATCTGCCGACACATTCTATGTTTCTATGTTTCTAGTCAACAGAGCTGTACTGTTTGGGTTCAGTAGAAGGCTATTAGAGAGATCTCTTAAACCAGCTCACAAACGATCTTTACTCTCCGTCCATGGTTGTGGGTATTGTCCAGTTTGGTTTCGAGCGGAGATTAGTGGAGGACTGGAATGAGGTTCAATCTTTAAAATATAAATGATTCTTATTTGTTTTTATTATATATTGTCTGTCTGTCCCCGTTTTCATAATTCACAGAGGCACAGTTGTGAGATCACAGGAATTAGTTATAGTAGGAATATAGTATATAGAACAGTTATAGTAGGTTGTGTAGTTTGGTTCTGTAAGAGCAGGGTGTTAAAACTTTTCTAAAGTTCAGTCAAATATTTACTGGTTTTTAAAATACAGTTGTGGACTACAAGCCCCCACCAAGTTGTGGCCAGCAACAGGGATAGAGAACCTCTTAGAATTCAGTATGATGTGGTCTACAGGTGTGAAATCCGTACTGAGAGGTAACAGCAGAGCGACTCCCATGAGGTACTTGCAGATTACCTGCACTGGCCTGTGAGAGGATTATTTGTGGACTCCTAGCTGGAAAACACATGTTGAGGAATTATGGATAGCATAGTCCACCAGAAACAATTAATCCTTAAATATGCCAACATGGTATACATTTAGCAAAGAAATAGGATTATGTTAACCCCAATGGTTGTAAAAAAACACGTTTTATCTCGCAAAAATTGCAAATTAACAAATTTGCAATTTTAATTAATACGGTAATTATTTCTTATTGAATTCATTTGTATAATTGACAATAATATGCTGGCTCCATAAATAAATGGTATAACACATGCTCTAACCATGGCCAGTTCTTAGAAGGTTTAGTGTGTATTCTGGGATGTCTGTGAGCTTATTTTCTTAAATGTTTACTGGTGTGACAGTCACATCCAGGAGAGATATATTTTGTGTGGTTATGAACGTTATATCATCCTATTTTGATACCATTGGTCGTTGGAAAAGTTTTTTTTACATTTTTTTTTTTTTTGTAACAGTACAAAAGAGCCAGGGATAAGATTTCTTTCCAGCTTACCTTCACTAATAGCCAATATTTTTGCCACATAAGTACCATTTACTACATAGATAGACTCTCGATCTGGTATTTTCAGCAGTATAATGTCAGCTGTCACTGGGTCAATCATGAACCAATTATCTGGGTCATACTCCTTTGCATACCTAGAGTAGAAAATTAAACGATGCATTGAGGAAGCATATTGGTTTGCAATGAGGATTCACAAAGTATAAACAACCCAATAGGGTCTATTCACTAAAGTCCGAGTTTGGATATGAGCGATTATCCCAAACTCCAGGTTTGGACAGATTCGGCCACCTCCACATGCCCCCATCACGACCTCACAGAATGTCATACACTAAGCATTTTTGGCATGTTTGAGATGTGATGGAGGCTCGTGAAAATAGGGAGGAAATGGCCTGAAAACCAGTTCCTTTTTATTCTCCCAAGTACAACTTGTATCAAGTAAGTCTGAAAAACCTTCCCCCATTTGAATAAATGCCCTCTGGGAATTTAAAATCATTCCCACACTTGTTAAAATGATCACATGCGAAAAAAATAAAAAAATACTCCCACCCTGTCTAAATACAGGGGAAGAGGGCTACCATAATGGCCCCTGGAATCCTAATAACTAATAGGTTAGGGGCTGTGCATTAATATCGTGGCCACCGCCCCCTAACAAATAACAGGGATAGGATTTCAAATGCCTAAGAGGCCTCCCTACTTGCCAAGACGTTAGCACATTAGTTATTAGAGGACCAGAGGCCATTTCCGAACCGGTGTGGTAATTACTGCAGTTTACTGCAACAGGTGAGGTTATTATAGTGAAAACATGGATCTTGCTAAAATCAATGTGCAAAAAGAATAGTAAGATAGCTTAAAGAAGGGGGGAACGAAAAAAAGTTAAAATCCACTTACTTGACATTTTGAGCAATTTTTCCAGTGTCTCCATCAGTTGCTTGGTATGATCCAATAATCGTACTTATCGTTGTTTTCTTCCCCTCACTGATCATTAGGACTTTTCTCCTTGGCCTAAATACTGGGCCCTCAGGTATATTTTTCACCTTTACTTTGATAGGAATTGATTTTACTGCAGCACCACCACTGCCACCACCACCACCTCCTGCTCCACCTCCGCCAGCGACACCTCCGCCGTAGACAGAGTAGTGATATTCTGCTTGGTTTGAAACAACAACTTTCAGTTCAACGGATTGTAGTACCTCATAGTCCGCTTCCTGCAAACGCAAATATAAAAATGTGATTTTCTTTTCTCTCACATTGTGTCCGTAACATGTTCTTTGTAGCTCAAAAGTCTCTGCACGGTGATTGAAGTAGATTCCACCTTTTCCTTTAACAATTCCTGAATAAAGTGGCCAAATTAGGCCTTGTATGCCCAATGCATATCTACACTCATTTTACAAAAAGAAACACTATGGTCGGGCACGTGTATTGCAAAGTTCCAACATTTTCATTAAAATTGATATAATTGCATAATTCTCATATAAAAGTACTGCTGGATATAAAACAAACAAATATATATAAAAATAACCAAGGAAAAAAGTGCAACGAATATATAATTATTGACCATGCACTAATACAACAAATATAGGTATTTTTACTCAATGGTAAAGAGTATTTTGAGAGGATGGTTAAAAGGTGTTCTCATAACGGTCCACCACGACCCTCAAAACATCTGAAGTGAAAGATTCATATAGGAGACATTAACCTTACCTTAACAATCATCAGTATTCCTTCATTGGTTCTAGGGTCTCTTATAATTTCAAAATATCCATCTTCATTTCCAGATATTATGGTAAAGTTGGCAAGCCAGTTATCTGTAAACTCCTCATCGTCATCAAAAGCTTTCATACGCAGTATTTCTACATTAGCTAGGTTTTCTTCAACACTTCCTTCATACTGAAAAATATCAAGTAAAGTACAATGAGACCTCACTCTTAAGATTCATTAGCAGTGGAAAAGCTAGTTAGGGCCAATGGAGATTCTGCATATGGCTGAACCATCCCTTTATGCACCTTTTTAGCAGGCATAGCAATAATTCTGTAAAAAACACACTGCAAGGGGCATACATATATAGTGAGAACAAAAACATAATGCATAGTGAAGCCTGCATTCTAACATAGTGCTGACAAGTGATCAATGATTCAGACACACAAACCCTACAACTGGTGTTATAAGCACACTAGAACCACAAATCATACAACGTTCATTTTAAAGTCCAAAAAAGTCCACTTAAAACTTCCACAACACAGCTTTCTCAGGAGGATGTCAATCATATCTGAACAATATCACTGTTAGGGTTACCACCTTTTCTTCAAAAAAATCCCGGCTTTGGTACTGTCTCCATAGACTTAACATTGGCCTGCTGGTAATTTCTTACCGGCCTGCCGGTAAGATACCGGCCAGGTGGCAACCTTGTAAAATATATGGTCAGAACCTATGCAGTCCCAGTTACCTCTGTAACAAATTGTAAGCATTTTTTTTGTGATCATGAGTAAATTTACCATCAAAAATAGATTGATCTGTTCACTGACTAGTTATAGTTGACATATGTGGAAACTGCACACTCATATTGCATACTATGCCTATTTTTCTCCCTTATTAGTTCATTGCTAACAATTTAAGCCACTATACAGGGTTAACAAATCGTTGGCCCTCCTACAGGATGGTGCCATTTTATTTCTGACAGATTTGGATATGAAGTACAGTTCTCCATATTAATCTCCATGCTGCAAAATACAGTGATGCATTAAAATTACAGTTGTCCTGTAGTTTCAGAAGAAATCTCTAAATTCAGGGAATTACCAAAGGGAGTATACAGGACTGGAATCTTTTACAGCAGTTTTAATGCTTCCCTCTGAGGAAGTGAGACTATAAGCCATTACTGTGGAATCAAAGTCTCTGTTGAACTCAACTGTTTTATGTGCTGGGAATGAAAGGGGGTTTCTGTTGTGTGATGGAACAGAAGGAGGAAGCTTAGTACAATTAGGCAGGGCTGTTGCTATAGTAATAGCCATAACTATGACACTCTAAATATGCCGTTTTTAAGGAAGAGTTGAGGAAAATAATCTTGTTTTGTGCTTGATAAGATATATAAACTAGTCTAGAAACTAAAATTAAGAAAAAAAAAAGAATTGATGTAGATGGAACTGCACATTTTAAATGTTGGCAAGCAGAACTTCATTACACGTATGCAAAATATATAAACTTGATGCTGCTCCCTAAGCAAATGAGACAAATAGAAAACAAGATGAGTTGTATATTTACCTCGGACACTCACAGCAATACATTCTAAGCACCAATTTTAGGTTATTTACCCTCCCCAGACATACCTGCTCGAATTCAAGGTATGGAATGTTGTCGTTTACATCTTTCACTTTGATTTTCAGTGTAGATATTCCAGAGAGGGCACCTACAGCCCCTTCTCTATCTTTTACTTCAACAACCAGGCTGTAAGTGCTTTGTTTCTGAAAACAAAATGGAAACAGACTATCAATGTCTCTAAGAAGTTATTTGGATGGGTTGTTTAAAGCATAGTTTCCAACATTGGGTTAGGTGGGTTAGACTAATATCAACATTTTTATCATATCCAATTTATACTATTGCCTGACTAAAGCTCCTTCTCCCCCTCCTGCCAAACACAAAATCAGGAAGGTGGCTACTAGGTTAATGATTTTGGACATTTAGCTTCCTGGAGAATATTGAGAAATATCCATTTGAAATTGTTTGAGGTATGACAATCCGCAGCAGAGGATGCTACAGGCTACAACTAACATTAGTTATGTAGGATTGTTATATCAATAAGCAAGGTCCCATACCTCTCTATCAAGTGTGGATGCAACGGTGCGAACTTCGCCAGTTTCTTTAACTACCATAAATAGTTGTGAACCTCCCGGCTCCTGAGAGAGAATTCTGTAGGCAAATTTAGAATTAAGGGTATGTTCTTCATCAGCATCCGATGCATTTAGCCGCATAACCAGGGTATCTGTGGAGAACACACAAGGAAAAAAAAAAAAAATCATAAAATGCTGTTCCATTCAAAAACCAAAACGGAGTAATCCAATTATCAGAGAGTGCAAAAACATTGCACATTGCAAATCAGTGTCAAATGAAAAAAGCTAGCCAAAGTGTTCAGCCAGGTAACAAAATGTTGCTTATTAACAACCAACAGCGTAGCACTTGTAATAATAAACAAAGGTATGCTAGAAATATCACTGATGCATATGAAAAGAGAATAAAAAATAAAAAAAAAGTTAAATGATAGGTATACAAATCTTTGGTTGACATAACATTTTATAGACAATGCTCTATTTGGCATGCACCAAGCCGGTATTGTAGCCAAACAAACCACTCATGTGTAGAGGAGCTTTAAGTTGTAAAGTGGTGGGACCAACTGTGATGTCATCGCTTAGCCACCTTAGCTGGGTTATTGCGACCTCGGTTTTTGTCATGACCAAATAGGGAATTACACTGACATAATTTATCACCGACAAAGGAGGGGGGGGGGGGGGCAAAAAAAATTTAAAAAAAAAGCTTACTTTGTTGGCTTAACTCTTCTACCTCAGCGACCAAAACATCCGATGAAAAAACTGGTGCATTATCATTGATATCAATAACTCGTACCCGAAGATCTATAGGTGGCTCCACATTATTACCAAACTGATCCAAAGCATACCCTTTGAGCTAGAACAAAGAAACCATATTTATTGCAATTTAGAGACAATTGTCAGGTTTTCACTTAATTGTCATAGAATAAATAGCAAAAGAGCCCAAGGTCCCAATTGCCATTCCGTTCATTATGTCTATCACGGCTCCTATTCCCTTTATATAAGCACCCTTTTACCCTAGCACCAGAACCCGATTACCTTAGCATTCTCTTGTCCAAAATGTCAATACCCCTTAAGAATCACATTCTTTCCCACCTCAGCACTTCTATCCTCTCACCTCTAGTCCCCCTAACACTTCCTCTACCGTTGCCCAGGAGTTCTCCATCCTGCATCCCTAGTACTTCCTTGTCCTCTACTGTGTCAGCACTCCCCCATTTGCTTCTCAGAGCAAACCACTCAGCATTCCTTCTTATCCATTTTTGCACTAGCATTCTCATCACCCATCAGTCTTCAGCCAACCCCTTTCTATCAAAACTCAATCCCTCATCATTAGCCACCTATCAGGTCCCCTTCACCTATCTGTTTTTTCACCACAAACAGTTGGACAAATACTTGTGGCCGAGCGATGGCTACTGAGCATGTGAAATCTTCATGCATAGCAGCATTTCATCTGACATCACATGCATAGTAAAGCTATGTTAATGAAAGAAGGGAGCACTGGTTATTGGACAGCCTTTCTTGTTGTCTTGTGACATCACATCCATACCTTACGAAAGCAATACTTACACGGAACATGTTGATTTCTTCTCGGTCCACAATTCCAGTTACATTCAGCTCCCCTGTCCGCTCATTAATATAGAATATTCCTAGAGGGGGTTCAGTAACACCCATACCTGTAATTAAGTATCGAATCCTCCTTGACGTGTCAAGCTGATAATCAGTTTGGATCTGATGAAAAGTGAAGCACAAAAGTTAAAGTAAAATTAGACAGCTATAGTATGTACAACTTTTGCATAAGTTTGCATTTAAAAAAAAAATTAAATGTAAAAAAAGTTAGACTTGCTTTGTTACTTCTCAGACACCATAGTCAATATAGAGGAATTCTTAAGAATTTATTTATTTACAAGCAGATTGGTAAAAACCCATTTTATGTTCATATTTTCCACAAATTATACAAACAATGCATTCAGTTTATGAGGAGCTCAATACATTGCATACGAGATATTGTGTGCTTATGGGGAGAGCAAGAACCTCAACCCAATGAACTAAGTCTATGAACCCATGTGGCTTTCCATCCAGTCTGTCAAATGACACGAAAGGGTAAGGGATTAGTACAGATGCACAATGTTTATCACTGTGCAAAAGGAATAGGCAATTACAAACTAATAGAAGATGGGCAAAAAAAATAGCCACCCAAATGTTGGACTTTATCACTCTAATGATTTAAATCAAGGCAATTATGTGCACCTCTTTTTAAATAAATATTTAACAAATAGAAAATGTGGAAATTCACTTAAAACAAAGTTTGTCTTTATGTTTTCCTTTATCTGTAGATTAATGAAAAATAAATTTTTGTATACCTAGGTGATGTATAACGTTTATTATATATACGGTAAACTACAAAAGTTTAGTTTTTATAGGCACTTACTTTTGCAATAGGATTCTTGTGAGAATTATCCTGCTCTTCTGGTATTGAAACAGGTGGGATAATCCATTCTCTCTTCTGGCGTTTCAGACTTACAGAGTTTGCTCCAACATCACGATTCTGACGTTTTACCACCTTAAGAGGAAGCAAAGAAAGAACACTATTCACTCAAAAGCAGACAAATCAGTATAAATCCACTAGCTAAAGATAATAAAGATAATAATAATAATAATATATATATATATATGTATATATATATATATATATATATATATATATATATTTTATTAAAACAATTGTTCACCTTAAACCAAACACATTCACTATGCAAATAAATATTCACATCAGCACCTATAGAGATTGTTGCAAGAATGAGACTAACAGTTCAAAAAAGAGATTCTATTATAATAGCCAATATAAACTTCCCAATAGAGGGAGAAGAGGGGGGAGAGGGGAAGAGGGAGGAGATGGACACCCTCAAACATAAGATAGATCTGAAAAGAAGCGACAAGGAGAGAGATGGGAAAGGAAAATAAGGAAAAAGGGAAAGGAAAAAATATCCCCATATGAAAATACACTTAGATAGGATCGACCCCCCACCATACTCCACCCCAGAAGTAGGGGTCCCAGAGGCAGACTAAAATGAAACAATACAAAAATATCTCATGACGTTATGCCGCTACTGTAATGCCAAACCTGTCTTAGTCCTGTCTTATAAGTTATGTTTTATGTAATACATACTATTATTAATAAAAAAAAAAAAAAAAAAAAAGATTATAAAATTGTACGATATATGTAGAATGACTGACGTCGATATGAATATGTTTTAAAAGGCACAATTCGACCTGAACATTGTGTGAATCTGTTTAAGGCAACACCTCATGGCTTAATATGCAAATTAACTACTTTCAATGAGAAATGTGTATATATGGTTGTCCTGATCAGGAACTAAAACAAAGCATTAAGCATTTTTTTGAATATGAAACTTTAGATTATTTAGCCCACTGGCTCTTTTCTGCCAACAAAATTTTATAAAAAGAGGGTAAAACATACATAACATTTATATCAGGTGCATCACATATCAGAAAATAAAAAAAATCCTGAGAACTAATATCGAAAAGAAACAAGGAGCACGGAGATAAAAAGGCATAACATAGCTTTTATTGCTCATTGAGAAATTAATAAAAATCACTGAAAGACCCAACGCGTTTCGTCTGACAGCAAACTTACAATCGTAAATTATTTTACTTATAGCCTGTTAGCCATAGATTTATGTGGCAAGAACTTAAATGCAGTTGAAAAATCAACTTTAAAACAAAAAACACACCATTATATAGCCAAAGAAATGTTACTATCTTTATATTGAGAAATAACAGATATTGCAATGTATACACACATTACCATGTAATATGGGACATAGAGAATTCTATTTTCCGCAGTATTTACCTCTAAATGAAGACTGTGTCCAAGGCCCAAAATTACCTGCAAAAAAAATAAAATAAAATGACTTATCAAGTTATTAAACCTTTATGGTACACAGATTGCTTGATTAGAATTATGCACAATAAATAAAATATTTACATACCAAGCAGCAGTAAATTATGTAGTAGCATATATGGTCTAGAATAGCCACAAGGAGGCATTCTAATCTTTTGAATGCAAAACTGCAGGAATTTTCAGAAAACAGAACATTTTGGAATGTACTTAATTAACAGCTTGAGGGGCTTAGGATCAGACAGCAACTAGTCTGAACAAACTAAATTAAGAAATGATCTAAAAAATGACTGTCCTATAATATAAATGGAAAAAGCTTCCTAAAACAAAACAAAACAAAAAAAAACCATATTAAGCCTCGTTTTCCCTAATCATCCCAAATAGGTTACTTATTAAAACAAATTGTAAATGGACTAAAAGTCCCCTAAAAATTGATCAAAGAATAAATATTAATGGATCCACATATCAGTTTAGGAGGATTGTATGCAAATGTATAGATTAACCGAAAAATGTGTTTTACATGCATGCTGCGGTCTCCTGTTTATGATATCACCTTGTGGCTTCCATTAAAATAGTTCATTTGCATATCAATCCACAAGGAGATAAAACACAGTAGAGGCACATTTTTGTCTTAGACTATTCATATGATTGCAATTCCTATAAAACACTATACCATTCCTCCCAGTCCCAACAGTCCTGCTTTGCGAGGGACTGTCCCGATTCGGGAGCTATTTCCCACCGCGCTCTACCTCTGTCCCACTTTTCGGGACAGAGGTAGAACTCAGTGGGACAGCGTGACCACAATCCTGTGGTCCTGTTCACATTCTCTAGTATCCCAGACACAAGAGAATGCTTACTGCACACGGGCAACATTGTGCACAAGCGTAGTAGATGCAGATGCCAGGATCTAAAGTGGCTGACCGTGTTACCGCACATAAGTGGTAGCACTGACAGCCTCCTATCCAGACTCCGAGCATTTGTCAGTGCAGTGGTCATGGACCACCCCAAGGGTGGGCACATTTTTCTTTTTTGATGGGCGTGTTTTCAGTACTTGCATCCAAAAGGATAACAGTCTAAGGAATTCAATATGTCCTATATACGTATAGGGTTGCCACCTGGCCGGTAAAAAATTGGCATCGGGCCAATGTTAAGTCTATGGAGACAGTACCAAGGCTGGTATTTTTCTGAAGAAAAGGTGGCAACCCTATACATACACACACTTATCTGTGTATAATGAATATATACTGGATATGTAAAAGTTTTATATTTTAAATGATAGGCCTTCAGATACATAATGACAAAAATAGTTATAGAACCACTAAAAACCAAATGCTGCCTACTTTTATGTAAAAGTATTCATATTTGTGCCAGAGGACATACCGAACCTAAACAAAGGCAGGATATAAATGAAGCCTGCCTTTGTTTAGGTCAAGTACAAATACACACACACACACACACATTATATTTCTAGTGGTTGCCTAAATATTTCTAGGTGGCACATTGCATGCCATTAATTTCAATGTTCTATACATGAATTCAAAAGATAAAATGTGTTTAGGAAATATTTTTCTATTTAATTTAAAAAAAAATACGGTACTTGTTTTATGTTAGAGCAGCTCCTCTCCCTCCACATATCAGTTCAAAATTCTTTGTAGAGAACATTTCCCATGTTATCAGACATTAGGAATCCCACCACCTGCTGTGGTAGGCAGATGATTTAACATTCGCTCAGGCTGTGCTATGTGGGTGTGCTGGGGACATCTCAAACATCATTGTGAAAAAAGGAACATTTAAAGAGCCATTCACTTAAGCTCCTACAATGGTCGCTCGGATTGTCTGACTTTGCAATTTTCACTATGTTGTCAGCTGCAGAAGGAAAACCTTTCCATGAAATAATACACACAATAGGATTAACACTGTTCTTCGTTCAGTTGGTTGAGCCTGTTAGTTTGCAGAAGAACTGTGGCCTTGTGATTTATCCACAGCAAAGGAATTTAACAAACACAGTGATTGCAAGCAGAACTATATAATTGGCATACACACAAACAGCCGGGATCAAATTATTTTACCCGGAACAATTGTCAAATAGGTCATTGTACTTTTAGGGAAAACTGAAACCTTAGTATAGATAACCCCTAAATCCAAAGACATTAAATAAAATTACTGTGGCTTCCAGGTTAACTGTTTAAATAAGGGGTCTGCCCAATATGTCCCACATCGATGCCTCCAAAGTCCATAACAGATTCAAGGGACTTTAGGCACATATCGGGAAACTAATTTCAAGCTACCCAATATGCCCCAATGCACCCCCGAATGGGTCCGCAATTTGGCGCATCATAGCAGATTCCACGCAGAGACCTGCCAAAACCGCACTCTAAACATGCCCAAAAAGAAAAGTACCTCTAGCATCACCATAGATCACCACTATAAAGAAAATAGCCAATGTCCTCCCGAAATGAAAAATGTTAAAAAAAACAAACAAAAACCTCCCCCCTCTGGTGAGGCCCCTAAAAGGATTCATTTGGCGCCAGGGCAAGTAGCCCTGACCTCCCTATAAAAAATTGGGCCTGAAGCTGCCCATGGCTACCAGCGCCCTCAGCCCTTGTGTTAACACAAATGGGGGCAGGTAGTCCTGAGATCCGCTAGAATAAAATCCGTCTGGGAGCTGGGCAAGAGCTTCCGGCCCCATATAAAATATATTGGGGATGGCCCTTATTACTGGGCCGAAGATGAGGCCTCTAGGGTGTCGCTGATCGGCGCTGGTCTTCAAGAACAGGCAGTTATTTTATTCACAGGGCAATAACCACAAAGTACAGCAAAGTCATCTATTAATGTCCAATAAAAGTTCTATTCAGTTACCGCTTTCACCATTTAGTGAATAAACAACACTAGCCATCTTTAATGAAAAAGAAAAAAGGATAGATTTTTATCAAAATTAGAATACCCCAGCTTTGTGATACCATTTCCTAATTGTTCAGGTTGCATCTTAATTCACAAGCAGCGCCTTTCCTACCAAATTCCTCCTGCATTTAGCACACAGAGCTGGTACTGCCCGCTCCTCCGGAGGAAAAAAAAAAAAGATCTCCGATGGAAGGAGTGGACAGACCATCACCTCGTCCCGGTGGGGTCCGCCTCCCTCACTCAGTTCCACATTGTAAAAATTAGGGGGACAGACCACACACATGGGAGGGAGGAGGGGAAAAAAGACCACACACATGGGAGGGGGACAACAGATGATCGAAAGAGAGCATAGTTGCCAACATTGGCCATGTTTCCAGGGACACATATTTGTTCCACATGCTGCAGAAAAGACCATGCAAAGTGCAGCCTGGCAGTATGTAAGATGGATATAAGTACAGACAGAATCCAATTAATTAATCAGGGTGGAGATCTCATAGAACCTACCATGATTAATTAATTGGATTGCGTCTGTGCATATATGCATCCTACATACTGCCGGGCTGCACTTGGAAGAGAGGAGACAGACAGGGGGACACATTAATAAATGTACTTTTTCTTTAACAGGAAAAAAAAAAAACTGCTCGCTTGTGTTTATGACTGTCTCTGTGTGTATGTGTGAGATTGTGTTTATGATTGCGTGACTGATGTGCTCTTATCTGGCTGTTATGAGTAGGAGGGGTCAGGGGAGGGGCAATGGGCAGAGCCAGGGCGAGGCAAACTGAGGATTTGCATAGGGTGGCAAAAATCCTCGCACCGGCCCTGGTAGCATGCATCACATTATTTTGGGGTAATACAGGCAGGATGCTCGCTCACTGATAATTATCTCACTTCTTGACTTACCCAAATAGCTTTTATTTTTTTGAAGTTCAAACATAAAAACAATATTTTTTTCCTAACAGCAAGGTGTGCCAGCATCTCGCCATACTTAATATATTTGGAATATGTTAGTTTCAAAACTTGCTGCTGCAAGATTTAGCGCCTGGAGGCATGCACTACTAAACTATGCCTGGTATATGCTACGTAAACTCTGGTACTGTGACTGAATGTTCCATACAGAAATTATGCAAACATTCATTCTAACGTCAAGTCATAGTTATGAATATTCCAAGAATGTAAAAAAATTCTTAAATCAAATTTATAAAACTAAGATAAAATTATAAATTCACATTTTATTAATTACATTCACAAATATTTGGTGTGTAGCCCCCGATACAATTTTGCAGACTATACCTGCAAATACATATAGTACTTTGTAGGAGGTATAGGGGTTCTTCCATCTTCGGTATTAATATGTTTGTAGCCTTACTTTTGAAGGTCGCTTTGCCATGAATGCACAAACCTGAAGGATTCATCTACAGTTTAAGAAAGGGTTTATTTAAAGATCTCTCCACAGCCTTCCTGATGTATCAATGATCAGTCAGCTAAAATGACTAAATAAAACAAAAGATTTTGTGCTTCATTTACTTAGCAGTAAGTAAGTTAATGAATAGAAGGTTCCACTGGATAAAACATACACTCCCACCAAAAAATGACGTTTTTTATTTTATATTGTTGCTTTCAGGTATGTCTTTTGCTTTTGTTACATGACTGTATTTAATAAAATATTTAACTAAACAAGTGTGACTGAGCAACACCATTTTGTGAAGTAGTGTTTTTAGGTGCCACGCCCTAGTGACTTTACAGCACGCATTTCTCACTTTGGGGCTGGGGGCACAGAATGCAGTCTATAAATCTGAATTCTGACCACAGAATTGCATTGAATGGGAGGGTAATGTAACTATCACATCACAAGGGGACGGTGTTATGATCCTGTTTGATCACGTTAATCTCCTCTCTGTGTTGGAAGGCAGGTAAAAAAAAGTTAAAGACAGCCACCTAGTCCTGCCCACTATGATACACAGGAGCCAGTAGGAGAGCAGGGGAGTATCTTATGACATCATCATGCAGGCTTTGGCCACAGATGTAAAGTGAGACTGGCTGGAAGATTTTGGACGATGTTGCATCATGGGAAATGTTCACAAAATGGAGCCAGGACATAAACATCTAATTTTATTTTTCCTTTTATTTGCAATTAATTCATTTATGTAAAAACAAAACAGTGGCATATGATTTATAAATGTGTTTTAAATGACCTGGTTATCTAGTTAAATCTTATGAAAGTGGTAGGGTCTCTAACTTCTCTAGAAATGAACCAATGGACCCTGGAAAGTCTAACTATCACAGCTTGTGCAAGATCCTTTAATCTACCCAGCTAAACTGAGGAAATTCTCTGAACCTAAGGAAAAACTAGAAAACTGTGAATAACACCAAAACCACATTATTTCTGGCAATCAGCAGCACATAAGGAAAGAGGATACTATCTTCTTTGAGGTGTGTTTCATGTAAAGGATGATATTTGGTTAAGGAGATTTGTACCTGTATGTATGTAGATCTAGATACACAACCTATTAACAGTGAACAGTTAATTCACAACTTTTACATATAACTTTATAAAAAGCACAGTAGCAGTAACATTACTTGAAGGATCTTTGTAGATTGTATTAATTCCTGTGTGATTGAGAGAGTTTACGGTCAGATCTCTCCACATCATCTACACGGTATCCCAAGATCAGTTTTCTAAACTGGATGGCTTAGTTAGAAAGCAAAGATCACGATGCATGCAAAAAATATTGACTCATTAGATAAATATCTACGTTTAAAACCAATAGATTTGTCTCCTCCGGAAACACAGTATCATGGCCAGTAAAGAATGTTCTTGGTTCCACCTTTGACCCACGATGAATAGTCTGCACTTAAACTGTCATCTTTGAATCTCTCAATGCATGAATGTGTGACCTTCTGAACAGACAAATTAGCATAACAATAAAGTTAGTGTTAAAATGCTTGAAGTCAAAGGAAAAGGAAAGTAATGAGTAGACTCCAGTCCAGCAGCAGCACGAACACATGAAGCTCGGATGTTTGTATACCTCCCAGCACAGTACTGAGGATACAAGTGTTTCCATAACATGCTGTTTCAATAAATGGACATAAGGTAATATCATGTGTTTATTGTTTTTTGGATACAGAAGTAAAAAGGAAGATGTCTACTACAAATATACCAGTTTATATTTAGTTAAAGGGATACTACCACTTACATAAGACGTAACTAGATAACCTAGTCATTTAAAACAAACACATATATAAATCATATGCCACTGGTTTTTTACATGATTGAATTGCACATAAAATAAAAAATTAAATTAGGTGTTTATATACCGGCTCCAATTTGTGAATATTTCCCATGATGCAACAGTGTCCAAAATCTTCCAGCCAGTCTCACTTTACAACTGTGACCTGCATGTTGATGCCATAATATACTCCCTGCTCTCTTACTGGCTCCTGTTTATCATAGAGGGAAGGACTATGTAGCTGTGTACAACTTTTTTTTTTTTATCTGCCTTGCAACACAAAGAGAGGAGATTAACCTGAAAAAACCGGACCATAACTTTACCCCCTTGTGATGTAATAGTTGCTCTACCCTCCCA
This sequence comes from Pelodytes ibericus, assembly GCA_036172795.1. Lineage (NCBI taxonomy): Eukaryota > Metazoa > Chordata > Amphibia > Anura > Pelodytidae > Pelodytes > Pelodytes ibericus. Next base: position 66,539,257 of record CM069859.1, read on the forward strand.
TTCAATTCAAGTCTATGATCATAATTCTGACTTATAGATTGCATTCTGTGTCCCCAGCCCCAAAGTGAGAAATTTGTGCTGTAAATTCACTAGGGGGTGGCACCCAAAAACACTATCTCACAAAATGGTGGCACCCAGTCACATTTGTTTAAATACATATTTTATTAAATACAGTCACATAACATAAACAAAACACATATCTGAAGCTGCATGTAATTGTTTAGAATTCCTCGGGATGAGAGATGCAGTGTTTTTTTTTCTTTTCTTGTTTTTTTTTTTAGCTTTCTCCATGTGTCTGCAATATAAATTACCATTTCCTCATTTTAACTACTTACGCACAACCTGCACAGTAACTGTTCTGAATTTCTTTAATTTCCTCTACCTATTAATTCCAACTCTCTGCTTTTACTTTTATCTTCATTGTTTGTCTGTTGGCAAACACTTTGGAGTTGTGTATAAAATTCCCACATAAAAGGTTTGGGAGGATTAAAAAAACAAAAAAAACCCAATTGTTTTTACATTTTTAATTGTGCCTGCCACTTTTCAGGTGCTTGTTAAGTCAATTTTTTATACATGGTGTCCACAGCACAAGTGTAGGACTGGTGCATGTAAAACAAGCATGTTTTTGTGAGTTAGCGTTATTCATTAACGCACACATGGCCAGTATTTCTGCTTGCACCCATTTTATACTGTGCAAACCGGATTGTCAAAATCTTTTGTACTTAGGGTTGCCACCTTTTCTTCAAAAAAATACCGGCCTTGGTACTGTCTCCATAGACTTAACATTGGCCTGATGCGAAATTTTTACCGGCCTGCCGGTAAAATACCGGCCAGGTGGCAACCCTATTTGTACTGGTTAGGTTTACCCAACAAACTTAACAGCACTGTGGAAAAAGTTGTTGCACAATAATAATACATGTAAAGTGTAATAATAATAAACCATAAGACAATACACCTTCAATGTTTATAGCATAACTTCGGTGTGCTGAAGAAAACCTATGCCATGTAATGCCTTGCATAGCTGGATTCAGCAATGATGCTACTGGGATAGAATTTCACAGGTGAGCGTTACCTACAGGCTTACAGCAGATGTGAGCACTGATCAAAACATGTACAGCACATGCAGCAGCAAAGTAAGGGATTAATGACTTAAGTGGTTAATCAATAGAGAGAACTGGAGAGAACTGCAATGGGAATTTCTTACTTCAGTCCAATGTAGCAGAGTAGCCAAATGGTATAAGTTTGCCATCTCAGCTACTTTGGCCTTAAGATTTTTAATAATAACCACATAGGTGTGTGTGTGTTGGGATTAAAACAAAATGGCTGTCAGATTTGGAGTAAATCCAAGGCAAATGTAAGGAAATCAGACAAGTAGTCAAATGCAAACAGACATTAGGCAATTATTAGACCTACTTTAGTAAATACAAAGATGTAAAGTCTGCAAACAAATTAAGCTGCTTTCCAGTCAATTTAAACTTTTGTTATCTGGGTCATTAGTCTTCAAGATTTATTTATTAAATAGGACTTGACAAATCCATGTCAATCCATGGCTCATAAAAATAAGGAACTATCATTTCAATGGCTTTTAAACAATTAGGCTGGCTCCTGAAATGGTCTTCCTCCTAACAGCTACACATATTTGTTAATTTAGTGCCCTTGAGAGAAACCTTGAGATTTAGAAGGGAGATGGTTTGTTTTCCATAATTATTGTAAAAATAACTTTTGCCTCTATGAAACGAAGAAGAATTCGTTTTCACTGCTTCAGTTTCCTAGAGTTTTGTAGAGTTTTTAAAAATATTACTGACAAACATCCGGGTTTATCAGGATAGAATTAAAAAGGAAAAAAATATTGAAAAAAAAAAAAATCACAAAGCTTACATTGTACTTGGTTATATTCCTCAACTGAATCCTTTTATAAAAAGTTTTTTTCAGAGACCTGAAAAATCCTGTCAGCACAAACACAAATATATTTCTTGTGTGATGAAGTTAAGTAAGTTGCCTCTAAATCATTGTTTTGATGTAAGGAACTTGGAACTGCTAAATCAACTAAAATGGAGGACTTTAGTTTTAACAAGTGACTTATAATTATGTGGAATGAGTTAAATAAGCATGTCCATATGTTTGACTGTCACTCTTAGTCTTCTCTGTGGTGTCTGTTGATTGAATACAGAAATTTCTCTAGGCAATTCTAACACATGCAATTTACAGCACTCTCTTGAAGCATGACTTAATTCTCGAAATATTAAATGTATTACCACACATAGCATTCATCCGCATATATTTGAGCTATACAGTTTTAACAAACATAAATAAAACAGTGGCTGCCCTTTAATGGGAGAGCGAGTCACAGCATATTTTCATTCATTGACCATTTACAAATACAAAAAACAAACGCAAAATGGCGCAATAATAGTGGATACATGAGTGAAAATATATTTGTAATGAAGAGTAATATTCTTCCAAAATTTTAATCCGATATTTGTGTTTTTGTTGTGTGTTTTTTTACAGATATCAGATTAACATTTTGGAAGAATATTACTCTTCATTGCAAATATATTTTCACTCACGTATCCACTATTATTGCGCCATTCTGCGTTCGTTTTTTGTATATTGTTAAAGTATTTTGGAGATTACTTCAGAGGGCAGCATTGTTGTGGTACAGCAAGTATTATTATTGATCAATTTGCACGGGGCCATTTGGCACATTTACCCTTTTTCTGCACCATTTACAAATACACAGCTACCATATTCAATATAAACAGTCACTAGATTGAGTTGCGGATTCAAATTCAAGCAGTGTAGTTTCCAAAATGATACTTCCAGTTCGAACTCTTGTATTGGTCCAAAATTTGTTTTGCATTTCATATGGCTCTTCCATGGCTCACCAAAATGATAAATAAAATGCCCAAACCCTCAAATAAAACAGCTGAAACTCAATCTTTACTCATGAGAAGCCTAGACCAACACATATCCAAACATTTAATGAAAATAAGAATTTCTTGGATAGTGGTCCGGTGGGAAAAAAAAGTAATCTTTTAACGTAGAAGTGACATGTGGTATGCGTCTCAGTTGCATGGAGGAGGGTGATTAACAGTGGTCAAGTGGCCTTCTGGACTCTTGCCTCCTAGTTTGTTATTTAACCTAGATTCTTGCCTAAGATCCATGTAAATAACCATATGCTGCATCAAAAGTCAGAGTTGGTGCATGTGAGTGTATCAAGCAGGCAATGTATTAATTTGGCCCTTACTTTATACCAAAGCTTGCATTAGCATTTTAACATTAGCAGTTCCATCTAGCTTACTGTACACGTGTTAAATATGTCTGAAATGCAATTTTTACTTTAAAACAATGGCCCTGTCCCCTGACGTTTTACAATATAATTATTGTTTCACAGTCACATCCAATAAGGAGGGCTTGGAGATATTGACAAGGCTGTTGCTATAGCAAGAACAATTACGGTTTCCTGAGCATGTGCAAGAATGTTTGCCGCCCTAGGTACATACATAGTGTCACACATGCAGTGTCACATGCCCCAGCGTCCTTACCATTGCAGAACTTACCCTGGTGTCTAGTAGTGGGCACCTTGATATCTGTGCGCTGCCCGGGCGGACAGACATTCTCTCAGTCTGCCTCTCGACAGCCAGTGAAAATGGGGCTCCCTGCAGCTGCTGAAGCAGACCTGAAGTAGGCAATGTGTTGAGGAAACAACTTATAAAACAAATGTGTATCCTTCTCTTTACATTATGCATTACCCTGTAAGTGGAACTGCCCCCTTTAACAGGCATCATGCAACACCTTCTGTGCCCCCCTGGAGAGCCCAGAGTACCCTGGAGTGCCCAGAGGAGAGCAACGGAAGAGAGAAAAAAAACGCTACTTGACTGCCCCTAGAGGCAGTTAGACAGTATTACAGTTATAAAAATAAAATAAAATAAATAAATGGAAAAAGCCAACCCTTGATATACTAAACCTAGATCTAGGGTCAGTGTCATAAATAGGGTTATAATTAAGGTTACAGGGGGGTCCAGGTGAGTACAAGGGTTAGATTAAGGGGTTCGGGTAGATTTAGGGTTAGGATAAATTTAGGGTTGGGTTTAACAGGTCACTGTAGAAGAAAATGGTTAGAAAACAAAAAAAAAAACAAAAACACTAATATGGTTTATTGCCCTATTAGTTGAAATAAAACATAGCCAAACATGGAAAGATTGGTATTTCTAAACTCAGGACAAATAGTAGAAATATATAGACGGGATCTTTTTTACCATTTGTAATTGTTTAAAAAAAAAAAATCAGGTCAAAGTTAGAAGGTGTTTTTTATTGCATATTTTCATCATATTTTATATATTTTTTTTAATAGTAAATTATATCATATGATGAAAATAATAGTATCAAATGAAAGCCCTATCCGTCCTTTAACCCCTTTGCGACAAAGAAGAGACTCCCTTAATGACAAAGGACGTGCCTGGCACGTCCTGCGGTGAATCAAGCAGTTTTCGCGATCAACGATTGTGAAAACTGCTTTAACGGTGCTGGTCTATTGCCTCAATGTCGAGGCAATAGCCAGCACCAAAATTTCTGCTCTTGGGCTCCCACGATCGCCCCACGGAGCATGCTGCTCCGTCAATATGGCTATGCCCTATGCCGGTCTGAGCTTCGGAAGTGAAAGTAACTTCACTTCCGTCGCTCTGAATATGCTACTTGACTGCCCCTAGTGGTAGTTAAGTAGCATAGCAATGGAAAAAAATTTAAATAAATATTGAATTAATTAAAAACTGGTTATTTAGTTAGATTAGCCTATAGGGTTAAAATTAAATAATTTTTATCATAAGGGATAGGGGTTAAAATTAAAACATATTAAGGGATATAATAAGGATTAGAGTTGGGGTTAAATTTAGTGTTAGGGTTAAATTTTGGGTTCAGGTTGAGGTCAAAAGGTCAATATAGGAAAAAAACAAAAAACACTATTTTTGGTTTTTGCCCCATAACTCGCAAAAAAATACAGAAAAATATGGAAACATGCATATTTCTGAACTCGGGACAACATTTAGAAACTATTTAGACAGGGTCTTTTTTTAATGATTTTATTTGTGTAAATTATATTTTAGGTCAAAGTTAGAAAAAGTGTTTTTTTTTTAAATTTCATCATATTTTATGATTTTTTTTGTAGTAAACTATAAGATATGATGAACATAATGGTATCTAATGAAAGCCCTTCTTATGACGATAAAAACAACATATAATTTGTGTGGGTACTGTATGTGAGAAAGAATAAAATTGCAGCTAAACACAAACACCCTAGAAATGTCAAAACAGCCATTGTCACCAAGGGAAAGTCAAGGTGAAAATGTCTTGTCATTAAGGGGTTAAAACATTATATATAATTTGTGTGGGTGGACTGAACACAAAGAAATTCACAGTTCAGTAAACATATGACAAAACTAATGGAATTCTGGTCTTCAAGGTACAACAAATGCAGCATAGCACTTTGTATCACCAATTTGCAGTATGGAGAGCTAGCATAGAAAAAAACAGGCTGATAAATTCATGATTTTTATACCTGGAAATGCTATTTAGGCAACAGAATAACTAAATAGTCACCCCCCCCCCCCCCCCCCATTTCTCTTTCTATATTTGATTAGAGATACAATATAATTATCCATACAATATCCTTGACGATAAGCCCAAGAACAGGTTTTTCATTATTCTATGTCACGTAACTGCAGGTCTACTTGTTTCTTTATTCATTGTACTGTACAGCTCCGAATAACACACACACTACAGATCAGATTGTCTATAGAGCTTTAGAAAACTAGAACATAAACAATGGTTCTGTATAATGGAACAAAAAAGGATCAACTATTACTCTGCTGATTAATTCAACAAATCAAATAAATAGAAAAAGAAAATTAAGCTTAAATTCATCCAATGTAAACATTACCTGCACCTAACAAATAATTTATTGAAAGATCAAATATAATATGATCAGTCATTATGGCTTCCAAGTGGATATACAGTGCCCATAAAATATTCAGATGCACCTGTATTTACAGTCTCAGGTTACAGTTTCAACCAGCTCATATGAACATGTAAATGAAGGATCAGCAGTGTTCCAGATTCCAGATGAAAACGACAGGCTACTGGAAAATTGAAATTAATTGTAAATTGTTTTACTTGTTTATTGTTTATTTGTGCTAATTGTAGCAACCCACAACTTTTTAGTTTGTGACAACCAAGGAATGTTAACTATAAGATATGATGAACATAATGGTATCTAATGAAAGCCCTTCTTATGACGATAAAAACAACATATAATTTGTGTGGGTACTGTATGTGAGAAAGAATAAAATTGCAGCTAAACACAAACACCCTAGAAATGTCAAAACAGCCATTGTCACCAAGGGAAAGTCAAGGTGAAAATGTCTTGTCATTAAGGGGTTAAAACATTATATATAATTTGTGTGGGTGGACTGAACGCAAAGAAATTCACAGTTCAGTAAACATATGACAAAACTAATGGAATTCTGGTCTTCAAGGTACAACAAATGTACCTTTTTTTTTTTTTTTACCTCGAAAGCGCTCCGAGACATATAGAGGTAAAGTCTGCATCACATTGCCGTCTTAAACATGCCTGCATGAAACTCCAAAGTGCTGTTGTACTTTCCACCAAACGAGGCAGAATCGTTCTACAGATCTTGTCACAAGTAGTTAAGATGAGGTGTAAGAGAGATGACTAATCCATGTGTATAACACAGGAGTCCAGAGAAACCAAGAAATTGCAAGAGTGTCTCAGTATATATAAAATAGGAAGGCCTTTGGTCTCTGGTAAGGAATATAATTGGAGATTAAGCTCCATATAAGCTCAAGTATTTCATGTTAGGACCCACCAACATCACAGTACTTTGGCTAAGTGGTGGACTAAGCATAATATGTCCATATAATGTGACTAAATATCCAGTTTTGTCATCTTAGGAAAGTGGTTTTAAGAAGCCTTTATTAAAACTATATCTTTAAGAGTTTGTAATCCGCAGTGGAACAAGTGGTGAATGTAACCAAAGATCGTGAATTCCGCTCTGGCAGAGTTGCTCTAATACATTGATGTCAAGGCAATAGGCAACACCGAAATTTTTGCTCCACGAGGCAAATCGCAGGTGCTATATTAGAAAGAGCATGCACCTTCAATATGGCACTGCCCTCTTGTGGGAAGATTGACAGAAGAATCTAGGGTTAGGGTTACAGCTATATTCGGGTTAGAATAACAGTTAGAGAGTTAGGGAAAATGCTGGTTTTTTCATCATATTTTATGATTTTTTTTTTGTAGTAAAATTTATTTACCTAAAAAAGCCCTTCTTATGGCAATATAAAAACTATATAATTTGTGTTGGTACAGTAAATGAGAAAGAAGAAAATTGTAGCTAAACACAAACACTTCAGAAATGTTAAAAACACCCCATGTCACCAAGGGAAAGTCACAGCCACAAAATCATGTCACTAATGGGTTAAGTTGCAAAAAAAATTCCCTTTAAAATGAGGCTAGAGCAGGACCATATTTTTTTATTTTTTAAAAAGACCCCATACTCATGTAATACTGTAGCAAGCTAATTTGTTGTTTCTAGCTTTGTGGTCACAGCTACTGTGGAGTATATAATAACCAGCATAACAAACCATTATAAATTGAGCATGTCAGTGAATTTATACAAGATACAAATATGAACTAATGGTACCACTCTTCTGTGAAACAGCTTCCATTTTTTATTTTATACACAAACACACACACACACACACACTTGAGAACAGGGTGGCTCTCCAGCTATGCTTTTGTTGCCATGGTACTTGGCCAGGTATAATACTAAAACAGTGACAGGTATGAGACAGATTCAAATGCGTTTAATAAGGAAGGCAATAAAAAAACCAAACTGCTTTTCTGTCTCTTATGTACAGCATTCTCCTGTGTAGGGTGACCACATTGGAAAGTTATTTAGGGACTTATGAAAAATGCATATTTCAGGGCTGCACTGGCCAATAGGAGGACTGCAGTGTCCCTGAATGCAACAGTCACCCTTATTCAGTGGTACCACATGCAAAATAAACTGAGACTACGTATGCTGCATGTAAAGCCACACAATGAAGTTATGAACAGAAATCACACAAATTAAAAATTATTTTTTATTTCTGATATAGCTATTAGGTGGCATTGTCTAATTAATACTTATGGAGAATTTGAATAACATTTTTGTTCTTGGGTACCATTATTTATTTTTTTTAAAATGGTACCTAAGCAGCAAAATAATGTATTTACAATTATATAAATGTGCATATTTGTTTTAGCAAACTATAAAAAGTTTGACAGCTCAAAAAAATTAAATAGAACCATACAAACTATTGTATATGATTATTTTTCAGCTCCACTAACAAGGCCTATGGAACTAATATATATGAAATCTATGGACCTAAATACTGTAGCAAATCAAGCAGCAGAATGTGCAGATAGAAACACCACCTGCAGCTACGTTGAAAGCTTTCAAATGAATGTATAAATCTTATAAATCTTTTCAGCAATTTTGAGAACTAAGGGAAGTCCAGTTCTCTCTCTCTCTCCCTCTCCTCTCCTCTCCTCTCCTCTCCTCTCCTCTCCTCTCCTCTCCTCTCCTCTCCTCTCCTCTCCTCTCCTCTCCTCTCCTCTCCTCTCCTCTCCTCCCCCCCCCCCCCCCCCACAGAATTTGACCAATCTGATTTGAATTTTGAATATTGTAGGTTTCCTTCTTGCAAAGCCTGACACACCAAGGAAGATAGAAACCCATGTTTTATAAATATGTTCTAAACGTATTTTACCAGAAGGAATACATTGAGAAATCTCCCATTTTCAAGTATATCCTGAGTCCACAAACATTGCATTGTTACAAAATAATAATAAAAAAAAAAAAAATTTAAGCACAGAACACATTAAGAAATATAATCAACCATGATTACAGGTGCATTCTGATTTATACATGAAAACCATTGTACTGACCAGGTAATTCTGACCAAAATTTAAAAAAGAAAATAGGAAAATGATTGTACAATATGAAATGTTACATGAATTAATTTTTTTTATGGGATTGATAATAAAAAACAAAAAAACAAAGTACGTCTAGTTGAGTAACCATGTTTAATTCGGGTCACTTTATGTACCATTTTAGGGTGTGCACAGTTAAACAGAAATCAGATCAACATTATCTGAGCCTGTATATCCATTCATATATTCTCCTTAAATTGTGAGGGTTTCACAATACGAAAAGTAGGCTAAATAAAAAATATAGTTACTACTGAATGTATTTCTACATGTATTTATTTGATAAAAACAACAATCAAAATAACAATCAGCTACCAGTAACACACTAAATGCTGTGGACAAACCTGGAGTATCGGTGGGAAGGTGTAGCACAAACAAACATTCTTTTACTGACAGCCCCTAAAGGCATTTTCTTTTAAAATGGAGAGTGAGGGTGAAAAAAAAATTAAAAAAAAAAGTTTCCCAAAACGGTCAGAAAACCTTTTAAAAAGGTGTCTGTGGCCTACGCCATTTCCTCTTCAGCTAGTGATTTACTTGCAATTCTAACACAATGTACAGATCCATTTTTTATTCTACATTCATAGTATGTGAACCATGTTTAGGTATATTTTTTTATTTTTTATAAAAGTGAAGGGCAGCAAGAACTCTAGTACACATTTAGCATAAAAGTCTATAGACTTTCTTTATGAAAGAAGGACTTTATCAGGGAATCAAACATAACGCCAAACTAACAGAGTAGGAAAAATTCTCCAATACGGCTGAATAGGCCCAACGTTTGAAATTTCATGGTCAATTACCTTCAATTCTCTCCTTCATAAATAAAGCCTTAAGTGGCTGCACGGCATACATTTTTCTATTAACTATTATTATTTCAGCGTTTTTACAACAGTGAACAATTGAAAATGATGCAAACCATCCACAGTAGTAACAATTGCAATTCATCACTGAATACCATATCCTTTATTTTCCTAACATTTGTTGGAAGAAATATAAAAGTTATTTACAAAAACATCACTCATTAAGCACAAACTAGAACTCTCTGCTTTGACCACTATCTGGCTGAGGCTCATGAGAGTCATAGACTGAAATAGGTGGCTAAAATTCACAGATCAATGGCAAATTAGATCATAATTACTCTTGAGCTGTATATATACACATTTATATACACACATCAAACCAATGAATGATAGGTAGATGGGTTGAACTTAATGGACTTAGTAATTTGGGTTGAAAAAAACCTGTTAACAAATACCTTTCATTGTAACTGTATCATAATACCAAGTAACAGTCATTGCTTCCTAATGTAAAACCTCACTTCTCCATACAATGGGATAATATTTAAAAGGACAACAATGACATTACACCTGGACACAAAACCTAATGTGAGACCTGACATATTAGAGCTAGAGTAAAGCTCTGAGAAACAGACAGCAAAAAAAATACACAAACACCAACACCTTATGCACTTAATACAGCAACTTCTGTCAGTTTAGCTGTTGGGGACTACGTTTCCCATAATGCCCAGCCAAATGTCCAAACTGGTAAAAATCATGAGCTTGTAGTAAACAGTAGTTGGAATGTCAAAGGTGAGGCACCGCTATCCTAGTCACTCCCAGGCTCTCAATTCCATTCTTTCAGGGTGGGGTTGGGTCAGACGTAGTTAAAGGAACACTTTCATATACACCTTAGCAGGTTTATACAAGTCCTGCACTAGCCTTCAGAAGTGGTTATAACATGCATTGGTCTTAATTTATCACGTTATATCGCGTAATATTATGCATGCTCGTGGATAATGTTCGCATAACGTAATAGTGCAAGGATCTTTAAATTTGATACTTAAGGGTTTTTATTGGACTACATCCCCCATTACGCCAAGCCAACTATTTGGTTGCAGTTCCAAAGTTTATGTTGGTGCCTATTTGGCTAGCTAACTATGCTGGGAGCTGTAGTCCACAACAATGGAGTGCCAAAAGTTAGCGATCACTGTTAACTGACTTTAACTACACACAGCAACCCAGTGTCCCATGGGAATATGCACTCACCATTAACAGCAGAAAGAGGCGTACTCCTCCAGCAGCGATCCAGGGCATGTTTGGTATCTGTAGACAATGTACTATCCCCCTCTTGAAGTAGCAGAAAGTTTCTCGCAATGAAACCAAGAGGCAGTGTGATTCAACCAACCTGTGGATCTGTGTAAGCCACAGGTAGGTGGAAGACCTGACCTCCGTACAGATGTCCCAAGCGATTACACACCGGTTTAGAAAATGGAGCCTCTGTAACAGAGGAGAGAAAAGGTGTACTGACTGGGGGAGGGGAACAAGGCACAGGGGAAAAAGAGGGAGGTGTTTGTGGAGGCAGGGCTGGGTTGTTTTATCTCCTTTCACTCCTTTCTGTTTTTTTTTATTTTATTTATTTACTGCTCTAGGTCTGTGCCTAACCCCAGGATGTCATCATGATGTCATCTTAATGTTACTGTTCCAGAAACTGTGAGAGTAATATGTCAATATTTGGGATTTGTCTAGTTTTGTTGCATATTTTGTGACTATATACTGATAAGAATGATGAAGCATCGACTTTCGTCACCTAAAAGCTCACTGCAGTGTGATCTAGGGCTTAAAGGGACTTTGTCACTCTACAATATTTACAGCAGGAGTGTAGAGAATCCAGAAATAGGTAGACATAGAAAGTTACTTATCTGTGCTATCACTGTGTGTGTATGTGAACACCTTACAAGTCAGGAATTGTCACTCTCTGCACCAGTCCTACACTTCTGGGATGCTCTGGGGCATTTAGCTACCTGGAAAATGGACAACCAGAAGTGCTATGTCCAGCAGATAGGAGTGCTGTTGTAATAAATGCAATATATCCCTATTTTTTGCCTTCCTGACACCTACAGGAGTTTTTATAAATAACCATTTGGTGTTAGCAGAACTGAAAAAAATGAACATATTAAGAGAAACTTTGGGGGTTATGTATAACCATGGCGTGCACACAGATAGTGCCAAATAGTGGTATATCGCCGTGTGTGCCTATGAATAAACTTTTAACAAATGTCTGGATTCATTCTCCACCAGTTACTTACTTTGTGTCTGTGCTGATGCTCACTGTGCTGGCACAGCAAAAATAAAATAAAAAATCAGGCGCAGAAAATGGCCTGATTAGTGTCAGGGAACCTGCGCCAAAAGCTGTTTGGTGGAGGTATCTCTCCCACACCTCAAAGTGTCAGGATGTATAAAAAGGTGCAATAGCCTTTGAAGTGCAGGAGTTTTTATACATGACCTCTATTGTCCCTAACTATAGCATCACCATAACTGAGAACTTCACATTTCAATAAACTAATGCAATAAATATGCTACCCAGTGTGTTTCACAAATGTTGTAAACAAATAATTACATTTGTTGTGATTGTTCCAACGTAGTTAGAATTATCTGTATGCCAGTTTATTACCAGTGGGCCAGTAAAATATTGGCTTGGTAGGAACCTCAGTATCAATCATAATAAGTAAGCCAAGTGGACCACACATAACTAGGATTACCAGAATGTATTTCACTGGCGGGCCGCTAAACAATTGGCTTCAGGCCAATGTTAAGTCTATGGAGACAATTGCAAGGCCAGTATTTTATTTTTTATTTTTGACGAAAAGGTGGCAACCCAATGACATAATCCTCCAAACAATTCAAATATCCACTGGGAAACATCTTAAATGTGTGTAGATGATGAATTGGTACACACAGTAATACATGTGGGCAGAACAATAGCAATAATTGCTGGACACGTCCATGACGTATTGCTAATTTTTAAAAATAATTATGTAAATTATTTCCAACAAGAGAAAAGTATTTTATTATGTGGTCCCAGTTTGTAATTCCTGGAATCTAGAGTTCCCAACTATGCTCTTGGTTTCACTATATGTAAATAGATTAGTTCTGCAATGGAGAAGAATTCATTCCCTTTTAGAGCCACAAGGAGATGTCATAAGTTGAACAGAACACAGCAATTCAAAGCACACTTCCTCTTTTTTCATATATTTGCTTTCAATTCTTTAACGTCAGCAGAATGGGGGCTATTTGCATAGGATAATTTTAGGACAAAGATCTAAATGTGGACAAGTAATCATGGCAACCAATGGAATTTTGCTGCTCATTGCTTCATTTTTACATACCTCTCAATTTCTGCCCCCCTGCTAGACGCCGGAGTGGGAGCTTGGTAGGTCGTGCAATTGTGCATGCGCGTGGATCAGTCAAACTGTCAGCGCCACTGCACATGCAGAGTATGCATTCTCAGACACTGTCTCAGACACTGGAGACTGAAATGAGTTTAGAACTTTGCCTCAGAATTGCTATATACACACTGATGGTGTATATACACTTCTTCAGAGGAAGCAAGGGTTAAAAAAACATGCCTCCTTCTTCCAAGTAAATCCTACGTGCATATTTAGACATACATGTGGTTAGCCTGATGCGTGTCAACAATGTTAGCGTGCGCACAACCAATCAGGGGCTTGTCCATTGTGTCTGATCAGTGTCTGTATTCAGCGTGGGGCTATCTCTGCTACTACAGAGATTGACCCTATTTTTCAAAGGGATTGTTTAAGATCCTCTCTACTGACCCCACAAAAAAATGAATCTCTCTCTTCCCCAACAGAGAGAGACAGTTGGCATTCTGACCGGGCTGCCCGCTTCCCATGGAAGCATAGCAGCTATCTGTCAGAGGATAAACTGGAATGCTCTATCAAAAGTACATACCAGTTTATCCTCAAACTAGAACCACATTTTTTTTGAATCTTTATTAGAAGCACAAGTGAAAAATAGTTTGTTGTCCTTTAAGTAAACACACAAGGGAGCTCCAAGTTTCAGATCAGTTTGGTGATCCATATATATTATGAGTTTGGGCCGAAGTTCGGATGACAAATTAGTAGACTTTTATGGGGAGGATAGAGATTCATGTCTGGAGGAATATGGCTATTGTGAAAATAGACAAAGTTCTCCCAATAAACATATATGAAAATAATAAAAATAAAAAATAATTAAAAGGTTTTTAAAAATTGCCCCCCCCCCCCCCGGACTGCCGCTGGTCCCATAAAGTAAAAACATGTTCCTGGGGCAAGTAGTTCTGGCCCCACTTATAATAAAAGGGGCTGGGAGCTGGCTAAATGGCCCTCAGCGCTCTAATATATGTTGGGGGGCCAGGGCAAGTGGCCAAATGCTCCCCTCCCCTATATTATATACATGGGGGCCTAGGCTAGTTGCACTGGATCCCCCTCCCATGATTAATGAGGCTAGGAGCCACCCAAATAACTTTCAGCCCCCTATGAAATATATGTATGGGGGGGGATCAGGGCTACATGGGGGGTAATGATTACTGGGGCTGAGAGGTCCCCCAAATGGGGGGCCAGGGCAAGTAGCCATGACCTCACCTATCAAAAATAGGGCTGCGACCTGGGCAAATGCTCCCCTCCGCTATATTCTATACATGGGGGGCCAGGGCCAAATTGCTTTGGACTGTATCTTCAATAAATGTATATATTATAAATATCAAATTTATATATTTATTATGCATGAATCGCTCTGTTTTGTTGGCATGGGAACCTCACTAGGATTAGCCCTTTATAATGCATAATTAAGTCCATAAGACAAAATGTTCATCTCACCTGCACTCATCTTTACCTTACTGTTAATGAATTGTACCCTTTTGTAATCCCAAATCAGCCTTATTCACCACCACCAAGACCATACTAAAAGCAGTGTGTACAAACTGTGCCCCAAATCTATTTTTTTGGTTCTTTTTGTTGCTTGGCATGTAGAATACGCATGCTTTTCACATGAGCACATCACGTCATATTATGGCGTATGTATAGCATTTTGCACTAGTGTATGGTAAACTATGGGGCTGTGTGTCTGCAATCTGCTTTATGTTACAGCTGCACAGGTTCTGGGGAAGACAGGTTGACATTCATTATTATGAGACTGCTGCACTATTCTAAAAAATATGAACACTTACACATTGCCCATTTTTTTTTATATCCCATTGTTTTTGTAAATGACAGACCCACTAACTAAAGAGGAGGTAGATTTTCAGCTTTGACTAACATCATGCTCAGCCAGATTAAACCTAATGCTGATTTAGGACTATACAAGTTGTATTTGTACATGATCTGAAGCACTAAATGTCAGCTACTTATTTAAAAGCAATAATTTCTCCTATTCGGTGTATTATTTGTGCAGTACAAAACTAAATTTGATTTATTTATTACAAATAAACCTATTCTGTTTATGGTGTGTCTTAAACTGTTTGAGTGTCATGGAAAGGCGCTAAACATTGAAAGGGTTACTATATCACCTGTCTGACATTATCTCTGCAGTGTCAGCGTTATAGTACCTGAACAAGTTACAGTATGCAAAGTCTCATACTTGTTTCTCATTGATAAAGGCAGATTCTTTCCCCAGTCATTTTCTGACTAGTTTTCCAGAAACTGCACAGTCTTACTTGGAATGAACAGACATCACCTCAAGCAAAGAACAAATATGTCAGAAAAGTATGGTTGATGTTTTTGTAAACATTATTGTTGACACTTGTAAGTTTCTTATTTTGTACAAAACAATGTTACCAACCAAGCACAACTGTAAAAGGAATCAGTGCATTTATTTCTCATATCAGACACTGTAAAAGGATAGTGTCTACTCAATATACAATGATTTGTTCCAAAGAATCAGAGGCCTTCAGAATATTTTCACTATAAAAAGCATACAATTTAGGCTACCCATTATGCAATATGTCACACCTGAACAAATTTTGGATTCGGGTATAATAGTTACATTTCGCTCATTTCAATAATCCTTTTCTGAGAAGAATAATTACACATTGCAAGTCCTCTCATATACTACAAATGATTCTAAACTTATTTTTTTCTCCTGAGCATGCCTACATATATGCCTATTGTCATTTCAAAATAATAGTGGGAGCACTAAATAGAGATAAAGAAAAAAATGAAAATAGAGATAAAAAAGGATAAATATTGGCAGATTTAAAGATATGTCAGTTTTCACTTTTGGTCATCTTGTGATAGTGTAAATCTAAAGTGAATGAAACCAACCAAATCCGCACTGAAGGATTTAAAAGAATGGAAGCAGAATATGTTTTTTCATATCCATATTCAATCTTTTAGAGAACAGACGCCATAGTGTTAGCTGCAAACACATTTGCTAGTGCTTACTGCATTAGCAAAATATAAATAAATATAATACTTGCTTATCCCCTGCCAAATGAACCTTGACCTAGCATACTACAAAACGATTTGCTTCACAAATCTAATAGGAGTGTTTGTGTACTTGGCCTATCACTCTAACACACCCTCTGCAGATGGCTTGGGACAGATATTTCAAATATTCTTTTATTTTCCCATATCAGCTTCTTATTCTATTAATATCCTACATTATAATACCTGTAACCCTTTCTATTCATTACGCTGTTTCATTTTTTTTTACACTTAAATGGGCAACCAGGAAATAAACATTAAGCATTCAAATTTAAATATCGATTTTGTTTTCCACACAATTGGCTGTTTAACACACTGTACACCAAATTACATGTATAAAACATGTACCCATTGATTTACTGAAATGCAGAGTAGGCCTGGGCTACGATAGCAGAATAAAGGCAGCATCACCATTCTGATCCCTTTTTTTTATTGGGCTGCCATGAGAGCTCTGTGCAGGAATAAACCAGTCTTGTAAGACCAATGGCTGCTCCTGTTCCTTACACCATAAAGCTAGGGGGCAGAATCTTTACTGTCATCTATACTGGGATCAAATATTTGCAGTACTGTGCAATTTGCACTAAGAATTTTGACCCGAGTAACTTACATTTAAACATGTGAATTGACGGGTGAGTGTCGGGAGTTATAAAAGGCTCAATCACTCTTATACACATATTTTGCAGTGCAGAGTTTTTATACATGGCCCCCTACATTTGCCACAACTCTCAGCCAGTTTGGTATGTAAAGCATCGTGGGTAACTGAGTACTCAACAACAGGAATGCCAAAAGTATAGTTATTATATCATTATATAAAGAGGAAAGAAGAAAGAAATGCAATACATATCTCCTTATTCTATGCCATCCATTCGGTTGGTTGAAAATAATGAGAAATGTTATAACAGCACCTGGAGTGTAAAAGATTAGCCACCACTGCTGCATAACTACCAAGTGTCCTTTTTTGCATCTAATCCTTTATGTCCCTTTTTACTACTCTCAAATTTTGTAATACCTCGGAATGCTTGCTGTGCATCACAGCGTTACACTCCACAACATTAACTTTTGTTGACTGCAACACCGATGATGTTGAGCATACAGCACTGCTGGTTGATTATTATGGGAAAAATACTAACTGTTAGTGAGGAAAGGCTGGAAAATCCCACAACTGTCCTGCTTTTTGTGCAACAGTCCTGATTGGGGGGTTCGGTCCTGCTGAGCTCTACCTCTGTCCCACTTTTCTGAATAAAGGATCCAGAATCGAAATCCTGATTGCATTCTCTGTCTGGTGTCTGGGACTCAAGAGACGGCGTACTTCACATGCGCAGCTCTGTGCACATGCACAGCTGAGTTGTCAGGACAAGTGACACTGCCACTGTACACGCGCAGTTGTGCTGTCAGTTTGAGCAACAGCGCTACTGCACATGCTCGGAAGCACTAACACTCGAGTTCCCAAGCTTTGCCCCACAGTGTCCCGATTCGTCGTGGGAAAATGTTGAGAGGTATGATGTGGTGGCTACAGTAAGTCTACAGTACAAAGACTAGGGCATTATTCATGAAAGAGAATTGAGAGAGGAATTTCAAACTTAAAACCAAAGTTGGCGAGTTAGAAAAATTCTCCCCTTCAGCTTAACACCATAGGAATTCAGGTGGAATCTTTACCACCCCAGCTTTTTTAAACTAAAGTCCTCATGTTCCAAAGATATATGCTGGTCTGTTAGCTTCTACTGCCACAGTCATATAATCTTTAGTATTAATGGGTTACTAACATTTTCCTCCCACTAGGAAATCCCTCACCTGAGCCAACAAAGGTATGCAATGTGAACGAGGCAAGACAGTACTGGAGTGGGAGAGGGGAAACATTTTTCCACCCCTCTGGAAAAATTCCTGCGGCCGCCCATGGTTGTGTGGCATATATTAAATATTTGTTTGGGGGGTTTGACATTCTGCAGTCAGGTTTTCTTCTAGGTCACATTTCTTGGTATTTCTGTTATAGATATAGTGGTCCTTTAAAAGGTACCCATACATCTCTTTTTTTCTCTAAATACAACCTCTGATTCTTACATATCACTTTCCTTGATTATGCAAAACATTGATGCTATACAATATTGGTTTCAACAGCCACAAAACATATGGCACACTTAACTCTATAGATAGCATAAGTAATGAAAAGTAACCTTTGTATTGTATTATAAAGGAGATATTCCCAGTACATGGTTTATAGACGTGTTGCACCAACCTGCAGAGATACTGTTAATCACAGGTGTGGCTATGAGTCATTGCGTCTCCTTGGAAACCAGTTTGTTTTCTTTTGTACTCTCTGCCTTTATAGCTAGAAGGGAGGAAAGAAGAAAGAAAGCAAGTGAAATTTATTTAATTGTTTCATGCTGCTTTTTATTATAGGTTTTTTTTTGCAAAGCAGATCCATGTATGCCCAAGCATCTGAATGAATGCAGTGTATTGTCTTCATTGCAGAAAGTGAAATAATTACAGTAAAGTGCTAGTGTAAATCAAATTAATACTGCACTGACTGACACACATAGTAGTCTATTTACTAAAAAATTAACTATGGTGAAAATCAACTATTTGGAAAGATAGACAAGTTAGATGTTTGCAGTTTACTTGTCAGTTTACCTTTATATGTGCACCATTTAGTGAGTGGTCCCCGCTCTGGGGTTAGTCATTAATAAGTGCACATAGAGCAAATATAATTTGCTAGGGGAAAAACATGAAGTGCATCAAGTGTAGAGATTTTAAATAGAAATTTACTTAAATGAATTCAGATAAAGTTCCTTAGTGAGCCTTCTATCATTAGTTCTAACTTCTGCCCCCAGTAATGTTGGATGCTGGGCGGGGGGCGCTTGGGAAATGAGTGGCAGTGCTACACTGCATGTGCAAAACTCTGTCCATGCGCCCTATGCATTTTCGGGTTCCCAATAGCAAAAAAATGAAAATTAGGTTCAAGGGATTGTGGTCCCAAAGCAGGACACTTGTGGTCATGCTCTCTGCCCTGTATAGCTTTATCATGGGTGGACATTTTGTTTTCCAAACTAGTATATTTTATTCCCCAACACATTTATTTATATGTATGCATGTATTTTTATTGTCTTATAAACAATTCACTTCCCCATGGGTTAGCTAATGTAAAGTTCTGAATCTGGACCAATGGACAACTGGTTTTAAAACCGAAAGATTCCTTAAAGTGTAGGCATTTAAAATAAAAATGCTTTAATGAAAGAATACAAATAGAGTAACTTATTAAGCCCTCTGTACCTGTATAGCTCTATCAGGACACTGACATTGTGTTCGGAATCTTGGGTCAGATAAAGGAAGATCTGACCCAAGATGTCTGCCCCCTGTAAGAGCTATACAAGCAAAGAGTTCTGCCCCTTATCAGAGCTGTGCAAGCATAACCTTTATGTGTACATGCTATACATATTTTTCTATTAATCTCTTACATTTAAGCATTATATTCTCTTAAAATAAAACCACCACATGGTAAGGCAGTGTTAGGTATTTATATAGCAAACTGGTTCAAAGACCAATCAGTTGGTCAAGTGTCAATGATGAGAAGGCACCACAGGGCTAAACTAGACCTCCCTGGACTATGACCCAAGATAACACCATAGCTCTAAATAATGAAGGTTTAAACTGACTCTCATTGTTTTATACTGTGAATGTACAGAATAGTAAATGATCAGAAATGGTCTAAACATTGTGTTAGCTGAATTACAATAAAATGTATAACATTAGAGAAAAATGTCTTTTAAATGTGTCTTTTAATGTCTAGTGTTATTTAATTGCCTCCATAGACAGTGACAGTAAAATAGCAGCTGACATTACTATTAGTTAATTTGCATACCAAGCCACAAGCGATGTCATTACCAGAAGATATCGCAGATGTATTTAAAACAGATTTTTCTCTTCTGTTTGCATATGATTGAAATTGAAATATATTACATTTACTGGCAATTCCATCAACAAAATGCATAGATACATTTGCTTTTTTTGTTTTTATTCTCCACATTCACAATATAAACAAGGTGCAGGTCCCTTTAAATATTTTGGTCTTGTAATTATATTATTTAGAATCAACATTTTAATTGTAGGTAATTTGATTTGTATTAAATATTATTTTAACATACAAACAGGAGAAAAAATAATAATTTTATAAATAGAAGGTGCATGCAGGTCAACTAACTTTTTATTATCTTTTATAAGTGTGTTAATAAATCAGTTTGTTTGCATTTTGGTCTATGGTTATAATGCACAGTTATATATTAATACTTAGCAATGTGTGATTGTTGCATAAGGTTAGATTTTGGCCACAATTCTCTTGGGTTGAATTACAGCAAAATATATCAATAACAATCAGAAGAAATTCTATGTTAATATTCTTATTGATATCTTATTGCTATTACCTACTTTTTATTGATATCTATTTCTATTCTTATTGATATATTTGGCAATACAATAGCTTGTTTGTACTTTGAGAATGTGGCAACAATTCTCCCGTTCAGCTCATGGTAGATTGTGGTTTGGATGTTATGTTTGGAAGTGCTTTATTTTAGCACTATACAATTCGACTAGAACCAGAATTCCTTAAAGAAGATAATTTAGATCTTGCAACAGATACATCCAGAATTGCAATAAAATCCAAGATAGTACAAATACTTTTGGTTCCACTCACCAGGTCATGTACACCATAAAATGCCAAGCAAGTATACTACGGTCTACTAGACCTACGTTTCTCAAGGAGAAACAAATCCACTCCCTTGCCCAGTGGATACACATACTGGCAAAACATATAATTTAAAAAGCAAATAGATCATCATAAATGGTTCATTTACCTTTGTTGGCCACAGTTAAAAGCAGACTATTGAAGTGTTTCAGTATTCAAAAGGTTAAACATGTTTAGATAAATGTCTATTCTTGTGAAACTGAACTGACAAATAAGGAAGTACATGCAGGGCCAGATTAAGGCATGGGCTTTAGGGGCTGCAGCCTAGGGGCCTCGAGAACTGCCGCTTGAGGCCAAGCCTTAATCGGGTGATTTATAAAACAAAACAAAAAAACATTGCCGCAAAGGCACTGGCTGTGCCTTTGCGGCAATGTTTTTTTGTTTTGTTTTATAAATCTCCTGGACATTGCCGCAAAGGCACTGGCTGAGGATATCAGAAGATCTTCCCTCGCCAGTTACCTGTCAGCAAGCATGCAGCATGGAGTCTGTGCGCTGCCCAGGTGCACAGACACGTCTCCATGCTGCCTGTATCACGCTCCCTGTCACTCTCATCGTGGCGAATCATGTGATCACATAACCTGCCGCGATGAGAGCGCGAGACAGGCAGCATGGAGATTTTTCTGTGCGCCTGGGCAGTGCACAAACTCCATGGTGCCTGTTTTCCGACAGATAACTGGTGAAGGGAGATCTTCTGATCTCCCCAGCCAGTGGATCTGCGGCAAGCTCTTTTGCAGTCTTCAAGGGACAGAGAGCAGCAGGAAGGTGAGTACTGGGGTCTGGGGAGGGGGGTAAAAGTTTTTTGTGCCAAACATTTGGTGGCATATTAATGGGCATACTAATAGTGGCATTTTAATGGGTATACTAATAATGGCATATTAATGGGCAAATTGGCTGTGGCATATTAATGGACATACTAATAGTGACATAGTAATGGGCATACAAATAGTTGCATTTTAATGGGCAAGCTGGCTGTGGCATATTAATGGGCATACTAATAGTGGCATGTTGATGGGCAAATTGGCTATGGCATATTAATGGGCATACTAATAGTGGCATATTAATGGGCAAATTGGCTGTGGTATATTAATGGGAAGACTAATGGTGGCATATTAATGGGAAAATTGGCTGTGGCATATTAATGGGCAGACGAATAGTGACATATTAATGGGCAAATTGGCTGTGGAATATTAATGGGCAAATTGGCTGTGGGATATTAAAGGGAAAATTGGCTGTGGAGTATTAAGGGGCAAACTAACAGTGGCATATTAATGGGTATACTAACAGTGGCATATTTATGAACAAATTGGCTGTGGTATATTAATGGGCAAATAGTGGCATATTAATGGGCAACCTGGCTGTGGGAATACATTGGCAAGTCTGGTTGCATAATGTCAAATCTGAGGGTGCATTAACAAGTCTGAGGTGCAGATTGACAGGTATGAGGGGCAGATTGGCAAGTTTGGGGATGCATTGTTAAGTCTGTGGGGCAGATTGCCAAATATGGGGGCATAATGGCAAGTCTGAGAGGCAGATTGGCAAAGAAAAGCAAAACAATAAATGCATTTTCTCAATCATACGTTTTATTAAATATGGACAAAAACAAACAGTTAACATGTGAATTATTATTTACTAGTAAAACTTTTTTCATGTTATATCAAGGTCATCTTATATTTACTGGGGGCCTCAACAATACCTGTAGCCCAGGGGCCTATAATGTCTTAATCCGGCCCTGAGTACATGGTTTTAATAACTATCGTTTTTCACACTGTCAGAAATAATTAAGAGGGATAGTCCAATACACAGTTCATTCAGTTTAGAAAAAGTAAAAAGTGAGTCTGGTATGCTTTAGGTAATAATATAAGTTATGAATAAAATGTTTCTGTGCAAACAGGTTTTAGCATGTTGTGTAAATGACATGATGCTGTATGTGGGTGTGGTAATCCGTCATTAACCAGACGGCTATTTCACAGGAGAGTGTGTGAAAAAGTTTGTTAGAATACACCCATTTATCTTATGTGGTTGAATGTGAAATTTAAATTGTACCTGTGTCAGGAACACTTTCCTTAATACCATCTGACAAAAGGAAGGATGCCACCCATGCACAATCAGTTGGACACCTGAAGAGTAATGTAACTGGACATGCAGTGTTCCTCTCAGACGGGCAATTCTAGAATTCTGCAAACCAAATAAAACACACGTTATTTAAAGTGTTCGTGATCAGCACTCGCCGGAGCACACCCAGCTGTTTAACTGCACATGTGCATTCCACCATTACATACTTCCAAATTATTTTAAAGTCACTTCACAAACCTTTTCTAGTGTTAATTATTATTTTTTTCTCCTCAAAACTGCCCCTTTACTGAGATACTAGTATTAATAAGGCCTTCCTTTCGGATAACTGATCATTTTGGATATTTTACAATACTTTTATTCCCTGGTACTTCATACCTGGATTTGTTATTGGATCATTCTGTGCTGACTTGGAACATGACCTCATACCTACACAGGTCCACAAGTCTGACCTTAGTATCTGGTCTCCTGATTCATTTTGCATGACACACACATACCTTCTGTCTTCCAAGTCTTATTTCTGAAATTGACAAAATGTGTTAAGTTTCAAAATATAATCTTATTAAATTACTTTTTCAATATTGAGTCACATATTTGGATCACCAAATAGACATTAATGAAGCATTGTATTGGCTCATTGCAATATCTTGGACTTCGTGTGCAGCTACTATACACCTGCTGGAAGACTCCTACCCACATAGGATCCTAAAGGGTCTTCTCAATGTACCTCTATCTGGCCTGAACTTGGGCCAAATGGGGAAATAAAGCCGAATTGTGAAGAAATCTGCAATTCGGCTACCCAGTATGGGCAATTTCAGTATGAGAACGGCAATTACTAACAGTTTCGGTTAGCTTTCAGACACATACGATTCGAGGGGGTCGGACAGCGAAATCCTATTGATCTTGCTTAATCCTAAAGGACAGAGCCCTCCAAATTTGGCCAGAAAGGCAGAATTTAATAGAAAAGTGTAGATTTAAAGTAAATATCCATTTTTGGAGGACTTTGGCTGTTTCTGTAACAGCTGAGCTCCTCCCAAAATGACCACAAAATAAGCCTATTAAGAAGTCTATGGGAAGGACTGAGCCTTCCATTTCGTCAACCACACTTCTAAAATAATAGCATTAAAATCAGTCACATAAGCCTATTTTCATGCTGATTTGAGATCACTTTGGTGGTCTCTGAGCAGCCCGATTTTTGAGGGCGGAAACTTGGAGCTTCGATTTTCTCAAGAAAATCAGAGCTACCTGAGTCTACCCTTAGGACTTTACAATTCCAAGGAGAGACTTCAAATACTGGTCATATGTCAAAGCAAGACTAAAGAAACTCTAGTGACCCATTTTGGTTTTTGTAATTGTTACTTCTAATAGCAAACATTTTTTATTACAATTTATAAATATTTTTCATTATGGGAAAATTCAAGTCTTGTTGGGAATTTTGGGAACCTTTGTTGGTAACCTTTTTTCTCCCTTGGTAGAAGTTACTACCAGTCATACTACACAGTATATGTACTAATCTACACTATACTAAATAGTAGTTGTTTTGCTAACTATATTTCTTTTATCTATTTACTTAACAATGTTAAATAGCTATACAATTTAGTTATCTATTAAATGATACTTTGGAAAAAGTGTATTTTCTTATTTATCTTTGTTGTGTAATTTTCTTCTTTTTTTTATGTACATAATGATTCACACAGGTTTTACTTTTTTTTAGGTAGTACAATAACCGGATCTGCTCGAATAAAAGAAGAGGTTTTTTTCAGAGCAAATGCTCTGAAAAAGAACTCTCATCTTACATCCGAGGTCGTCTTATAATCTGACCTTAAATCGAGGTCAGACTATAAGACTGGGATCCAGGTCCCCTGCAGAGCTGTAGGGGACCTGGATCTCCTCGCTAACAGCAGGTGTATGTCTGACCGATGCGCTCAGACTTCCCCTGCTGCTGCCTGGCAAGACTGCCTCCGACTTTTATGATGAAGCCGGGAGGACCCAGCTTCATCATAGAAGTCCCGGTGAAAGTGCCGGGCAGCAGCGGAGGATGTCTGCGCGTATAGTGCAGACATCCTCCGGCGGCCCCGCTATCCACCAGGGAGATATGAGAAGCTGCCCGACACTTCCGTCTATTATGACGGACCAGCTGTCAGTCATAATAGACGGAGGTGTCGGGCAGCATGGAGGATGCCTGCACGCATCGTGCAGACATCCCCCATGCTGCCCCCACTAGCCACCAGGGAAAAGTAAGACAAGGTGAGAGGGGGGGGGGGGGAGACATAGACAAGGGGAGGGGGGGTGGAGACATAGACAAGGGGAGGGGGGACAGAGAGAAAGGGGAGGTGGAGAGAGAGACAAGGGGAGGGGGATAGAGAGATATAAGGGGGGGATAGAGACGAGGGGGAGGGAGGTGGAGAGAGAGAGAATTTTGGGGGGAGGGAGAGAGAGACACAACGCTGGAGTTAAACTTTTTTCCCCCCCTATAGGGTAGTCTTATATTCAGGCTTTTAGTTTTTTTCCTAAAGGAATATACAGAGTTTGGGGGGTCGTCTTATAATCAGGGTCGTCTTATATTCAAGCAAATACGGTATCTCTTAACTGGAATTCTTTTCAAGTAGTTTCAACACATTCAAACCTCTACAGTTACTTTTTTTATTTCTGTTTGTATGAGCCTTAATCTTAATCTTGCCCACTTGTGATATACCTGAAGCTGCTCTATGTCTATGGGAGTGGATTAAGTTTTTGATTAGGTAAGATACTGAACAGAGCCCTCAGATCTTGGCCTAGATGCCCTCAAGCCGAATTAGTAAGTGGAAGTCTACATGTTGTCCCCCTACTCATAATTTTTTATAAATGAACTAGCTAAGTTTACATATATGTCAACAGCACTACATGGCTTCTAACATTGCAAAATGCCAAAGAGGAACACTTTTGTTTTAGAGGGAGTGGCTGAAGGCATGGCTAAGGGAAAGACATTTCTAGGTAACTTTATGGCCAACTGAGAATGCTAATTATGTAGTTTGGCAAGCTATTAAGAATAATGATATTTCATTTTTTTTGCACAAAAAAACAAAAATATTAACATATTTACTGCATTTTAAACACACTATATGATGGGGTTTTTTGCTTTGGGGCTCTGTGATACTCATACATATCTAAGAGCTACTAGAAAATACAGACACCAGTGGAGCAAAGAGGGACAGAGGCATTTGGGGCAAAAAATATGAACTGCCCCTACTCAATAGAGAGGCATGGTACAATAGGGTTACTGGGAATTAGATAGTGCTACTAAATTACCCTACCTGACAACCACATGTAGCCTGACTACCAGTGGTCCTATTTCTGTTAACCTTGGCAGTGACAGAGGCATTTGGTAAGCAGTTCTTGGATATAGTTACATGTTTAGAGCAGATCTGTGAAATATGGCAGTCCTTCTTCTGTTGGAGGATTACATCTCCAGTACTGACCTGCCAGCCTATTAGATGTCAGCGTCAGTGGTGGAACAATGGGGGGTGCAGCAGGTTTTAGGGCATGCAGCAATTTACCACTATCTGTCTCTTAAGGATGTCTATGACAGAACCCTCTCTCGTGCATCACATGCAAAGTTACTTTATTTTCTAAGCTGGGGACACAGAAATTGTGTCTGCACCAGGTCCCTTAATGGTCTTGATCCATCACTGGACCAGGACTGTTTTAAGGCCCTAGTGGACCCTGGACAAAATCTTTAGCAGTGGGCTCCCTCTCATACCCAATTTTTCTAATATAAGTGTTGCAAATTTTTCCCCCATTTATGGAAAAACAGCTTGTTAGTGCCATGTATGTCCCAAACAGCTTGCCGGTGCCACTTCTGTCCCCAAACAGCTTGTCAGTGCTAGATTTGCCTCATTCAGCTTGCCTGTGCCATCTCTTTCCCCAAACAGCTTTCTAGTGTCAAAGTTTACCAATGCTATATCTGTGTACCCAAACAGCTTGTCAATACCATATCTGTCCCTAACTTTCCAATGCCATCTCTGTCCCCAGCTTGCTAATTCAGCATTTGTCCCCAAACAGTTAATTAGTGCCATATATGTCCCCCAACAGCTTATGATTTGGTTAATCACACAGAGTCTTGCAATATGCCTATGCTTAAAGGCTACTACAAATATCTATAATTAATTGCTTAAATTAGTATCTCTACATATTACCTAACTACTAAATTCACTATTTAAGTCATGCTTCTTGTCCTAGAATTCTATTTTTTTTGTTTTAAAATCCCCCTTTGAGCCTTGTTTCCCATTCTCGTCTCGTAGCCTGGGTACATTTATTTACCTTTTAGGCTATGCAACATTTTATCATTTTTTCTATATGTAAATTTATACTGGTTTTCAGAGCTATAATTACATAACTAGTTACTGTGTTTTACGTGAGACCTGCTGCTTCTCTCTGCTGCTGTGTCTCATTATTAAGGAGTTGTTGTTTTGATACATGAAAGAAGAAAGGGACACGAAAATACCTGTAAGGGTTTTGATTTATAATGAGTAATACTTATCACACAAATTACTTTGTGTGACTCATTCGGCATGTCTACATTTCTGCTGTAGTAATCTGTAAATTTGGGAAACTGGCAAGTAACCTGCATAAAAGAAATCTGATGCTTCCACACCCATGTCTGAAAGACAAAACCACTCCCTAGAAAGTGACTTAGCCGGTTTTGTTAGTAGCACCAGCCTAGCTAGAAAAGGCATCTGTCAAATGTGCTTGTTGCACTATGCTAAGATTTTCTCAAGATCATGACACATTTCACAAGGGCAGAATAAATCCCACAAATGCTTTCAAATCAAATAGATAGCCAGCCAATTTATTTAGCAGACAATAGAAAATTAAAATATATCCTATTTTTTTTACGTGTAAGTATTTAGGAACGAACCACAAATAGAAATCTTAGAATTGTACATTAGATGTTGGTGTTTGAAATACTAACTTGGTTATGTCTTGAAGTTTAGTTATTTATTTATTTTTTATACTCTGCTATTTAAACATTAGAGTGCCCAAATATGTGTGTTGGAAGATACAATTATCATTTTATGAAAAACAAAAATGGAAAATAGATCACTGCATCATCAAAATGGCCTACACAGTTTGGATGTTATGTAAATAAGTTATGAAGGTTTTTTCATATAATTGTTTCCCCGGATTGTGACGCAGAGGTAGGGTTGCCACCTTTTCTTCAAAAAAATACCGGCCTTGGTACTGTCTCCATAGACTTAATACCGGCCTGGTGGCAACCCTACGCAGAGGTGACCCAATGATTTATTGCCTATACACTTTTTTTCTTTGTTATAGATGCACTGGGAAATGTTTTTTCATGTAGTTAAAAAAGTTGTTTTTAAAAAACAAACAAACATTTCATACGAATGAAAAAGAAAACCCATAATAAAGCATTGCCTGCAATAGAGTTTCTTTATTCTTTATTGTGCTACAAAATAGAATTTTAGAAACCTTTGTTTTTCTAATAAAATGTAATGAAGAGCTCCACAGACCAAAAAAAAAAAATAACATTTTAATAATGACATATTTCATGGAGTTTCCTTTAAAGCTGCTTGGGCCTACCCCTGAACGATTAGCCAATGACCATTCAAATGCTTTTTTAAAAAAAAAAAACCTTGGCAACCAGGCATTCAAACAAATTTATGTACACTGACAGAAACTGCCTGAAGTAAAGGGTGGAGTACTAAGCCTTAGTGCTATGCTGTATCGAGTTCAGCTCTGGAAATAATTCAGCGAGAAAGAGAAACCACACGAGAGCAATTAAGATTGAAGGCATTTTGTCTCAACATGTTGCTTTATATAAAAGCTAAAGCTCAGGCATTGTGAAAACAAGAGGTGCAAATGTCCAAACAATCGCCTTTCCCCTCCATAGTGACAATAATACTGTTAAATAGAAAAGATGTTATTAATAAAAAGTCACAGACGTGAACGTTTTGGGGAGGGAAATAGCACCTCTGATAAAATGGATTTGGAAATCTCTCTCCACTGTGTCTTTCTCCCCCACCTATGTCTCTCTACCTTATCTCTCTCGCCATGTATCTCTCTCTTCCGCATATGTATTTCTCTCTTCCAGATATGTACCTATCCCCTTTCCATGTCTCTCGCTTTCTCTCTCTCTCTCTCTCTCTCTCTCTCTCATGTCTTCCCCATTTTATACGTACTATCAGGACCGGCGCCAACATAAGGCAACCGCCTTAGGGCACCACAGCGGGGGGCGGGGGGGATGGGGTTCGCCAGCTGGGAGAATGGCATTTACATCTGCCCAAGGGAGGGCTGCTTTACAATACCAAGCGCTCCCCTTGCGGCTTCTATAATCCAGGATGCGCTTTGTGAGTGGCGTCTGATGTCAGACGCATCTCTACTGCACACCACTATGACCCACGCCTCACAAACACCATGACCAAGGCATGTGGGAGTGGAGGAGAGCTTGCGTTTGAGGAGAGAGAGAAGCGTTTCAAGGGACAGAAGTGCTTCAGAGGAGAGAAGCGAGCCTTAGCAGAGCTGAACACCGCCCAGCTGAGCAATTACATTTTATTGACTGGTAACTGGGCCACTTAAAGTGACATGATATGGCTATTTAATATAGAAATCTCACATCTTTAATATAGATATATTTAATATGAATGTATTAAATATGGGGACTATACTATGAATGTATTAAATATGGGGCCTATAATGTGAAGGTATTAAATATGGGCCCTATAATATGAAGGTATTAAATATGGGGCCTATAATATGGAGACTATAAAATGAAGGGGTATTAAATATGGGACCTATAATATGAAGGGGTATTAAATATGGGGCCTATAATATGGAGGTATTAAATATGGGGCCTATAATATGAAGGGGTATTAAATATGGGACCTATAATATGAAGGGGTATTAAATATGGGTCCTATAATATGAAGGGGTATAAAATATGGGGCCTATAATATGAAGGGGTATTAAATATGGGGCCTATAATATGGAGACTATAAAATGAAGGGGTATTAAATATGGGACCTATAATATGAAGGGGTATTAAATATGGGGCCTATAATATGGAGGTATTAAATATGGGGCCTATAATATGAAGGGGTATAAAATATGGGGCCTATAATATGAAGGGGTATTAAATATGGGGCCTATAGTATGAAGGGGTATTAAATATGGGGCCTACAGAATGAATTGATGCATTTCATTTTGATGCATTTCAGTGTGGAGGTTTTTTTCTTCTATAAAAGAAATATGTTAAACGAACACTGTAAGCACCAGAACCAACATGGCTTAATGGAGTACAAATAAAATGCATGGGGGGGGGGGGAGAGTCATGAGATTGTTGTGGGTACGGGGAGGGGGCACCAAAATGCACCTTCGCCTGTGTAGAAAACAATCTTTCCACCGGCCCTGCCTACTATGTTTCTATCCCTCCCCGTTTACCTTCTCCTATATCTCTCTCTTCCCAATGTCTCTCTCCATGTCTCTCTCTCTTTCCCGTATATTTCTCCCCACACCCAAATCTTTTTGTCTCCCTCCCCAATATGTCTCTTTCCCTTACCTATATGTCTCTCTCTTTATTCCTCTTGCCTTCCCCAATATCTCTTCCCCCATTTTTCTCTCTTTTCCCCATATTCCCCCTTGCCTTTCAGTCAAAGCGCACCGTCACCACTGTCTATTTCAAAGTGTCAGGCCTTGACATGCGATCCCCTTATGTAGTAATGACTAGGCCCCGCTAGACACCCAACCCAGTGACCCTACTGCTGGCAGCACTGTTTGATGTGGTGCATCTCTGATTGAGTGTGCACACACCAATGATGGAGAGAGCTGATAGCCAGACCAGCTCACACTGCTGCTACACATCTATGTTTTGTCAAAGGACAGCCCCCTAGTGTTTACTATTGCAAATATTAGGTGTGAGTAACTTTTGCATGATGTACTATTTGTAGCTTCTGCCTCATTAAAAAGTAATAGTATAATTTTGTCCCTCTTTAAAACCTTCAAAAATAGTTTAATACATTTCTAGCAAAACAGGTTACGAAGGGTTAGACGCACAAACTTAATATAAGTAGAATGTTGATCCAGTTAAATATCTAATTGCCTTTTGGCAGCAAAGGGATTCTTATATTGTCTTCAAGGCAAAATTAAAAATAGCATGTCTTTTTTGTGTACTTGATTAACATATATATGAGAAAAGATGCATTTGGGTTTTTTTTGAGAAAGCTAATTAAATATTATTAATTATCATTTTTAAAAACCTAAATTTCTAAAGATCACTTTGTTTGAAGATCAAATGCATTTCCTGAGATTATTGTTATTCTGGAAAGAAAACAGTGTGTGCTGTCACAATATGTATATAGAAACAAAACACCTTCTACCTCAGGGGTAACCAACGTACATGCGTGCCGCGGGTCAAATATGTGCAAGGTGCCGCCAGACTTAACTTCTCATATTCTATACATACAAGCATGGGTATATACATACAATTTTCTAATATAGTTTATTTAAACTATTTTTGAACTGCTTTTATATAATTGCTAAACAACCAAACATTTTTCTATGGCTAACAAGCTATTCTTCACCATTACTGCAAATATAAAAAATATATATGCGACCCCATATACATGTACTTCTAATCACGTGGCCACTTCAGAGAAATCTACCTCTATTAGTTAATTGTTTCAAAAATAATATAATTATAATAAGTAACAGTAAAATCTAACTTTTTTTGGAATACAATTATTTAATTGTATTTAATAAAAGTTAGGTTTTAATAATTAATGAATTACTTAATAACTGTTACTTTTTTTTTAGAGACTTCAGCACACGTCTATTACTTTTCTGATTATATGGGGTATCCCCTGTTGAGGTCTCTCCTGTATCTAATTGTGACCCAGTTGAGGCTTTACTTGTATTTAGATTCTACTCAATATATTTTAGCCACATTCGGAATGTGTTCAGGGGTGATTGGGGCATACTGGGTAGCCGAAAACATATGGTATTCATGCCGAAAATGTCTCGGTCCGAACACCCAAATTGAGGGATAACTAGAAGCTCCATTTTGGGGATTTGTTTGATTAGGCTATTATGCCCAATCCGAATCCAATTCTGTAAGGATTGACGCATATTAGGTATACCCTGTAGAGTAAGATAGACAACTGTTCATCATACTTATTCAGATTTCATAATTAATTAAGATAGACAAGGCCCCAGGGCCAGATGGTATACACCCAAGGGTCCTTAGAGAGTTAAGCATAATTCTGGCCAGACCAATATTTATGATCTTTAGGGATTCGTTCAGTTCAGGTATAGTGCCAACAGACTGGCGAAAGGCGGATGTCATTCCAATATTTAAAAAGGGATCAAAATCTCTGCCTGGTAATTATAGGCCAGTGAGCTTGACATCTGTAGTGGGGAAATTATTTGAAGGATTGCTAAAGGTGTACACTCAAGAATTCATCTTGAATCAGAATATAATTGGTAAAAGTCAACATGGTTTTGTGAAAGACAGGTCTTGTCAAACAAACTTAATAACATTCTATGAAGAGGTCAGTAAAAATATAGATCTAGGTGTGGCAGTTGATGTGATCTATTTGGATTTTGCTAAAGCATTTGATACAGTTCCACACAAAAGGTTACTCTACAAATTAAGAGAAATAGGATTGGGGGCAAATGTATGTATTTGGATTGAAAATTGGCTAAAAGATAGAGCACAGAGGGTTGTTGTAAATGGTAAAGCTTCAAATTGGACCAGGGTAGTGAGCGGAGTACCTCAGGAGTCTGTTTTGGGACCCCTTCTTTTTAATCTGTTTATTAATGATCTCCCACGTTGTGCTGAGTGCCATGTCTCAGTGTTTGCTGATGACACAAAATTAGGTAAGGTAATAAAGACTAATCTTGATGTTTTTTCTTTACAGGAAGATTTGGACAGAGTGGGGAACTGGGCAAGAAAGTGGCAAATGAGGTTCAATATAGACAAATGTAAAGTTATGCATTATGGGAAAAATAATAACAAAGCAACATATACGTTAAATGGTATTTCCCTGGGAAAAACTATTAACGAAAAGGATTTAGGAATCATTGTAGATAACAAACTTGGCAACAGTGCCCAATGCCAGTCAGCAGCTGCAAGGGCCAATAAGATATTGGCATGTATAAAACGAGGTATAGATTCACGGGAGGAGGACATCATCTTGCCTCTTTACAAATCAATGGTAAGACCTCACCTTGAATATGCAGTACAATTCTGGGCACCAGTCCTTAAAAAGGATATTAAGGAACTAGAAAAAGTGCAAAGGAGAGCTACAAAATTAATAAGGGGATTGGAGGATCTTAGTTATGAAGAGAGACTTAAAAAATTGCATTTATTTACTTTAGAAAAAAGGCGTCTTAGAGGGGATATGATAACATTATATAAATATGTGCAGGGCCAATATAAGGAGCTCTCCAGGGACCTGTTCATTAATAGAAATGTACAAAGAACAAGAGGTCACCCCCTGAGACTGGAAGAGCAAAGATTTCATAGGCAGCAAAGGAAGGGATTCTTTACGGTAAGGACAATAAAATTATGGAACTCACTGCCAAGAGTTATCAACCACAATAGATGCATTTAAAAATGGTCTGGATGATTTTTTAGAAAAGCAGAACATACAGGGGTATTAATAATAGAATGAGCATTAATAATAGAGCTTTTTGATCCAAGGAGAAATCTGATTGCCCTTTTGGAGTTAAGAAGGAATTTTTTTCCCCCTAGGAGGCAACATTCGAAAAAGCTTCCTTAGGGGTTTTTTTGCCTTCTTTTGGATCAAAACGCAGAAATGATAGGTAGAAGGGTTGAACTTGATGGACTTTTGTCTTTTTTCAAGCCTAAATTACTAAATTACTATGTTACTATGTAATTACCTTGCATCCAGAGCCACAGACATATGCTGCATTTCATTCATTTTGAAAATAGAAGACCTGAAAGTAGAGATTTTCCATGAATAACCTAACCGTACGTCTGCTGAGTAGTAGGAATAATATTTCTGTATAGCATCTGTTGACTGTATATTTGAGATTCAACATAAAGTGTTTGGGATATTATATCAATATATGGGAAAGGGAATAAGTTATCCACAAAGTCACCAATACTAAAAATACTAAATATAAAAAAAATATTTAATAAAAAAATACCGTATTTGCTCGATTATAAGACGATCCTGATTATAAGACGACCCCCCCAAATTTGTACATTCCTTTAGGAAAAAAACTAAAAGCCTGATTATAAGACTACCCTATAGGAAAAAAGTTTAACTTGTATATATGTAAATTGATTTTTAATATTTAATAAAAACTTTATATAATACAAATGCATTTCTTGTTTTTATTTCCTTTTATGTGCCAATGCGGCCTCTTTCCCCCTCCCTCAGCTGTCTCTTTCCCCCCCAGCGTTGTCTCTCTCTCCCCCCAAAACTTCTCTCTCTTCCCCCTTCCCCTGGTCTCTGTGTCTCCCCCCTCCCTCCCCTTGTCTGTCTGTGTCCTCCCCCTCCCTTTGTCTCTCTCTACCCCCCTCTCCCCTTTTCTCTCTCCCCCCCCCTCCCCTTGTCTGTCTGTGTCCTCCCCCCTCCCCCTCCCTTTGTCTCTCTCTATCCCCCCCCTTATCTGTCTGTGTCCTCTGTCCCCCCCCCCCCCCCTTACCTGATTTTGTTCCCGGGTGGCTAGTCGGGGCAGCCGGGGGATGTCTGCACGATACTTGCAGACATCCTCCATGCTGCCCGACACGGCAGTCTATTATGACGGACAGCTGGTCCGTCATAATAGACTGCCGTGTCGGGCAGCATGGAGGATGTCTGCACGTATCGTGCAGACATCCCCCAGCTGCCCGATTCACCCTGGTGCCTAGTGGGGCAGCAGAGGATGTCTGCGCGATGAGTACCCGGCTTCTTCATAGAAGCCCCGGCGGTCGTGCCGGGCGGAAGCAGGGGAGTCTGCGCTCATCCCCTGCTGTTAGAGAGGGGGGTCCGGGTCGCCTGCAGCTCTGCTGGGGACCTGGATCAATGTCTTATAGTCTGACCTCAATTTTAACATTTGCTCTGAAAAAAACCTTGTCTTATATTCGAGCAAATATGGTAATTAAATATATATTATTTTGTGTCTCAGAACAATTCGAAATTAAAAATGAAATACTATTCTAAAAATAAATTGAATAAATCACAATACTAATATATCACTGGTTTATCACTAATATAGGTTGGTATAAGAAGGAGCAAGAACGTACTGGTTGAGCAGTAATATAGCCAACAGCTATAAATATACATAGGATATTAAATGTAATAAATACAAACTTACCTGTAAAATACCATTATCTGCCCTCTGCAAAAAATAAAAAGTGAAAGCACCAAATTAGTAAAATGACCTTAGCTAGTTTTGTTAATAATATATATTTTTAAATTCAGTTATATTGTATATTCATGGTTACATTTTCAGAAAGTGGTACTAACCTTATTTGGTTGGTCTTCTGGAATGTAGCCATTTTGTGATTCTTCCTTGTTTTCCATGTACACACCACAGTTAACACTACATGTCTGTGTTGGAACAAGAGCATATCAATCTTTGGTTGATGAATATGCTCAGAATTGCAATTAGAGACAGTGGGCAGCACATTTTATGTAGACAAACTGTGAACCATTCAAAAGCCTATGGGAATCCAAAACAAAATCTGCCACTTAGACATCTTATTATATCTTTTTATATAAATAAAAGAATAAAAACTAGAATATAATTTTTAAAAAGCATACTCCTAAAACTTGGCTTGGCCACTAAAAAGTCGCTTGTATTTTGCATTTCTAGGGTAGTGCTGAAAGTCACTTCTAGAAGTTAATGCTAACAGTATATGCCCCACAATACAATGTGGAGGCAGGGAAAGGCGTTCAAATATGATTTAAGACTGATGGACTCAAGGGTAGAGTCCATGTTTAAAATATACAAAATCAAAGTTTCCTCTATGAGTTTCATTTTCCCTTGGAGTAGAACAAAAACTCCCCTGTTCTGGAAGTATATTTATATTATTATATATGCTCAACTGGGCAGACTAGATGGTCCGAATGGTTCTTATCTGCCAACACATTCTATGTTTCTATATGTGCTGTATATATTTTTTACTCCACACAATAGAAAACTTAGTGTTTAAATCAGGTGTAGGCAACATGTGGTCCTCCAGATGTTGCAGGACAACATTTCCCATACTCCTCTGCTAGCTTGTTAGTGGAAAGAACACTATGGGAGATTTAGTTCATCATCAGC
Source organism: Pelodytes ibericus (assembly GCA_036172795.1). Lineage (NCBI taxonomy): Eukaryota > Metazoa > Chordata > Amphibia > Anura > Pelodytidae > Pelodytes > Pelodytes ibericus. The sequence continues at coordinate 66,575,638 of CM069859.1, forward strand.
TGGAGGGCCGCAACTTGCCTACCCCTGGTTTAAATACTTAGATTTATAGCAACTAAATGTGCACAAACTGATAATCCAGTCTTACCGTTTTACAGGATCTATATATCTAATTTTAATATTCATTATTTATGAATGCAGAAATTAAATCCTAAAATATTTATTCCCACTATACCATTTTATATGTATATATATATATATATATATATATATATATATACACATACATACAAATACTATAGAATATAATATTGAATTATATTATATCTGCAAGGATGTCTTGAATCTGTAGTTTATCTATTGCTTAATATTTTAATACGTTTAGGCTTATTGAATTTTGCATTTTTAAACATATTATATATACATATTTCTAAGAACAAAATATTCTTCCAGCCTATAGTTATTACATGTTTTGGATTCATGGGTAAGGTATATGCATTTTCTTTTTCTTACATATTTCTTTAAATGAAAGAGTAAAAGTCGTTTTTTATTTAAAAGTGCTTTATTAATATTTACTGAAAAATACAAAAATATTGCCAAACATGTGGGTTTGTTTGTAAAAATGCAGATTCACTGATGCATTGTGCTTTTTAATGTACAATTTAACATGTTTTAAAGGATACAGAAATAAAAACTATATTAGGGAATATTTAGTTTATACACCATAAAGTGGCTCCTGCTTAAATATTTAAACTGTAATACGTGTTGGGGTGAATAAAAGATATATACAAGAAGCTGCACGTCTATCATTCCCAAATATAGTTGGGTAGCTATATAAAATGATAAGAACTTATAGAGACATTGCTTCAGTGAGCTCCATTATATTATTCTATGGGGCCTCCTTTTCAGCCTGATAAATATTTGGGAGCATGTATAAACACGGTGCACATGCAGATTGAGCCAAATAATGGTGCAATTGGCATGTGCGTCAGTGTTTCAAGCAGACTCACAGAAGTCTGAGTTATCTACGCCTAATGCATAGATTTAGGTTGTGTCAGTGCTTGTTTCGCCAGTGAATCCTATGTATAAAAAAAACAGAGGCTGAAAATTGCCTGATTTGTGTCGGCGGACCTTCGCCAAACAGTTTGACGGAGGTCCCTCTCTCCCTCACTGAAAAGTGTTGGGAGTTCTAAAACTCCCCCAGTTATAGATACCAAAAGGTGATGACATGCTTTTTTTTTGTAAAACTCCCGACACTTTTTATCCATGTCCCCCTGTGTTTTTAATCTAGATCTATCTCTGAAAATGTTTACTGTTTAGTAAATTCCTTAACCCCATGGGCTATTAGCTACACATCAATAAAGACACTAAAAAAAAAAAAAACACTAAACAAGTATAACAAGGCCTTTTTTTTTCTAGTGTAATTTACAAACTATGTTGTTGCATTTGACACCTTAAACTTGATATCACAAAATTTAAAAAAAGTTTCTTAGTTTCAATGGTAAGTATAGCCTACAGATATACAACTTTTATATGGAAACAAAACAAACTAAAAAGTGTGTAAAGGTTATATTATTGGTCTTGCACTTTTACTCAACAGCTAATGAGCATGATAGACAGACATAGAGGCGGAAATATTACAGATTACATTTCACATCAGAGCTGCATTCCAACCAAATTCTAGGCCAATATATATATAACTAAAATCCAAATTATGGCCAGTGACCTGGAAAATCACTGAAAAGGTGTGATAACTTTTACCTGCATATATTCTCTAATCATGCTCTTTTATGTAAACTACAATTACTAACTGCTATTTTAGCACTAATACACCTCAACTCCAATACTCCAAGACTGAACTGGTGTTTAGCAAATATCATTTATTTAATGAATTAATGCTTTTCCGGTTAGTCAGTGTCTTATCAGCATAGGAGGATTTTTAGCAGGCAGTGTAAGCATAGAAACACCTGCACTACAAAACCACATACAAAAAGCAAGTGTATCTCTTTTATTGGATCAGTACAAGAGATCTTGGTTATCCTTTGTGAGCATGAATTGTTTGTCTTGAATGACAATGTGTTACATCCCGCATGGGTGAACACAGGGTGCGATATATCACTTTTACAGCAATATGATATCATATGAAAGACTACAATTTACAACATTTATGCTGATCCATTAAAAGGTGTAACTATGAACAAAAAACAGCAACAACAACAAAAACACTGCAGACAAAAGACTACAAATTATTGACCACTGCACCAAGCCTAACATGACATTTGTTAATGGATTGTCACAATAAAATCAGCCCATGAGTTTCCTTAGAAGTGATAATAACAGTAAAATGTTAGTGAAAGTAGAAGGGTATTTCCTTTATCATGCTAAACTAACATAAAAATGCAAGTTTTTTTTACTATGAAAAACTTAAGCATAAGCAGCAAGAACTTGGAAATACACAAATACTTATTTAAAATGTTAAACCTTTGAATATTGGGGAGGGGTGAGCATTATAGCGCAGTGAACTAAAAATAAAATATACCTCAAAGGCTTAAAGCAATTATAACATTTTTACTGAATAGTAAACCAATATGGAGTTCAATAATATTTACAGCACAGTATCACAATTTAATTTACATATTGTACAGAAATCCAATTTAAAGTCACATTACTGATTTTCATTAATGGATTCAATGAAAAAGCAGAACCAAAAGACAGTTTTTTTTCTTGTCACTTTGTGTCTCTATCTAAAGATGCAATGTTGATCTAGACCAGTTCTACTTTTTCTACACAGTGTGACTGTTGTAAGACAAATATCAGACTACAAAAGGTTTGTTGGCTTGACCCTAATAATCTGTCTTTAGCTATTTTGGAAATTAACCAACAAGTCCTAGACTTCTAACAATTCTTACATACTGTTCTACATGTTATGACAATCCCTTCCTTAAGAAACAATGAGTGTTTCTTCTCAGACAAGAGATAAAATAATACTTACTACAAATATATTTATTGTTTTCTAAAGAAAAGTCCTAGTTTTTTTTTCACTTTGTTTGCACTGGAATGCTGTTTAATTCATAAAAAATTTTTATTACTCATTTTTATTTCATTGGGCAGTATCTGATTTAAATGCATAGTTTGCTCATGCTTTGGAGTTATTTATATTATTATATTTATATATATATATATATATATATATATATATATATATATATATATATATATATATATATGTTTTGCTGGTGGAGTCTGGGATTCTTGGTTGTAGTTTGAAGAGACTGTCAACCTAGACATTGACTATAATGTGAATATGGAAAAGTACTTGATATGCAAATTGCACATTTCCCATTGAATATTGGTTCATTTTCATATCAAGCCACAGGTGATGTCATAAACAGGAGACACAATTCTATCATTAGTTAGGCACTTGCTTGCAATACTGCTAAATAATATTTCATCGCTCTTTATTTTCTACATTCACAGTATAAGCAATGCTATGGTTGATAGAGTCTCTTTAGTGTCTAAAACACTAGTACTATCATTAGCATTGTGAGTGCTTTGTTGCTAGCTAACCGCTGCAAGTTCCAAATCACTTCCCGTTGAGCAATATCAGCCAGTGGCATTAAAGAAAAACAGCATATACAATAACACTAAAAAATAATGAATTTATATTAGAGGCACGGCTAGATAAAAAAAAATAAAACAAACAAAGTAACATCCTATTTAACAAATAAAAAATAGTTGGAATATTCCTTTGAAGTAGATAAATCAAATACATGTTCTATTACATAATTTAAATAAAGTAGAATTTTCGCTAAAAAGCCATGTATGTTAATATGGCTCATTTAAAATTACTCTTTAATTTTAGGATGTAGTTATTGCCAGGTGAGATTTATTTTAAAGTTTATTAAATTATATGCTTATGGGTCTGACTGATTGCATTAGAATGTTTTATTTCTTAGTGTATTGTACTGTGCTATACTTTGTCACCTTGCTGCGAGTTACACTTGGGGAAGTGGATCCAATAGTTTGTGATAGTAAGGGTTCAGTGCTCAGCATGGCATTTGTCATGCCTTGGCCAGACCGTAAGGTTTTCTCTGTTACAATTACATTTTGTGCACTATTCACAGGTTGGATGCTAAAACTGCCTTGAGAACCAGAGACTGGCTGCATTAACCTTTCTGTAACAACAACATTTTGTGAATCACTTATGTCTTGGATATTAAAAGCATTGGAAAATCTAGAGTTGTTGGGGCCAATCACACTCTCCCTAACCACTACATCACCCATATCTTGGATATTGAACGAATTGGAAAATCTCGAGTTGCTAGGGCCAATCACACTCTCCCTAACCACTACATCACCCATATCTTGGATATTGAACGAATTGGAAAATCTCGAGTTGCTAGGACCAATCACACTCTCCCTAAGCACTACATTTGAGCCATCTGAAAAATTTGGCAAATCTCGAATTTCATGCACTCCTGAAACAGGTCGTAATACCCTTTCTGTCACAATAATATTTGAGCCATCAGGTATATCAGAAAATCCTCCTTGCCCTCCAGAACCAGGACCAACTACTCTTTCTGTTACCAAAATGCTAGGCTGATGCCTTGGTTCAACCGTATATGTAGCAGGTTTCATGCCAGCACCAGATGTTGTATACGTCTCAGTTACAACTACATTACCAGGAACAAAGAAGTCAGGACCAGGCCTAGCTGGTTGAAGGTTGGTAGATGAATATGAACTAACTCCGACAGGTAAGGATGGATTTCCATGAACCAAAGTAGAATTATCCAGGTGAATATTTGAATCGTTTTCTACCACTGAAACATTTGCAAATACTCTTGGCTCCTCACCACTTAACACAGGATCAATTTCTTGACCAATACATATTTCAGCAAGAGTTTTGAACTTTGGCCCTAAACTGTCCAAGTAATCGTCATCCAAGTCATCAGCAATAAAACTGCAACAACCAATGGATCCAGCAGGGCTTCCGATGCCTTCATTGTCATAAATTAGAAGGCAGTCATTTGAAGGTCGATTTTCATCCTCATTGGCATAGGCATCTGCTTTCTAAAACAAGAAAATTAAAAAGATATTACATGTATCAAGATGTACTTTGTTAAATGAATGTAGAAATGTGCTTTAGCAAAATTGGCAACAGACAAATGATTATGCCTCGACTTCTAATGCAGAAATAAATAAGAACTATAGGTATGATAGCAAGAGTGATGTACATTTGTGTTGTATTATTTTGGTTGGAAACATTTTGGTGAACTGGTTTCTTACCTCAGCAAAATAATTTTCAACATACGCCATGTTCAAATTGCCACCCTCCCTGTATTGCGAAGGAAGACCCGTTCCTAGTGATCCTTCCATGTTACTCTCTCCAGATCGTACTACGGTTTCCATATTTCCATCGTAACCTGCTCCATCTCCAATAAAGTTTCTTTCCCCATATATTGATGTATTGTTTCCACCTGCAGACAAAGCACCCAGACCTCCTGCTACTGCTGCTGCAGTGCCTAGGCCTGCACCTACTCCGGCAATGTTATTTGTATATAGATCTAAAAATAAAAACATAATAAGTACAACTAAAATTGTACTGCACATATTACTAACAAATAGTTAATTTACTGTGAAATTCATGAAAAAAGGCCCATATTTTAAGAAAAGCAATTACCACAGAACAGGATGATATTGACGCCATGTCTATCACTCCCATTTCAGTGGCCACTTTTGGATGTATAGTAAACACAATAGACTGCTAGTGGAGTCATTATTTATTTACTAAATAACCATAGCTCGAAATAAAGGACAGTCTTTAAACATTTTCACATGTTCTTTTGGATTTTCAGTATTCCCTTTATTAAAGTTTTTTGCAGAGTATATTCCATGGATTAGACTGGAACCATTTCCATCGACTGTATTAGAAGAGTCTATAGAATGCCAATGATAGCAGGGCAAATGTCTGTACCATAACAGGGATAGTAATGTTGGTAAGCTTCCCAAAGTTTCTTCTTCTGCTATAACTTATTTGCTACAGACTTGCTGCTATAACTTATTTGCTACTTACTTAACTACCACTAGCTCTGTGTATTAAACCAGTGACAGAAGGGCTCTGCAAATGCGTGGCATGACTTGGTTAAACAGTCTAAGGTGTCTATGTCACATAAAAACTCTATGAATGGACATGAATAAAAATCAGTGCTTTGAGTAGTTTTAAAGACTTAATATCATTTTATTTATCTATAAATGTAGACTTTATTGTTATACTGATCTAGGAATGTATAAATCAACACTACATATTTAACTTACCAGTGTAATCTGGGGCGCTAGAATTTATAAGCATAGTGTTCATATCCTATAAGTAAAAACAACAAAAATAAAAATAAAGCAAACAGATGAATATGATTTTTAAAGTTAACACGTTGATACTAAAATCCAAAAATATGGTAACTTCTGAACTCCAAATTCAGTTGTTGGAATAAGGTAGCAGAACACCTCAGTTTCCATCATCCTCTTTTTTTGGGGATTCTTTATGCATTGAAGTTTACAACACACTAGTCATACTGTGTAAAGAACCAAACTAAATATATAAATGATATAAAACATTAGAGCCATTCTGCCTAAAATTGTCAGACATACCAAAATCTATTAAATAAAGACTGTGTTTTACAGTGCCTGTGTTTTACAGTTCACCTGAACTGCCCCAAGTATATAACTAGTCATAAGTATCTACTGACCACATCTTCAGGTTTGGCCCCTTCATCTCCCCACGGACGACATGCCCCATCATATCCTTCAGCAACAGGAACAAAAGTAGATGCCGCTCTGGCTGCAGAGCCGCATAAACATAAGGGCAAGAGCAGTAGAGCCACTGTGTGGGAGAAAAGAACCATTAGTCAATTAATGGAAATGATAACAAAGTATCAGAATATATGGGTAATCCCCATTTTTGCATTTATGTGTGATATTACTCCCTAGGAGCTGTGGTTGGCTAAGGATATTGGAAATAATGGGCATCAATGACATAAGGAAAGAGGAAAAAAGCATAAACTACATAATGTGTATTACATACTCACATAAAAGTAATAAAAATCCAAGGACCATGAGACCGATGGCAGCTGGACCGAGTGATACACTCTTGCCTGAAAGTTTTGAAGCATCACAAATCCCGCCATCTGTACACTCACACACTTGGACCCTAAAAGTCCAAGGCTGTGGGCAGCTTAGGTTAGCATTATCAGTAACAAGCAAATCCACAGAGACATTACGGGGTGCTGATCCAGTGTTTCCTACCAAAGCAATGCTTGTATCTACAAAAAGCAACAACAAAATAAACTGTTATAATATTACAATTCATACACATTTCCTCACAGAATGAAGATATGAATTCATTTGGCTTAAAGAAAAAAATTTGACTTCCAATCCACAAATTTTTCCCACAAGCTTATCTGGAAGTAGTGCGAGATTCAACCGCCAGAGAACGAATCTAGGACTTTGTCTAAACACAGTTTTTTTATACAGAGTTGTGACCCTCGTGAAGAGCGGTCACCACAAGTGAATGTAAGATTTTAACCCTATTTTTTTTTAAACTATATTAAAGCAATTTACACTATGAGAACTTCTTCTCCTTTTATCTGAGCACCTAGTCGAGAGGTGGAACCCACACTTAAGGAGTGAATGTCAAGCACACAGCTGACAGACACAGGGTGTTTGTTTAAAATCGAGCAGTATCCTTCTGCTCTAACCCAAGTGGGTGTGTATGCATACACTGTTATCCACATATGCAGAGAGCACTATCATTGTCTTTTTCCTCTTCTTTTTGAGCAAATATTCCTGAAGGAGAAGATACTGGGAGTTTGCTAGAAGAAATCTATATAAGCATCAAAATATAAGTATTTGGTTTTTGTACTTGTGACACGTGGTGTATTTTGGTTAAATTATCTGTACCGTTCCATCTTTTTACTATAAAACACACATTTTGTTTGCAGGCCTGACTAGACACTTATCTATAGGGTCAATTTATTAGGGGAACTTGAAATGTTAAAATGATTGAGATTAATGCCATGTTATTCTCTCCATAGGTGCCTTCATGTTTCACTGCGAAGAGACACTGAGAGAACTTATTTTTTACATATAATCAGTAGAATGGCCCCAACAGACAATGACAGATGTGGACAACAACTGAGTGCCTTTGATTAGAATCATGGAAAATGGTCCTCTACTGAGAGACAGAGTTATGTGTTAACCTGAATGTACATGTAATGATACATGGTGGCTTACACCAGACAAAGGGGACTGTCATTTTAACATTTGCTTCTATTAAGAAAAAATTGTTATGTTAATGAAGTAAAAGTTATTTTAGGGAAATAAAAGTAAAAAAACAACAATCGTTTGACTTTTGCCATATGCCATAAAACCATTGTATAATAACCCTATAGCAACGCACAGATAAAGCACACTACATTTTCTTACCATTTATTCTTTCAATTGTCCAGTCTGGTGACTCAGGTATCATTTGAAAGGTCAACGGAGGACCATATGGGCTACTGTCATTATCATAGCCTTGTATTACAACTCTCATGGTATTCAGGCATGCTTGACGTGGTTCAGTGGTAATTACAGGACAGTTATCATTTGATCTAGGAACAGCTACAGCAACTGTTGCAGTTGCTGTCATAGAAGGTAAGTCTAAAAAAAACAAAAGATTCATATTATTATGTTTTAGAAAAATGATTCCAAATAATACAATGTTGGGTACAGATACATAGAGAACAATATAATATCGATGGGAACATTTTTTAAATTCTTACCATCAGTTATTGCAAAGACTTGAGCAGTGTAGGTGCCATTGTTAACATTTGGTGAATCTCGAGCCAAATTGTTGATTAATTTGATCTCACCAGTTGTAGAATCAATATATAGGAACTTTTGTGCCTCTTGCGACAGAACATACCTATTAAATAGAAAGAAATAACTCAGTTTTGTAAATATATGCATTAATTCTTATTTAAACTTAGAATTTTGCAATAACAATAGCCTTTGCTGAAGCTCTAGAACCAGTGTTTAATATTCACCTTGGGTAAATGGTACTTATATTACTCCATACATTATTCATCCAGTAAATTAATTACAACTAGTTCCCATCCAGTTTATTTCACTCTTGTACAACTATACTGTGACACCACCCATTTAATATACAGAGTGACCCTTTTCTGTTCTAGCAGCAAAGGGGATCACTCTAGAGGAAAGTTGAAGCATAGTTCCTGTGTTGACAGTGATCATTTTTCTACATGTAAATTTTATGACCATAATAACAATAGCACATATGTGAAGGATTTTTTAAAAATAATAATTGTGTTTACAAAGGAGTCCATGCAATTCTCCTAAATACAAATCAAGTGAATAATTAAATAGGGATCTATGTGAAAACAATATTTCATGCTGAAACTTATCCAGGAATATACATTTTGCATAGGTGGGTCTTACAATATTCACACTACATTAACCTCTATGTAACATTGGCATTATCTTTTATTTTAAATCTATAATTGAAACAATGCAGTCATTACAACACAGAGTTTATGCTATATGTACAGTGTTTCTTATATGGTGTTTACACCTGCCCCATTTTCTTACCGAATATTCGTAGCAGGTTTGCCTGTGTCCCTATCGATTACTTGACATCTAGCCAGTACATATGACCATAAAGCTGCTCCTGACAGACCTGCTGGTATATTTGCAGGGATCGTACTTGGAAAAAATGTGGGCCCTTCTCTTTGATCTTGTACTTGAACAATAAGTTTTGTCACTTGGGATTGGAATTGAGACGCCACAGATGAATGGAAGGCTGCTTTGTTAGTAACCACAAAACCAAGGTTGGCCATCTGCATGCTTTCATAGTCTAGTGCCTTAAATATGAAAAAATATAGGAAAATAAATACAACAATTCTAAAGCATTGAACTATAGTGTAATACTTTAATTACACCTTACACAATAAGCATTCTTATAGAATTAAACGCTAGGTAAAAATGATGTTAGATGCCCATTTTTACTTTTATAGATCTATGATGTGTGCATTTTTAGTAGGTGTTACTGACACCAGTTTAACTCCATATGTTAATCTCCTGGTTATTGATTATGATTTTATTTATAGTGTATTAAAATAGGTTTAGAACAATAAGTAGCCAATGAAATGCAGCTTTAAATTCAACTGCTTTGCCAAAAATGCAAATTGTCTTGCAACAATAATACGAACATGCAAAGTCTAAATCCTGTATATTATAGGTTTTCATAGTAAGATTATATTGACATTTTAGCAAAAAAAAAATTACTAAGTCACAACTACAAATGTGACTTGTATGAGATTGATTGCTAGTTAACAGTATAACTATAAAAGGTTTGATAGTTGGCACTTAGATGTTTAAGTTCCCAAAGCAACATTGGAAAAAAAACACAAAGTTCCAAAGAGGCCAGATATTAAGTGTCAAAACGGCAGGAACTTTGGTCATACAAATTGCTAAACCAGTTAATATGTCAAAAAGAACAGTCTCAAAAATAAAGCTAAATATGGAAAAAATGCATAGGCAAATTGGAACAGTGGCTGCTTATAGACATTCAGCAACAGGGATAAGTGGAAACGTTAGGGGATAGTTCATGTATACTTCAAAAGTACAGCTTTAAAAATTATTTGTTCGGTATAACACAGTCTTTGTAGACAAACCACAAAGCGCTACCTCTTTTTCTGTGGTATTATCTGTCCATCAGTGTTACCTTAACGACTCTCAGGATTCCTTCATTAGTTTGGGCATCTGTTTCGATTGCAAACCAGCCTCCTTCATTTCCTGAGACAATGTTGAACTCTGCAAGCCAGTTGTCTGTATACATTTCATCAGCATCAAATGCTTTCATCCTTAGTTCGGTTACACCCATCATATTTTCAATTATTTGGACCGAGTACTGAAAAAGAAAATTGCATATATTTTTACATACAATATCTGTATTCATATAATAACTTTAGAATAAAAGATATAAATAAGAAAGGCATATTGAATGGATCAATTTGTGTGGATGGCACATAACTAAGCAGCTCTCTAACTATTCATCCACCTTGGTGGTGTACATTTTTTTTACCTTGTGTTGATCAATTTTAACTCTATACTATATACTAACTGTGGTTTAACAAAAAATGTAATAAAAGATTTCTAAAAAACTTGTAATTCCAGTCATTTTTCTTTGGAGCAATGAAGTTTACATTTTTTAAACATTAAAGCGTAAGTTATTTATAAAGTTAAAATCTAAACGTTTTAAAAGTGGAGCAGTCACTGTGGGAATCAATTGTCAGGTTATCGTATGAAGGTTCATCGTGTGAAGACTGTATCCAGTTATTTATGTTTCCTTTATTGGTTTGCTTTCTTGTTAATGCTTAATGCTTGCTCCTTTCCCTCCCTTGCATTGCTTTATTTCTTGCTCTGATCCATTCCTGTTTTTCCTTGTTTTCTCCTACCTTGTTTCACTGCTTCTTAATACATCTGCCCTGTCCATTTGATGTGTGTTTCATTCCTCTGTCTGTCCTGCTACAGGTATGTCTAGGTGTCTGCTTTTTGTTTAAGTATAGTTGTAGTTTTATGTAGGCATGGTTAGTGCTAGGAAATTGCTCATGTTAGGTGGTGGCAAGCTTATCATCTCATGGCCATTTGGTGTAACTAAACCCTCACCATATTACCGTTCTAGGCTAGTCCTGTGTTTATGTCTGGTTTTGTAAGTCTCCTTTAGTTCTATTAACATGCCCTTTGTGTCTTTTCTATCCCTGTATCCCTGTATTCTTGTCTTGTCTTAGCCCTGCGACCTGTAGCACTTATCCTATTTGCGACTGCCCTGCCATGCCTTAGTCCCATCCCTGTTTTATCCTTTTAGTCCAGTACCTTGTCTTTATATTCTATCTTTTTATTTTACTTTGTTTGGCCTGGCCTGCATCATCCTGCTTATCCTGTCAGCGGTCTTATGTTCCATGCCTGCCCCAGTGTGTCTGTAGGGAATTGGCAGATCTGCTACCTCAGGGCCCATGTACGTGGCTGCACTAACGTGGGGGATCAAGCCTTTAGCGGTGTGTGGTTATCCTGCACCATGCCTTGTGTATCTCTGCAATGTGACTCATGATTTATATCTAGGGTGCCATGGGTTATATGTCACTTGGACCCCAACTCAACACCAATGAAATTCTTGCTACTTAGACCATTTTTGGAACTTTGCTGCAGAATTTACTTTTATAAATAGCCCACTTAGTGTTTAAAAAATTAAACAGTGTTTACTTGTAACAAAACACCAATTTTATTTATATTTATGGAGTAACTTTATTCACTTACACAACCATGAAAACAAAGGAAAAATATAAATAATTCTTGAACATACTGCATAATATAATAAACAACTAGTTAGAACTTGACCACCTTTGTAATGCAAACCTAAAAATTGATTGAGATGATGACAGACATCATTTTATCCATTGACTAGTTTCACTGTGACTGGGCTTAGTGTTCTTTTTTGCTTAAATGTACTTAATCAGAAGAGGGCTCATAAAGGAGGCAGAGTGACAAATGCTCTCTAATCCAACTCAATGGACTAGAATTGCACCACTTTTCAATTTTAAATGCACAAGTGAATAGGCTAGACAGCCATATTCCTTAGCTGAATCTCTGGCTGGATTCAATTAGCCAGAAAGCCCCAAGGTCAGATATGCTCAGTATTTTAGCTCACATGAAGACCACATAGGCATGCATTTGTGTAAGAGGAGAGTAGCTGGCAGTCCCCACTGTCACTAAATATCTTGCTTCAATTTAAGATGCTTACCGACTCAAACTCAAGTGTTGGAAAGTTATCATTTACATCCAGGATTTGGATGTTAGCACTACATTGTCCACTCATTCCTCCTGCAGCTCCATCCAAATCTGACCCACCGACCACAAGGCTATAGGAACTTTGTTTCTACAAAAATAAAATTAATCAATACATTAATAAATGCATAACATGTAAATGAAAACAAAAAAGAATATGTATTGATTATCTGAATTACCATGGTTCAATTAGTTTTTTATTTTAAATACGCATTGTCATTTTGTAACACTGACCTTAAAATCATAGCATTTTCTGATGTTTATGATTATGGAGCCTGGGGATGGAGTATAATTTATGGCATGCTCCTTTATTAAAAAACTAGAACATAATAATAATAATAATAATAATAATCATAACTACACATAATCTAATATATATGCAGCATGCCCCACTAAATAATAGTAATAATAAACAATACTATAATATTTGTAATTTGGTTATCAGTTCACCATAATTCACCATTTAATCAATATACTTCAATGTTATTTGCCACAAATAGCATACACACAGATACGTTTATACCGTATTTGCTCGATTATAAGACGACCCTGATTATAAGACGACCCCCCAAACTTTGGATATTCCATTAGGAAAAAAACTAAAAGCCTGAATATAAGACTACCCTATAGGAAAAAAGTTCAACTTGTATATATTCACATGTAAATTGCTTTTTCAATAAAAAATTATGATATCAAAAAATGTATTTCTAGTTTTTATTTAATTTTATGTGCCAATGCTGCCTTTCTCTTTCCCTTGCCCCCATTTTTCTCTCTCTCTCTCCTCCACTTAGTGTTGGCTCTCACTCCCCCCTCCCCTTGTCTGTCTCTTAACCCCCTCACTCCCCTTGTCTCTGTCTCTTAACCCCTTCCCTCCCCTTGTCTCTGTCTCTTAACCCCCTCACTCCCCTTGTCTCTGTCTCTTAACCCCTTCCCTCCCCTTGACTCTGTCTCTGCCCCCCTCCCTCCCCTTGTTTCTCTGTCCCACCCCCTCCCCTTGTCTCTCGGCCCCCTCCCTCCCCCTCACCTTTAACTCAATCCCTGGTGGCTAGTGGGGGCAGCCGCGGGATGTCTACACTATACGTGCAGACATCCTCCATGCTGCCCGACACGGCAGTCTATTATGACGGACAGCTGGTCCGTCATAATAGTCTGCCATGTCGGGCAGCATGGAGGATATCTGCACGTATCGTGCAGACATCCCCCAGCTGCCCGATTTACCCTGGTGGCTAGTGGGGCAGCAGAGGATGTCTGCGCGATGAGCGCAGACCTCCCCTGCTGCCGCCCGGCACGCTCGCCGGGACTTCTGTGACGAAAGCGGAAGTACCCGGCTTCATCACAGAAGCCCCAGCGGTCGTGCCGGGCGGGATCAGGGGAGTCTGCGCTCATCGCGCAGACATCCTTTGCTGTTAGAGACGGGGATCCAGGTCCCCTGCAGCTTTGCTGGGGACCTGGATCCCTGTCTTATAATCTGACTTCAATTTGAGGTCAGATTATAAGAAGACCTCGATTATAAGACGAGGGGTAGTTTTCAGATTTTTTCTGTCTTATAATCAAGCAAATACGGTACTATTCTCACATGTAGTATAAACTTATTATACAACTTTTAGTGATAGACATGGTGCATATACAGTTCTCTTGCTTAATGTTATTTGTTGTCTCTTAGTCCTCATGGACAAACACTGTACAGTGTTCTAGGTTTTTGTTTTTGTTAAATTAGTGTTTTCCATTGCTAAAAAAATAGTCTTTATTATGCGTTCCAATCCGTTGTATTGCCATAAGATCAATGGGTGTCACCACTAAGTTGTGAGTAAAAATAACATACCTCTCTGTCAATAAGATTTGTCATTGTAAAGACTTCACCAGAGTCTTTATTCATAAAAAACATTGGAGGGTCAAAAGGACTTTGGGAAATTATTCTGTAGGCAATCAAAGCATTTACGGTGCCTTCTTCATCTGCATCTGTAGCTGTCATTTTCATAACCAATGTGTCTACAGAAGAGAATACAAATGAAAAAGATTATAAACAATTTTTTGATGATAAAGTTTAATTTTTTGGGCAATTCTCAACCATAATTAGTTGAGACTACAGTATTAAGTACAAAAGTACTGTACGTTTAAATATTGCGAGTGAATGTACAAAGTATTTTGAATATAAGTTATTCCTACTTGCTCTTGATCGTTCTGCTATTGACCCGGAAAAAGCAGTTTGTGTGAACACTGGAGGGTTGTCATTGATGTCTATCACCCTCACTCGTAGATCAAGAGGTTTTTCTATATCCGCTCCGGTAGGAGATAACGCTCGACAAACAAGCTAGACAATAGAAATACAAAATAAATTAGAAAATAAAATAACATTCAAACATATACATTTTTTTTGAAAAGCCAAACATACAGTGTATCACTCAATTAAATTAATATGTTTGAGTTATTTATTTGCTTATTTAATATTACTGACATTGCTTTAACCGAAACAACATGCACTGAAAGATATAGTCTAACAATCGGGCTGATTCAAAGATCCCTGTTATTGCAAAAATGGTAGATTACGGTACATTAACACAATGGATTCAATGTCCTCCTTTCAATGCATTAACATGTGCGAGTCAATTAGGTATGCTAAAACTTAATGCACAAAAAAAAGATAAATTGTTGCCTGTTACGTTCACACTTCAGGGAACTAGAACTAAAATGTACAAAGGCTGCTTACCACAGAAAGTTGCACATTAGCCCTTTCAGTGCTTTGGGAACCACAAACAGTGCTCCCCTACAGCACTGAAGGGGTTAACCCTACTGATACATTTTTGTGGAGGGGCCTCCCTCTCCATTTGATAATTGTGGGGACTGGCATTTGGGCAGCTGTAACTGGAAAGGGGGGAGGATTGGCCAATTGCCCCTTTGGCTGCCCTTTACTCTAGCTAAATGGGTGTGGGCTGCACCACTTTTCCTAGTGTCTAGGTGTCCAACTGTGGCTCTTCTGTTGCTGCAGAACTATAAACCACATAATTCCCCTCCCACTTTCTATAATAGTAGGAAATGATCGGAGTTGTAGGCCAGAAACTGTCTATCAGTCTCTGTACCATATCTGTTAGTATAGCTGTGCTGCCTGTCTATTTGTGTCTATCTCTGATGATAATGGGTGGGCTGAGGAAATTGCAAATTGGGCCACTAAATTGTTATAATCTCCCACGCCAAAAGTTACAGCTACCATTATCCTTCAGCACCATTCATTGAATTGCACATTATTTTCTACTGAATAATGTGTGATAAAAAGCTAAATGTGTTCAATATATGGGAATGCACTTAATTTAGCTATAATGCAATTTACACTTTATGTACAGTTTTTGAAGACAAATAATGATTTGCCAGATCTGTTTCTTTTTCTTTTATCTCACATGATCCAGTACTTATCTAATATATATGTTCTGGAACATTGTAGATGGAACACAGATAAGATATAATACAGATAATAATCTAGCCATTGCAATAAATATAATATATTTGAAACGGCAGGCTTTTAGTCTTAAAAAAGATGGAATAACAATAGATACAACTTACAAAAAACATTGGAATTTTCTCACGATCAATAATGGCTCGGGTCACATTCATCTCTCCAGTTCTTGGGTTTATCACGAATACTCCAAAAGGGTACTGATCCACACCTGGTCCAGACAAGGTGTACCTTATATTTACTTTAACCTCTATATCTGAGCGAATCTGTAGATTACATCAACAGAATTATGATTTCATCCAGAACCGTGTTATATATATAAAAAAAAAACTAAACTAGGCACTTCATAATGCACAGAATTGTCTATACATGGTGCAATCAGAATTGCATGCAAATGCATACATTATGACAAATTTGTGCTTTATGTGTTTTCTCCTGTTCATGGCTTCACCTGTGGCTTGCAATTGCTATTTTCAATGGGCAATTTGTATATCAAACCAGAAGTTAATGTCATAAACAGGAGACACAACAGACAAGTCCAAAACATTTTTTATTTTTTTATTTAAGCTTTTTTTCTTTTTAAATAAAAAATACTTGAAAAGTCTGCTAACACCATGCATATATATTTTGGATAATTTTTTATTTTGTCCATTAATAGTATAGACACTGTTTACATGACAGAGCCCTTTTAAGGCAGGAATTACAAGGTATAAGAGATAGAAAATGAATGCATAAGGCAAATCTACATATCATGTGTATAATTTTCTAATAAGCATTTTAAAAAGACATGTTTCACAAATGTCTCTATTTAATGGACTGGTTAACACAGTTAATATGGCTGAGAACTTAGCTGCCATGATTGTAAGATATTCAGCTTGGTCATAATACCACATAATGGTAATTTGCTTACATCTTTATTAATACATTTTCTTTTAAGTTACCTTTGCAATTGGGTTCCTGTATGAGTTATCCTCTTCTTCTCTTAAAAACATTGGCGGTGTAATCCAGTGACGTTTTTGCCTTTTTTGCTGTAGTGGTTCCCATATTATTTTGCCTTTTTCATCCTTTCCATGATTTACCTAGAAAAAAAATGATCACATCGTGGCCTCTATTCAATAATCTAAATTATCACTTAACAGTGGTTGGTAAATCAACATTTTCTATTGCAGTCTATGGTATTCAATAACCAGAGATCATATTGATATTGAACAGAACCACAAACAAACATGAGAAGTTACAAATGTCTGAAGGTAAGAGATAACATTAATTGTAAAATACACATATATAAATGTGTATCATTACATACATACATTATTAGATTATATGAGCATACATGTATTTATATAGATATATGCCTGTGTGTCTTAAAAAGGCTCAGTTTGCACATTGACTTTTCATCTATAAATATTGCTTCCTTTTTCATTGAATGCTTCAAGTTGAATCATTAATAATAACAAATACCTAATATAAAGACCTTTCCTTTACTTGGTTATATAAAATGTATTGATATACATGAGGCTATTTTAATAAATCTACCTTGTGCATTAATTTACTGAAGAAATACTATAAATGCAAATTTGTGAGCACATTGTATTACTTACTTGTACATTCCAGTCACAGCTGCATTGCAAAGTTACCTGTAACAGACAGATATTTTGATTAGTTCAACAGTGCTGAATAACTCAATGATACATTTACTTATATGCTAATTCATCTGTTCTTCCTTTATATAGACTTGAATTTTATCAGATGTTTACAGAACTGCAGCTAGTTCTTTCTGCACCCAAGGCTAGAACAGAGAATCGTAACCCCCTCTATTTAGTTCTATAGCAGGTATTTGAAGAAAGAATGAAAACTGGTACAGAAATAACCAGAAAATTAATGACTAACAATTAATTCAAAACACAAAGGGTAGACTGCTGCGCCTGTATGTAAACGGGTAACAATTAATTGCTCAAATCAGTAAATAGTGCGTTATTTGGTAATGCTATATAGATCTGACTGTTATTGAAGTAGCCAGACACATACAGTGTTATAGCATAGTTACCATCATTATATAGTTAGCTAGTCATTGACAGTGATATAACAACAAACATGAGTATATAGTTAGCCAGACATTGTAATTAAAGTGGCATAGCATAGTTTCCATCAGTAAATGATGATAATTATATATTAATGGTAAGATAATTATTTATCAGTATTGTTATTGATTGAACAGGATATTTATCAGAACTGTTACTGATTAAACAGGATATAAATGTTTATAGTGGTTAACCCATGGCCGGGCTGATGTAGATCTGTATGTAGCATAAGGTATTCCAGGGCCACAGGGCTTCACTTCCTCAACTGTGTGCACCTGAGGCTAGTGCCTCAGTCTCCACACCTTCATTACTGCTTTGAATGACTAGTCCACACAACAATACTTGTCTATAGAATAATTTACAGAATAGGATGAGCCACACCAGTATTAAGATCCTAAATATGAGACTATAGGAAATTCCTGATTAATAAATAATAATCTCACACTTTATGTATATGTTTGTGTAGTAATAAACCAAACTGATTTCATTCTTTAAAATAATAAGCAGAGACAGTAGGAAAATGATATAAATAGTGTTATCATGCATTATAAATGTTAAACCATTATTAGAATGGAAAATATGTTAGTAAGCAAGGATAGGCATCACCCCCATATGTGGATACCAGGCTCCATGCCAAGGTCTCTGTAGGACCGTAGAACATCATCATATTGTCAGTCACAAAGACCAGTTAATGTCCACCATGAACAATGCTGGTGCATACCCATGTTACTAAAACACATTTTCCAATTTAACAATTGGTCAAAATGCAAAACTGAACTGAACTTAATTTTAAACTGTTAGATTTCAACGGAATAAACAATAATTTGAGGTACAGCAACGAGGACAAATAGCATAGAATAAAAAGGTTAGACTGTTTTATTCTAATTAATAATAGTCTTGACGACTATGGTGCATTGATTTAAGAGATCCTACTTTGTACAAGAGAAAGGTCACTTAGAGTCCACACAATGTATTCAATTGTAGCAGTGCAGAAAATGACTAAATGAAACAAAACTTTATATGCTCAGTGTCTGTTTTATCTGTACTGCCACACCTGCAGTAAACATGCAGAGTAATCACTGGGGAGGGCTTTAGTCAAATATTAAAAATGTGATTTATGCAGAATGACTGCATAACATCATACTGGAAAAAATCCTGTGCACTATACAAGTAGCAATCTTCATCTTGCAACAAAGTTAGTTTGATTTTAACTATTAATTAAAACTAATTATTAGTGTTTCATTTTTTTGGGGGATAACAACAGTTTGAGGCCCATCCCAATTTTATTGCATTGATTTAGCCAAGTGACTTGTGGGAGAGAAAAAAAAACTAGCTGTGGATAAGTAGCCAAATAACCTGTGGGAGAAAAAAAATTAGCTGTGGATTGCATTTATTTGCTGTGAAGATGCAATACACACCCTCTCCAATGAATCACACCCGCAATGTGCTGAACACAAGCAATGCTGGCAGATCTGAGACACCACCCAAAGTCACTGAAAATAGGTCTACCAGACAAACAATTTAAGTTGTGGCCTGTACCCTTAAGGGACAACTAATATGGAAGCAAAAGTGAACATTTAGTTGTCCTTAGTGTAAGGATAAACTGGCGTGCTTTTGGCGTGCCTGGTCTGGTCGTCGACTGGATCTCTGTGCTAGTACAGAGAAAGACCTTTGTTTTTACATGCGATCAGCAGAGATGGGCAAGTCCCTGCTGTGATTGGCTATGAACGCTGACACGGTCAGCGAGCCCCAGCCTCCAGGCCCGCTGTCTCTCAGGTGTGAGATAGATTGAGTTGCTGTGAGCAACAAAGTGGCAATAAGGTTTTTTTTAATTTTGCTTCACTAAGTTAAAAAACGTTTTTTGCCACTGGTTCACAGTAAACATGACTTGTATCTTTGCAGGTACAATTACTCTCTCAGCCACTTTTTCAGCAATGAGATTAGCTACGACTCAGCTGGGTTGCAGGGCTGCGAGTAAACTTGCATGTATCTGCAAAGATACAAGTAAAGTTTACTGTGAACCAGTGGTAAAAAAAGACCTTACTGACACTTTATTTTTTTTCCTTTTTGCTCACAGCCTCTCAACCTATTTAGGAGTATGTGGTTTGCTACCCAATTTCTACCCAAATTCTCTCCCTATTTCTACCCTTATTCTATTATAAGACCAGTGATTTCCCTATCATTTTTTTTTACATGACTACAGAACAAAAAACAGCTCTCCAAATAGTCCATCTCACTGCTTATATGAAGCTTTATGAGTTTAATGAGGCAGGCATAGGCAGGCATACACTTAATTTAATTCATGAAGCGCTTATATTATTTTGCTGTGACTTGTGCATGGATCAAACATATGTGCTTTTGCAACCAATACTTCCAGGAGCTTCTCTATTTGTGATAGATACCAACAGTATTCATATGCTACTGTGACCTCACTGCTCGGCTTATTACTCACATTTATAGGAACGCAACAGCTATAATTACTACTTAAAATACTTCTGTGACATTTGGTGTCAGTGATGTGCTTACTACCGATTGTAGCTGTAGTTTCAACAACAATCAATTATAAGGGAGCTTGATGTATGCTGAGAGATTTCTACTCCACCCACCACTCCCTTGTCTGATTAATCAACATCAAAATGAGGGCAGTTTTACAGTGAACCATGTCAGTAAAAGCTATTGAAGACGGATGCTGACTTCATTTAGTCTTGCTAAAATGTCTCTAAGGACAACGAAAGGCAAAAAAATCTCTTGTACTTAAGTGAAAGATTGCATCAAATATAAACATTTTCAACCGAAAACCTTTAAGTGAAGAATAGAATCTCGATTGTCGATTGCAGGCCATGACCAAATAGAAATGATTTGGCATGAATTCTGGGCTATGGCCAGGGTTGCTTTAAGACTCTTGTGGGCAAGGTCTTTAGCAGTGGGCCTCCATCAACCCAATTTTTCTAACATCGTATTGTAAAAAAACTGTATGTAAATCTAAACTTCACATTCAATCATTTGTATATGTAATAAATATGTTATTGAAAAATTGCATTTCTTGTTTTTATTCCCTTTTTTTGCACCCACATTGCACCTAAAAAACTTAACACAGCACCATACATTGCACCTTCAGCACTTGGCTTGCACTCATATTGCACCCACACAATTTGGCATGCCACAGTGTCAATTTGCCCCATACCACAGTGTCGCTTTGTCCCACAGAACTGCCCGTGCATAACAAGCCACTGTGTCACTTTCCCCCATAGTACATGTTATTTTGCCCCAAAGAACATGCCACAACATCACTTTGCCAATTAACATATGCAACAGTTTGCCTATTAAAATATGCCACTGTTTGTCCATTAAATATGCCACAGCTAGCACATTAACATGCCAGTGTTATTGTGCCATTAATATGTCAGTATTATTTTGCCAATAATATGTCAGTATTATTTGGCCAATAATGTGTCAGTATTATTTTGCCATTAATAAACCACAGATAATTTGTCCAAGAATATATGCCAGTATTAATTTGCCAATAATAGAATTAGGGATATGCACACTAATGTACTGTACAAATGTTTTAAAATATGCAAAACAAGCTAGTAGGATAGTAATGTGTAAGCTGTCAGACAGGAAACAAGTAGAATTAAAAAATATAACCTTTATTGGTTATCTCTGATTGCAACCAGATTCTCAGTTAGTCAATAAAGGGTAACATTTTAACTGTCATCTTATAATGTGAATATATATATATATATATATATATATATATATATATATATATATATATATATACATATATACACATTGTGTTAACAGAATTGCTAGCAAATACATAAAAGGAGAATAATTTATTTTAGATGTGCTTGTGGTGTCTCCTTTTCATGACATCATTTGTGGCTTCATATGCAAATTAACTAACTTTCAATGGGAGCTGTGTAATTTGCATATCAAGACACTAGGTGATGTAATAAGCTGCAGATATTTTTGTTAGTACATATTTTAACATTATTAGTGCAACACTTATTAATTGTAAAATGGTAAATATGCATTATCCCCACAAAATAAAGATAGCATATTCGTGCTGGTGTCATTATGGGACTATTCACTAAAAAGTTAACTGAGAAGTGAGCAGCAAGCATTCATTAATAGTCAAGAGTTGAATGTTTCCCATTTAGCTATACATGCCTGATATACATGCCTGATATACATGCCTCATTTTTGCAGTTCACTTGTGAGTTCATCGTTGTTAACTTTTTAGTGAACAAACAACAATATGCAAAAATGAAATAATAATTACTTTTTTTTAATTCCTTCATGACTTATGGTGTTTTTGTCCACAATGAGCAAAACACCAGAAGTGAGATTTTGGATTCTTGGGATCTGTCCACCTACATTTAGGTAATCAAAAGTGGCTTCATCTGACAGAGAAGGGATCCACAGTATAGTGCATGATGAGAGGCCATTATATGCTCCTGTTTAGATGACTTTCTATGCTGTCTATATGTTTGGGACATGCACTTGACGATGGCAAATCATGCCCGGATGCGTTAAATGGTTAAACCTATGTTGAAGATTGTATGTTGCATTCAACACTTTAATGTCTGTGTCTTAAATGTCATTGTATGGATTGACAACGTCTGTCACAATAAATCCAGTTTATTAATTAACCACCAAGCACCATATCATTAATTTGTTCATATATATATATATATATATATTAGATTCAAGCTCTATATCACCTCAAAAGTAGTGCTATCCAGCTTAGGTTTTAAGGTTCTATCTAAATAATGTATTGCTAAAGGTCTTATTTAGACTTCTGACACATTTCTGTAGGTTTGGTGTTCAGTTATATGTGATCCTTCCTGCTGCAAATTTTGACAGCACTAGTTGAGTTCAAAGTTACATTGGTAATGGGGAATTTATTGAAGCACATTTAATTAACAATACAATGTATACTAATTTGCTTTGTAGTTAAGAGCAGTAACTACAATTATTGTGCTATGATTTAACTATATTTAATGTGCACTAACCTTAATAATCTACAAAATATTAAACTCGTATTTTTAAAGACCATAGAGGTCAAAAGGACTTTAGGCAAGCTTTTTAAAAAACCCCCAAAAACAATGATACGTGGAATAAACTTACAGGAAGGCCTCAAAGAAATAGGCCTCCTGTTATACCAATTAGTGCTAACATGTTTTAGCTATACACTTTAATCACGTATAGATTACAAGATTTTTTTTATACTTGGTTTAATTTATTTTCTCTTTTGTATTGCTTTTGATGTTTTGGTATGCTATTTATTTAGCACTTTGAAAAAAAAAACATCTGTTAACTCACCCACAACATTTTAGTTTTAAATAATTCCTTAAACTTTGCTGCATATGCTTTCCTATGATTAGGAAAGCACTGCAATGGAAAATGTTTTATTATTGTACCTCATGGCAGTGCCTGCTGTTTATGCAGGGTGTGCCATCTTCTACCTTAGCTTGGGTTGGATCACTGACACGATGACCCAACCTACCTGAAGTGCTGGTTCCCCCATGATTGAGCTTGCGTGTGACGTCATGCAAGATCATGTTGTCAAGCGTGCACATCACACAGCTTGAATCCTTGGAACAGGGCTGCAGGGAAACTACTCTCCCTCGCAGTCTTGTTGATTATAAAGGCTGCAAGGTACAGATTTCTCACTGCGGCTCTGTTACAAGCATACAAGCTGCATGATGTGCACGCTTGTCATGACGGCGCAATCTCCCGTGACATCACACTTCAGTTCTTGAATCCAAGTGTCAGTGATCGTCAGTAATCACAGTTGTCCTTTAAGTACCTGAGTCCATACACATTATTTTATAAAGACATTAAATAAATATAGTTTTATCTTTTCATAGCAATGGAAAAAGTTCTGTAATGCAACTCTTCCTGTTATAAAAGTTATAATTTTTTCAGAATGCAAATTATAAAAAGAATAATATGCTCTTATACGTCAAGGAAAATGAATCATAATGCTCTCTTCCTTTAATGAACTAGAATTTGTATTGTGAGTCACACGTTCTATAACAACCTCTCACCCCCAACTAGTGTTACAAAATGTGCATAAGAATACCTACTAAATATTACAGGGAATGTCTAAAATTTTGGGAGGCACAGAAGTGACATTCATACATTCTGTGGTTTTATAGTTGTTTTACAAGGTATCTCTCCTTCCTTTTTTTCTTATGGGCTCATTTTTGTCCTTGGGAGAAAAAAAAAACTATGCAGCAATTATAATTCTTGGGTGTAGCTCACATCAGTTCTAAACATGCCCAGTCATTGCAAAATATTTTTTTTTAATCCTTAAAAACAATCCTTTTCAATGTTCAAGGATTTTTGTCAGCAACATGCGACATTTTATAGAAGCTGGATTATTTCTGTAAATGTGGACATTGTTGAACATTATCTAGTTTTGTTGTACAGGGTTGGGCATGTGGGCCGCTCCCATTTATTTTATATATACAGCAGGTACATGTGTGCTAAAATGCAATATAATTACAATATAATTATTACTTATTTCTCTAAATAATATTCTTGTCATACAATGGCGCATATATATTTTCTTAAAACCACATTTTGAGTTACTACAACTAATACTGAAAGAAAACAGACTAATACTTTGCCAATAAAGATGGTATCCTATTTAATAATTTTGTATCGTGCTTCTTGCACTGCCTCAAATGTCTTTATACTAAATACCTAATGCTTAAACTAATAGCAACAGTGACCATGGCAGCTAGTAGATAGGATGTAAAGGATAAAAAACACAAAAGAATATTTTTTAATTGAAAGGAAATATAATAAAAACATTATCTTTAGCTCCCCAGTTCAACAAATTAATTAATAAATAAATAAATTACATAGAGCACATGATGAAGCTGGCAAAGGAAAACTGATGGCCAATTCCAGTGCTAAGAGCCTTCTGTTGTGTCATTAAGCACAGTGCATCAGAAAGAGAGGTCTTCATATAAGTGCAAGCCTCCTACAAATTAGAAGTAGCCTAAACCACTGGAGGATTGTGGGAGTTACATTGTTGGGAATGGGGATTTATTTATGGAGGGGGGCCAAGGCCATTTGTTCTGTAAAAATATGTGATGGCAGCTCTGGGTGATAGCACTGTAACTTTAGGCTTTCTATGGGAAAGACAGTCCTTTGACTTGTCTGGTAAGTGTGGATTTATGTTTAAAAGTGCCTCTGCTACTCCCTGAATATAAGTAGAGGAGTTTCCCATAACCTTTACCTAACCATAACTTATGCTGTAGTATTTCTTCACTAAAATAGTACAGTTGTCATGAGAGACAGCTTTCCTGACAATCCTAGAATTGTTCAGACATGATTAATAAATTTGACCATGCGGAAAAGTGTGTCTCCAACAAACTAAACATATATCACAAATGGCCTCTCTGTTGCTATTTTTCAAATGGTTACAAACAATAAACATTTTCATTAATGGTATAAAAGAGGAAATGCAGGGACCACATTTCCTAAAAAAATACATTATCATCATCATAGATTTTATAAGATTTAGTCAATCACTGTGCTGCCAGCACTCATGGTCAAGGTATCTGTCTAATGCAGATACCTTGCATACCACAGGTTGCATTCATGATTTCTAACAAGCCATGTCCTCAAACCTCATATAACAGGCATGTTATTTTGTTTTGATACTCTGAGGGCCACAATAGTACCCTCTGACACACATGGGGTTAAAGCTGCTTTGCCTGGGTACATATAACAGTGTGTATGTGATACTTAAACATTTAGCACAATCAATAGTAATTTAATATAAACCACTAATGGCTTAACACCATGCAAAAAATAATAATTTTCCTAAAATGAAATGATTTTGAGATATATATATATATATATATATATATATATATATATAGATATATAAAATAATTGCATTACTCTTTTAGAAAGTTAACAACAAGCATTCCAATTAGGTGCAGGGCCCAAACATGCAGCCAATATTATCATTGCAAAGACATTTCTCTGAATGGAAATAAAACAGTATGAACCACAATCTGCACAAACCTCTCTTTGCATGCCAAAGAAAAACACACTATTTATGATAATTTTTTAAAACAAGTATTAGTATATTAAATTTGAAGGGTTTTATAAAATAAATGTAAACACAGATACATTGGATTTCCAAGGGGCCTTGGTCATTAAAGCTTAAAAAGGAGGAAAAAAATAGAAACTGAGGTGCAGTTGCTTTATAATGTAATTTATTTAATTATAATTAAACATTACACATTGTGAACTGGAATTTACAACATAATATTAAAATCCATTATAGGAAAGTCAAAGCACATGGACAGTAAAGAAGTCCAGTTTAAACAGGTGGTTGAGGCAGGCTTTGCAAATGTCTCTGAGATTTCTTATTCAAAACAATATACAGTATGAGCAAGGTAAAATAACTAGCTCTACAGTATAGTTTTTCATACTTGTCTTTTCCATCTAATACTTTTATCCATCAAGGTGAAATGGAAGCATTTTAAACATGAGGATTCTATCAATGGGCTGAGAAGATGTAAGCAAATTACTTACCATAAAAATAAAGAAAGCACCAAACTTAGCACATAGCATCCAATCCATGGCCCCTCTGTGTTTTGTCAGACACAGTTGCTACAGATGCACTTCACCTTTCCTTCCACCTTTACAGTTTTTAGAGTAAAGGGATGATCCTTACTGTCTGCTCTTTCACTTAGATGTTGAAGGTGTCTCCCTTTCTCTGAGAGCTGAGGTGAAGATGCTCCAGAACAGAGTCCTTTTCTCCACCCATAATCTTGGGCTGGTCTCTCTTGAAACACATGACAGCATCATTATAGCTTCTAGGTAAATGAGTGTTATAGACACACCTTGCATCTTACTGCAGTGAAACCCTGTCAAAAATACATTGGGAATGAGCTAATTAATAAACACTGATACAATGATGAATAGTCTATGTAGATGCTATAATAGAACATTAGCAATAACCTATGTCTGTAGAGGTTTAGTATGTATTTTGTCTGTGTAGAAACTTTACTAAAGGATATTTAAACAGAATGTTTTCAAAAGCCAAACAGTGCATTATAAATGATTATCCTTAATATAAACAGACATTTAACTACTGCAAAAATCTAAAAGATAGTAGTTTAAAAAGTCATCATGAAGGCAACAAAAAAGTAACTAATCAAAAAAGGGTATGCTGACATATACTGTAAAGCTAAGAGTGGCCCGGGCTCAAGCATTAAAGGTCCTAGGTTCATCAGACTTTATTAAGGTTATAGTGGATACTATTTGATTTCATGAAAAACCATCAATAATTAGGGTGATTTCAGAAATAAGGAGTAATGTTCCAAACTGTATTTGTTTACACTGGAGAAAAGGAACGTTAGAGGGGATATTTAGAATATAAGCCATTCCAGGCAGTGATATACTGACCGTTTTATTCCATTATGTGCAATTTCTCACATCCCCTGCTATTTTTCATGTTGGTTTACTGCATAGTGCAGTGCTGTAGAATGATGGTGCTTTACAGCGACATACCTGACATATCTTTGACACCCCAAAACTCTCCATAGTAGCTTCAATTAAACACCCCAAGTCCCTATTTTTGCAGTGTGCCAGAAACATATTCACTGTGCCAAATAGCTCTTCTAAATATACCTACATAACTTCCCTAAGTATACAGTGTGCCAGAGACATACTCAGAGTGACACATAACTTCCCTAAAAATACAGTGCGCCAGATAAAAACACAATCCCTCACCCCATGCAACTCTTTTCTGTCTTTCTTCCCCATCCAACCTCTTCTGTCTCTCTCTTCCATCTAACCGTGTCTGTCACTTTTCCCACCACCTATCTGTCTCTTTCCTGCCCCATCCTCCTTTGTCTGTCTCTCTCAGCCATACCTTCCCTTGTCTGTCTTGTATCCCTTATCACCCTTTATCTTTCTCTCCTGCTACACCACTTCTCTCTTTGCCCTCTTGTCTGTCTCTCTTGCCCATTCTCCTCTTGTCTCTCACTTTCTCCACATCCTGCTTGTCTCCCATTTCATTGTAACAAAATCGAAAAGAGTGTCATTTGTTTGTTTTCTTCATCAA
The DNA here is from genome assembly GCA_036172795.1 of Pelodytes ibericus. Taxonomy (NCBI): domain Eukaryota; kingdom Metazoa; phylum Chordata; class Amphibia; order Anura; family Pelodytidae; genus Pelodytes; species Pelodytes ibericus. The sequence goes on from CM069859.1 coordinate 66,604,112, forward strand.
CAGATATTGATAATTGACATTTGGACTTAATTGACTTTGTAGCAGTAACATATATATAATGGGCAAAAATGTAAATATTAACTTTTTTTTATACATATTCTGTATGAAAAGCACTCTGCAAGCTCTGATAAGTGAACTTATAAAATTGGCCACATTTTATTAATTTTAGAGACTAAATTGGCCCAAAGAATTTTACCATGTCAATAATTAAATTTAATTTTGTTAAAAAAACATCATATCAAGAAACAAGATGCTTTTGCTCTACATCGCTATGTGAAACCATAATAGCTCACAGATCAATTACTCAATAATAAAACAAATTAAAGTCATGATCTCACACCACTGAAGATACTTTATTAAATTAAAATCAAGCGATCAGTCTAAAGTGAATAGATATAAAAATGAGTTGGTCATGGCCTAGTTTCTGTAATATGAGTAAGCTATTATTATCACAGCTTTATAAAAAGGATGGCTCAGTAGCAGTGTGCAGCAACCTTCAAAAAGGTGAATGAGTCTTACAAAAGGTCACATGTGTTCTGTGTTTCCACCCCTGTTTATCTGTAGTGAACATGTAGATTTGACAGATGTACTTGATCATTTCCAGCTTTTCACGTGTAGTGTCAAGTTGATCCTTAAAGAAATAAAAAAGTTTAAAAAAAATGCTTAGGATTAGTGAGCAGGTCAAGATCAGGATCACTGATTTAGTTTTATATTACACATATAGTTTATTTCATGGCAAAGGGTTGGAGAGGATGTTACTGTAAATGAACTCCTGACACACATAGCTTGCACAATGGACCATGACCATGTTGGAACATGCTCCTAATACATTATCTATGGTGGCTACCTCTCCATGCCATCAGCATGACAGCCATACAATAAATATGGTTAAACACAGTGCTGCTATTTAAAAAGTAAATCACATGATAAATGAAAATTATACTTAAACCAAACATTGCATATCATTCAGCAATAGGCTAAGCAGCCTGGTAATGTGTTTGAGGCACATTTGACATGGAGTTTGACAACCCTGATTAAGAAGAAAATATTTTACAAGCCAATTGCTTGCTTCTTAAATCATCACATGTTATATATATTTTTTTGTAAGGACAAATATGGATTTGTTTTTAGACTATTTTTGAGACTTAGCCCTTTATTTACTGTATAAAATGTAATAAAGTTTTATTCTGGGACACATTATATCTTTTTTTTCTCTCTCTGACACAATATCAAAGTGTGTCGGTGAGAGAGAGGGATGATTTTGACAATCAGTGTTCACACAGAACTAGAGTTGCCACCTTTTCTCCAAAAATAAACGGCTTTGTTATTGCCTCATTGACTTCCATTGGCTAGGTCGCATTTATTTTATGTGATCAGTGTGATTGATTTTCACAGTTATCACATCAACAAATGCCAAAAATAATGGTTAATCCTGGTCTGTCTTACTGCCTTATTCACCTCATCCATCCCCCCAAATTTGGGGGAGGATGGCGATGTATTGTTATATGTCCCTAGACTCACCAAAAGCCTTACTGCATTGACTGAGACAGGCTGTCTTATCTATTGCAAGCTAAGACAAACCTGGCAGTTCCAGGTTTCCCCTATCAGAATAGGGGAACTTGTCCCTGTGCAAGAGTGGGGACCCAAAACCAAACAGGTACCACAGGTGCCTTAACAATACAAGACATACTTACTGAAAACTGCAGTAGGATGTAATCGGCAGTGTTAATAGCAGATGTATTATAACAGTGTGACAATTGTGTTTTTATTCTTAAGGCACGGTAGCTTTTTCATTTTGGGTCGTCGCTCTTCTGCAGGGCTAATCTCTGTTTTTTTGCCTCCATCAGAGGCAGCCTGGAACACCTTCACCCGATTTGCATAGGGTGTGAAGTGGTTTAATAGACAGGTCAGTGATGATTGTCACTGACCTGTCACTTTAAATCACGGTATGGGTGGTCCCAGAGGCCATTTTGTTTTGCTTTTGTAGCAAAACGCCGAATGCCAGTAGATCTATGGGTATTGTTGTGAAAGGGTTAATCACAAAAACATTTCCAAAACACAACAGATTTTCTGGATTTTATTTATCACCTAAAGAAACAATTCTCTCTCTATCATGTAATGCATAACAACCTCAAACCCCTTTTTTCTGGTTGGTAGCTAATTGATGGACAGCTTTCCTAATCTTACATGTGGTGAGCAATTAAGTAGGTGTGTTTAATTTAGTAGTCCTGTCCCACCTCTAAGAACATGATGGGTTAACATAAATGGAACTATGTACTTATATGTGTCTGTGTCTAAACTGATCTTGGCTGGTTGGTGCTTTGTTAGATTTTTAATGATTTTTTGACACCTAAAAATAGAAAAATTGCATTTATGACAAAATACTCTTGTAAAAAAAATAAAAGCAAATAGGTAATCTCCATCCAGGGTGATTCTGAGTGAGTCGATGAGGATTTTTGTTTTTCCATTTCAGATGAAACTAGAAGTAAGTTTTTTTTGCCTTCCTCCTGATCAAAGTATGGTTGGGTAAAAATGTGTAAAAGGTTGAACTTGATCGACATCTCTCTTTTTCAACTTAATTAACTATGTAACTATTTAAATTCAATGTAAGATGAGCAAAAGGAGTGAACTTTAAATGATTTGCCAATTAACATGAATCAACATGAATATCCTAAATCAGTATATCAATTAGTATTCATGGAGCTCTTTACCTGTTCAATGTAAAAGTTTTGTTTATTCACATCCCTTTATTAAATACATAAGAGTCTACCATTCAGCTGCATTGGAGAACTTTGCTATGGTGGTCTAAAGTTTAAAATTACCCATCTCACTTCCCTGCAATTCTCTCTTTATTGATGAGACCCTATAAAGTATTGGAGTTTAGGAAATATTTTACACCTGAAGCTGTAGGATAGTGATTTTAATCCCAAAACAGTTTTCCTAAAATTCTATTAAAGTCTTTAGCAACCATACTTGCTAGCTTCCTACTCAAGGATGTATCATGAAATCTTTTGTATGACTCAAAATTATAAAATTTATATTAATCTCACAATAAAATAGACCAGGAAAGACTTAGATGCCTCATAAATTACAAGTCTATTACAATTCACAAATCTTTAACATATTTGTGTCACAAACTAATTTTTAAAACGATAATGTAGCTCAATTATCTGAGTATGGTGGCGAAGGGACACAAAGAAACATCTGGGTGGAGACAGGTGTGACTTATGTCAACATTTAGCACTCTTACAAAAATATGACACCGCCCAGGAAACAAAACTATTCATATAAAAGAGTAGAACAAGTCCATTGTTTTCTTTATTTTGTATATAAATAAGATGAATAAGTAATAAGTAAAAAGTTAATGCCAATCACAAAAATAATATGTTCTGACTTAAAAATCCAATTCACATTTAATACATGAGTGGGTTTTCTGGTACTGCACTTCTCACCTAGGGTATGTTTTAAACACGTTTTTTAACAATGTACATCTGCTCAGGCATCCATGTTTAAAACGGATAAAGAAACCAAATAAATCTATTGGAAACCTTATTTGCATGGGTCTACCCAGAATCCCCTGCAGTATCCTGAGCACTGTATACTGGTGATATCTGTGGGAAAAAAAGGGTCCTTGAATTCTTTATTTAGGATATTCAACAATGCTCTCCTGATTTGAACTTTCTAGAGTGTAGTGTTACCGTTTTACTACATATAACTGATTATGTTGATACTTAATGATTACTGATATTGATTTTAATCATTTATGTATTGCATATGAAATGGCTTGCATCTGGAGAATAAACAAATAATAAAATGCTCTGAGAACTATTGTTTACAATATACCCATCCTGCAATGCTTTCTAAAGACAATACACATCTAAGAACAGATGCCAGTGTAAATGTGCAGTACACACCCTCAAATACTATATCATGCCAAAGGTGAAGCTATTGCAACACAGAGAGCTGTGCAAAAAAATAAAACCAAATATGTAAATAACGATTTTGGGATCAGTGACATGTTTTCTGGGCTGCGTATTCTGTAATACCCAGGAGTTGGATGTACATAAGGTTACCTTCATAACTTGTACAGGGATCTGCACATGCACATTAAACATCTAACAAACACTTAGTTTGCACTAAGGCTACTTAAAAACACGTTTCTAATATGACAAAACTGGAGGTTTGGGCACATTATATATCCATATTATGCTTATCCCACCACTACACTAAAGCACACCAATATTACTTATCTGGAATCAAAGGGCTTCCTATTTTACAAACATAAAGTCACTCCTGCAACTTACAGGTTTTATGGAGCACCTGTGATGGGGAGGGGTACTAATACCTTTGGTCCCCAGTAAGTAATTTAAGTGAATAATTTAATTTTGACATTTTAGGAAGGTCAAGTAGCCTTAATTAAAAACGATGCTATTTAATTAGACCTGGGCATTCATTTTTAAAGGAAAATGGTCTCTTTTGTTCATTTGCACATATCACCGAAATGAACGAATGCGCAATGAATAAAAAATGGAATTCGTTCATTCGGGTCGACTCAGAAAGCTCCGAGTTGCAGACCCAATCGGATCACTTTGGTGACCTGAGTAGTCCTTAAATTCGGGTTCCTCAGAGGATCACCAAGTGATCTTAAATTGGCACAAGAATCGCCCAATGTGGTTTTGTTCCGACATTTCCACAGCTGAACTCCTCAAGGGTCAGCTTATTTCAGGGTAATTTTGGGACAGTAGTCAATGGGAGGAATTTGGCTATTGCAGGGCCAGTGGCAGGCTAAGTGGGGTGCAGTCTGCCCCTGGGTGCCTCTCACTTGAGGGGTGCCATTAGCTGGGGTGCCCAGGGACTAATAGAGTCTATTAGACCCTGGGCACCCCAGCCAATGACACCCCTGTAATGCAGCCCGCTGGACACATGACTGTGACGTGTGTATGAAGCAGTGCCAGGAAAGTTTCCCCGAAGGGGCATAATTCCTTCCTCCTCTACCCTGCACATGATGTGCAAATGTCAGAGGGAGAGAAGACATAGGGCAATGGGACAGCATAAAGAGCAGCAATCCCATTGAAAGCCCTAGCCCAGTAAAAAAAAAAAATCTCTATGTGTGTGACTCTGTGTGTGTAAGTGTGACTGTGTGTAAGTGTAACTGTGACTCTCTCTGTGTGTAAGTGTGACTGTGACTCCATGTGTGTGTGTAAGTGTGAGTTTGGGTGTGTAAGTGTGACTGTGTGTGTGTAAGTGTGTCTCTGTGTTTGTAAGTCTGTGTGTGTAATTGTGACTATGTGTAAGTGTGAATATAGAAATAGACAGTGCTATATCACAGTAAATATACAATAAAAAACAAAATAATGAAATACACACCTGAATACGGTAAAAAATAGTAATAAGTTTAATATATCAATAAATAAGACAAATAAGACATAGACCAAGGGAATTAATATAATAAAAAATACATAAACAAAAAATTAATAAAAATACATATATGATCTCTAGATTACAAATTTAACAGCCAGAGATAATATGAGTACAGAAAACCATAAACACCTTATAAAATAACACTAGAAAGTGAATGGTAGAGGAAGACAGGATTAATCAATACACACCTTATGGTCTGCCCGAGAACATGCTGGACTCAAAAACCATTAGATAAATAGGAGTTAAATCCCAATAAGGAAAGCTTGGCCAGGTTTTTCAGGTAGGGGATGCCAAATGGAGGGACGCGTTTTGGATACTTCTTCAGCCTGCACAATGGCGTCCAGAATGTCTCGAAACAGACACTAAAGGGATTTACATACCCCTCCTCCCGGAAGACAGAGACTGGAGAAACCGGAAGTGGGCCGTGATGACATCAGTGTCGTCGTCACCATGGCGATGCATCGCAACCACACAGAGCCGGCATAGTGCGGCCGGCGATATGGGCATGGAGAGGACAAAAAAGAAAACACCAGCAATAATTTATACCCTTGAAGTCCTGCCATTTACATACTTGTAAGGATAATACTTAGAATGACTATAAATACAGAATGAATTGAATTAATTGCTAATACAGTGAAGCATAGCAAGAAACATGATATTCTCATAACAAACAATATTATAGACAGTTTTTGCATATATATTACAGAGGAAATATACAATCTTCTAGAGGGGCTTTAAATAGATAGCAGGTTCACATATACAGAAAAATGCAAAGCTAATTCGATACTATGTAACCTGAAAACATTACATTCCTATCCAGTACCATAATTCAATTTAAAAATAAATAGCAACAGCAATTAATCTAATCGTTAAAAATATTCCACGTACTTGTCACAAAACAGTATATGTACACACATGTGAGGGGGGTCAGCTGTCACTCAAGATATATTTTTGCATCATATTGGTACAAATAGATATCAAGATATGAGGGGGGGGGGGGGGGAAGGGGTTATTGAATTACAACCCCATCAAGGAAAGCTGTCTAGTAGAGTTTTTAGGACTTATTGTTGTCGCAAACCCTGATAAATATTCCAAAAAGGGTATTAAATCGAAATTATCAATTAGTTCCTCTCGGAACTAAAGTATTTAAGGTGAGGAACCGGAAGGTTTCCCTCATACACAATAGCTTGAGCCTATCACCCTTACGGGGGCCCAAGACAATGTGTTCGATGGCCAAAGCCTTCAGTTGTTTGTCATCTTTATGGTGTTTGTCTAGAAAATGTTTAGACAATACATGCTTCTCATATCCCCGTCTAATGTTGTATCTGTGTTCTGAAAGTCTTTTTTTGAAAGTTATACTGGTTCTCCCTATATATTGGAGACCACAGGGGTACTCAAGTAGATAAATTTGGTACTACATGACAAGTGTCTCCTGATGGGATATCTGATTTTGAGGGCATTGTCAAAGTGGTCTGCTTTTTTGGGGCAGACTGAACAGTGTCCACAATTGCCACATTTATACCATCCTTTGATGCTAGCTAGAAAGTTATGTTGAGCATTTTTTTCTCTACACTTAAACTTTTTTGACATATCTGTCGGGGCCAGGAGACATTTTCTCATTCTTTTTCCCCCTCTTCCTACTACCTTCCAAAAGCGAACTTCTATCACGTGATCTTATTTCCCTTAGGGTCTCATGAATTTGTTTTCTGTTATAGCCCTTTTCGATAAACCTGTTTTGAATCTCAATTGCCTGCTCCTCGAAATCTTTGGATCTAGAACAATTTTTCTTCATACGGGTAAATTCACCCTTAGGTATATTATTAAGCCATTTTTTGGTCGTGATAGCTTGCTGAATTAAGGTATGTATTCTTGTCAACTGGTTTAAAGTACGTCTTGGTGGCAAAAACACCTGTTTCTTCATCAATAAACACAGTCAAGTCCAAAAAATTTATGCTACTTAAGCTGTGTTCATATGAGAAGACTAAACCAAAAGAGTTAGCATTCAATTCTCCCATGAATGTATTTAGTGACTCTTCTGAACCTCTCCATAATAGGAACACATCATCAATATAGCATTTATAGAAAAGAAGATTGGCACTGCGATGGGGTACAAAAATAGCCTCCTCTTCCCAACTACCCAAAAACAAGTTGGCATAGCTGGCGGCGAAACGGGTCCCCATCACAGTGCCACATATCATAGTAACATAGTAACAAGTCCATCAAGTTCAACCCTTCTACCTATCATTTCAGCATTTTGATCCAAAAGAAGGCAAAAAAAAACCCCTAAGGAAGCTTTTTCCAATGTTGCCTCCCAGGGGAAAAAAAAATTCCTTCTTGACTCCAAAAGGGCAATCAGATTTCTCCTTGGATCAAAAAGCTCTATTATTAATGCTTATTCTATTATTAATATCCCTGTATGTTCTGCTTTTCTAAAAAAAACATCCAGACCATTTTTAAATGCATCTATTGTGGTTCATAGCACATTTTTTTATCTGTAGATAGAAGTCCCCATTAAATAGAAAATAATTAGATTCCAAAATAAAGGACATGCAGAATTCTAGAAAATGTCTGTGTTTGACACTTTGATACTCATGTTGATTAAGCATTTTTATAACCCCCCTTATACCATCACTGTGTTGGATTGAGGTATATAGGGCCTGTATATCTGCTGTTACTATATAGATGCCCGGTTGCCACTTGGTATCTTTCAAGACGTTAATGAGGGCTAATCCATCTTTCAAATAAGAGGGCATGGTAGGAACTAAAACCTGAAGAAAAAGATCCACATAAAGTGACAGGTTGGATATTAGTGACCCCACTCCTGAAATAATCGGGTGCCCTGGTGGGTCCTGTAACTGCTTGTGGATTTTCGGTAAATGGTAACATATAGGTATTTTGGGAGCTCTGACCATTAGGCCTTGATATTCGGATTTGGAAATAATGCCTTCTTTTTTAGCGGAACCCAGAAGGTTTCCCAATGACCGAACTAGTGTATTAGTAGGGTCAACAGACAATTTTTTATAGAATTTTCCATCTGACAGGAGTCTGGTGGCTTCCTTTAGGTAATCACCCGTATTTTGTAGTACTACTCCACCTCCTTTGTCTCCACTTCTGACCACCAAATCATGGTTGTTGCTTAATTCTCTAAGAGCCATTTTTTCATGGGGTGTGAGGTTACCGTATTTGCATTTAGTATAAAATTTCCACAAATAATTTTCTACTAAAGTGTAATAAAAAAAATGTACCTGCCGCCACGAGGTCCAAATCTCCGCTGCCGCTACCTCTGCAAACAAGGTAGACGGGCAACGAAGGCTCCGTTCAGCGTCTCAGCCCTCCAGGGCTGCAAACGCGCTCACCACTTCCCCTTGACGAACGCGCTACAAACAGAAACTGCGCGCATGCGCAGTACCGCTACACACAGAAAATTAGCATAGCCTTAAAGGGCTATACTTATACTTTTTTGGGGACCTATTAGGGGTGGGTTTTACCGCCTAAACTGTATTTAAACCCTCAGTTGCTACTCAGACCTTGCCTGAGATAATTCCTTGTGGCTTGATCTAGCGTTTATTCCTGATTATTGATACTTCGTTTTTTTTACTCCTGCTGTGATTTCTGACTCCTCTGTTTGCTGCCTGCCCCGATCTATTTGCCTGTTTGTGACCTTCCATCCTCCATACCTTCTTTGTACCATTGCTCCTGTTGTGTTTGACCCGGCCTGCTGACCATCCGTTCGTCCTGTACTCCCTGCGTATCCCTGCTACAGTGTGCGGTTGCAGTCAGTGTACCAAGTCCTGGGTGGTCATTTACCTGAGGCCCAACTGTAGGGTATAATACCATTCAGGTGAATAGACACTGTTCTGCCTCCAAGCCTGTTGCAGTAAGATACCAGGTCTTCGCATTGCGGATCCAATCTTCAGATTCTACCCAGTCCGTGACATTATCTCTGGTCCGTTTATGGATCCCGCGGACCTGGCCCGAGTCTCGGCCAAACAGGAATGCCATGACAAGATCCTGACCACACACGCTTCACATCTACAGTCCCTTGAACATAAACTGGATACCGTTACCGATCTATTACGGTCACTCACCACTCATATGAACCCAGTCCCGACCCCCCTACCATGTCTGATCAAGGGTTTTCTGTCATGGGGGCTCATAGCTTTATAAGACCACCTAAGATGCCTATGCCTGAAAAGTTTTCCAGTTCACCACGTGAATGTAGAGGGTTCCTAAACCAGTGTCTACTACATTTTCGCACACAATCTGACGCCTTCTCCTCATCCACCTCAAGAGTGGCTTTCATTGTTAATCTCCTGAAAGGAGAAGCCTTGAACTGGGCATCCCCTTTGCTTGAACAGAACTCTCCTCTGTTAGAGGATGCAGACGCATTTATAGCAGCCTTCAAATCCGTCTTCGATGCCCCAGGAAGAAGGGAGTCTCACCTCATGGAGCTGCAGCAAGGCAAAAGATCAGTGGGTCAGTATGCCATAGAGTTTCGTACCTTGGCATATGAGACAGAGTGGAACCAGAGCGCACTAAAGGCAGCATTTCGCAGAGGTCTTAATGACACCCTTAAAGATGCTTTAACTTATAGAGATCTTCCTGAGGACCTCGAATCCCTTATTGCATTGTGTCTGAAACTCGATGCTCGTGGCCAAGAAAGGAGGTTGGATCGAGATAGAAACCCAAGACACTTCCAACCTAAATTCTATCATGCTACTAAGACTCCAGAACCTGAAACTAATCAAACAACAAGTGAACCTATGGAGATTGGTCCTATACTACGACTTTCTGATGAAGAAAAATCTCGTCGCAGGAGATTAAATCTATGCCTGTATTGTGGTCAAAGGGGCCGTTTTGCTCTGAAATGCAAAAGGCACTGGTATAATCTCCAAAGAAACCATACCTTTGGGTTTAAAGATCGGTCACAACCATTACGAAGAATTAAGCTTTGATGTCCTTTCTAGTCCCCACATCTCCATTATATTGGGGTTACCATGGTTGAAAAAGAATAACCCCTCCATTGACTGGTGTTTGGGACAAGTTAATTATTGGGGTCTAGGTGGTCGGGACTTTAATGACAATCTGCCTACACTCAACTCTGTTCTTACCCTACCTCCTGAGGATCCTCGTTCCCGGGTTCCACAGTTATTTTGGAACTTCCTGGATGTGTTCTCTAAAACCAAGGCCGAGGTTCTTCCTCCTCATAGGAGCTACGATTGTGCTATCGATCCATTACCTGGTTCCTCCCCTCCGGTGGGGCATACATATCTGAACCTGAGAATCAAGCACTCGCTTTGTACATAAAGGATAATCTTCAGAGGGGATTCATCCGACCATCTTCCTCACCGGCAGGCGCTGGATTCTTTTTTGTAGCTAAAAAGGACGGTACCTTAAGGCCTTGCATAGACTGCAGGGGACTGAACAAAATCACTATAAAGAACCGTTATCCACTGCCACTCATCACTGAACTATACGACCAACTCCAAGAGGCCAAAATATTCACCAAACTAGACTTACGTGGTGCATATAATTTGGTCCGCATACGAGAGGGTGATGAGTGGAAATCGGCCTTCAATACCAGATATGGGCATTACGAATATCTAGTTATGCCTTTCGGATTGTGTAATGCACCAGCAGTCTTCCAGAGTTTTGTTAATTATGTTTTTCGGGACATGTTGTTATCTCATGTCATGATCTATTTGGACGATATACTCATATATTCCAAGAATCTTTCCGATCATAGAAAGCACGTTCAGCAGGTTTTACTTCGTCCTCGAGAAGATCACCTCTTTGCCAAGGCTGAAAAGTGCGAATTCGAGGGCTCAAAAATCAAATTCCTGGGTTATATTATCTCCTCAGACGGTCTAGAAATGGATCCTGACAAAGTTTCTGCTATCCAAGATTGGCAAATACCACTCAACCTCAAAGGGATACAAAGGTTTTTGGGCTTTGCTAATTATTATAGAAGGTTTATCAGGAATTTCTCTAAAGTCACTGCACCCATTTCAGCTCTCACCAAGAAGGGAAGTGATCCAGCTAAATGGTCTACCCAAGCTCTCCAAGCCTTCCAGTTCTTGAAACATGCCTTCATTTCTGCACCCATTCTTCATAGGCCCAATCCAGCTCAACCATTCATTTTGGAGGTTGATGCTTCTGAATCTGGCGCTGGGGCTATTTTATCTCAAAGAGACCAAATCTCCAACAGAGTCCATCCGTGTTCGTATTTCTCTAAGACATTTACCTCAGTGGAACGAAATTATGATGTGGGCAACCGTGAATTATTGGCCATCAAGATGGCTCTTGATGAATGGCGTCATCTCTTGGAGGGTACTCAAATTCCCATCACTATTCTCACCGACCACAAAAATTTGTTGTATTTAGAAAAAGCCAATAGATTGAATCCTAGACAGGCCAGATGGGCCTTATTTTTTACCCGTTTTAATTTTTCCATCACATATAGGCCTGGGTCAAAAAATGGCAAGGCGGATGCTCTGTCTAGACTTTTTGAGACCGAATCTGCTCCCCCTGTGGTAGACCCTATTATACCGGCCTCTAGGATCATTGCCTCGGTGTCCACCTCCCTCCTGTGGAGAATTGCCAGATCCCAGTTCCCTAGGCCCACCAATTGTCGCCCTCCTGTCGGTCGTTACTTTGTCCAATCCAACCTTCGAAGACAAGTCTTGTACTGGGCTCATGCTTCCTCGGTCGCTGGTCACCGTGGTGTACGCAACACTAAGTTTCTCATTGACCGGAAATTTTGGTGGCCTTCCTTGCAATCTGACGTTCGGGATTTTGTTCGCGTCTTCACCGTCTGTGCCAGATACAAAACTCCAAGACATAGCCCTGCAGGCCTGTTATGCCCTCTTCCTGTCCCTAAGAGACCTTGGACCAATATTTCTCTTAAATTTTCTTCCTCTCATCCACAAACCAATGGTCAGTCGGAGAGGACCAATCAGGTTCTGAAACAATATCTTCGGTTATATGTCGATGAGGATCAATCTACTTGGTCTTCTCTCCTCCATCTCGCTGAATTGTCATATAACAGCTCCTTTCATGAGTCCTTACAGAAATCCCCGTTTTGTGCAGCCTTTGGCTACGAGCCTACTCTTTGGCCGGACTTGGGATTGCCTTCGGAAGTACCGGCTGATGACCGTCAGGTTCAGGATCTCAAATCTCACTAGGCTTCTGTTTCTTCACAATTATCCCGGGCCAAGGTGTTGCAGAAGAAATTTGCCAACAAACATCATTCACCTGTTCCCGTACTTCTCCCTGGTGACAAAGTGTGGCTTTCTACCAAATATCTCCAACTTTGTCATTCCTCCAGGACTTTGGGTCCCAAATATATCGGTCCTTACGAGATTTTGTCCAAAATCAACGATGTGTCCTATGCCCTACGCCTTCCTTCCAGTATGCGTATCCACAATTCCTTCCATGTGTCTCTCCTCAAACCTGTTATAACTAATCGTTTCTCTGATGTCCGTATGGTTCCTAAACCTGTCCTTGTTCAAGGGCATGAGGAGTATTTGGTACAATCTATTTTGGATTCTCTGCTGGCCGTGGTCTTTTGCCGTATTTTGTCCATTGGCAGGGTTACGGTCGGGAAGAGAGATCTTGGGTACCAGCATCCGATGTTCATGCTCCATCCAAAGTTTCCTTGTTTCATCGTAGATTTCCTCTCAAGCCAGGTCCTGAACGCCGGTACGGCGTTCGTAAAGAGGGGGGTAGTGTAATAAAAAAACTTACCTGCCGCCATGAGGTCCGTACCTCCGCTGCCGCTACCTCTGCAAACAAGGTAGATGGGCAACGAAGGCACCGTTCAGCGTCTCAGCCCTCCAGGGCTGCAGACGCGCTCACCACTTCCCCTCGATGAACGCGCAACAAACAGAAACTGCGCGCATGCGCAGTACCGCTACACACAGAAAATTAGCATAGCCTTAAAGGGCTCTACTTATAATTTTTGGGGGACCTATTAGGGGCGGGTTTTACCCCCTAAACTGTATTTAAACCCTCAGTTGCTACTCAGACCTTGCCTGAGATAGTTCCTTGTGGATTGATCTAGCGTTTATTCCTGATTATTGATACTTCGGTTTTTTGACTCCTGCTGTGATTTCTGACTCCTCTGTTTGCTGCCTGCCACGATCTATTTGCCTGTTTGTGACCTTGCCTCCTCCATACCGTCTTTGTACCGTTGCTCCTGTTGTGTTTTACCCGGCCTGCTGACCATCCGTTCGTCCTGTACTCCCTGCGTATCCCTGCTACAGTGTGCGGTTGCAGTCAGTGTACCAAGTCCTGGGTGGTCATTTACCTGAGGCCCAACCTCCAGGTAGTTCCCCCTATTCCCCACAGGATTGAACTTGGATGGCAACCTAACATTGGTATGTATAACCATTTCCTGAGGTTCTAAACCATTGTCGCCCAGGAGGCTATTTAGGGCTCCAATGTTAGGAAGATCTTCTAGCCATAAAGGCCCATTAACATCCCATAGTGGGACTGCCACTGGGTTCTCATTTTTGCAGTTATTTTTTCATAAATCCATTGTTAGAAAAAATCTCTTAACAGTCAACTTTCTCATGTACTTATTAAAATCAATAATTAAATCCACTTTACTAAGGATTCTGCATGGTGCAAACTTTAAACCTTTCAAGAGTAGTGTAGTCTGACTAACTGTGAGGACATGCTGAGACAAATTATAGATACCCAATAACTCTAAATCTTTTACTGTACAATTCTTAACCTTTTGGTTAAATCTCTTGATGTTACTTTTTCTTCCTCCTCGTCTACCTCGGTGTCAAGGTCTGACCACTGGTCTATCGACTCTCTTTCTGACCTCTTTCTTGTTAGGCAGGGGGGAATTTTCCGTTTGCCGAAACGTTGTTCTTAAAAAGAAGAAGAAGTAGAAGATATATTAGGTTCCGGATTGCTTTGAGGAAAAGGGTATCCTGAGAATCGGCCACCACCTTTATTTGTCTTGTTAGTCTGACTTTTAGTATCTTGCCTATTATCAAAATTCCTAGGTAACATTGCTCTATTTCTAGTTCCATCTGTTGTTCTTACATATCCTCTATTTTCAGGATTCTTAGTGAATGTTGTTTTGCTTCTATTTTCATTTACTGATCTAGTGTCACCCCAGAGAATCTTTTCTTTATGCCCAGAGTAGATGGGCTGTGTGTTACTCCTGTCCTTACTCTGTGATTGTTCTCTAACTTTAGGACTAGGATCAAATTGGCGGCCCAAGAACTAGTCCCACTGTGATTTTTAAGACCAGCAGCTATCCATTTACCTAAATTTACTATTGTAACTGATGCCCTGATTGCATCTGAGGATCCCATCTGGTTAATTTCCAGTGTTTATACATTTATTATTATTGGGGTTTGTATCTCATCTATTTCAATACATTGTATTCACTGTCTGCAGGCGCTTCGTATTCCCTGTGGGTCTCTTTTGTGTGTAAGTGTGACTGTGTATGTGTGATTGTAAGGATGACTGTGTGTGTGTAAGTAACTCCGTGAGACTCACACTTACATGCACAGACTCACACAGAGTCACACTTACACACACACAGACTGTGTGTAAGTGTTAGTATGTAAGTGTGACTCTGTAGGTGTCTGTGTGGCAAGTGTATGTATGTGTCTGTAAGTGTGAATTTGTGTGAGTCTCTGTGTGTAAGTTTACAAATGTGTGCAATAAAAACAGAAAAACAAAAAAAAGGGACTGTCCTGGGTACCAAATGCTCTAGGTACGCCCCTGAGCAGAGCCCTCCTGAAATGGCCCAAAATGAAATCCATTTAAAAATAAAGAAAGAATAAAACATTTAGGATACATAGGATAGTTTCATCCAGGAAATAGTTTGTCCTGGATGAGATTACACACACAAGCATGTATATCTATTCCACATAGAAAGGGTATTAATGCTATGGAAGCAGAAGAAATACAATTAGGATATGATTTTATCTCACTTACATTTTTAATGGAGAGTCTGCACCTCGTGCTTTATGAAGACTATTTTTTCTTTGATGGCAAATTTGTTTCACAAATACATGGGACTGCTATGGCTACGAATGTGGCCCCCACATATGTCAGTATTTTAATGGCGTTATACCAAGATTTGATCTTTAAGAAGCACATAAAAGTATGGTATAGATATATAGATAATGTACTGGCAATATAGGAAGGCCCACTTGATCCCTTGAAAGTGTTTTTCGAGAACCTGAATTCTTTCTCAGAAAATATTAAGTTTCAAATGATGTATGACAAATCTAAAATCAACTTTTTGTAACGCACAGGGTCCAGGATGGAAAAGGGACCCTGAGCGCCCTAGATCAGGAGCTACGGTGCAGGGTAGAGACACAAGACCTGGTGCTGGGTAACTGATATTGCTTGGAGGTTTGGGACCCCAAGTCTTTACAGCCACAACCAGGCCTTGTGAAGCAGCTGCTGTATCCAGGTCCCAGGGTTAGAGAGGAAATGAACTAAATGGCAGCCAACCAGAGCTACAACAGAAAAGTAACTGAGGGAGAGCAGAACTGAAATACAGAGTGTAGGGTTACAGAACAGAGGCAAGACATAAGCAAGATAAAGCAGAAACCGAACTAAGGATAAACAAGGCAAGACACAGGGTTGCAGATAATAACATAAGAATACTGCAGGGAACAGGACTAAGGAACACAAGAGACACATACAAAGGAATAAATATAAATACAGGAACTAACCTAACACTAAAGTTGGTAAAGGTGGGGGTTTGGCTCACTAATTGGCCAAGCTTGCCAACCACATCAAGGTACCCCACATTAGGCAAGTCCCTAACTAAGACATAAATTTAGCAAAGAATAAATAATAGAATCTAAGACACATACTTGGAATTGACACAGAGGAAATGTAGACTGCACTACTAAGGACTGAACAGAAACGGGTGTGGTTTAAATAGAAGAAAACTGACAAGGCAGAGGGTATCAGAGAAAATCTGGAATGAAACAAAAGGACTGGACTACAGGGCAAGGACAGGACTACAGGGCAAGGACAGGACTACAGGGCAAGGACAGGAATAAGCATAAATAATAAACAAGAAAGCAAAGCAAGAAGGATAAAGAAATGTCTGGATACAACCTGGATGAGCCTGCACAAAAGTGCATGGTTACACTTTTTAGATCCTGTAATCTATAGAACAAACCAGGGGCCGTCTACTGATTTATTTGTAAAACCTACAGACAAAAATAACTTATTGAGATACGATTCAACACATCCAAAGAAATTATTAAATTCACTTCCTAAAAGCCAATCCATTCAAGTTAAAATAATCCTTCCTGATGGTGAAGTCCAAGATCTAAGATTAAGGGAAATGGCAACCAAGTTCCAGGAAAGGGACTTTCCACTATGTTTATTAAATTAGACCTGCAACCAGGTAAAAGAAATAGATAGGGCTGATTTATTAATCAAAAAAGAAAAATCTCAGAATTTGCTTGCCTTTGTTTCTGATTACGGAACACATAGTTCCAGTGTCATGAGAACTTGATGTAAAATAATTTTCAGAGCCATCTATGATGGCATACAGACGTGCAGTGTCACTAGGGTTGGTGTTATCCCCCTGGATTTCCTCCAATACCAATGCAAACAGATTCATTAGTAATGCCAGTCAGATGGCCCATTAAATATGCCACATACAGGAGCCCCACAAATTATGTCACACGCAGGAGCCCTTTAACTATGCCACACACAGGAGCCCATAACTATGCCACATACAGGGGCCCCATAACTATGACACACAAGAGCCCCATAAATTATGCCACACCAAAGCCCCATAAATTATGCCTCACCTTGGAGCCCAATTAATTATGCCACACACACAGGCGTCCCATAATTATGCCACACACAAGCGCCCCATAATTATGCCACACAAAAGAGCCCCTTAATTATGCCACACATGGGGCCCAATAAATATGCCACACATGGGACAGCCATTAATTATGCGTCACACAGGAGCCCCACAAGGTGACAATTGTACAATTTGAAAACAATACATATCTATAAACAGACATCTCTCTATAACTAGTTGCATTTATACTTATTTGAATTATTTAATATTCTATTTAATACACGTTATTGAAAAATTGCATTCTTATTTTTTATTCCCTTCATCTGCACCCACATTGCACCTAAAGGACTTAACACAGCACCATACAGTACCCACAGAACTTGCCATGCACCTATATTGCACCCACAGCACTTGGCTTGCACTCATATTGCACCTACATGATTTGGCATGCCACAGTGTCACTTTGCCCCACAGAACTAGCCAGTGTCACTTTCCACATAGTACATGTTATTTTGCCCCACAGACCATGCCACAGCATCACTTTGCCAATTAAAATATGCCAGTATTTAACCCCTTGATATGCTAGGATTATTTTGCACCCCAATATGCCATTTAAAATGCCAGGATTTTGCCCCTCAATATGCTAGGAGTTTGCCCCCCAATATGCCATTTAATATGCCAGTATTTTGCTCTCAATATGCCAGGATTTTGCCCCCCAATATGCCAGGATTTTGTCCCTCAAAATGCCAGGAGTTTGCCCCCCCCAATATGCCATTTAATATGCCAGTATTTTGCTCTCAGTATGCCAGGATTTTTCCCCCCAATATGCCATTTAATATGCCAGGATTTTGCTCTCAATATGCCAGGATTTTGCCCCCAATATGCCATTTAATATGCCAGGATTTTACCCCCCCAATATGCCATTTAATATGCCATGATTTTGACCCCCAATATGCCATGATTTTGCCCCCCAATATGCCAGGATTTTGCCCCTCAATATGCCAGGATTTTGCCCCCCAATATGCCATTTAATATGCCAGGATTTTGCCCCCAAATATGCCATTTAATATGCCAGGATTTTGACCCCCAAAATGCCATTTAATATGCCAGGATTTTGCTCTCAATATGCCAGAACTTTGCCCCCAATATGCCAGGATTTTTCCCCTCAATATGCCAGGAGTTTGCCCCCCAATATCCCATTTAATATGCCAGTATTTTGCTCTCAATATGCCAGGACTTTGCCCCCAAATATGCCATTTAATATGCCAGGATTTTGCCCCCCAATATGCCATTTAATATGCCAGGATTTTGCTCTCAATATACCAGGATTTTTCCCCCAATATGCCATTTAATATGCCAGGATTTTGCCCCCCCCCCCCAATATGCCATTTAATATGCCAGGAATTTGCTCTCAATATGCCAGGATTTTGACCCCCAATATGCCAGGAATTTGCCCCTCAATATGCCAGGATTTTGACCCCCAATATGCCATTTAATATGCCAGGATTTTTCTCTCAATATGCCAGGACTTTGCCCCCAATATGCCATTTAATATGCCAGGATTTCCCCCCCCCAATATGCCATTTAATATGCCAGGATTTTGCTCTCAATATGCCAGGATTTTGACCCCCAATATGCCAGGATTTTGCTCCTCAATATGCCAGGATTTTGCCCCCCAATATGCCATTTAATATGCCAGGATCTTCCCCCCCAATATGCCATTTAATATGCCAGGATTTTGCCCCTCCAATATGCCAGGATTTTGCCCCCTAATATGCCATTTAATATGCCAGGATTTTGCCCCTCCAATATGCCAGGATTTTGCCCCCCAATATGCCATTTAATATGCCAGGATTTTGCCCCCAATATGGCATTTAATATGCCAGGATTTTGCCCCCCCCCCAATATGCCATTTAATATGTCAGGATTTTGCTCTCAATATGCCAGGATTTTGCCCCTCAATATGCCAGGATTTTGCCCCCCAATATGCCATTTAATATGCCAGGATTTTGCCCCTCCAATATGCCAGGATTTTGCCCCCAATATGCCATTTAATATGCCAGGATTTTGCCCCCCAATATGCCAGGATTTTGCCCCCCCAATATGCCAGGATATTGCCAATTAATATGCCAGGATTTAGCCCCCCAATATGCCAGGATATTGCCAATTAATATGCCAGGATTTAGCCCCCCAATATGCCAGGATATTGCCAATTAATATGCCAGGATATTGCCAATTAATGCCAGGGTATTCCCACTTAATGCCAGGGTATTCCCAGTTAATATGCCAGGATTTTGCCAATTAATATGCCAGGATTTTGCCCCTCAGTATGCTCGTTATGCCAACCTCCTCCCCCCTTCCCCAGCCAGTGCTTCAATAAAGTTTGTTTAAAAAAAAAGTTTCCACAAACTTTATTGATCCGAGCGGCTGGAGGGGAGCGCACAACGCTTCCCTCACAGCCACGGACCTGCACCGGGAGACAGCAGCAAGGAGGTAAGTTTTTGATTTTTTTTTTAATGCAGGGGGTGCCGGCAGCATGGGTGTCACCCCCACTGGCGGTGTCACCCCCACTGGCGGTGTCACCCGGTGCGGTCCAGACCCTCCTCGTGACGCCACTGCAGACGTGGCAAGACCCTGAGAGACAAATTAGTTGGGGTAGAATTTGCCCCGACTAAGGAAAAGATGCAACAAGATCCCTTTGGAGAAACAAAATATGACAACTTTTCATGTCTTTTTCGTGTAGCATGCACCTATATTCTGAAAGGAAACAGGTTTCAACATCCAGACAAAGACAAATGGTATGATTGAAAATCTTAATTCACGTGTGAGTCTACATATGTAGTATACATACTTACATGCCCCTGTAATCTGTACTATGTCGGTGAAACTATGCAAAAAAGGAAAGTAAGATACTCAAAACATAAGTCTACTATTACTACAAAAAAAAAATGGATTTACCACTTCCCTTGTATTTTGAGGAAGAGAAACATAGGATATCTGACTTAAGATTCTGTATAATTTAGCAGGTACCTAGAGCAAGACGGGGTGTTAATATCGAGAGGATCCTTTAACAAAGCATGGTGGATCCATGAGCTTGACACTATGACTCACAACGGGTTAAACAGAGAGATACATCTTATGCCGTTTCTATAATAGAATTACCTTCCCACTACTGTCTCCATGATATGGTTAAATAATAACTCATTTGTGGATTCTTTATATACTTTGCCAACTTTTCACTTGAAAATGGTTTGATTATTGAAAATGATTCATCTCTTTTCTTTGTTTTTCAGATAACATGAAAATCTATGGGTATAGCTGCATTTATTGGATCTTGTCTGAGTGTAATTGATATATATATATAGTATAATATGGTATACATTTGTAAAATAGAAACTCCTTGTATCATTTGTTTTTTACCATGCTTAGACTTGACCTAAAGTGGAGAGAGTGTTGTTTTTATGATCTCACACTGAATTATATGGCACTTTATAGTATTTCACCATGGGATTTATTACCCCTAAAAGTTAACATGAAATGTTATATATGTACAGTTTAAAATGTATCCATGTTTTGGGGCATTTTGTTTAAATGTTATATTGTGTGCATTATCACTTTAAATGCTACAAGCAAAACTTTTCCACTCTGATTGTTACACGCCCATTGACCTTTATGTTGTGTATCAATATGCACTTCATTCATTTATGTGTCATTGCTTGAGAAAGACCTATTTGGTCGAAACGTTGCCATTTGTTTCAGAATAAAATCCTTTTCACTTTGACAGTGCTGAGCTGCCCACTTTCATTTATACTGTGTGCATATGTGAATCAGTGTGGTGTGATTCTCTGTGTGTGATTTTCTGTCATGCATACAGTCCCATACACACAATCATGCATACACACATAAAGTCACATACACACACAGTCACACAAACAGAACCATACTCAGTCACATACATAAATGCACAGGTCCCACACCCTCACACACAGTCACAGAAAGCTTGCGAGCTGGGCCCTCTACCTCATGTCTCAGTTTGAAAATGTTTGTCAAATTTTGTTTGTAACTCCCCTTTTATGCTCTTTAGCAAGCGCTCTGTAAATTGTTGTATAAAAAAATTGTAATGTAATGTAATACAAAGTAACACAAAGTCACACAGTTTGAATGTGGTTTCAAAACCAGCCAGTGGCTGGCCTGGAAACAGGGAGGCCACTGATTGGCTGACTCTGACCCAGTGCACCTGCCACTGCACAGCTCAGCTGGGCAAAAACATTACTGGTTTTATATATCAAAAGTGTAAAATCCAAAATATAAAGGTAAAGGTAATAAATCTGCATGCTGATATATTCCTGCATTGTGCAGGGATTCTTACTTAGCTCTGCACTAAACAGAGAATAAACATTGTTTTGATTAGTTATATAGCATACATAGTTAGAGTGACAGCCTCAGTCATGATAGCTAAGGAAGCATCAAAGCCTTAAAACTCTTAAAAAGTACATGTCAGTTTATCCTCATACTAGGGCCACTAATGTTTTCACTTGTCTTTCTGTTAGAAGCACAAGTGAAAACATTTTAAGTGGCTCTTTAAGTTTAAATGTTATAAAATTAATTAAGTCTACACATGTGCTAGCTTTCGGGCTTGAAAATGAGTAGTTTAGGAGTTAAAATAAAATGAACATTTTTGAATCTGCTTCCAGATCCGGTCCTACTGCAGCACAGACCACAATGAAGTAGATGATGCATCTGCGTATGCACCTGGCATGCTGGGCAATCAGTGTCTGCTTCGCTATTCATTTAGACCAGACTTCTATTAGTAAACAGTTTAAAATATTGTTTAAACAAAGTTTTGGATTCATTTAAAAAGGAGCAAAGAAACCTAACACAAGCAAAAAATGTAATTCCCACAATAAACCAGTTGGTAATGTCTGCTCTCCAAAGTAAAATATATAGTTGGGTATGCATAATATTCAACATTAAGCACTTTTGTCTGAGTAGAGGGGAGTCTGGAAGAGTGCCAACTGGTTCAATTAAAATTAATTATTTTTATGACACATTATCAGCATTCTTTTGTGGTAGATTTTGTTTAATAAATCTAAAGACTTGATAATAAAAATAAGTGTTGTGGCTTATGAGTTCATTGTATACCCAGCTGGGTTGAGGAAATACACATATGTGTGATCTTATTTCCCTGGAGTGACTTTCTGGTCATTTTAAATGAAATGTTCTGCTTTATGTAAAATACAGGAATTTCTGCAGGAGTAATGACAAAACAGGCACCCATGGCTATGAAATACATATTTGAATCTTTTTTTAAAGAAGTTATTTATATTTGATCTTTACTCATATATATATTATAATAGTGTAATTGTGTAAATACACATTCATTGTAGCAGTAGTGTATCTTCCACAAGGCAAACAAGGCACTCCCCTAGGGCGCAATTTTCCAGAGGGCGGCACTTTGCCAGACCGTGTTAAATCCCACTTCTGGTGCTTCAAACATTTTTGCTCCCTCCCCCACTGTTTAGCAAGCTTTAGCTTCTTCCAATTAATCGGGGTGATTGGGGCATGGAATGGAAGTGGTGGGGGTCTGAAATGAGGGTGATGGTGGCATGTAATGGGGGTTATGGGGCATTTAGTGTGTATGCAGTGTGGGTGATGGGGGCATGTAATGGGGTGATTGAGCATTTAATGTGTGTGCAATTTGGGTGATGGGGCATGTAATGGGGTGATGGGACATGTCGTGGGTGATGGGGCATGTTGTGGGTGTGCAAGTTGGTAGGGGGGGTGCCCGAATTTTGTCTGCCTAGGGCAGCACAAAACCAAGATACACCACTGCATTGTAGGTGATCACTACTGCTTGTAAAGGCTGTAAGTTAATTAGTAAAAGATGTAAATAAATCCCATATTACCAGACATTTGTACTGTGTTTTGGGGTTTTGTTTTGAAGCAGTCATCAGTAATACCCTATATGTATCATGCTTATACATTTACATGTAAATAGTATTTACATGAAAAATTAATGTGAATAAGCACCTACTTACATAATAGCCAACAACTTTCTGTGAATAGCTTTTTTTTTTTATCACCGCACCAAGCACAATAACTGCAGCTTTCTGTATCTTCTACAAACCGCCAATTATAGATGCTGTCGTGGATGTACTGTTTTATTACATTTTATTTTACAATACAGTTAATATACTGAATTTCAAAAATTTACAAAATAGCTCAACTTTTAAAAACTTACCAGGTAAGAAAACGTTCTTAATATGTACAGCTTGGAGGAAAGACATGACAGGGGTATATGATAGAAACATTTAAATACATTAAGGGAATCAACACAGTTAAGGAGGAAAGTATATTTGAAAGAAGGAAAACTACCACAACAAGAGGACATAGTGTTAAATTAGAGGGGAAAAGATGTAAAAGTAATATCAGGAAATATTACTTTACTGAGAGGGTAGTGGATGCATGGAATTGCCTTCCAACGGAAGTGGTAGAGGTAAACACAGTGAAGAAATTTAACCATGCGAAAATTGGGCAGAACAGATGGGCCAAATGGTTCTTATCTGCTGACACATTCTGTGTTTATATGGAGTACATTTGGCACTATTAATATATTTAACACAGTGCTACATGGCATGTGGTTAAAGACACAAAAACTACAACATTAATAATATGATCACTTTAAAAACATAATTTTAAAGAAATACTTCAAGCTGGGTACTATGATCTTTATTTCACAGCAGGGGTGTCACTAGGGTTGGTGGCCCCCGGTGCGGAAACTCATGGTGTCACCCCCTGTATTTCCTCCAAAACAATGCCAGAATCCTTAGTAATGCCAGTTAGATGGCCTATTAACTATGCCACAGGCAGGAGCCCCATAGCTATGCCACACACAGGAGCCCCATAAATGATGCCACACCAGAATCCCATAAATTATGCCACACCAGAGCCCCATAAATTATGCCACACCAGAGTGCCCCATAATTATGCCACACACACAGGTGCCCCATAATTATGCCACACACACAGGTGCCCCATAATTATGCCACACAAAAGAGTCCCTTAATTATGCCACACAAAAGAGTCCCTTAATTATGCCACACATGGGGCCCAATAAATATGCCACACACAAGCGCCCCATAATTATGCACACATGGGACTGCCATTAATTATGCAACACACAGGAGCCCCATGAGGTGACAATTTTGCAATTCTAAAACAATACATATCTATACATACAGACAAATCTCTCTCTCTCTATAACAGCCAATTTGCCCAATTATATGCCAGTATAATTTTGTCATTAATAAGCCACAGCCAATTTGCCCATTAATGTGCCAGTATTATTGTGCCAGATGCCAATATCACTGTGCCATTAAGATGCCAGTATTATTGTGCCATTCATATGCCAGTAATATTGTGCAATTCAGATACCAGTAATATTGTACCATTCAAATACCAGTAATATTATGTCATTCAAATACCAGTAATATTGTGCCATTCAAATACCAGTCGTTTTGTGCCATTCAGATACCAGGAATATTGTGCCATTCAAATACCAGTAATATTGTGCCATTCAGATACCAGTAATATTATGCCATTCAGAGCCCAGTAATATTGTGCCAGTCAGATACCAGAAATATTGTGCCAGTCAGAGCCCAGTAATATTGTTACATTCAGATACCAGGAATATTGTGCCATTCAGATACCAGGAATATTGTGCCATTCAAATACCAATAATATTGTGCCATTCAGAGCCCAGTAATTGTGCCAGTCAGAGCCCAGTAATATTGTGCCAGTCAGATACCAGTTATATTGTGCCAGTCAGAGCCCAGTAATATTGTGCCAGTCAGATACTATTAATATTGTGCCATTCCAGTGCCATTCCGTTTTCTTCCTCCCCCCTTCCCCAGTACTTACCACCGGGCTGCTGCTCCGTGTCCCTGGCTGGACGTCTCCGTGCAGTGTTCCCTTCTGCACGGAGGAGGGAAACAGTCACATCTGGTCGCGTTCATTTTTTAATTTAAAAAAAAAAGAAATTTTTACGGCGGCTGATGTGGTGCGGGGGGATGCCAGCAGCACGGTGTCACCCCAGCTGGAGGTGTCACCCGGTTCGGTCTGTACCCCCCGCACCCCCCTCGGGACGCCACTTTTTCACAGGTCACATCCAAATGTATTACATTCTGTAGTGAAAAGTGGCAAAAAACAGTACGACACTTGATTTTGTCATGCCTAAGTTTCATGAAACTGAGTATTGTTTTTATGATCTGTAATCTTGGAAATCTTTCACCAGCCGATAGGATGAGGTATCAGTTAGGATGTTGGTTAAGCCATGGATTAGGTTTAGTTTTTAGTGTTAAATGTTAACTAAAGTTTGCTAAAATATGTCTAGAGTCATGCTTTCTAAGCTTGGCAAACACTATGAGTAAGCATTGCAACGCCCTTTAAACCTAGCTTTGCATCGGAAGGAAGGTGATTATCATTTCTCATCTCATATTCCATTCTCTTCCCTAATAGCAGTCAGCTAGCTCTGGTAGTTACAAGTTTTCTTTTTTTTTTTTCTGGATCTTGCTTTTTCAAGTCTTGTACTAGAAAAAAATGGAAAAGCCAGGTAGAGAAGACAAAAAGTACACAGATGTTCAATATTGTGCAGATAACACACTATTCACAAGCATGTTGACATTGATGGTAGAATGTGACTATGCTAATTCAATTAATGAATGAGTAATTCTCATCACCATATAAAAAAAAGTGTTGGGAAGTTAAAAAAAATGTTATGTGTAACATCAATTGGACCTTTCTTAAATATCCCAAAATGTTCATGTGCGGAAATGGTGCCTGGAAGTTCACGACCAATGCACACTGAGTAAACTCCCGACATTTGTCACCTTCGCCTTTTACATAGGCACACACAGCGTTAATGCCACTATTAGGCACATAATGCCCAGACGTGCTTCATATGCAGGAAAGTTACACAGAGGCGTGTACAAGGTCCTTAGAAAATCCCTGGTAAAAAAAAAAGTGATAACTGTATGGTGTAGCACATGGACCACTTCACAAACAAACTCCTCACTCATTCATATTTCTTGGCTCAAGGCTACTTTTTTAAAGAGAGCAAGAAATGTAGAGATTCTAGAAACGAAATATCAAGATGAATGACTCCCAGGCATGGACTCCCAGAGATAAAGGAGGCACTTGCCCCCTCACCATCCTTACCCTAGAAAATAAAACTGGCCCACTGGAGCACCAGGAAAGGGGGGAGACATAGTAGGCTGTTTATAATAGGTTAACTAGACACAGAGCAGAAAATACATCTGGCAGTGAGGGGAATACAGTAAAACAGTTTTTTTCCAGAGTAGTTTGCTCTGCTCTCTTCCTTCTCCCTGTAGATGGTCTCCTCCCCATTCACTCTAGCTGTTGCTACTTGACATTCATAGAGTCCCTGTTTGGGCAGAGATGCAGCCTGCATGTTCCAAATACAAGGTACATATATTGCACCGAGGATTAGTTAATACACCTGCTGTTGAGACTACATTTCCCATGTCTACATTACGTAAGTACTCGACAACTGGAGTGCAAAAATAAAGTGATTATATCAGTTTTAATTTGTGTTGCAGCTGCTGTGGAATGCACATCTCATGATTCACACACCACCATCTGCCCCTCAGACTTAGCCAATGCATCCCCCTATACTGCCATCTGCTGCCTCACACCGCCATCTGCCCCCAGACTTAGCCAATGCATCGCCTCACACCGCCATCTGCCCCCCAGACTAAAGCCAATTAATCCCCCCGCACTGCCATCTGCCCCCCAGACCTAGCCAATGCATTGCTTCACACCACAATATGCTCCCCAGACTTAGCCAATGCATCCCCCCACACAACCATCTGCCCCCAACCTTAACCAATACATCCCCACACACAACCATCTGCTTCCCAGACTTAGCCAATGCTGCCACCTACACAGCCATCTTGATGTTGAGCATACAGCACTACTGGTTGATTATAATGGGAAACCAAATTCAAACAGATGCACACACACCATCATTACTATGTAGGAAGACTGAGGCCTATGTTTAACGCTTTCCTGGTATTCCTGCATTATCTGCAAGAACTACCGCTACAATCGCTGGCACTGACATCTGTGCACCTGCAAGCCATAGATAAGTGCATTTAATTAAAGTGTTTCTACTATTTATATGCTCTATCAGTTATGACCACCATGTTCATTGCCAGATCTACATCTAACCTGGCCTAAACCCTGTGTCTACTGTTTGCACCGTGAGCATTGTGCTGGACAGGAATATAACCTATCATTATCATCACTATTTACTAAAGTCCTGGACATCCCTTTCCTGATATTTATTTGTTTCACCATCATGCAAGTCTGACCATTTGCTGAGACCTATCTTGCCACAGTGACTAATTTCACTCAGGTGTGAAAAGCCACTACTCACCTACACCAACTGGACCTAAACTTACCCTAGGCATTTTTCCTGTCACATCATAACCTTTGTTGCACTATACTGTAGAGCAAACGTTATTTTTATTGCACTGCCTGAATACCTCTGTAGGACATCGTCAAATACTTGCGGATGTCCCAAAGAAAGCCCTCACAATGTTCTGCTCCTAAATCATTACAAAAATTGAAACATAGCTGTTTTGATGACAGTGATGAAGCATCTCCAGTGTCTAAGGAATCTCCAATGGCTTCTCCGCTGAGACTCTCAGCTAGCCCACCTCCTGCGGCCCACAATGATCTCTCACGTGGCAGATATGGGGCAAAAAAGTGAATAAAACTATGTGGAATCTTTTCACTGAGCCGGACTCACTGAGATCTAGACCTCTGTTCACACACCGATGCAACAAATCAGAGCTAACCGCAACAATGACAAGTCTGGAAACTAGACAGGGTACTTTGGAAGATTATGTCGAGCAACTTAAGGGAGAATCAGCTGATCGGGCAACTGTTTACAGACCTTATTAGAGAAAATAATTAAATTTCGAAAAACTTGCAGCTTATCAATCTACCAGAGTATGTAAGGGCTGCCCCCTCACCACTACTCTTTAATATCTGCTTGAACCCATTGTTAAGTGCCCTATATAATTCTCAGAAACTTATTGCAATCACGGTGGGGTTGCAGTTTGTTAAGATCACAGATTTATGTGACTAACCCTGCTGTGAGGTTGAAGAGTAGGGAGCGTAGCGCAGGGTGGTGGGTAGGGAGTATGGTTGGCAAAAGAGGCAATTCCAAAAATGTCACAGCAATAGGGTTAGGCAAAAGAGTAGTCAGTTCCAGTCCAAATCACAAGAATGGGACTGAGAACAAACACCACAGCTCTACAAGCAAGCACTGAATAAGGTGGGTGTAGGGTTTTTTTAGGGCTGCTGATCAAGGACCTCTCCCCTTTACACCTGGGGACTGCCCCTGCACAAATTTAGTGAATAGATCCTCCACCCTCTTTTCCCTGCACCCTTGGTTTCAACCAATCATGTAGCATCTCTTGTGAGTAAGACTCGGCCCTAAATCTCATGGAAGTAGTTGCAGTCACCGTGAACCGTCAACTTGAAGCTTCGGCCTACCTCGCGATCACGCGAATGCGCGATGGCTGCAAACAGGTACAGCCGATGGATCTGGTTGTGAGGGTCCTTGGACCTGACAGACTCCCCCTGTACACGCAACCTTCGGGTGCGTTGAGAAGCTGGGCGTCCGGGGTGGAGCCTGTGAAAGACCGGATTTTAGCAGGAGCATGGAGATTGGCTACAGGTTCCCAGGTTCTTTCTTTGGGGATGTAGCCTTTCCAATGGATCAAATATTCAAGCCTTCCATGGTGAAGACGGAAGTCAAGAATCTTTTCTACCTCATATTCTTCTGATCCGCCAATGGATACTGGTGGAGGAGGCAGTGTTTGTCTTCGAGGGTAGGCACCTGGCCTCCATTTCTTGATTAAGGAGATATGGAAGACTGGGTGGATGCTCCAAGTATTAGGGAGTGACAATCGAACCGTGGCTGAACAACATAGGACAGTGATAGGAAATGGCCCTAGGAATTTTGGGCTGAGTTTGTGAGATGGCCCAGTTGCTTTGATGTGAGCAGAGGAAGGAAGGTGCAAGGATCCGATGTCTGTCTGTGTATTTTTTGTGATCTTGTTGGGCTTTCCTTAAGGTAAGGGGATCCATACGGAAAAAATGGCTGGCACTCCAGTTCCTGTGATAAATAAGCATGATTTAATCATGGGCTACAACGCAACAGAAAAATGGACAGAAACACATGAAGCGTTTCGAGTCTACTGACTCTTAATCATAAGTATTATGATTAAGAGTCAGTAATCATAAGTACAATACCAAGGTGATTCCATATTGATCACCTTGGTATTGTAGCTGCTAATTTGATGATTTGCATCGGCTAGAGCACCTTTGAAAAGTTCACAGTGGCAAGGTAACACTCCTTACTTTATTTGCCAGCTGCTGTCTCCTTGAAGGGAGACATACTGATGGTTCTCTATAGGTGATTATTATAGGCAAATTCTGCCAAGTGTAGTAATGGTAGCCAATTGTCTTGGAGATGGGTGATGTAGCATCCAAGATATTGTTTGAGTATCTGATTGACTCGCTCTGCCTGTCCATTAGTTTGAGTGTGGTAGGCTGAAGAGAGGAGGCGGTCTATCTGAAGTCCTTTACAGAACGCAGACCAAAATCTGATCGTGATTGGACACGTCTGTTGGATAAGATAGATCGAGGAAGACCATGGAGATGGACAATGGATTTCAGAAATAATTCAGCTGTCTCTGTGGCGTTGGGGTAAATGGGTTGTAGGGATAAAGTGTGCCATCTTGGTGAGGCAGTCGACTACCAGCATGATGGTATTGTGCTGAAGTGAGGGTGGTAGATCGACTATAAAATCAACAGTCAGGTCTTCCCAAGGTTGATCGGGAGTCGGTAGAGGTTGAAGGAGCCCGAGCGGTTTGGTACTTCTTCATTTGGAACCTGCGCAGATGGCACATGAACAGATGTAATTTTTCTCCAACCGGGCCACCAAAAGGATCTGTGGGCTAAATCAACTGTTTGTCTGAACCCCCCATGTCCTGCTAGAGGAGAATCATGTAAAGATTTCAAAACATTAGTCCTAACCTGGGGTGTTTTTTAATATCGGCCAGAAGAGAAGTGTGAAGAACGAGAAAGTGACTGTGTTGGAGAATTGTGTCACCTGTAGTAGATTTGGGGGTTGAAGGTTCGTATGGCCTAGACAGGGCGTCAGCCTTTATGTTCTTGGAACCAGGTTGATAGGTTAACCTGAATCGGGTGAAGAAGATAGCCCAGCGGGCTTGTCGAGGGCATAGCCTTTGGGCCTTTCTGAGATACTCCAGGTTTCGGTGGTCCGTAAACACTGTGACTGGATGGAGAGCTCCTTCTAACAAATGCCGCCATTTTTCCAATGCCAGCTTAATGGCAAAAAGTCCTTGATTGCTGACACTGTAATTGGTTTATGGTTGGTCAAGCAATGAGAGAAGAAGGACACCAGATGAAGGAAGTCTTTCTGTCCATGGCGTTGGGACATGACTGCTCCCACCCCATTCTCTGAAGCATCTACCTCCAGAAAATAAGGTTTTTGAGGGTCAGCAAGGACCAGTATGGGAGCATGAGTAAATTTATGTTTGAGAGTATTGACTGCTTTCTGGGCCTGCGGACCAACGGAATGGGGTATTCTTCTGGGTAAGTTGTGTTATGGGATGGATGATGCGTGATAAGCTGTTTATGGATCTTCGATAGAAGTTTTCAAACCCAACGAACCTCTGTACGGCTTTCACTGAATTGGGGATAGGCCATTGGAGAATGGAGGATACCTCCTTGGGATCCATATTTAAACGTTCCAGAGAGATCCCAAGGACTCCACTTTGGTGGTCTGCAGTACAGACAGAGCTTAGCCCTCCTTCTACGGACTTTCTCTGCTTCAGAGAGGGGTACGCGAGCAACTCCCAATTGCATAGGTTCATCTGTTCCAGTGCAAGAATGGGAAGGTGTGGTGGTAGAACTGGCAGAACGAGACAAAAACCTGGGATGAAGGAAGATATTGTGCTGAGCCATTCGCTCTTCTTTCCTCTCCCTTATTCATCTGTCCATTTGCGTGACTAAGTTAATCCAAGCATCTAATGAACCCAGGTTTTCGACTTGAGCTACTTCATCCTTCAGGGTTTCAGACAGACCCAGATGAAATTGATGAATAAGAGCGGGTTTGTTCCATTCGGTCTCCCCCACGGTTCTGTGGAAGTCAGCCACATAGTCTTTGACAGGACATTTGCCTTTTGTAACTTGGGTGGGGAACACTACTTTCCAAAATGGTGTGGCCTTCTGGTCTTTTCATATGTTACATTCCACTGCTATAGACATGTTTCTTGACCCTCTAAATAAAACAATTCTGGCCTTTCTGGATACTGTGGAACAACACTGAACTTTATCTATGCCTGTCTTCCAATATCAAACAGGCTATGTAACTTATGGCACTCAGTGACTTATAGGGATATGCATTACAAGGCGACCCTTGCAACAATTCAGAGTGGGTGTTGGAAATACAGACTTAATAAACAGGTCATTGGAAAGTTTATATTAGCCCTGCAATATGCGGTTTTTCTAGCTTTTCTAGTTTTTGCAAATTCTGTTGTCAATAATTAGTGTACCTTGGAGAGAGTTCAGAGAAGAATCTGCTCATGGATTGCAGGATAAATCCAACCAGGAATGGTTAAAGCATCTTAACATGTATATTTTGGAAGAAAGACGAGACAGAGAATTTAATTAAAAGAACAAAAATGACCACAACAAGAGGACATAGTATTACTTTACTGTGTTAGTAGGTGCAACCCTGATATTTCGTTCATTTTTGCCAGAGAATCTAACCCAATGACAGATACATGTTAAATATAAAACCCTAGGGCAGTCCTGCATTGCAGATATCTGTAAATCCATGCTGTTCTTCAGCTGCAGAATGCATTGCAAGCTTAACTGGAAAGTAATTTTACTTAAAATATCTTAAATAATACAGTTAAATAAGCTCAACTACTGTAAAGAATATAATAATTGCTGTCTTTCGTGAGTTAAAGGAGCACACACCCCATTGGAAAAAAATGTAACATACCACCACAAGCCTTTTTTTTTATTTCAGTTGGCTGGGCTTACATGCAAGCAACATAACATTATGATGTATTTGGTATACTTCTTTAAACAAAAACATTTGTCCTCCTGCTGTGAACGTGTTTAAACATATATTTGACAGTTTCTGTATTTTCTCTATTTAAATATTATTGCTTTTTATCATCCATCTATAATACACAAACATGTATTCCAGGAGCTTATTTTGAAGTCTATGAGACAAAATACCAATTACATGAACCAATATATAACACTCATTGTGAGTAGCATACATGCTCCAGCAATAATAGTCACAGTTCCTTTATTTACAACTCATTGCTGCTGCCCCCAGGCTAACAATGCCATTTGTGCAACCATTTTTGGCTAATTGCAGATTTAAGAGCTTACTCCTCAATCTTTATGTCAAGAAAATGTATACATTTAAAGTAGGACAGTACAGGACATATGGTTGCTGCTTCGGTCATACGCAGTTGTTTTAGTAGGTGTCAGAAATAGTTGCTAAACATTTTCATCTAGTGTATGAATGCTGAAAAAATGAACAGCATGTTCGGAACTGACGAAAAAGGGTAAAGAAATAGGATGAGCAATTCTGAGAAGTTCTAATAGACACACTTTGTGAAAATGTGAACATATCCTCTATAATAATCCTCAAGTGTCTCTGCGTCCAGTCCCTGTGTCCGTGGGATTGCGCTACTGCGCATGTGCCCCACGGACAGCCGTTGGGACTTGGAGCGCAGAGACTTCGGTCAGAACAGGTGTTCTGACAGATTTCTCGAGCAAATTCTCCTGCGCAATCGCAGGAGAATTTACTCATTGCGCATGCGCACAAAGTTATAGCTGATCACTCAGCTGTAACTTTGAAAAGATTGCGCATGCGCGAGCGGAGTGACGCTACCCACCTCCCGCCCCCTTCACACCACACTAAGGTGGTAAGTAACACGGGGGGGGGGGTATGGGGGCAACACAGGGGCAAGCACCCTGGCGAGAGGGGAGCCTTGAGGGGTGCCTCATCTTGATGGGAGTTGTGATCCCCCTGCTGCATCAATAATACAGCAGGAGGATCACAACTCCCATCAAGATGAGGCAGCCCTCAAGGCTCCCCCCTCACCAGGGTGCTTGCCGCTATGTTGCCCCCTTATGTCCCCCCCCCGTCCACATATGTTCTAGCGCCCCGTTAATTTAACGGGTTTAAGGTCTAGCAGGGGCGTACCTAGAGCATTTGGCACCCGGGGCGGACCCTGCGTTTGGCACCCCCCCCCCCCCCATAATAAAAATGTAAGAAAACACCCACAATTCTTTCAATGTTTGAAAATTGTACAATTATAGATACCAGGAATAGTGTGCCATTCAGAGCCCAGTAATATTGTGCCAGTCAGATACCAGTAATATTGTGCCAGTCAGATACCAGTAATATTGTGCCAGTCAGAGCCCAGTAATATTGTGCCAGTCAGATGCCTGTAATATTGTGCCAGTCAGAACCCAGTAATGTTGTGCCACTCAGAGCGCAGTAATGTTGTGCCACTCAGAGCCCAGTAATAGTGTGCCAGTCAGAACCCAGTAATATTGTGCCAGCCAGAGCCCAGTAATATAGTGCCAGTCTGTGCCCAGTATTAGTGTGTCTGTCAGTGCCCAGTAATATTATGCCAGTCATTGCCCAGTAATATTATGCCAGTCATTGCCCAGTAATATTGTGCCAGTCAGAACCCAGTAATAGTGTGCCACTCAGAGCCCAGTAATAGTGTGCCAGTCAGAACCCAGTAATATTGTGCCAGCCAGAACCCAGTAATATTGTGCCAGCCAGAACCCAGTAATATTGTGCCAGTCTGTGCCCAGTAATAGTGTGTCTGTCAGTGCCCAGTAATAGTGTGTCTGTCAGTGCCCAGTAATATTATGCCAGTCAGTGCCCAGTAATATTATGCCAGTCATTGCCCAGTAATATTATGCCAGTCAGTGCCCAGTAATATTATGCCACTCAGAGCCCAGGAATATTATGCCAGTCAGTGCCCAGTAATATTATACCACTCAGAGACCAGGAATATTATGCCAGTCAGTGCCCAGTAATATTATGCTAGTCATTGCCCAGTAATATTATGCCAGTCATTGCCCAGTAATATTATGCCAGTCATTGTCGAGAAATATTATGCCAGTCATTGTCCAGTAATATTATGCCAGCCAGAGCCCAGTAATATTATGCCAGTCATTGTCCAGTAATATTATGCCAGCCAGAGCCCAGTAATATTATGCCAGTCAGTGCCCAGTAATATTATGCCAGCCAGAGCCCAGTAATATTATGCCAGTCAGAGCCCAGGAACATTATGCCAGTCAGTGCCCAGTAATACTATGCCAGTCAGTGCCCAGTAATATTATGCTAGCCAGAGCCCAGTAATATTATGCCAGTCAGTGCCCAGTAATATTATGCCAGTCAGTGCCCAGTAATATTAAGCCAGCCAGAGCCCAGTAATATTATGCCAGTCAGAGCCCAGGAACATTATGCCAGTCAGTGCCCAGTAATATTATGCCAGTCAGTGCCCAGTAATATTATGCCAGCCAGAGCCCAGTAATATTATGCCAGTCAGAGCCCAGTAATATTATGCCAGTCAGTGCCCAGTAATATTAAGCCAGCCAGAGCCCAGTAATATTATGCCAGTCAGTGCCCAGTAATATTAAGCCAGTCAGTGCCCAGTAATATTAAGCCAGCCAGAGCCCAGTAATATTATGCCAGCCAGAGCCCAGTAATATTATGCCAGTCAGAGCCCAGTAATATTATGCCAGTCAGTGCCCAGTAATATTAAGCCAGCCAGAGCCCAGTAATATTATGCCAGTCAGAGCCCAGTAATATTATGCCAGTCAGTACCCAGTAATATTATGCCAGTCAGTGCCCAGTAATATTAAGCCAGCCAGAGCCCAGTAATATTATGCCAGTCAGTGCCCAGTAATATTAAGCCAGTCAGTGCCCAGTAATATTAAGCCAGCCAGAGCCCAGTAATATTATGCCAGCCAGAGCCCAGTAATATTATGCCAGTCAGAGCCCAGTAATATTAAGCCAGCCAGAGCCCAGTAATATTATGCCAGTCAGAGCCCAGTAATATTATGCCAGTCAGAGCCCAGTAATATTAAGCCAGTCAGATGCCCAGGAATATTATGCCAGCCAGAGCCCAGTAATATTATGCCAGCCAGAGCCCAGTAATATTATGCCAGTCAGAGCCCAGTAATATTAAGCCAGCCAGAGCCCAGTAATATTATGCCAGCCAGAGCCCAGTAATATTATGCCAGTCAGAGCCCAGTAATATTATGCCACTCAGAGCCCAGGAATATTATGCCAGTCAGTGCCCAGTAATATTAAGCCAGTCAGTGCCCACTAATATTAAGCCAGTCAGTGCCCAGTAATAGTGTGCCACTCAGAGCCCAGGAATATTGTGCTTGTTTAAACCCACCCTCCTCCCCCCCTTCCCCATGACTTACCGAGGCTGGTCTCTGCTCCCGGACGCCTCCTCCATGCAGTCTTCTCTTCCCTCCTGCACGGAGGAGGGAAACACAGTCGCCGGATGTGACGTATCGTCACATCCGGTCGGTGTGATTTAGAAGATTCGGCCGCCTGAACACAAAAAAAAAAAAAAAGGTAAGCAGCGCGGGGGATGCCGGCAGCACCGGTGGCACCCCCCTACTCAGTGGCACCCGGGGCGGGCCGCCCCCCCCGCCCCCCCCTTAGTACGCCACTGAGGTCTAGTAATATAATAAACAATATTTGGTATCTGTGATAAGAAATCTTCTACATTTAGGTAGTTCACCAATGTACATGTAGGGATAAAAGAAACAGAATAAACATAGTGCGATCTGTCTGATATCATAACTCTCTCTTACCAAAAAATGAAAAGGTTTTATTTTTTTTATTTTGTTTTTTATTTTAAAAATTATTTATTATTGTTGATTTCAGGTACGTCTCTTGTTTTGTTATGTGACAGTATTTAATAAAATATGTAACTAAACATGTGTTTATGGTATCTTCTTGATAATTTGAAGATACTATACATCTTTATAAAGTTCACAGATTTAGCCTGTTATTGTACCATTTTCATGTTCCCAGATACCATTATTCTCTGGGGAGGAAAAATCTCAACGATACTGCTGTGAAGAAACATATACTGAAGATTTTCTCAGATGATTAATCTTTCCTAAACTGATACATGTTACTTTTTTGTGGTCAAAAGGACGATAAAGCCAGATCGTGTGGCGAATAGAGGGATTAGATAACATAACAGTGAATAACAATAAAACTATTACCTACCATCTGTCAACTCAGAACTCATTTTATGTTTCAGGGATTAAACTGCTCATTAAATTGAACCTGTGGATAGCCATTATAACTATTAGTATGCAGAAAAGGTGGTGGCTGTAAGTTTTTGTTAGTACCCAGAATAAATGGTTAAATTCTATAATACAATTTCACTAGCTTGTAGCCCTGCAATAGCACTAGACATTAAGAAGTCATCATGCACAAAATGATTATATTGTATATGGATATGGAAAAGAGAAGTTAGTAGAGTTGAGCGGACACCTGGATGTTCGGGTTCGGCGGGTTCGGACGAACTTCGGAAAAAAGTCCGGGTTTGGGGTCGAACTTGACCCCGAACCCGGACCCCATTGAAGTCAATGGGGACCCGAACTTTTGGCCACTAAAATGCCTCTAAAAAAGTCCTGGAAAGGGCTAGAGGGCTGCAAAATGAAGTAAAATGTGGGTGAGTGTCCCCATTCATACGAATATACGAATAGGTCAATTGACCTATTCGTATGAATGGGGACTCTATTTCGGTTTATAGAAAGCCAATAGCCATGTAATGCTATTGGCTTTCTATAAACCAAAATAGAGTCCCCATTCATAAGAATAGGTCAATTGACCTATTCTTATGAATGGGGACTCTATTTCGGTTTATAGAATAGCAATAGCATTACATGTATTCCATAAACCGAAAGTCTATAAACCGAAAGACATCCGGTTTATAGACTTTCGTTTTATAGAATACATGTAATGCTATTGCTATTCTATAAAAAGAAAGTCTATAAACCGAATGTCGTTCGGTTTATA
Organism: Pelodytes ibericus; assembly: GCA_036172795.1. Lineage (NCBI taxonomy): Eukaryota > Metazoa > Chordata > Amphibia > Anura > Pelodytidae > Pelodytes > Pelodytes ibericus. The sequence goes on from CM069859.1 coordinate 66,641,572, forward strand.
GACTTTCAGCTTATGGAATACATGTAATACTATTGGCTTTCTATAAACCGAACTAGAGTCCCCATTCATAAGAATTTCTTATGAGATAGCCAGTTATGGTTGTAAACCTGTCTTGACCCATGGCTTCCCATTGACAACAAATATCTCCTGAACTATGTTTAGCCCTCATTGCCAATAAGTCTACCGTTTTTGGCTAGCCATGGTACAGGAAAGCTCCTATCAGAATATGGTTAGCCAGTCACTGATGTTATACATGGAATATAATCATAGAATATGTGCCATTTTATTGTTTGATGAAAGGAGTGAAGGAAAAACCTTGATTCAATCGATTGGGAGAGAGAATATTGACCTGGTAGATCCAATAGAACTCGCGTTGGATCAATCTGATTTTGAGGTTGCCAGCACTTTGGCCCAGATATGTCTAACAATAGGGGTATCTTTTTCATTTAATATATTATTGAAATGTCGTTTTTATCTCCTTAGCTCCCGGAATGTCTTTCCAATATATTGTATTCCACAAGTGTCTAGGTCAGGGGTCCTCAAACTTTTTAAACAGGGTGCCAGTTAACTGTCCCTCAGACCGTTGGAGGGCCGGACTATAGTAAAAACAAAAACTATGAACAAATTCCTATGCACACTGCATATATCTTATTTTGAAGTGAAGAAACAAAACGGGAACAAATACAATATTTAAAATTAAGTAAAGTTAAATCAACAAACTTACCAGTATTTCAATGGGAATAGTGTGCCAGTCAGATGCCCAGGGATATTATGCCAGTCAGAGTCCAGTAATATTATGCCAGTCAGAGCCCAGTAATATTGTGCCAGTCAGATGCCCAGGAATATTATGCCAGTCAGTGCCCAGGAATATTATGCCAGTTAGATTCCCAGGAATATTATGCCAGTCAGATGCCCAGGAATATTATGGCAGTCAGATGCCCAGGAATATTATGCCAGTCAGAGCCCAGGAATAGTCTGCCTGTCAGATGCCCAGGAATATTATGCCATTCAGATGCCCAGGAATAGAGTGCCAGTAAGAGCCCAGGAATATTATGCCAGTCAGATGCCCAGGAATATTATGCAAGTCAGAGCCCAAGAAAATTATGACAGTCAGATACACAGGAATAGTGTGCCAGTCAGATGCCCAGGAATAGTGTGCCAGTCAGAGCCAAGGAATAGTGTGCCAGATGCCCAGGAATATTATGCCAGTCAGATGCCCAGGAATAGTGTGCCTGTTAGATGCCCAGGAATATTATGCCATTCAGATGCCCAGGAATATTATGCCATTCAGATGCCCAGGAATAGTGTGCCAGTCAGATGCCCAGGAATATTATGCCATTCAGATGCCCAGGAATAGAGTGCCAGTAAGAGCCCAGGAATATTATGCCAGTCAGATGCCCAGGAATATTATGCCAGTCAGAGCCCAAGAAAATTATGCCATTCAGATGCCCAGGAATAGTGTGCCAGTCATATGCCCAGGAATAGAGTGCCAGTAAGAGCCCAGGAATATTATGCCATTCAGATGCCCAGGAATATTATGCCATTCAGATGCCCAGGAATAGAGTGCCAGTAAGAGCCCAGGAATATTATGCCAGTCAGATGCCCAGGAATATTATGCCAGTCAGATGCCCAGGAATAGTGTGCCATTCAGATGCCCAGGAATAGTGTGCCAGTCAGATGCCAAGGAATATTATGCCATTCAGATGCCCAGGAATAGTGTGCCAGTCAGAGCCCAGGAATAGTGTGCCTGTCAGATGCCCAGGAATATTATGCCATTCAGATGCCCAGGAATATTATGCCATTCAGATGCCCAGGAATAGTGTGCCATTCAGATGCCCAGGAATAGTGTGCCAGTCAGATGCCCAGGAATAGTGTGCCTGTCAGATGCCCAGGAATATTATGCCATTCAGATGCCCAGGAATATTATGCCATTCAGATGCCCAGGAATAGTGTGCCAGTCAGATGCCCAGGAATATTATGCCATTCAGATGCCCAGGAATAGAGTGCCAGTAAGAGCCCAGGAATATTATGCCAGTCAGATGCCCAGGAATAGTGTGCCAGTCAGATGCCCAGGAATAGAGTGCCAGTAAGATCCCAGGAATATTATGCCAGTCAGATGCCCAGGAATATTATGCCATTCAGATGCCCAGGAATAGAGTGCCAGTAAGAGCCCAGGAATATTATGCCAGTCAGATGCCCAGGAATATTATGCCAGTCAGATGCCCAGGAATAGTGTGCCATTCAGATGCCCAGGAATAGTGTGCCAGTCAGATGCCAAGGAATATTATGCCATTCAGATGCCCAGGAATAGTGTGCCAGTCAGAGCCCAGGAATAGTGTGCCTGTCAGATGCCCAGGAATATTATGCCATTCAGATGCCCAGGAATAGTGTGCCAGTCAGATGCCCAGGAATATTATGCCATTCAGATGCCCAGGAATAGTGTGCCAGTCATAGCCAAGGAATAGTGTGCCAGATGCCCAGGAATAGTATGCCAGTCAGATGCCCAGGAATAGTGTGCCTGTCAGATGCCCAGGAATATTATGCCATTCAGATGCCCAGGAATATTATGCCATTCAGATGCCCAGGAATAGTGTGCCAGTCAGATGCCCAGGAATATTATGCCATTCAGATGCCCAGGAATAGAGTGCCAGTAAGAGCCCAGGAATATTATGCCAGTCAGATGCCCAGGAATATTATGCCAGTCAGATGCCCAGGAATAGTGTGCCATTCAGATGCCCAGGAATAGTGTGCCAGTCAGATGCCAAGGAATATTATGCCATTCAGATGCCCAGGAATAGTGTGCCAGTCAGAGCCCAGGAATAGTGAGCCAGTCAGATGCCCAGGAATATTATGCCAGTCAGATGCCCAGGAATAGTGTGCCAGTCAGATGCCCGGGAATAGTGTGCCTGTCAGATGCCCAGGAATATTACGCCATTCAGATGCCCAGGAATATTATGCCATTCAGATGCCCAGGAATAGTGTGCCATTCAGATGCCCAGGAATAGTGTGCCAGTCAGATGCCCAGGAATAGTGTGCCTGTCAGATGCCCAGGAATATTATGCCATTCCGATGCCCAGGAATATTATGCCATTCAGATGCCCAGGAATAGTGTGCCAGTCAGATGCCCAGGAATATTATGCCATTCAGATGCCCAGGAATAGAGTGCCAGTAAGAGCCCAGGAATATTATGCCAGTCAGATGCCCAGGAATAGTGTGCCAGTCAGATGCCCAGGAATAGTGTGCCTGTCAGATGCCCAGGAATATTATGCCATTCATATGTGCAGGAATATTATGCCATTCAGATGCCCAGGAATAGTGTGCCAGTCAGATGCCCAGGAATATTATGCCATTCAGATGCCCAGGAATAGAGTGCCAGTAAGATCCCAGGAATATTATGCCAGTCAGATGCCCAGGAATATTATGCCAGTCAGAGCCCAAGAAAATTATGCCAGTCAGATGCCCAGGAATAGTGTGCCATTCAGATGCCCAGGAATATTATGCCATTCAGATGCCCAGGAATAGTACAGTGCTCGTTATACCTCCCTCCTCCCCCCCCTTCCCCATCACTTACCTCCAGCTGCTGTGTCCCCGGCCGGACGTCTCGCGCAGTGTTCCCTCCTCCCTGCACGGAGGAGGGAAACAGTTACCGGGTCCGGATGTGACGAAACGTCACATCCGGTTGCGGTGATTTTTTTTAATTTTTTTAGTTTTCCTGCAGCCGCATCTTCTGCCGCTGCAAGAAAAAAAAAAAAGGTAAACAGCGGGGAGCGGGGGTGCCAGCAGCACCCCCCGCCGGCCGGATAAATGTGCTCGGCGGGCCGCATGTGGCCCGCGGGCCGTAGTTTGAGGACCCCTGGTCTAGGTATATCACATTTGTGGTTTTGAATTAATGGTTGTATTAATTTCGAAGGTCTGGATGTCATCATAATTATTGAATGATTTTTTTGGTGCTCAAAAAGAGTGCTTAGTTGGAGTCTGTAGTCAGGATATAGCCTGTCAAGGTGGCTATGCGCGATAATGTCTTGCAAGTTAGGACCCCTTCTCATAACTATAGAGACATATTTGGACAGCACTTTCACTAGATGCTTTCTTCCTTCAAGATAGACCAAAATTGATCCAAGATTTTTATAACATATTTCCAACTGGCATCAAAAGTGCCAGTGCATCTGACAGCGGTTGTACTCTGTTTTCTATATGAGAGGGCCACTAGATCTTCTCAGGTTTTTTTTTTTGCCAATGCTAGGCTTTTTTAAAAAGTTTTTTGTATCTATTTTACCAGAATCTCTGGCAAAATTTCTCGCTTTGATTTTAAAATCCAGCCCATCAGAGCAGTTGAGCCGAAGTCTCAAATATGTTCCAGTTTAGATGCCTCTTTAAAGTGGCACAGTTTAGAAAATGTTGCATTGTAGGAGTTTATTAATTGAAGTAGGTTTACTATAAAGTGTAGTGCTGAGTTTGAGCCTATCATCAAGGGAATCCATTGTTCAAGTCCTTTTGTGACATTGTCAAATTATGTAATTCCCATAGAGGTGGCAACCCCTGGCTACCAGTTAAATATTCTATCCCTAGGGGACTGAATGAAGGTTTTTCCTGCACACTTTTATGAAACAAAAATAAAACTCACATTCTGCATTGTGTCCAACACACCTTATAAAATTTTTTTTTTATTTTTTCAGTATTTTCACGCACATGCCCAGGTACACAGACAAGTCTCTATGCTGCCTATCTCACGCTCCCCATCGCCGGGGATCACGTGAACTTCCGTGATGAGCATAGCGGGGAGTGTAAGAGATGACTGGAGACAGAGCAGCAGGAAGGTTAGTACTCGGGAGGGAGGGGGGGTAACAGTATTTTTTGGCCATATTAATTGTGGCATATTAGAGGGAATATTAATTGTGGCATATTACTGCGCAAATTAATTGTGGAATATTTGTAGGCATACCAATAGTGGCATATTATTGGGCATATTATTGGGCATATCAATAGTGGCATATTATTGGGCATATTATTTGTGGCATATTAGTGGGCATACTAATAGTGGCATATTAGGCATAGTAATTGTGGCATATTAGTAGGCATACCAATAGTGGCATATTAATTGTGCCATATTGGTGGACATACCAATAGTGGCATATTATTGGGCATATTAGTGGGCATACTAATAGTGGCATATCATTGGGCTTATTAATTGTGGCATATTAGTGGGCATATTAATTGTGGCATAATAATGGCATATTAATGGGCAGACTAACAATGGCATATTAACGGTGAAATTGTCTGTGATATATTTATGGGAAAATTAACTATGGTATACTAATGGGCATATTGGCTGTGGAATATTAATGGGAAGCATAACAGTGCCATACTAATGGCCAAACTAACAGTGGCACATTAATGGGCATATTGTCTGTGGCATATTAATGGGCAATCAGGGGCATAGTATTGGGCATATTGGCTGTGGCATATTAATGGGAAAATAGTGGCATATTAATGGGCAACCTGGCTGTGAGCATACATTGGCAAGACTGGTTGTAGAATGTCAAGTCTGGGGGTGTATTAACAAGTCTGAGGTGCAGATTGACAGGTCTGAGGGGCAGAGTGGCAAGTTTGGGGATGCATTATCAAGTCTGTGTGGCAGATTGGCAAATATGGGCACAGAATGGCAAGTCTGAGGGGGATATTGGCAAATAAAAGGAAATAAAAACAATGCATTTTCTCAATCATAGGTTTTATTAAATATGGAAAAAACTGTTTTATTATTGTGAATTATTAATTACAAGTAAAACTTTTTTTCATGTACAGTCATCTTTTATTTACTGGGGGTCTCACATTACTTGTAGCCCAGGGGCCTACAATGTCTTAATCCGGCTCTGCCTACATGTGGCTCATCCACCACAGTATGAATATTCCTTAATTTATTATATTAAATATTTTCCTTCAGGCCCCTGATGAAGCCACAGATTCTGTAGGCACAAAGCAGTGAAACGTGCTTTGGGTGACTTCCTTTTCACAGTGTTGCCTCACAGTGTTGACAATATTCAAAAAAGGGCTGAAGGTCAGAAACTATAAATTGGATGCCTGCGAGCTTGACATCTTTCGTGAGAGATTATGTTCAAGAATAAATTTCATGCAACAATAAGTATTAACAGAAGTCAAAATGGTTTCATGAAGGATAGGTCAAGTAAAACTAAGTTAATTGTGTCATATGAAGAAGTGATTAAAATTATAAATGAAACTATTGATACAGTGCCACAAAGATGATCACTACACATATTAGAAAAGGTAGACTTAGGCGAAAAAAATTGTAGTTGAACAGAGAACTAGCTTACAAAGAAAAAAAGTAGAGAGTTGTTGTTATTTTAAACACCTCAAATTGCTTAAAGGTAAATTTTAATGTAAAGCATTAGATTAATAATCTTGCATGAGGCAATTAAAGCCATATGTTAGTGTTTGCAGATGATACAACATTTTGGAGGGAAATACGACTTAACTGGTTACTGTCCTGCATCAATATTTGAGGTTGAGGTACTGAGCAAGCAAATAAATATTGATAAATGGAAGTGTTGCAATTTAGCTGAGGTGAATAATTCAATAACTAAGAAAGATTTGTGGATAATTGCTGATCACAGACTTAGCAACATTATGCAATGTAAAGCAGCTGATTCAAAGGCTAGCACAATTTTGTCATGTAAAAAACATTTATTGGGCCTGATTCAATGACACAAAACATCACTAATTACTGTTTTTTAACTGAAATTTTTCTTTTTCAATGGCATAAAATAAATTAACTCAGGTCATTGAATAGACTCCATTAACAGGGGGAAAATATAATTTAGTTTTTGTAGAAATCCCCAGTAAGACTTTTGAATTTATCTTCAGTTTTGGGCAATAGTTCTCAAACAAAATAAATGCAAAAAGTACAAAGACAGGTTACAAAGTTATTCAGGGTAAAGCAGGGCCGGACTGGCCCACCGGGATACCGGGAAAAATCCCGGTGGGCCGCCTGCCCCGGGGCCGCCTCGGCCACTAAAATTGAAGAATTCGGCTGCTGCAGCATCCGGCCGCAGCAGGCGAATTTCTTAAAGCGGCGACGGCCGCCGAATTGCTTAAAGTGGCACCGCCACTTTAAGCAATTCGGCGGCCGTCGCCGCTTTAAGAAGTTCGCCTGCTGCCGCCGAATGCTGCAGCAGCAGTTCCGGCGGCGGGATGGGAAGTAGAAACCAAGGTGAGTGAGACATACAGGGGGAAGGGGGTGAAAGACACTACAGGGGGGGGGGGGTGAAAGACACTACAGGGGGGGGGGGTGAAAGACACTACAGGGGGTGTGTGAAAGACACTACAGGGGGGGTGAAAGACACTACAGGGGGGGTGAAAGACACTACAGGGGGGAGGGGGTGAAAGACACTACAGGGGGGGGGTGAAAGACACTACAGGGGGGGGTGAAAGACACTACAGGGGGGGGTGAAAGACACTACAGGGGGGGGTGAAAGACACTACGGGGGGGGTGAAAGACACTACAGGGGGGGGTGAAAGACACTACAGGGGGGGGGGTGAAAGACACTACAGGGGGGGGGGTGAAAGACACTATAGGGAGAAGGGGGGTAAAAGACACTACAGGGGGAAGGGGGTGAAAGACACTACAGGGGGGGTGTGAAAGACACTACAGGGGGGGGGTGTGAAAGACACTACAGGGGTGTGTGTGAAAGACACTACAGGGGGGGGTGAAAGACACTACAGGGGGGGTGAAAGACACTACAGGGGGGGGTGAAAGACACTACAGGGGGGGTGAAAGACACTACAGGGGGGGGTGAAAGACACTACAGGGGGGGTGAAAGACACTACAGGGGGGGGTGAAAGACACTATAGGGAGAAGGGGGGTAAAAGACACTACAGGGGGAAGGGGGTGAAAGACACTACAGGGGGAAGGGGGGGTGAAAGACTCTACAGGGGGAAGGGGGGGGTGAAAGACTCTACAGGGGGAGAGGAGGGTGTGAAAGACTACAGGGAGAAGGGGTGAAAGACACTACAGGGGGAGGGGGTGAAAGACACTAAGGGGGAAGGGGGGAAGAGAGATGCCACAGAAAGGACACACAGAGAGAGAGACGCCACAGAAAGGACAGAGAGAGACGCCACAGAAAGGACAGAGAGAGAGAGAGACGCCACAGAAAGGACAGAGAGAGACGCCACAGAAAGGACAGAGAGAGAAAGACGCCACAGAAAGGACAGAGAGAGAGAGACGCCACAGAAAGGATAGAGAGAGAGAGAGAGAGACGCCACAGAAAGGACAGAGAGAGAGAGAGAGACGCCACAGAAAGGACAGAGAGAGAGAGAGAGACGCCACAGAAAGGACAGAGAGAGAAAGACGCCACAGAAAGGACAGAGAGAGAGAGACGCCACAGAAAGGACAGAGAGAGAGAGAGAGACGCCACAGAAAGGACAGAGAGAGACGCCACAGAAAGGACAGAGAGAGAGAGAGACGCCACAGAAAGGACAGAGAGAGAGAGAGAGACGCCACAGAAAGGACAGAGAGAGAGAGAGACGCCACAGAAAGGACAGAGAGAGAGAGAGACGCCACAGAAAGGACAGAGAGAGAGAGAGACGCCACAGAAAGGACAGAGAGAGAGAGACGCCACAGAAAGGACAGAGAGAGAGAGAGACGCCACAGAAAGGACAGAGAGAGACAGGATACAGGATATGTCTCACACACTGCCCTGATATATACTTCTGCACAGGGCAATTCATATAACTCTGTGTACATACTGGAGGTATATATATTGCCCTAGACAGGCTTATATATCAGTCTTATCTATAAATAATACACTGTTCAGATGTGCTTTTGAAAATGCATGATTTTCCCTTCTATGAACAAAAAAATTATATTATGCTATGGGCTGCTTTAAAAATCTTATGCGATGGGGCTGGTATATAAATTTTTTCCAGGGCTGGTTTTTGTTCCCAGTCCGGCCCTGGGGTAAAGCAATAGTAATATTTTATTTAATTTCAAAATATCTGCTTCATTAATATCTGCTATGTTCATCAAAGTTAATAATGCTTACCTTACTCAGTAAATCTATCTTATTTTTTATAATGTTGCCTGCTAATTAATTTATGCCCTGGTATTAGAAGAAGTAGTGAGAAAAATGAAGGTGAATTATGCAGCACATGAAAGAAAAGGCAAACAAAAAATGGTTTCTGGGAAATCTAAAGATAAATCTGAGAAATTGAGAGTTTATTTAATGCAAGTAAAAAAAAAAGAGATACAAAAGAATAACAAAAAAATGTGATTAAAATATGGTGTCTCAAAAATCCACAAAAAATAAAATCATTTTTTGTGTGCTAGTCAAAGAATTTTGTGCAAATTGTGCAAAATGTGGTAATTTTTTCTCACTCATAGATATGTACCACAAACATTCCCCACAATTATAGTATTCAATAGTTTAAAACTAGACATCGGTATTATTATATGTGTTACTCTCTTTGAGAACGCATTGTTCCTATATGGTCATAAAAATAAAAAAAGTGTTTTTTTTTTAATATCTGACAGATTTGAAAGAGGAAAGTCATCTCACACTGATTTAGGATCTGCTGAGTCAGTCAGGTAGAGCAGGTTACAGAGAAACACAATTGCAGTATGTACCCTAAAGGACCATTCCTGGCTGCAAAAAAACTTCAGCAATATTGTACCTGACATTTATAAAATATGCTTTTATTTGCTACATGTTTTGGTGTAATTTTTTCAATACCTACTTTGAAAATACACCTTTTGCAGACTTTCCCTCAGGGATAGCTCTTCTGAAAGCCAATCCGATGCATCTATCAAAACATATGGGGATGCCAAATAATATAAACACATGCAATTTATGGGTCCCAATCATCTTCTATCAAAAGATATGGGGCACACCTTAATGTGTACTTCATCATAAACATTATTTTCAACAGAATTTGCCAGATACATTTCTAAGCAGGGCCGATCCTAGGGTCACGGGCGCCTGGGTGCAGGTTTTCTTTTTGCGCCTAAAAGTGGGCGTGGTTATATTATTAACTCCTCCCCTTTAGACATGTCTGTTCTAGACTCCCATTAGAGCACAAACTTTATTTTGATGTAAAGGACAAACACAAACTTTTATTTTAAATAAAGATATATATTTTGCCACAATACTGTGAAGTGGTTTTATTTATTTATATGATGCTCAGCCAGCAACATGGGAGAGTTTTTGCTGGCTAGCAGAATGAGTTTTTACTACCGTTCCCATGATGCCCAACCAGCCAAAGTCTGGCTGAGCATCACTGGAAAAGAAGTACACAAGGAATGATAAATAATATTCCACCATGCCAGTCACTCACGTGTCTCTCTCTCCCCATGCCCCCATGTCTTTCTCTCTCTTTCCCCATACCCTCATGTCTGTCTCTAACTTCCTTTACCCACATGTCTGTCTCTCTCTGTCTCTCTCTCTCCCCACTCATACCCAATGTCTGTCTCTCTCTCTCCACCAATACCCAATGTCTGTCTCTCTCTCCACTCATACCCAATGTCTGTCTCTCTCTCCACTCATACCCAATGTGTGTGTGTCTCTCTCTCTCTCCACTCATACCCAATGTCTGTCTTTCTCTCTACAATCATACCCAATGTGTGTGTGTCTCTCTCTCTCTCCACTCATACCCAATGTGTGTCTCTCTCTCTCTACAATCATACCCAATGTGTGTGTCTCTCTCTCTCTCTCCACTCATACCTAATGTCTGTCTCTCTCTCTCTCTCCCCTCCTGCCCCCATGTCTGTCTCTCTCTCTGTCTCCACTCCTGCCCCATATCAGGCACTTTTCAGTGCTTTATTTTTTTTAAACATAGGCTGCGCCGGCACAACGAGCGCGAAACCAACTTAAAACTTCGCATTCATAGATAACTCTCGTGAGTCTGTTTTATACATTGGCGCACATGCCGATTGCACCAGCGTGAGCCGTGTTTATACATGTCCCCCAATGTGTATTTGTGATTATGTATGGGTGCACATACATAATTAAATACAGTCACATAATCACACAGTCATATGCAAGTTTGCAGTTACATAGACACACATATATACAGTCACACACGCAGTCAGTCACATACACACAAACACACATATACAATCACATACATACACATAAATATACAGTCACACATGCAGTCAGTCACATTCACATACATACACACAGAAATGCTGTCGCCCTCCCTGCTTAATTACCTTTATGTGCAGGGAGGAGGACGTTCTCGATGGCAGGGCCGCCACCAGGAATTTCAGGGCCCCTTATTGAACACATTTTCTGCTCCCTCCCCCAATTAATATGTCAGGGTTATGCCAATTAATATACCAGAGTTATGCCAATTAATATGCCAGGATCTAGCCAATTAATATACCAGGGTTATGCCAATTAATATACCAGGATTTTGCCAATTAATATGCCAGGATTATGCCAATTAATATGTCAGAATTATGCCAATTAATATGCCAGGATTATGCCAATTAATATGTCAGGGTTATGCCAATTAATATGCCAGGATTATGCCAATTAATATGTCAGGGTTATGCCAATTAATATGTCAGGGTTATGCCAATTAATAAACCAGGATTTTGCCAATTAATATGCCAGGAATTTGCCAATTAATATGTCAGTGTTATGCCAATTAATATGCCAGGAATTTGTCACTCAATATGTCAGGATTATCCCAATTAATATGTCAGGCTTATGCCAATTAATATGTCAGGGTTATGCCAATTAATATACCAGGGTTATGCCAATTAATAAACCAGGATTTTGCCAATTAATATGTCAGGGTTATGCTAATTAATATGGCAGGATTTTGCCAATTAATATGCCAGGGTTATGCTAATTAATATGGCAGGAATTTGCCAATGAATATGCCAGGGTTATGCTAATTAATATGCCAGGAATTTGCCAATTAATATGCCAGGAATTTGCCAATTAATATGTCAGTGTTATGCCAATTAATATGCCAGGAATTTGTCACTCAATATGTCAGGATTATCCCAATTAATATGTCAGGCTTATGCCAATTAATATGTCAGGGTTATGCCAATTAATATACCAGGGTTATGCCAATTAATAAACCAGGATTTTGACAATTAATATGTCAGGGTTATGCTAATTAATATGCCAGGATTATGCCAATTAATATGTCAGGGTTATGCCAATTAATATGTCAGGGTTATGCCAATTAATAAACCAGGATTTTGCCAATTAATATGCCAGGAATTTGCCAATTAATATGTCAGTGTTATGCCAATTAATATGCCAGGAATTTGTCACTCAATATGTCAGGATTATCCCAATTAATATGTCAGGCTTATGCCAATTAATATGTCAGGGTTATGCCAATTAATATACCAGGGTTATGCCAATTAATAAACCAGGATTTTGCCAATTAATATGTCAGGGTTATGCTAATTAATATGGCAGGATTTTGCCAATTAATATGCCAGGGTTATGCTAATTAATATGGCAGGAATTTGCCAATGAATATGCCAGGGTTATGCTAATTAATATGCCAGGAATTTGCCAATTAATATGCCAGGAATTTGCCAATTAATATGTCAGTGTTATGCCAATTAATATGCCAGGAATTTGTCACTCAATATGTCAGGATTATCCCAATTAATATGTCAGGCTTATGCCAATTAATATGTCAGGGTTATGCCAATTAATATACCAGGGTTATGCCAATTAATAAACCAGGATTTTGCCAATTAATATGTCAGGGTTATGCTAATTAATATGGCAGGATTTTGCCAATTAATATGCCAGGGTTATGCTAATTAATATGGCAGGAATTTGCCAATGAATATGCCAGGGTTATGCTAATTAATATGCCAGGAATTTGCCAATTAATATGTCAGGGTTATGCCAATTAATATGCCACAATTTTGTCCCTCAATATATCAGGATTATGCCAATTAATATGTCAGGATTTTGCCCCACAGTATGCTCGTTTGCCACCCTCCTCCCCCCTCCTCCACCTCTGCTCTGTCTCCCGCCTGGCCCAGGATGCCTGCTTGATGGTGTCTGCAGAGGCTGACACCGGCATCTAGTTTCCTCTGCAGACACCATCCTCCCTGCAGCCAATCAGAGCGCAACGGGGGCGGAGCTTGCACCCGTCGCGCTGTGCTTGGAGCGATACGGAGGTGCGGTAACCGCAGGCGCTCACCTGCGGCTCGCACCTCCTTGTCACACTAATCACAGCGCGACGGGTGCAAGCTCCGCTCCCGTCGTGCTCTGTGATTCAGGCGCCTCTCCTCCCATGCGCGTGGGCGCGGTGCACCCCGTGCACCCGCCCAGGATCGGCCCTGTTTCTTAGTAAATATCACAGGTACATTTCTGCCCCACAGCCTGCAGGCATCATAGTGTGACATCCAATTGATACAATTTATTAAAATTTTAAATGCACTCAAAAAAGTTTGGCTACCAGTTTAAGCAAGAATGCAGAGTACAAGATGGAATAGTAGGCCAACTAGTAGAACATGGACAGGAGCATACTTAGAGTATGTGGCACCTGGGCTGGAAACTATATTTGTCAACCCCACCCATTTTTTAGTAATAAAACCAGTGCCATATCTGTCCCCAAACAGCTTGGTAGTGGTATCTTTGTCCCCAAACAGCTTATCAGTACCATATATACCATATGCAATAAATCAGTTCCTGAAATTTCATCCCTGCTAGATATCCCATGGTCATGTGAAAGTGGCATTATTGGAACGTAGCTGTTGCTGGTATGTGCACTTATGGATCTGAAAGAAATATGTTTAGGATCACAAGTATTTTTTGTAAACAATATATGTATAGAGGTAAATTTAATAAACATAGTTGATATACATAAATTGCAATAGATATACAAGTTATTAACAATAGATCACAGTGCTGCCTAGCGCGAGCACCCTAATGCTGTTTTGGGCCTTTGTCAGAGGACAAAACTGGCAAGCTGGTGTTGTATAAAACACTATGGCCTCTTTCTTGTATTATTTTTCATTTTCTGTAGAGATGGTATACTGTTTTTGCCAATGCTGATTGGTCATGTATGAGCTGGTCTTTAAAATTCTTTAGGTTCTTTTAGGATATATTTTGTCTAGAAAAAAATGAAACTAGCTTCAGCTAAGCAGCCTGCATATAATTGCAATACAGAAGAATTCAGCTGCAATTCTACATCAGTATCTGGATTTGTGCCTTGACAGCACAAGGGCATAGTGCTATCCTTTAGAATGATCTCTGTCTGGCAGACCACTTGGGCCATTAGTAAAAGCAGTCTGACAGACCTGTCAGCATGAGGTCACAACCCCTTGAACAAATCTCATACTGCTCCCCCCACCCTCTAAAACCAGAGATGTCTTCTAACTGAAACATGTTGATAACAGTCTCTGGATGTTGGACAATGGCAACATCCCTAGGATCTACTTTCAAAAGGGAAAATATCTCACTGGCCTCTCCCTGGTTAAATACTTTATTATTATAGTGTACAAAGAATTGTTTAACCCAAACTAACCTGTCTTTTGTCCTCAAGACTCTAGTGAAATAGAATTCACAAGGTGACAAATGATCTCCTTAAAGGCCCACTCCAAGCAAACATTCCCTCCGGCTGTTTTGCTACTTGTACTCTAAGCAGCCATCCCTCTCAACAATACTTTCTTATGTGTTACTGCTTTCTTGCTACTGTCCTTAATATATTTCATCTTAAAGGGACAGTCTAGTCCCCAAACTCACACTGGTGCAAGATGAAGATTACTGCTTGTATAGTGCACAGGCTTTTTTTTTCAATGTGATTTGATGCAGGCATTCTGCATAAATCACATTTTTAATTGTTGACTCAATCCCTCCCCCCCAGTGATCATGTATACTAAAGGGGCGGCAGCACTGATTATGTACACACTGAGCAAATAAAGTTTTGTTTCGATTAGGCACTTCCTGTGCTGCTGGCGTAGAATACATTGTGTGGACTCTAAATGAGCTTGCATCACTAAAGGGACAGGAAGTCCCATTAATTTGAATGTAATTATTCTCATGGGTGCCTGCACACAAAAAAAGGAGATTGACTTTTACTCAGCATAGTGTAGGCAGTCCTGGTTTCTTGCAAACTGCTTTAATTTCAAAATTCATCAAACTGTAAGTATTTTAAATTTTAAGGAATGCAAAATATAAAACATGCATTTTAAAGTACTCTGAAAGCACATTAATATGCATTAACATTTGGAAGATGCGTTTTGGGCACCAGACATTCCCTTTAACTCATCCTACTTTTGATTCCATGTAAACGTATGTTCAGCCTCTTTCATAAGGGATGCATAATTTTTGCAAGGTGGCTGCAGAACATATGTATACGTTTAAAAGGGAAATACATTATTATGCCAAGGTAGTTAATTTGGGACTCAATTCAATCTACTCTTTTGCTCTGAAAGATAACAATAATGTTTATTTTGTCCTCTCTGGCTGAGTGGCAGGGTCAGTAGAAGCTGCAAACCTGATATCTACCCCCAGGTCCCTGAAGGGGTTAATGTAAATCCACAGAGTATTTCTTACTCATTCTCTTATACTTGTCTTTTGTGTTCTCTGAAAACCTACTTACTTACCTATTAGTACCCTACAAACTTTCTGTGCTTATTAGAAATGATTCATTTGGCATAAACATTTCAGTTATCACATATACATTTCCTTGTGATCTTCCTTGATTGCTAATCATTCACTGTGGAGTAATTCAGTTATCTTTGGACTTTCAATATAAATAAATGTTTGTTGGGGGGAGGGTGACATAATTGTTAATCACTCACTTGTAAACCTATTTAATAGACTGGTGCTTTAAAAAAATAATAATTAACAATAATGATAATCCATTCTCACGAAAAGCATCTGCAGGATGCTGTAATGACTTAAATAGGTGAGAATGCCTTGATTCATTAAGGAGTGAATTAGCCAGTATACTATAAAATGTTCATGTCTGCTGAGAGGTTAGTATTTACTATTTTATCTGATTAATCCCCTTTTAATATACTTAATGAGTTGTTGAGTTGTCTGGAGTCTGTGTATATGAAGAAACATGTGAATCATACCAACTCACCTTTATTTGTGACACATATATACAAGCAATGTAAAAAAGACAAATTTAACATAATATAGTAAAAAAAAATCAAGCAGATTGTGTCCACCTAAGTTCTCATCAGGTTAAATATCTGAGTCTAACCACACCTTTATATCCATAGTCAAAGCTCTAAAGCATTGTATTGCAACATCAGTAATGACTAATGTTTAAACAGAGTTGTTTCCAGGGAGGGGCCTTGAATGTTGTAGTTTCCCTTGAGCATATTAAGGTATTTTATTAGTAACACACCAAGGTAGAAACTTCGGAATTTTATGTATATTCATAATCTTTTTTTTATATAGTGCTAACAAGCTCTGCAATGAACATATGACAAAAGTACAGAGTTGAGTTTGAGACACTAGGACCATACAATAGGATTTGAGACCCTTTTCACATGCATACTATATAGCGGGGAATGGGAGATGATGGGAGATGTAGGATACAGAGAAATCACTCAGAAAGCACTAGAGAGACAGGATATTCCATTCATTTGAATGGAATTTTTCTCATTGGTTCCTGCAGCAAAAAAAAAAGAAGGAAATTACTTTTACTAATCTAGTGTGGGCAGTCCTTGTTTCACAATTTCTTCTAGCTGTAAGTATTTTATATTTTAAGCACTGCAAAATGTAAGTACTTTGAAAGCACATTAATATGCATTAATATTTGGAAGATGCATTTTGGGCACTGTCTTTAAGGTGCACATTGTCCCCTTTAAGGTGCAATGTGGGTAAAATAGATCCGGTCTTTAAACTGATGCCACAGTTATGCTTAATCTTTGTTTTGACCCCATAAAAAGTTTGATTAATATCTTTTTAAGCTGCTGGATTTCCCAACTGCAGAATTCTTGTTTGAAAAATTATTTTAATATATAATATAATGTTATTATACGATACTGTACACACATACATTACTTTCATCTTCTTACTTTTCAGCATTTTACTTACTACTCAGATTAAACTCAGACTATACTATAAACAAATCGTATTAGTGTAGAAACATAGAAACATAGAATGTGTCGGCAGATAAGAACCATTCGGTCCATCTAGTCTGCCAATTTTTTTTGAGTACTTTTATTAGTCCCCCGTTCCTATAGCTAGGATAGCCTTGTGTCTATCCCACGCATGCTTAAAATTCTTGACTGTGTTTACCTCTACCACTTCTGCTGGCAGGCTATTCCATACATCTACTACCCTGTCAGTAAAGTAATACTTCCTGATATTACTTTTAAATCGTTGCCCCTCTAATTTAAGACTATGCCCTCTAGTTGTGGTAGTTTTTCTTCTTTTAAATATACTCTCTTCCTTTACTGTGTTGATTCCCTTTATGTATTTAAATGTTTCTATCATATCTCCCCTGTTACGTCTTTCCTCCAAGCTATACATGTTAAGATGCTTTAACCTTTCCTGGTAAGTTTTATCCTTCAACCCATGAACCAGTTTAGTAGCCCTTCTCTGAACTCTCTCCAAAGTATCAATATCCTTCTGGAGATACGGTCTCCAGTACTGCGTACAATACTCAAAGTGAGGTCTCACCAGTGCTCTGTACAATGGCATGAGCACTTCCCTCTTCCTACTGCTAATACCTCTCCCTATACAACCAAGCATTCTGCTAGCATTTCCTGCTGCTCTATTGCATTGCCTACCTACCTTCAAGTCCTCTGAAATTATTACTCCTAAATTCCTTTCCTCAGATGTTGAGATTAGGACTTTACCAAATAGTCTATATTCTGCTTTTGGGTTTTTACGCCCAAGGTGCATAATCTTGCACTTGTCCACATTAAATGTCAGTTGCCACTGCTCTGACCATTTTTCTAGTTTAGCTAAATCATTTGCCATTTTGCTTATCCCTCCATGAATATCAACACTGCTGCAAATCTTTGTATCATCAGCAAAAAGACATACTTTTCCAACAAGACCTTCTGCAATATCGCTAATAAAAATATTAAAGAGAATGGGTCCAAGTACAGATCCCTGAGGTACCCCACTAGTAACAATTTGCTCAAACACAAGGTGACGCTGATTATAAGGCCCCCCCAAACTTTGAATATTACTAAATGAAAAAAAGAGAAGGCCTATATATAGGGCAAGCCTCTATGGAAAAAAAGTTTTGCTAGTAAATATTGAAACAGATATGAACTAGTCTACCAATATTGCAACCAAAGGACTTGCCACTGCACCCATATTGTACATACTTGCCATTTACATCCAAAGGACTTACAATTCACCCATATTACACACACTTGCAATCAGCTGAAGGGGATGTGTGTGGACTGGTTGAAAAAAATTTACTGTGAAAAAAATCTTGCCTTATATTAAGCAAATATGGTACTTTATTTCTGATGGGCAGCATCTCAATACAACAGATGCAAAATTACATTTGTACTTGTTCAATCAGGTACATTCTAGAATTACATTACATTAAAATGTATTAATATTGCACTAACAATTTACGTAGCGCAAGATACAGAGCAAAGAATGGAACATGAAACACATAAGGGAGTGAAGAGGACAGAGGAAATGTAGTTGTAGTAACAGTATTGTGTGCAGGGCCGGCCTTAAGTTTTCCGGCGCCCTGTGCGGGATTCCCCCGTGGCGCCCCCCCATGTATGTATCTCTCTCCCTTCCCATGTTTGTCCCTTTCCTCTTCATTGCCCTGTCTGTCTCTCTCTAACTCCCCCATACCTGTTCTCTCTCTCCCTCTGTTCTGTCTCTCTCCTCCCCTTCCTCTGTTCTGTCTCTCTCCCCTCCCGTTCTGTCTCTCTCCCCTCCCATTCTGTCTCTCTCCCCCCTGTTCTGTCTCTCCCCCCCGTTATGTCTCTCTCTCCCCCCTGTTCTGTCTCTTCCCCCTGTTCTGTCTCTTCCCCCTGTTCTGTCTCTCCCCCCGTTATGTCTCTCTCTCCCCCCTGTTCTGTCTCTTCCCCCTGTTCTGTCTCTATCTCTCCCCATTCCCCCTGTTCTGTCTTTATCTCCCTCCCCCTGTCTGTCTCTCTCTCCCCCCCGTTCTGTCTCTCTCCCCCCCTGTTCTTTCTCTCTCTCCCCCCCTGTTCTGTCTGTCTCTCTCTCTCCCCCTTCCCCCTGTTCTGTCTCTCTCTCCCTCCCTCTGTTCTTTCTCTCTCCCCCCCTGTTCTGTATCTCTCTCTCCCCCTTCCAGCTGTTCTGTCTCTCCTCCCTCCCCCTGTTCTGTCTCTCCCCCCTGCCCCTGTCTCTCTCTCCCACCCCTCCCCTTCCTTTGCCTTCAAAGGTGGATACAGGGAGGGGGCGGAGCTAACCGGCTGAGCGGTGTAGCTCCGCCCCCACCCTGTGAAACAGAGCAGCGTCTGCTTTACTGGGAGCCCAGGGCAGCAAGAGAAGGTGCTGCTCGGCTCCCCATGCTTAATGCAAGCATGGGGAGCCTAGCAGCACTTTCTCATGCTGCCAGTGGCTCCCCGTGAAGCAGACGCTGCTCTGCTTCACAGGGTGGGGGCAGAGCTACACCGCTCAGCCGGTTAGCTCCGCCCCCTCCCAGGATCTAGAAGAGCATGCCGAGCAGAGGGCTGGTGAGGGGGGATCTTTTGATCTCCCCCAGCCAGTGCCTCTACCGGCATTTTCTTTTAAACTTTCTTTTTTCTTTGGGCAGGAGGGCACCCCCTGGGGTGTTGCGCCCTGTGCGCTTGCACCCTAAGGCCAGTTGTAAGCTACCTAATACTAACAGTGATTGAGGACAGCAAGATCTAGGGGGATTAACTAGAGGTAAATCAACCTGTATGCTTGTTGGATGGGTAGTAAGCTTCATGAGTCTTGATGGACTTTTAAAAGTTTGAAAAGGTGGCTGAGAGCTGGACATGGTATGCACATCACTACTTTTAAATAATAACCAATAATTATTAGTGAGCAAAATTGTCTGCACATTTGAGTGTTTACTTGCATGTACAGATCATTGTTAATTATATTGTTGATACCTAAATAGTCAGATTACAAATAGAAATGTATCTGCAACTTTTTCCAGTAGATGTTTTTTTGAACATTAATGACTACCTTGCCTATAGGTAGCACCGGCCCTGTGGGTGGCACCCAAAAACAATATATTTCCCAAAATGTAGGTGCTCAGTCATATCTACAATGCAAATCAACAATGCTAAATGAAAAATAAAATCAAACTTTTTTACTTTTTGGTGGGATTGTCCCTTTAAGTTGCTTAATAGTGGGACAAGACTATAGGCAGTATTTATCAAAACAAATGGTAGTAATTACCATGGAAACCAATGGAATGTATTTTCAGTATGCTCCAAATTTAGAACTTTGTTTTTTAAAATAGCACCTTTTTTGCCTTTATAAATCTGACACTATATGTCCTACTCTCTGTGGTGGCTAAGGTGGTGGTTTATTACAGAGAAGGACTCATCCCATCAAGGTTTATAGAGTACTGCAGATATACGCCACCTACACATTTGTATTTATTTATTTATTTATTTATTTTTTATATATATTTATTAGATTTGTGTTTCTCAAAATATTTTTATAATGGTGTTACTCATGGTGTCCCTCCTATGAGAGAGGAAACTATATAAGTGAGCTAAATTTATATATTTTGTGTACATATATATATACATATATATATATATATATATATATATATATATATATATATATATATATTGAAAAGGGCACCACTTGATAGTAGGTAATTATGGTTAGATACTCTGTTACAAGAATTAACAGACAATTAATATATGCTTCTAATATATGCTTCTGTGCTGCACTTTGTCACATCTAGTTCTACATGTTTTAATGGATTTCCACTTACATGCATATAAATATTCTCAAAACATATTTAATATTTTGTTTCTCTTTCCTTGCTAAATAGTTAGTACATTTATTTGGCAACACTTTTGTTACTATGACAGTTAAAAAAAATGTTGTTTTAAATTTACGGTTGGAAAAAAAATACAAAGATTTAAAAAATGCATAGGTAAGCATTCTAGACGTTAAATGAAAGAATACCCAGAGAAGGCCTGTTTTCTGGGTGTGTAAAATGAATCCAAATTATTGTTTTAGTTCTCTCTGCCTTTGGATGAGTGATAAAGGGTGACTCCCTTTTCATGTCAGTGATATTTTGCAATTATTTGACCTACTCTAGATAGTTGTAAGCAGCTCACTATAGCCTGGAAAGGGTATGATACTGGGTGATTGGAGAAATAGACACTGGTAATATATTTTAGATTAAAAGGAAATATTTAAATTTATTTACAAAGAAATGACATGTTCACAAGCATTGTAAAATATGACCTACAGAGACTGACAGTGAGGATCTGGGGATTCTAGTTACTGTATTGCTGCAAATGGGATTAAAGCAAAAAATAATTGTCTAGGAGACCAATTAACAGAAATGTGCCCAGTTGTGATCTGAATGAAATAGTCTATCTATCTATCTATCTATCTATCTATCTATCTATCTATCTATCTATCTATCGCTGTCCTTCGATATATCTGAGTTAGCTCTAACCATCATAATATGAAATAATGTGGTCGCATACTGTGATGTAAAAATGTCAGTTCATAGAGAAAGTAGTGAATGCATGTAGTAACTATCCAGAACCCATGGCAGAGATTAATATAGCACAATAATGTAAACATGTTGGAACTATATGACTTGTACATATGCCAAACAAAGGAGGATAGGACCTAGCATTTGGGTCTTGGAAGCTTGCAAACAAATTCACAAAAAAGGTTAGCATTCAGGCAGAGGACTGGTTAGCATGCAGGCAGAGGACTGGTTAGCATGCAGGCAGAGGACTGGTTAGCATGCAGGCAGAGGACTGGTTAAAGTAAATCATCGGAATTGTTTCATTTGTTATCAAATTCTATGTTTCTATAAAAGTGGTTTTATCTCTTAGCCTGGGGTAGAAACATCTACTACCTGTCAGACAGACTAGGCTGACGTCTAAAGGTTGACTTTTTTTTTCATCTGCCTTAGGAGATAAATTGGCAATTAACCCAACCCAAGCCCTGCCCCTGTCCATCTCATGCCTTACTCATAATTTTTTTAATATCATTTTTGTCATGAAAAAGAAAACAAACAAAGAATCTGTGTTCAATATCGTATTACAATTAGACATACCAAAACATTAATAAATTGATCTGTGACTAGGCGTTAAAATACACGCTCTATCAACTGAAACTGGGTTTCTTAAAACAAATGTAATCAAACAAAATGCTTAGCTTAAGGTGATGGTGCAAAGGGAAGGTGAATAGTCTATACTTTTACTTTCATGGATGGAATCCTTGTATATATATTTCAATAATCTCAACTATCAATATAGAGGGAATCAGAGCTTGTAAGCAACAAACTAGTATTAGGGTTGAACACCACTGAATTTACAATTACCTGTCCTATTGACCTAAAAATATTGGGGGGAAAATAAACAGGCCTCATATGGATGATCTCATAGGAGTTAAACAGGACCAAATACACTCAGGCACAATATCAAAATAGGTACTATACATATTATCCATAAAAATGTATAATACTATATATCTAGATAATATCAGTATTATGACCACAGACAGTCGCATCAGGCTCTATTGCCAGCAAAGCTAGTTATACACATATAGCTCAATATTTTATTGAGCCCTACAATAATTTGAATAAGTTTTGATTTATAATATTTCCTCAGTTAATTACAACACATAAAGAAGTGTGTGGCATTCAGGTCACTAAATCTAGCTTCTGTAATTAAATTAGATCAGAACCTATCCGATTAATTAGCCAGATCCATCCGAAACACAAAAATATTGTATTGCTGCTCAAAAGAAGACAATGCATGAAAACCAATCTCACTCATGCATTACTATGCTAATGCCTTAGCAGTTTCAACCGCATCCGATGTGTATTTTGCCGCATAATCAGTGAGGAAATTAGCTCATTAATCAATTTATTATTGTATTTGAATGTCTGATTTAAACACAATAGTGAATAAAAAGAATTGGATTTAATGTTAGAATAGGTTATCTTTTTTTGTATTTGTGTTGTATTTACTTCGAGACAATAAATAGATTTTTGTCAGGGTTTCGTGGCACCTTTATTATTTGTGCCTGAGGGCTTCATAAATGTGAATGTAATTACATATTTTGCTTAAAAAGAGAATCAAAGCTTTTGCTCACTCAAAAAAAGGTAATTTTAGAAAATGGAACTTGTTCTCCAACATTCGTTCTGTCTATTGTAAAAACGGGAGTACTTGTTTGATTAAGCCAGAAGCAGTAGTAGTAGTTGGAGATCTGTGGCCTATGTGTGAAATGAACAAATCTACTTTGTTCACTTCCCACATAGGCCACAGAAATCCAACCCAATCCAAAGCTACAAAAAAAAAGAGATAATTATTGTTTGTTGCTTGGCAATAGTACTGTGTTATTATCAGACATGATAGAACAATTATCAAAGCGTCTCCATAGATAAGGTAATAGTGCAAAGTTCTGCAAATGATATATGATCACTGACTGAGCTGTTTATCAGTTCAACAGAATAAATACGGTACACAAATGTCTTTCTATAAATGATGCATAATTTGTTGTTGTGGTCAATGGACTTCCTGTTCTATCTAAGACAAATATGGTATCAGTGCACAGGCCATGACTCCATGCCTGACTCTCGGCCTTCCCATTTTTTTGGAAGTCTCTTCCAAGGCAAAAAAACGTATGCTTACAAACAGCAATAACGTACTGTTAATTTTCTTAAGAGGCACTAAAGTTTTAAAAATAAATTATGATTTTGTCGCTTATATTCAGTTTGTTTCTCAGCAGAGGCAAGAATGGTATAACTGCAGGCGTGCCCTAACCGGAACTGTTGGACTGTTGGCGTCTGTTGGGTGCTGCTTGACAGGATCACCTCAAGTGATAATATATAACACAAGGGTTTCTTCTTGCCTAAGCAGTGAGTGACAGTCAGTGAAAGGATCAGCCTTTCTGTTCCACAGTGAAGTTAGGAGACTCCCAGCAAGAGGATAAAATGGCATATATGCCCATCTGTAGTAGAAGCAAAAGTGGGAAGTAAAGTTTAGTAGCCCTTTAACTCTGAACTATACGTCAATTTTCCAACAATGATTTTGTGGCCTTTGTCCAATATTGTAACAAACTGGCAGCTCAAATCTTCCCTTACTGTGTTGTATCTGATCTGCTATTTATTTCTGCATTGAATTATTCAGGTCTTACACACTAAGCATGGGGTTGAATTTGTTGAAACATTTTAAAGTAATTTGTTAAATTGCTGACATGTTACACAGACATGCTTAATAAAGCTGGGGTCCTTTGTATTTGTAATAGTTCTAATTAAAGACAATAGGGTATTGTGGGTTATTAAGCTTTTACTTCAAACACTTCTGGATCTTTTTAAGTTTTTGTTATTTAACTCATTTCAATCAAGAGAGAAAGATCAAATATGGCATATTAACATTGCCCGTATATATTTACTTTACATGTTCTCATTAATTTAAATGTGCTTATGGTATGCTTGTGCTTCTAGTGTGGTGATTATTAAATGGGACAAAGAATATTCAGTGTTAAGAATGCTTGCTTTTTTTTTTGTTTATTTTATATATTATTTAATACAATCTGTGTATAAAAAGAAATTACACAAAATGACATGACATGTCGATCTTTGGCAACAATCATATAGATATCTAACATCATCATTTACTACTTAAGATTTAGCAGTTGATATGTTTAATTATCTATAACATGTATTAACTCTATAAATCTAATAGTGTTTATATATAACAAGAGATCGTATATCAGATGCCATGACATGTTATCTGACACTTATAAAACTTGTATATATCTAGTAACCTAGTTACTTACCAGTCATCTAGTAAGAATGCTTGCTAAATGTGGTAGATTGCAAAGTGTTGCAACGTCTGAGGAGATTATCCTGCAAATTCATTGGGAGCATTGTAAAAACCTTGTTTGACAAAATTATCAAATGTATAAAAATAATGATCTACTTTATAGAGAAAATGGTGAAAGGGCGTGTCAAAATACAGAAATGAACATACATAGAGTGCCTTTCTGTAGATCAATTTGTAGAATTTTGATTTAAAACATTATGTCTCAGCTGGTACCTGAGAAGTATTCCTCTCATAATAATATAAAATATTTCTCTTTACACATACTTTCAATTATAGCAAACAAAACATAGACAAAAAAAAAAAAAGTGTGTCTATATACCTACCCCATTGCTTTTTTTTACATTTTTTTTTACATTTTTAAATTTTTATTTTTTTATTATAAAGATATCAAAAAGACATGCAATACATAAATAAAATTCACACACTTCAATGAACACAATATCTAGCAGCGCTTGGCATTAATTGTACAGTCATTGACATATTGAAAGTGTTCATATCAAAACAATAAGACAACCACAAATACATACAATACGTTGCATTGAGGAGACGGCTTCAACTATTCATTACTATTGTTAGGTGCTCTAAGGGGAGGATAGGGGGGAAGATGATGTCCAGGAGGGGCTTCGGCAGATTTATAGGATGGGTTGTCCCCTACTCCCAACTGCTTACCATTTTCCCCAGATTCCGTAATATCTGCCTACAGAATTTCTGTTCATAAAATACCCTTTTTCCATTGTTTTGTAAAACACAACAGAAAAATATAGGACCAGCTTGATAGGTAAGGGAATTGTTGGTGTAGTTTAAAAACAATTTATACAAACATTATTTTACTATGTATGTGCGAGCAAACATATTCACCCTTCTCCCACACTTCTAAAGAAAATAATATGCAGACTGGAGTTTTCTCACACAGGGGCCAAGATCCTCACATCTTCTTATCTTGGTAAATCTCTTTCTTCATAGATATGACTAAGTTTACTTTGATACTAATACAACTTGATGCTGGATATTGATTACCATCAGTGAATGCAACACAGATTGTTTATATTTAAAGCTAGGTGCTATGCTGCCTTACATACACGTGCACCTGTACCCTATTAGTTGATGACTGATAACAAATGCTTCTCAAAACACTAATCTAAGCCTATTACAGATAAATCAAAGGAGGAAGTACATTTTTTTTGTAATACATACAAAAAAACTGGTTATGTTGGACTGCACAAGAGAAAAAAAAGTCTCATGAGAAACTGTGTAAACCATGACAGACGCATTTTAAATGTGTAAATCAGGCTCATGCAAATCCCAAACTGCTGAGTTGGAGCATTTATTGAGTGTTTTTTTTTTTTCTCATGTTAGCTTGGCTTATTGGGTGTGGCTGAATCAGACATTCAAGCTTTGCCTTGAGAGAATTTTTATCCAGGCACTCACCCTTCTACCTAATTCATGAATACATTGGGAGTATACATACACCCTCCTGATGCACACTATGTACTCTCCTCCCACATCACCTGTAGCTAGAGAGAAGTAGCAAGGCTGGTGGGTGAAAAGAAAAAAAAAGATGTGGAAGACAGAACATTAAAGCAATGTATATTAAGAAGGAATGGAGATAGGATGTTTGTAGTAAAAAAGAGACTGACATTAATAAAGAGAGAGATAGAATGAACTCCATGTGGTGAATTTTGAGTGTTGAAATATATCACATCATAAAAATAAAGAGTTTCCAATTTGATGGATTGCACTAACTTCAGCTGAGATAGATTTGAAATCATGCATTAAATACCAGAAATTACTAGTGTTCTAGAGAAGATTAGGAGAGATAATAAAACATATAATACTTAAATCAAGTGTATAGAGTAACCATTTCCTCTGTCTACTAAGGCCATATGAATCAAATAAATGATCAAGTAATGAGAGTAATTTCATGTGCAAGTTGTCAACATGAAAAAAATATTAGCTTTTATAAAAAAAAGAAGGATCTTCTATTAATTCTAGACAGTTAAAAGGAAGAATAGCAAAATGAATGATACACAATTAATATAATAAAGCTAATAATATTTATCAGTGTTACGCTGAACACAGGATAAAAGCCTCTGGACCCATGATGCAGAATAATCAGAAACCCAGAACCTGGAACTACTATAGAGGTGTTCACCACGACTGTTATGTACAAAAGATAGATGCAAATCTGATGGACCAGGATACAAGGAATCTACTACTGGCTGTATTGGAAGTTAATGGGAGCTTGATGCAGAAAAATGGCTTTCTGGAGTACACGCAAAACAGGAAATCTTTCTAAAACAGGCAAGGAGGGAAAGTAAATGGGGCCCCTCCTGACTGAATAGTAACGCAGAGGGTGCAGGTATAAAGATCCCCCAGGTGCACAGTGAACAGTATAAGAAAAGACCATCAGGCAGTTTACACATGTTCCTGACTTAGATTTAGTCTTTATTAGTGCAATTATAGCAGTAGAACTGTTCTTGTATTCTATTTTGCTTACCTAAAAATGGATTAAGATTTCACATAGAAATTCTATAAATTGTTTGTAGAGTTAGAGCCACAGACTCTGACACAGGCAATGTGGTAATGCAGGGGTATCCTTACTACAGCCTGCAGCTACTTTTCCCCTCCAACCTTCACACACCAAGCAGCACCCTAGTAAAAAGAGCATAGTAAATGTTGAGTTTTAATTGACTTTTACCATTGATTATTTTGTCCATATTTACTTTTATACCTTTTGAAACAATGTACAATAAACATAATTTGTTTTTACATTATTACCGTCTGTTCCTTATGCTCAGTAGAATAATGAAACATAATAATGTATACTGTAACCATTTTAATGTTGCAATTTTTTAAACTTGAATTTCTCTAAAATCTATTCTCACTTGCCACACCTCGTCTGATGCTAACCTTTGTAAAACTAATGACTGGATTTCTATTGCTTTGAGGACCAAATTTAATATAGTCACTTTAAAATACTAAGCAATCTGTGATTTGGCCTCCTGTCCGTTGCTGTCCGTGCCACTTCTTTTTTTCTTACATATGGCTCTTCCTCCATCATTGCTTCCCATCCACACCTTCAAGAATATTCTTGATCTGTTCCATATCTATCGAACTCACTCTGACTCCAGCTATCCCAATCTCTCTCAATGTTTAAAATGACCCCAAATAGAACACACATCCATCAATGCAGCTTCTGGCAATTCATACTGTAGTTCCTTTGCAACACCATATGTTTTCCCTGCCTTACACTCTCTCTAGATTATAAGTTTGCAAGCTAATATCTCTCTTTATTTGTTTGTAACATCCCTTTACGTCTGAAAGCTTTGAACAACTTTAGTAAACTGAAAGAACAGTTTGCACATTGCATTAAAATTGTTGTTTACTACGGCTGTCGAAATTAATTTATTCATAAGCTTATTCAGATGATTAACAGGTTGGATAAGCAAGGGTTGGCAGCATGACTTCTTATGATGTGTGCAGAACTCTTGTTTGTTGTTTCTGTGAAACAAGAACGTGGTCTCATTTATAGACCGTATCAGTAGCAATGAGGGGCAGAGCAGTGATTCCAAGCATGGACATCCACTGGATTCTACCTATCCGACACTTACCTGTTTGGTAGGAGTTACAATCTATAATTGTGGTGACAAAACACTTACTTGAGAAATCGTCTTCGGCCAGAACCCTTGTTCAAAATACAGCAACCATCCAGAGAACGGTTCTGCTACCCTTTTCAACTTACTTTGGAATCTCTTTTATGTTTTGTGATATAGTAAGAAAAGCAAAGACCATTTTGTGCACGGGTACAACAAATTAGGATCAATTCATTGTGGTATCATTCAAGGGGACAAACATGTTTCATTTAAGGATGACTTAAGTGATTCCCACAGTTGTGTCAAGTTGTCAGGTAGTGAATTTCTACTTCAATAGCTTGTTCCATTTCATCATACAGATTCTCATTTGGATTAACATCTTGTGATTGGGCAGGCCCCCATTGTAAGCATATTTCCTTGGCATCTTTGATGGAACCAGTCCTGGACAATCCAAGACAGTTTGGCCAGAGTGCATTATTTTGAAAAAAAAACACAGAGGGGCATGTACTAAAAAAGCGCAAATATATTTTATGTGCAAAACTATTTTTGCGCTTTGCTCCTATTTCAATGTAGTAAACATTTAACACTCAAATAGTACATTAGAGAAATTGCAAATAAAAACGGGCATAAATGCAGATAAAAACAGGCATTTTTTGCCAATATTTTTTCTGCCTCTTTTGATAGCACTTGCTAAAAGCTGGTGTAATTTTCACACGCAAATAGGAATGCACAGTAAATAAAAATAAACAGAAGAGGTGCAAATCAGGAAAACAAGCGCAACATGTTACAAATCGTCGCAAATTGCTCCTTACTCATGTTTTACCTACTTTTCCCCCACTGCACTTGTTTAGTACATGACCCCCCATAGTATGGCAGATCCAGGGTTAACCACAGTCTAGCCACAGCTTCTTACATTAGCAGAGTGGGCTGTAGATCTCATTAATTTGCTAAAATAGCTGGTAAACAGACTCAAAACTCAAGACTGTAGAGGCCAAAGCTACAAAAAAGATATCCAAGCACAAAAGAAGCAGAAAGAGCATAGTGACTGAAAAAGCCCTACATGGGGCTACAAGACTCAAGTTAGAAGTCCAGTTGTGCCCAGCAGATACCAGTGATGGTACAGGAGTGCCTGACAGCTACGGGGTGGACATTAAATTACTGCAGAAAATATTTACAGTTTTAACATGCTTTAAAGAGCATAGGAAGGCACAATGAGCTCTCTCATGGTTGGAAGTACTCCAAAAAAGTAATCCCTAAAATACCTAAACTCAGTCTTCCTATAATTTTATGCACATTTTGGCCACTTCTTTGGGTGTATGTTGTTAGTTGTACAGTATAACTGTATATGGCTTCAATCCATGTGGTATTACCTTATCATAAGGAGCAGTTCTCAGAAATCCATTTCATAGAAAATAAGAAAATGTAACATTATTGTGTTATGTATAGGAGGAAGTAACTAATTGACCTCAATTCTTTATTAATGTGATTTGGTGACTTTATGAAACACAAATGTACAACAAGTCATTTTGACCACATCTTCCACCAATGTAAAGGTACTTGGGTCACACCCATGTGTAGCTACACATGCTATGCAACAGTAATAGAATAAACATGAATATGTTAGAGCTTCTTGATCCAAGGAGAAATCTGATTGCCTTTTGGTGTCAAGTCCTTTTTCACCCTATGTGACAAAATTTGAAATTACTTAATTAGGTTTTTTTTTGCCTTCTTTAGATAAAAAGCAGGAAGGACAGGTAGAAGATTTGGACTTAAACTTTTTTCAACCTAAATTACTATACTATAACCCATGACACTCACACATGCTCTGCTTTTACCAGGTGGACCAGAACACACCCAACACCATCATATCACCAGCCTATGGTGTTGATATTCAGCATTATTGCTCCAGGTCCTCATGCTCTTCTCCATATCCTAACTTCTCATTGTAAAATAGTAGAAACTGAGATTGATCAAATTCACTATATTTAAATTATTCATGCTACATATTCACAGTACCTATTTGCTAGGATTATTTGTATTGTATGTGATCATATCTCATGTTACATTGAGTAGATCTACATTGGTTTATGCTTTTAGGGAATGCTGTAGCAATTATAATGCCTAAGTAGCTGATTTGCTCTTTGTAATCATCAGTGATGTTTATCTAAGGGATTTCCCCTGTTATCTGATAGAGACGCATTGCATTAGTCCATTGCATTTAATCTCTATGCGTCTAAAACTTTTATCATAGCGTACTCAAATATATAAAATGCCTTTTGTAATTGACAGATGTTTAGGATTACTTAAATATATTTGTAATATTTGGAGCCCTAGTAAAAAGAGCATAGTAAATGAGTAAAGAGTTTTAATTGAGTTTTACCATTGATTATTTTGTCCATATTTACTTCTATACCTTTTGAAACAATGTACAAAAAACACAATTTGTCTCTACATTATTACCGTCTGTTCCTTATGCTCAGTAGAATAATGTAACATAATAATGTATACTGGATAATAGATACAGTTTGATGAGTATTTTGTATGTTTTATTTTTATATAAAAATAATCATTACTGAAAAGAAAAATAAACAACATAAATATATGGTACTTCAAAACAAATAGTAGGGTAATAGTAAGCATTTACAATCTGTAGTGCAATATCCTGATAATGTAATTTTAAAAAATGAATAATTAATAGAAGGCTGTTTATTAATAAGTGTATTTTAATATATATTTGAAGGAGAATCATTTTTTATTATTATTAAGGGATAACTTGTATAGGGTCAACATTACCCTATAGAAATTCACTATAGATTCCATGACCTCAAAAAATCCCTTCTAATGCTCCAATGATCCTCCATTATCTAATGCTCCAATAAAATCTTAAATAACGTTAACCTCCCCGCCAGAATTCATTTATTAATATGTTTTCATTGTGCAGCTGGAGTTTTTATGCTCTAAGTGGACCCAAATCACTGTGAATATCTGTCTAGTACACTATGGGCTCAATAAAAGAATCCAATCACTTAGGGTGTGCATCAACATTTCTACTTCTCTATGGAGGCAGTGTTCAGCACTAAACCCAAACAGTCTATCTGTCATTTCGCTGAAAATTCTAGGTGTCCCCTGCTATTAATAGGCATGAAACAATTGGGGCTATTCACTAAAGGTGAGTTGAGATGAGGTGAGTTAATCACACCAGTTAACTATACATTGTGCAGGAACAAATACGGCAAACTTCCCCTGCTAAACAAACTCACCAGGATTCTCCCTGCACAATGTATAGCTACATTGGTGAGATTAAATGTTCATTTCACCTCAACCCACCTCATCTCAACTCACCTGCAACCTACATTTTCTTAAATAGCTCACCTGTGTCTCATTTTTATCCATGTAGTCATCAAACGAACAGCTTGACCGTCCCTTTAAATTTATACAGAAACATTGCATAAAAACCATCAATATGAATTATTTTCAGTTCTCGGCTTCCTAATGAGGATGTTAATCTGCAGTAATAGGTGATTTGTAATGGTCAATGATTCTGTTTATGAGAAAATCATTTAAATATATTCATGCAAACACATAGTACACATTTTACAAAGTGTGACCGGTCAGGTTATAGAATCTCAATTAAAGGAATTAAATGACCACTTTACACTACATACTTTACTATGCCAATTATGCATTACTTCACACAACTAATGAAATCATTACTGTTTTAATAATATTACTACAATAATTAAAGGACCGAAAAATATTTTATGGTCAATAATATAGTATGAATCACGTGCAATGAATAGTTATTTATCAAAGGAAGAAACAAATCATGCATAAGTGGTCTGTATGCAAGCTTCAGGTGTTCATTTGCTCTTGCTACATGACTAATAAACACATTTGATCAATGTCTTTTTAAAAACATTTTTAAATAATAAAAATATGCTATATATACATATGCATATAGCAAAATAGTTTTGTGTTCTTTTATTTATATGTGTATACATTTGTGTGGGTGCTGTCTTATTCTCACACAGGAAAAGGACAACTATTATTTTGTAGCACAGAACACAGTGGCAAACAAAATATACAAATATTTGGTGCACAGCAGCAATGAGAGTGTGGCAACTGAGGCACTAGCATGCAACGCACATTGTTGAGGGGACGCAGTGATGATAGAATATGCTAAATGAGTAGATTAATGCCCTGACCTGGTTTGAGCATTATATTCTTTGTGTTCTATTTTTGATGTTTATAGGAACCATTCTTTTCACCACTTGTGTGTACTATATTCTGATAAATACTTTTCTAACTAATAAAATGTAATTATAGTTACTTACTAGCTAGCTAAATACATACTGATGGAACATCAGTATATAGTTAGCCATGCATTGACAATGGTATGTGTCTACTTAACTGTGTACTGATTTGCGCTATCCAGTATTACCAAATCACTATTTACTTGCAATAGTTGATAATTATTCGTCATTAATTTTGTCATTATTTATGTACCTGATTTAATTTATGTGCACAAATACATGCTATAAAAATATATTGAGTAGAGCGCAAATTTTCTATTCTTCCCTTGGGTACAGAAAGTACTAGCTACAGAAAGTAACTGGTAAAGTATCCCCAGTGCCTTCAATGGGAAATCCTTCCATTCTCTCTCTGTCAGCTGTGTGGAGCTATGTACAGAGAGGAGGAAGAGGTCAGAGGGAACTTCTCCGGATGCTGGAAGCACAAGTGAGGTAGCAACATGTCTACTGCAGCCAGGCCGTGGGTCAATTTAAGAAAAGATGCTCAGACACGGTCCACCACTGATAACATTCATGAAGTACTAGGCATTACATTTGAATATGTAAGCTTTGGCTTAGGTAGCATGCTAATGAAATATTTAAATTAAATGTAACCATATATTTGTAGTATAGATATTTATTTTGAGCACAGGCATGTTATAACTCTTTAATTAATAGATATGATATTAATCATGATAATGATATCATGATTTCCATGTATCCCAAGCTTTGAACTGACCAAATGAGGCCACTAATTTTAAGGGGTGTGGTTGTGGAATAGTCATTAAGAATGTTAAGGTTGCTAGTAACATTGTAAATATCAGTTTGTGTAATTGAGCAAGACATTTAAGTCAAAGCATTTTATTTACCTAGGCTAATCTATATATATTTTTCAGTATAAGACAATACATAAAAAGTTATTTATGTGGATGACTGTAATACACATAGCAGCCAAAATTGTTCATGTTACATTACATTAACATTTCTTTATATAGCGCCAACAATTTACGTAGCACTAGGTACAGAGCATAGAAGGGAACTGCATACTAAATTAGACAAACTAGAACAGATTGGTACATGAGGTAGAGAGCCCTGCTCGCAAGCTTACAATCTAGAGGGATTACATGGGACACATAAGGTATTGAAGAGGTAAGAGGGAAGGAAATTGTAGTTACAGTAATGTAGATGGTTGGCTCTAGGTGGGATAGGCCAAAGATGAATTGTGTGTGTTCCAGCTAGGTGGGATTAGCTAGAGGTTAAGTGACCAGTATTCTAGTGGTTTGAGTTGTAAGCTTCTTTAGATAGATTAGTTTTGAGGGACTTTTTAAAGTTTGAAAAGGAGGGAGAGAGCTGGATGCTCTGCAGAAGGGAGTTCCAGACAGATGGGACAGCTCAGGCGAAATCTTGGAAATCTCGTGAGTGAAAAGTGGTGATGAGGTTGGAGGAGCTTTTTAGTCCAATTGAGGAGCACAAAGGTTGTGCAGGGAGGTATTGGTAAACGAGGGAGACAATGTACAGAGGGGCTGAGGAGTGGAGGGCTTTGTAGGTTAAAGACAGAATTTTACATTTTATCCTTGAGCAGACGGGGAGCCAGTGGAGGTCGTTGCAGAGAGGAACTGCTGAATCAGACTGAGGTGCAAGAAAGATAAGTCTGGCAGCTGTGTTTTGGATATATTGCAGGGTAGACAGACGAGCCAGAGGTAGTCCAGTCAGGAGGCTGTTACAGTAGTCAAGGCGAGAGATCACAAGCGAGTGCGCTAGGATTTTGGCCGTCTCTGTGCTGAGAAACATCCAAATGCGTATGATGTTCCTTAGGTGAAGACGACAGGATTTTGCTAAATACAGAATATGAGGAACAAAGGAGAGAGCAAAGTCAAAAGTCATGTTCAGTTATAGTGAAGACAGCGGTGTGTTCAGTAGAGGGACCCTTCTGTGAATCCATTCTCTGTTTGTCATTCACATTCTGGCTGATAGTCACTCCAATGAATCTTTTTCTATTTGTAAAAATCTGAATTTCTTAAAAATTGTGTTTCCTGTGTGTAGAGAGAGCTTACGCGAGGGTAAACAGTCTGTGCAGCGACACACTGGCACAGACTGTTTGCTCCGTCCCCTCACGCTGAGCTACTGATTAGCTGAGCACTGTGTGTTACATGACATCCTGGCACTCAGTGGAAAAGGTGGCATCGACAGCAAAACTATGCTGGGCCAAATGCTGAGTGCAAATTTCTCCGCTGGGGCAGGTCCCGAATGCAACCTCACTGCTGGGGAAAGTCCTGAGTGTACATCTTCCAGCTGTGGTAAGTCCTGAGTGTAAAACTGGCTGCTTGGGTAAGACCAGAGTGCAAATCTGGGTGCTAGCTCCTGAGGTAAGTCCTGTGAGTGCAGATCTGGGTGCTGGGGCAAGTTATGTGAATGCAATCTGGGTGCTGGGGTAAATTCTGGGTCCTTGGGTTAGACCAGTGAGCGGCATCTGGTCTATTGTCTATACATTTTTGTCCAAGTGACCTGGCCAGGTGGACACTGGAATCTGGTAAAGGTGCTTATACTTTATTTATATTGTATTTATGTAATGTGGCTTACAGAGCAGCATGTAATAATGTTTGATTTAACATGGAGTCTATTATCTCAAAATTTTACACAGATGGTATCTGACACCAGACAGGTTAAATAAGTTTCAACCCAACATTACTGATCTTTGTGAGAGATGCGAAAGGTAGACTGGAACTAAACGGCATATATGGTGGGAATGTACCTGCCTAATAGCCTTTGAAGGTCAAGTTAGAAAATAAACTTACAAGTTTAACACAGTGCCATTTGAACTGACCCTCCAAATCTTTTTGTTCCACTTGGATGTCCCCAGATTGAAAGTAGAAACAAAAATGGTAATTGTCCATATATTAATGACCACCAAAAGTCTGTTTGGTGAGAAAGTGGAGATCTGAGGCGATCCCTAAGTGGACTGAAACTGTCTCACAGATTAATTATCAGAGATTCATGGAGAAAGCTGTATATGTTAGTCTTGAGAACTTGGGGTTATATAATGACATATGGAGATTCTGGCCTCTGATTACAGACCTGCCTTAGACTCCTTCCAGCTAACGCCTTCACTCTCACGCAGGGACAGGTATGAATGGTTGTGTGCATGTAGTTTGATTTTCTACATCAGTGTATTTGCAATAGACACTTCTAATAGAATTACACTTTAACACCCTATTAGATTTAAAATAAGTTTGGGATAATGGAAAGGGAAAGGAAGCTGAGGGAAAGAGGGGGCAATATGGAAGGAGTGAGTGAAAAGAACAAAGATTGCAGTAAATAAAACAGTAGCCTTAATTTCCCTATGCTTTTGATCAATTCCCTTCAGCATCATAAATATTTGAATCACCTATTTTATCAGTGAAGAATTGACACAATGATAATACACAAGAATAAAATCTTACCAGCTCATAATTTCTAAATGTCAAGAAATAAAAAAATTAAAAAAATGAAAATAATGTGGAGTCTATAGTGCTGATATCGGCGTGTTCGCCTTTGTATAAAGCAGACTGCGATGGCACCAGTGCGCCATCACAGCCAATGTAAGAGAAATTTTTGGAGAACCTACGCCAAATACTGTTTGCTGGAGGTCTCGCTCCTCCACTGCAAAGTGTTGGGAGTTATAAAACAAAGCCTTTTTATAAAACTCCAAACACTTTTCAGTGTGGTAGTTTTTATTTATAACCCCTAATATATATATAACTAATATATCCATTACATACATTATATAAATTTAATATATATCTATATATATATACCGTATTTATCGGCATATAACACGCACTTTTTGTCCCTGAAAATAGGGGGCAAATGATGTGTGCGTGTTATACGCCCATCGGTGGCTGAAAAAAAAAATCTAAAACTTACCTCGTTCCTGCTCTGTCCCCCGGTGCTCTGAAGCTGCGTGGCTGTGAGGGAAGCGTTGTGCGCTCCCCTCCAGCCGCGCGGTCAACAAAGTGTGTTTTTTTTAAACAAACTTTATTGTTCCGCGCGGCTGGAGGGGAGCTCACAACGCTTCCCTCACAGTCACGCAGCTTCAGAGCACCGGGGGACAGAGCAGGAACGAGGTAAGTACTGGGGTCTGGGGAAGGGGGGAGGAGGGTGGCATAACGAGCATACTAAGGGGCAATATCCTAGCATATTACATGGCATATTGGGGGCAATATCCTGGCATATTACATGGCATATTGGGGGCAATATCCTGGCATATTAAATGGCATATTGGGGGCAATATCCTGGCATATTAAAATGGCATATTGGGGGCAATATCCTATTAAAATGGCATATTGGGGTCAATATCCTGGCATATTAAAATGGCATATTGGGGGCAATATCCTGGCATATTAAATGGCATATTGGGGGCAATATCCTGGCATATTAAATGGCAAATTGGGGGCAAAATCCTGGCATATTAAAATGGCATATTGGGGGCAATATCCTGGCATATTAAATGGCATATTGGGGGCAATATCCTGGCATATTAAATGGCATATTGGGGGCAAAATCCTGGCATATTAAATGGCATATTGGGGGCAATATCCTGGCATATTAAAATGGCATATTGGGCTTCAAAGTTCTTTATTTGAAATGTAAGTTTCTTTTCCTGAAATTTCCTTCTTAAAATGAGGTGCGTGTTATACGCCGGCGCGTGTTATACGCCGATGAATACGGTATATATATATATATAGATATATAATTAGTATACACCGACTCAGTATTTGCTGAAAGTGTTTTTGATTCTGTAATTTTATATGTATTTTTTTTATTTACTGAGAGCTTTGAGGCAAGGGCAGGGATAAAGGGGGTGTGGGGCACCAAATTGCACCTTTGCCTGTGTAGACAAAAACCTTGCACGGGCCCTGAGTTAATGCTCTATGATTAGCATGCTGAATAAAAATGCCATCCTACTGATTTTGGGGTTAGGCTTGAATATCACTTCCTACTGAAGTGGACAATCACAGTTGCCTTTTTTATGTATAAAGTGGTCCACCTCCTTGTCAAACAGAGATGTGCTTGTTTTCAATTTGGGAGATGCTATTATACTTCTCTCATTAGTCAGAAGGCAGCCCTATGTAAATTGATGATTGCTCCTTCCACCCAAAATTGCTGATGAGATTCCACATAGTCTATGCAATCCTCATGTTCATTAGGGAATACCTGAAAATTACACCATGTTGTCTACTATGTGCTGAGTCCCGGTACTTCAGGTCAAGTTGTTGTGATGGTAACACTCCTCTCACTGAATAAAGTATCAATGACCACATGTAAGGATTAGACATATCTTCCATCAAGGATGTTAGCTGTGAGGCTGTTTTGGGCTCCAGTGTCTCTAAGTTCAGCTGATCACTCCTAAACACATGCAATCTCTATGTCCCATTCGTTGTAAAGAGTAGTTATAATCTTCCCAGTAATCCCAGTCAAAAAACATAGTTCCATCCAAATGGGTGGTCTGTCATGGGAAGGTGTCATAAACATTAGGTGGCACCACTCACAGTGTGTAAGGGACTAAATTAAACTAGAAACTGTTTTGTTCATATTGCTGAATTTATTACTCTACTTACTATTTCAGAAATGACTTATAATATGTAATTAACACAGAAAAAAAGTGCCCTACACTGTGCAAAATCTTTATATTGTTTTTCCATTTACAGGTCATATTATAAATTCATCAAACTTTTTTTAATCAGAGTGCATTTTATTAAGTCTGATTTCACAGAAAATGAAAAATGGTAGCATTATTATATAGATGAAGAATATAACTTATTGTATTGGGGCAATATTAAACTTATAATTTAAAACAAAACAGTATTGGAGTAAGGCATCCTTTGAATTGTATTAAAATGTAGTGTATGTTTATGTAAATCTATAGATTTTAAGAACATATTGAGCAGATGAATGTTAGCTGGTTTTGCAGATCTTGCTCCATTTCGCACCAGATCGTGCTATACTGAGCCCACCCTCAAGTGTATAATGTAGTGAAGATGTCTAAACCAGATCAAACAGCCTCTTTAAGATTCTCAATCACTGTAATGAACTAAATAAATATTGACTTTAGACACATACCTACAGAGGAAGGTGTTTCCTTGTGATACTCTGACTAGACTATTAACAGGATAGAAACTATTTACACTCAGCCAGTTAAGGCACTAAACATGTTTCAAGCGCACAGTGCTCCGATGTCACGCAGGGTGTGGCTGCTGAAAACATGAAGAATAAATTACAAACCCTACGTCAGTGTAATGACTTATAGTTGAATATATTTTATTATCATATGATCCAGCTTTATGACGATGACTCAAAAATCTCATTAACAGCTTTTATTTATAAACTTTTTTAATGTTGAAAAAATAATTGTATAACTTTTAAAGTAATTAATAATCTTATTAACCCCTTAGTGACATAACTTTTTGGCCTTGTCTTACGCTTGGTGACATGGGCTGTTATAACATTTCTGCAGTGTTTGTGTTTAGCTTTAATTGTTTTCTTTCTATTTTACTGTACCCAGACAAATTATATATTGTTTTTATTGGCATTTGAAGGGCTTTCCGTTGATATTATTATTTTTTGATCATATCACAAACTTTATATACTATATTTGCTCGAATATAAGATGACCCTGATTATAAGAAAACCCTATAGGAAAAATGTTTTAAATGTATATATACACATGTAAATTGTTTTTTCATATTTAATATAAATTAGGATAGAAAAAAAATAGTTTCTATTATTTATTTCCTTTCATTTGCCAATCTGCCCCAGACATAACCAATGCATTGCCCCCACAGCCACCTGCCACCCAGATGTAGCCAATGCTGCCTCTACCTTCCCAGACTTAACCAGTGCTGCCTCCCCCTCCCTTCCCCAGGCTTATCCAGTGCTGCCTCCCCTCCCTTCCCCAGACTTAGCCAATGCTGCATCCCCCTCCCTTCAACAGACTTAGTCAATGCTGCCTCCCCTCCCTTCCCCAAACTTAGCGATAGTGACATTATAACTTTGATATCAGTCATGGATCCCTGAATCACTCCCCACATGTACAAATTGTTTAAAAATAGACAACTCAGGGTATTTAACTTGGGGTATCTTGACACTTTTCATGAAGCCATTTTACCATCATACTGTGCCAAACTTTGCAGAGATCAACTTACTGAAAATGTAAAGGGGTACTCCCAAACCACACCTCAATACATTTTCAGCAGCATCTCCTGAGTACAGAGATAACACCCATGCTTATATTTGTTGGATTGTTTGGGGGTTAAAAAGCCACATTTGGGAGGTTCGTGTTTAGGATTTCCAACTTTGAATTTTGACGTCACCCTGCTACCATGTTCCATTTGGGGCATTTTTGAAACCGGACAATGTATTTTACTCCCATAAAACCATATATGTTTGAAAACTAGACACCCTAAGCAATGTAGATATTTATATACTTCAATAAGGTTTTAAGATGTATGTAGTTTGTGATATTATTACAAAATAGTGAAGGTATAATGCCCATGCTGCATGATAACAAAATTAGTAGACATCAAAGGAAATCAATCTCCTGTCTTTTAGATACATCTGTGGAACAGTGGGCAGCATCTTACTCTGTGTGGAGTATTTAGATGTTGAAGATCAGCCAGGCATGCCAGAGCAATCTATGGTCAGGGTAATGGTAGATAATAACTGAGACAAAAACTAGTGTTGAGCGAACCCGAAGCGCACTGTTCGGGTTCGTACCGAACATTACGGTGTCCGTTCCACTGTATGTCCGTGTTGGAGTTCGGGGTTCGACGATTTAATGGCGCATTTTGAAAGGCTGCAGGGCAGCCAATGAACAAGCGTTTGACTCGTTTGCCCTTAGAAGCCATCACAGCCATGCCTACTAATGGCATGGCTGTGATTGGCCAGTGCAGCATGTATATAAGCTGGAGTCACATACACGCACATCACATGAGCTCTTCTTAGTGTAGGGAGAGGATGCTGCAGCTGTGAGGGACAGATTAAAAAAAATCTGGTGTTGAATTTGCAAACTACAGCAATTATTCAAACTACAGTGATTATTCAAATTACAGTGATTATTTTAGTGGGTGCTATACTACATATTTGTACCCTGCCCTGAGCCCAGTACCACAGAGAGTGCAGTGCACTTGCAACTGCATTTGTGCCAGGCACATGACTTTAATCCTGTTCTGTTAGCTCAGTGGGCAACATCTAGGCATTTTTAAATACTGCAATTTGTTGGTGTTAAATATTACATTTGCGTCCTGCACTTCATATCTCAGAGTCAAATAGAACAGTCCAATACTGTGCTTACAGCGCACTTTGAAAAATTCTAATTGTTTTGGGTGGTAAATAGTACATTTGCGTCTTGCGGTGCACTTCATATCTGAGAGTCAAACAGAACAGTGAAATACTGTGCTTACAGCGCACTATGAAAAATTCTAATTGTTTTGGGTGGTAAATAATACATTTGCGTCTTGCGCTGCACTTCATATCTGAGAGTCAAATAGAACAGTCCAATACTGTGCTTACAGTGCACTTTGAAAAATTCTAATTGTTTTGGGTGGTAAATAGTACATTTGTGTCTTGCGGTGCACTTCATATCTGAGAGTCAAACAGAACAGTGAAATACTGTGCTTACAGTGCACTTTGAAAAATTCTAATTGTTTTGGGTGGTAAATAGTACATTTGCGTCTTGCGGTGCACTTCATATCTGAGAGTCAAATAGAACAGTCCAATACTGTGCTCACAGCGCACTTTGAAAAATTCTAATTGTTTTGGGTGGTAAATAGTACATTTGCGTCTTGCGGTGCACTTCATATCTGAGAGTCAAATAGAACAGTCCAATACTGTGCTTACAGCGCACTTTGAAAAATTCTAATTGTTTTGGGTGCTAAATAGTACATTTACGTCTTGCGGTGCATTTCTTGCAGTCCAATAAACAAAAAAACAAAATAAAATACAAATAAAAATTCTTGACTATTGGCGGTTACATTGTCGCCTGACATAAACCATCTGTTACTTTGGTGGGTGATCGCAAAGAATGAGGAGAGCGTCAAATAAGGGACGTAGCCC
This sequence comes from Pelodytes ibericus, assembly GCA_036172795.1. NCBI lineage: Eukaryota > Metazoa > Chordata > Amphibia > Anura > Pelodytidae > Pelodytes > Pelodytes ibericus. The sequence continues at coordinate 66,683,535 of CM069859.1, forward strand.
TGGTCGTGGTGCTGCTGGTGTTGGTGGAGCTCCTGTTGCAAGTAGCGGATGTGGTCGATCTGTGCCAGCTATACGCACAAGTGAAACACCTTCCTCAGGTGCTAGTACGCAACAGAAACTTCAGCGTTATTTGGTAGGCCCGAATGCCACTCTTAGAATGGTGAGGCCAGAACAAGTAGAGGCGATAGTAGATTGGATGGCTGACAGTGCCTCCAGTTCCTACACATTGTCTCCCACCCGGTCCCCTGTTGAAAGCTCAGAGTTGACACCTGCAGCCCATGGCCATCTGTCTTTCACCTCACCCCCTTGCAAATCAGCCAAGCAGTCTGAGCCACAAGTCATGCAGCAGTCTCTTTTGCTTTTTGATGACTCTGCTGGCAGGGTCATCAAACCTAGCCTTGCCCCAGAAGTGGAAGAGATTGAGTGCACTGATGCACAACCACATATGTGTCAGGATGTGGACATGCGAGGACCACCGCAGCACGTCTCTGATGATGACGAAACACAGGTGCCAACTGCTGTGGCTTTCGGCAGTGTGCAGACTGGCAAGGAGGGCAGGGTTGAGGAGTGGGTGGAAGATGATGTGGAGGATGATGAGGTCCTAGACCCCACATGGAATCAAGGTCATGCGAGTGACGTGTCCAGTTTGGAGGAAGAGGCGGTGGTCGCAAAGAGGCACCAGCGCAGCATAAGAGAGAGCAGGGTGCAAAACCGTAGCGGCAGTCCCCTAGACAGTACGCCTGCTACTCCCCACCGCACCCAGGGGCCGAGCACACCAAAGCCAGCTACAAGGAGTTCCCTGGCGTGGAAGTTCTTTAGACAATGTGCTGACGACAAGAGACGAGTGGTTTGCAAGCTGTGCAATCAGAACCTGAAGCGAGGCATAAATGTGCTAAACCTGAGCACAACCTGCATGCCCAGGCATCTACATGCAAAGCACGAGCTGCAGTGTAGTAAGCATCTCAAAACCCAAGAAAGGTCTCAGGCTCCTCCTGCTTCCTCTTCTGCTGCTGTCTTGGCCTCTTCCCCCAGCTCTGGAGTCACAGTGGCACCTGCCACCGAGCAAATAGATTAAGTGGCAGCAACGCCACAACGTCCGCCACCGTCCCCAAGCATCTCCACACTGTCTCATGGAAGCGTTCAGCTGTCCATCTCCCAAACACTGGAGAGAAAGAGGAAGTATGGCCCTACCCACCCGCGAACACTGGCCCTGAATGCCAGCATTTCCAAATTCCTGGCCTTTGAAATGCTGTCATTCCGTCTGTTGGAGACGGACAGTTTAAAAAGCCTGATGGTGGTGGCTGTCCCACAGTACATGGTTCCCAGCCGCCACTACTTTCCCGGCGAGCCATCCCTTCCCTGCACAAGCAATTGGCAGACATAATCAGGTGTGCACTGCGCAACGCCATCTGTGGCAAGGTCCACATAACCACAGATACGTGGACCAGTAAGCACGGGCAGGGACGCTATATCTCCCTAACTGCACACTGGGCAAATGTAGTGTCGGCTGGGCCTGAGGCAGATAGCAGTTTGGCGCATGTCCTTCCACCACAGAGGATTGCAGGGCATTTCTCTTTGCCTCCTGTTGCCTCCTCCTCCTACTCAACTTCTTCCTTCTCCTCTACCACCTCCTCTACCACCTCCTCATCCGGTCAGCGTAACACCTTCACCACCAACTTCAGCACAGCCAGGGGGAAACGACAGCAGGCTTTTTTAAAACTCATAGGCTAGCCTATGAATAAGCGTGTGTTCACTATCATTTAGATCTGTTAGTTGCAGCACTGACCCGTCCACAAATTCCAATAGGATTACCTTTGATAACTACTGCCAACCAAGTGGCTATACCCCCAGTAGAAATACCTCAGTGTGCACAGCAGGTTGAAAGATAGCAAAGTGATGATGAAGAGGATACAGACACAAATATAATGTTGCCTAATCTATCATTTACATGTGGTGATCCGAGATAACAGAACTCACAATAAACATTTCTCATTTACATCATCCTTACTATGTATGTTATTATTTGTGAACAATTTGCATCACACTCATATACACAGGTGACATGACCAGTTACATCACTTAGCACACCTGTTTATATATGTGTTTCTGGCCCCATGGGTGCATGTCTGAACAGATATATCCCATATACCATTTGTGGGTGGAATGGAAAGAGGAATTATTCAGTAATGTCAACCGTAGGAGTCAAACAGTACACATGGGTGCATCATGTGACAAGCAGGCACCCTGCTATAGTCATCAGTACATGTACAATTGAACATAATACTGTTAAGATAGTCATTATTACATGCACCCCCGGTCACCAATATCACTCTTGTGATAAACAAATGAGCTATATCCACTCCTATCAAGCACTGGTTTGAATATATTAGGAAGTCATGACACACTTGAAATGGATATTGAGTGTACTTTGATAACACGCACATCCCTCACCACAGCTGTCAAGACATGGATTCGACCGTATGACTGTCCCCAGTAATATACCTGCAGTCTAAGCAAACTCTTCATCGGAACCTGGCAGACTTCGCTGTAAAGCATACAGGCTGGGGGATGGGACACTTCATCGCGGCTGCTTCTGCGCAGCCGCTTCACCGCCGACTCTGCACCACAAGACAGCTCGTCGCTGGAGATTTCATCGCGGGACATTTCATCGCTAAAGGTAAGTTTATTTCAGTATTTTAGCTGATTTAGTTTATTTTAGTAAGGGTGGTTAGAATTAGAATTTAGGGGGTTAGAATTAGGGTTTAGGGGGTTAATTTTAGTATTAGGGTTTAGGGGGTTAATTTTAGTATTAGGGTTCGGGGGTTAGTATTAGGGTTCGGGGGTTAATTTTAGTATTGGGTTTTATGGGTTAATTTTAGTATTGGGGTTAATTTTAGTATTGGGGTTGGGGGGGGCACTTTGGGGGGGGAATCATTTATTAGGGGGGATTATTTTCTTTTTACTTTTACATTTGTAAGAGCTGACAGTTCAGCGCTGAACTGTCAGCTCTTACATAGCCGCGTCTGCGATCAAACAGCCGCGTTATTTTTCATTGCTGACAGTTCAGCGTCCTAACTGCCGCGCTGAACTGTCAGCGATGAAGATGCGGCGAAGAAGAGTCCTAGACCCTACAGGTTGATCTACTTCCCCACTGTGACTCAGTACTAGTGTAGAGAGTCCCTTATAATGATTGCATCTAAAAATGAGGGTCTCTATCTGTGATAACAATGAGTCACAGTAAGTGATCAACTTGCAGGCTTCAGGGTGATGCATGGAGGTTGCACCAACAGAGAAAGACATTCCTATATACAGACACTAGAGAAACAAGACAGTCAAGTGGAACCTCTGACTGCCTGAGCACATGCTGTGTCTGTCAGCATACACATGCCTTCAGATAAGTCCATCTTGCAATAATTGAGAAGCAGAACTGAATGTAAACTCATCTATGTCTGTAAAGATACCCTCCAGAGAAGGGGGAATAGTTTTTTTTACCTTTGTTTCTATAAAAGGAAAAAATGAAAAACCTTTTAACAAGGAGCGATACAGATTAGTGAGGGAAATCATGGGCATTAATGATCTCTACATCTGCATCTAGATTGATGGGTCTGCAGTAATGTCTGTGAAGTTCCATAGAACCTCTTTAAATTGTCCACCAAAGAGTCCAGTGAATGTTCACCATGAGCAATGTTGGGCCTATCTCTGCTCAAGGTGGTGGTGCTGCCATATATGAGAATTAAGCAGCACCTAACTGTGGGTAGAAGGTTATGTAGACCTTACAAACCACCAAACATAGGAACACCCCTGATCACATTATAACTTTTATAAGAAATATTTTGTGGCCCACTAGTCTAATGCTTCGATGGCAGTTCACCCAAAATGCCAGATAATTTTTCTATGAGAATGAAACCCCAGTGATATGTTTTGTATACTTTAGGCCTCTAGAAATATGTTTCCCTTAGGATGACAATAGAAGGATAATATCCATTTAGGATACTAAGCCCTAATCAGGATATCCTCGGAAGGGAGAAAATTGTAATAGTCGCTTCTCCATTGTTCTTAAAATGCATTTAAATAAAATAAAAAGGATGCAACGATTTGGAATTAAACGTTTAAAGTGTTAATGTTGCCAAATACAATACTTTGTATTCTTAATCTGTTTAACAATGCTACCAATTTTGAATAGAGCTGAATCAGACAAAAATGCTCTGTGACAATTGCATCATGTAGAACACCTTAAATGTTTTAATAAAATTAACCATTACATTTTTGGACTTTCAGAGTATTAGCCTAGGAAATAAATATCTGAATAAAGAAAAGAGGCGTGTATATATATATATATATATATATATATAATATATATATATATATATATATATTTACTAAAAAGGGAACTATGGTGAACTGCAAGTGAATGGACAAATACAGCATTTTTTAAAATTCACTTGCAGTTCAACACAGTTCACTTTTTAGCGAAAACATGCCAATAGGGATTTATCAACTAAATAGTGAATTATAGTGAATGGTAAACATAGAAACATAGAATGTGTCGGCAGATAAGAACCATTCGGTCCATCTAGTCTGCCCAATTTTTTTTTTTTTTGAGTACTTTTATTAGTCCCCCGTTCCCGGTAATATAAACATAAATGACTAGATGCAGATCAGGCCCTGCAATTGGTCTGGGTGGATACATTTCCCAAGATGGCACTTTAAGGGGGGCAGCAAATTGCAACCCTCGCTACCGTTCAGTTTATTTATTTTTTCCCACCATAGTGTGCGGTCTAGGGGATCACTTGCCATCTAAAAGAGCTCTATGCTCTTTAGTCAGAGCACAAGGTGTCACATGACAACCTGGTGCACAAACAGAGTTGCGTGATACGTGGTGCAATGAGGCAGCATTGTGCAGAGCATCATCCATAGTGCAGTGCAACCAGGGAGAGCAGACAGATTGCAGCACACCATGGTTACCCCCCCCCCCACACACACACACATACACCTACTGAGTCTTACAAAGTGGGGCCAGAAAGTTGGAGGTATGCAGTTTATGTGCCCTAAAAACCTCAAGATGGGCACAAGTCCAGGCTTCTGTATTTGGATATATACTCCATTGGCCTCTGAGGGTGGCCTAGCAGTTTCATTTATTTGACAGGTATTTCAATCGAGAGTACTATATACAAGTATGTGTATACTAACCAAAGACAGCAAGATAAGCTATAAAGCAAACACTGCAAGAAAACTATAATCTGTTTATTGTGTTTGCTTACAGAAGCAAATTTCAGCCAGCAATGCACCTGTAACTTGAGAATACATGATTTGCAGTAAATTTAAATTTCAATTCTGGACCCAAACAACACAATGGGGGTCATGAAAAGTTTCAAGAGACATAATGAAAAGGAACAATTGCCATTTGTTTGCACCATTATTTGGCACTATCTGCTTGACACACAATATATTGAGCTGGCCCTGGCTGGATGTTTCTACCTGTGCACTACTTAACTACTAACACATATTGCAATAATTATTGCAAAATCAGGAAAGTAAGCACATAGGAGAATTATAACAAAAGTAAGTACTTTCAAGTAAGTAACAGCACCTAGTTTCAAGAGGGTTTCTTAAAGGCAGGACACTGTCTCTTTCCCTGTGTAGAACCAGTATTCACACAGTACTATGGGTTTTGTTCCCAAGATGGCTTCATCAAGATCCCACCTCCCTAAACACGGAGTATGCTCCATGCTCCACTTACAGAAGTGTTTTATTACCTAATCACAATCAACAAAAGAGTGTTCACTGGCTCGCCAACAAGGATATGAGCAGGTGCATGTGAAATACAGTATGAGCCTTTTTATACGTTTCATTGTATAATTGATGGCTCAGGTAGAACATTGAGTTATGTAAAATAGTTGAGCTTTATTTGTTATTTTCTGTGTCCTATTCCTTTCCATTTCCATTATATTCCAGTACATTTCTAGGTTGAATGTTTTTTATTAAGATTCTAAGTCATGCAATGACAGGAAGTAAGGTAAAACCTAATAACACAAAGAGAGGGCGATTAAAATAGTATTAGTGAAATTTAGCTATTGTTTCTATTATTTCAAGAGATTAAATGTTTAAATTTGTTTCCGTGATCCTTATGTAATTGGTTTTAGCTTGATGTGATGCCTACCTCACCTTCTGGTCTCCTGAAGTTCTGATGACAAAAGATCCTGCACTTTTTATTGTTTTTTGATGCACTCAAGTGTGTGACTTGTACGGAGGCCTAAAGAATATTATATGCCACTATGTACAATTAGTGCAATTTGTCAAGGGCCAGCACAAAACTAGAAACATCTGAGTTGTAGGAACAAATTATCTGATGGATACATATTTTATTTCCCTTATACATTTTGATTATTTTCTGTAATTGTGGATGTTTCCCATCTGGTAACACTGTAGTTTTGACATATCATTTATTAATATTTTATTTCATTATTATAGTGCTAGCAATTTACGTAGAGCATTGAGGGGGAATACATGCTAATTTAGACGAACAAGGGCAGACTAATACATGAGGTTTAGAGCCCTGTTTGCAAGCTTACAATCTAGAGGGTTTATTATGCTTTCTCAGTTGGGAATATTCAACAGCAGAGCACACTCAGGTAAAAACTTGTTTATTTTCATTAATTTGGATTTTGGATATTGTCTTCTTTCTGTATTTAAAATTAATCTGACTTTCCTTTTAAACCATAGTAATAACATATAGGAAAACCATGCATAAAAGATTTGAAAATTACGTGAAGCTTTATTTACCACACAAGGCCAAACCTGAAAAGACATTTGTTCTTGAATGTTGATATACCTGCTTGGGCTGCATAAGGTGTGCTAGATGCTTCATGGCTGGCATGGAAAAATACACCCTTATCATGCAATACAAGATCTCAAAGTCATGGAACACAATTGTAAAAATGTAAAAATGCATTCATGTAAAACCAATATACCTTTACTCAAAACATATAGAAAACGTTCTTATTACAAAATACGAAAGAGAGTACATCAATCCGTACACTTAAACGTAGGATAACTGGAAGATCTCTGTATAACATTTAAATTGTTACCATTTGTCTTAATTAAGTTAACTATAGTTAAAAAATACTTGACTAGGTGCATGCTAAACATAATTCATGGCTTCCATTCAGTGTAATGCCGCCAATGCACACGATCTTATATGTACAATAGAGTAATTTCTATGAAACATTGCCATGTTGCAGAGATAATTCTCCATGACCCGCAGTGTTGATTGGTGTGCCAATATGATGCGAAACTAGGTCCTCCCCACCGATTGGCTGTCAGAGGGCAATAGTCATTCAAAGACTAGGGGAGAAAATCTTTTGAATGGTGCACAATTAGTGCACCATTCAGATTACACTTTTTATGAGGCAGAAGTAACCTTCCACCTCATTAAAATGAAGAAAAAAATTGAGTTAACACCCTCGTTAAGCTGTGTATATATAATTGGGAAATTAGTCTTGAAAGCTTGTAATCAAATTCTCAGTTATCCATTAAAGGGTGTCACTTTATCTCTACTTGTGTGTCATTCCATTTGATTTTAATTGAATTTTGTGTATACATACTTAATAATAGTGCATTGGCCCTCCAATTCCATTTTCAAGTCTATGTATGATGAATATTTATGCATTAATATTATCACAAAAGATGAAAACAGTGTTGTTATTTTTTATAAACTACGAACACACAAAATATCACTGATTGATTTTCCCAGAGGCTTAAGTCAGTCATCTGAAATGAATAATGCCTAGACATCATAACACTGATTCACAGCATCAAATCTGCCTGAAGCAGGTGTGGTCTCTTATACCAAACAGAACACTGCTCACACCTGTTTAAAAGCAACAATAAGCAAAATAATGGTAGATGCTGTGTAGAGAAGTACCCAAAGTAGTCCTGTTTTCCATGACTCATGCATGAATTCATTTTCTAAGCATTTTATTTTTGTAATATTCTGTAAACTCTTGACAGAACAGATGATGTATGTTACCCTCCGCCCCAGGCACCAAGATATTAAGTGGCTGAGAAGGTGGAACAGCAAAGAAGCAGACGAAGAGATTGATGTCTCAGTAGATCACTTCTTCTTCTTCATGGTGACCATATAATGCACATACATGGCAATCCAGGTTCAGGTATCCTAAAATGGATTTAGGCCAATGTAAGGTTTTTCATTGCATGGTGACAAACATGAGAGAATGATGGGAGCTATTCTCTAAAATTGAGGCACTTGGAACATTGCAGGACATTTACATTTTGTGTCAGGAAAGACAGTGAACAGGGCTCTGCTATGTACTAACATAGAGTAACATTACATAATCAGATCCAGGAACACAAATTAGCAGATTTTTTGTTTTTGTCTTTAATGACAACACACCTGGTCATTAATTGGTTAAATATTTTACTATGCATTATACAGGGCCAAATGAGCTCTTCTAGCTTCGGAATCTCACCAGATTGGTTGCTGCACAATACATTCTTGAAATGTTCATCTCACTTTTAGTGACAATATCCCAATTTGTACATGAATCATGGTCCCTTTGTTTTAAACTGTTAGTTGTTCATGGTGAGTGTGAGCACTTTTTTTGGTGTTATCCAGGTTTATTCTGGCATTGCAGTGAGCATTGTAAGTTGTGATTGGTATTGTGTAGTTTGAACAGCATGCAGGTAATCATTTTATCATTTTACTATGATATGTTAAGAGCTGCTGCAGAATGGTGCAGCTAAATTTCCATGAATTACTATCTTATTTTTTTTGCTCTCTCAACCTCTTAAGTACAAATCTTAGCATCTAAAGTGTGTTTTGAGCATGAATTATATTATTTTTAAGTAATATAGAATTGCATATATTCCACTAAAATCATTGTTTGCTGCTTTTTTAGCCCATCAGGACTAAGCACTTAAAAGCTATGCAATTAAAGTTTTGACAGTGATTGGTTGGTTATTTGATGTAAGGTCAGAAATGCAAAAACTGGAAAAGTGACTCTGCAAAAACCTTTATTTGGTACTTAGCTGATTTAAGGTATATAGTTGGTTAAGAGCGTGTTTAATAAACATCTCCAGACAAGGTTTTGGTAACAATCAGACAATGCTTGTTGCAAGATGAAATGATAAAGGCTATTGATCCTGCTTGGTAAAGTACCTACCGTATTTGCTAGAGTATAACACAAGTTTTTTTTCAGAGCAGATGCTTACATTTGAGGTTCATCTTATAATCAAACCTCAAATAGAGGTCTGACTATAATACTGGGATCCAGGTCCCCCACAGAGCTGCAGGGGACCTGGATCCCCCTCACAAGCAGCCGGTGGATGTCTGTGCGATGTGCGCTGACATCCTCTGCTGTTGCCCATTACTTCTATGATAGAAACCAGGAGGTCATGTGACCTTCCAGCGGTCTGTCACAGAAGACGGAAGTGTCGGGCAGACACTTACAAGTAACACTATTTTCCTATAGGGTAGTCTTATATTCAGACTTTTTCTTATTTTCCTAAAAGAATATCCAAGGTTAATTACAGGCAGAGTATTTAGCCTAATCCTGGTCTACAACTGGATAATTATCGTAGCTGGCCACACCAGCTAACTTTTTCTTTTTGTTGAGTGCTTTGTAGGAAGCATGAGCTATTATTCTTCATTTTCAAATACACAAAGCAGGCACATTTCTTTAACCTCTCATGCTCATAAAATTCCTTGAATCTCCACCTCATGGGGGGTAAAAACTTTAAATTGGACAAAAATAGACACCTTAAGGCAACCTGGGCAGATGTAACCTCCAGCATGTGGAAAAGAAGTCAGCTTCTGACTGGACTTATATATTAGTTATGAGAATGGTTTAGACAAGTGTGTTGCTTACTGTAATATATGTACTACTTGCACTTATGAAACCTGTAGTTACTCCTGCCATCATTCTTGTGTCCTGTAAACAGCTACAAAGTCCAACCACATAGCATGCCAAGCTCTTTTTTTCACAGCTGGTTACAGAGCTATTATTTCTTATGACCTGTAGGTTATATAATTGTATCATTGACAGGTTATAATTGTAAACTGGATGTATTTCAAAGGTGCATGAGACCTCTGTCATCAATGTATTAACAACATTATTATGAGTTCTAGAATCAATTAATATCCTCGTCAAGGTTTGAGATATTTTCTTTACAAACCGTTTTTCATAACATGTTTCTTCTCTGAGAAGAGCAAAGTGGGAATTTCAACAAGCAAGGCCTGATTTACAAGCTGAACAAGTTCAGAGTTTGATGTTTGGGATAATCAAGTGTCACTATTCATACAAAAAATACAAAACAGGACAGGCTGACAAAGACACCTGTGTTACATTGAGTAAATGTGTTATTTTTTGCACAGTGTGACCAAACACCCATGAAGTTCATAACAGTTCCACGAAAGGATATTTTTTTATATGAAAAAGGAAAACAAATGAGAGTGATAACTTGGCAGGGATTGGCAAAAAAATGGCTGAATGTAATTTGTTAAAATACTGCATGTAAAATACTTTAAAAAATAGTTTCATGGTTGCAATTTCACTTATCAGACTGCAGGTATATCTCTATTGAAACATGAACAAACCAACATAGTTTGTCAAAATGTCAACATTTATACTAAAATGTTAATGTGTGAAATTTGTCTCTTTACCTTTCTAATCCTTGTTGGTAAACCATACCTCGCATTATATCAAATGGCCAAAGAGAGAAACTTATATTTTTGTGGGATTGCCTGATACCAGAAGATTATCAGCAAATTTATAGCCAATTGTTATTTATGTAAATTGATAAGTCATTTAGAACAAGAATAATTATTTTTTAAATACCCAAATTAATCTAGAAATACATTTACTACAGTTTAAACTCACTTTATTGTGCGTTTTATTGCTCTCGAGCTCTGTGATACAGATATACAAAAAAAAAAAAGCTTTGGACGCAAAATAGGCACTGTCCCTCATAAATAGGGATACTTGGGAGGTATGTTATACTTATGGGTCTTTGTTAAACTTATATTGTTTGTTTGGCAGTAACCTGAACAACCTCAGTAAATGTATAACTGAATGGCAGAAGAATAATACCACTGCAAACTTAGCAGACTTTGGTGGTGAAATTGCTTCATACAAGTATCAAACTAATCCATGTAAAAGATCCTACCTTACTTTTCAAAAATATATACGGTACTGATAAACAAATAGGTATATTACAATAATACCCCACACAAGGACCAATCAGAAATATGTCTAAAAATCTAAAGTTTCAAACTGACATGAGCAAATTGTCAGTTTCCTCCCAAGCAACCTGTTTAACCTATGTATGGAGTGGAATATATAACCTCTGTAAATGCCTACCTGAATTACAATGTGTGTGAAAAAAACAAACAAAAAAATATACCACCACAATCCTTCCAAAGATAGGTTGTAAAATGGCTTCATGGAAAAGTATCAAAATATGCCATGTGAAATAAACCTTGGGTTGTGTTCAATAGCATATACATGTGTGATGCACTACTTAATAATTTAAAATATTGGACCCACTTAATAATTTAAAATATTGGACACATGAGGTATTCCAAAAATCAGGACAAATATAGGAATCCATTTTTTTCCATTAGAATTATTATTTTTTTTTAATTCCACTTACAGGTTTTACCATAAATTATATTTTACAATAAATGGTATGTCCAGAATGTCTTTCCTGTCTTTACATATATATATCGTTTGTGTGGGTACACTAAATGACAAAGGGGAAAAATTCCAAGTACACACACACAGCAAAAAATGTCAAAATAGCCATTATCCTCAATGGGTCAACATGGTGTCACTAGTATGTACAAAATATTTAAATTGAATGTTAAGACACAAAACTCAGTTTGAACCACTTAAGGCTTCTATCTTAGATGTTGAAAAGCTAGTAAGGGTACATTTTAAAAAAACTGGATGCACTGGTCAAGAATTCCCTTTGTTTTGTTTGCTTAGCAATAGGTCTACTTTTACTAGCCACACTTTTGTTTATTTTGTTATTCTTTCTGTGTTCATTGTTTGAATTAATGTGCAATGATGACAAGACTGCAGATTCATTTTTAAACTTTTTGGAAAAATTGCTGTCGCCCAGTTTTAATAGTATAGCAACCCCAGGAAAACTCTTGTATGTGTCCAGAACATACCACTTTATAAAAAAATAATATGCCAGAACATTCCATTGGTTCCCATGAAGATTATTCTACTTAAAATGTTTCCCTACCACTGACATTTTTATCCAGACTCTTTTTAATCAACCCATGTGGTACATGGTAGGCCAGTTAAATGCTGGTGGAATATAGATTCTAAGCACAAAATACAGGTAATTTAAATGAAAACATATTATTAGAAAATGTTAAAAGGTTCAGTTCTATTGTAAACATGTTAACACAACATATGGACAGCTTGTTATACTATTTCAGTTAATTCAATATCATTTTATGTAAAACGTATTATTCTACAAAATATGAATACTGCAGTTCATCAGAAATAGCCTGTTATTTTATTTCACAGTTCCTTGCTGAATGCTTTATTATATTTTACTGAAGGACAACAAATATGTTATGGATTTATGACATAAATCAAAGCAGACAAAGAACAGAGAATAATTTATTTACACACCTGTAGGTGTCTTGTAATGGTTATTTACATAACATCTGATATACTATAAGTAGTAGAATGTTGCTCCCTCTGTCTGGCTTGGAACATGATACAAAAGACTCATGGGGGATAGACTTCACATTTAGGGTTTTGCTGTGATCCAGTAGGATCGATAATTGATTGCTGTTTTCAGGCTCTTCTACCTATCATTCCTGATTTTGACCCAAAAGAAGGCAAACCCCCCCTATCTTAAATGTTGCCACTTAGGGGGGCAGGGAATTCCTTCTTGTCTCCAAAGGGCAATCAGATTTCTCTTTGGATCAAGAAGCTCTTTTATTAATTCTATAGATGTTTAAGTTTTCATTTTTGTTTTTATCTAGGGATTTTAGAGATATGGTTTCTACCATTTGACATTGAGATAATTGTTTTGGCTCCTGGTATATCTGTGTAGCAACATAAGACATTGTATTGAATGCTTATGATTTACTGTACATAAATTAGCTGACACCGTGAGACATGTCTGGTGAGGATACTGTTCAATAAGATGTGTGTCTCTCAACCATTGTATGTACAGTACATCACAAATTGTTGATCCAGTATCTTTTGTTGCACAACAGCTTCCAGTACAAAATAAATATATATATAAACATTTTGTTACAATAACATGCCTATCTGCATTTGAAATGGACAAAGAGGGACACTTTTATTGTAGGAGTGGCTATGAGATTTTATAAGTCCTTTAGAATAGGAATATTGTTTTATTTGCACAAATTAATATAATAACATATATATTACAGTCTAATCACAATTTATTGTTAGTTTACATTTCTGACCTCACAGAAAAGAGGGACAAGAGAGGAGGAAAGCATAACAGGGGGATTTGAATGCAAAACAGGGACTGTATCTCCTAAATAGGGATACTTGGGAAGTATGCATTTAATCTGCTATTTCCATGACCTTTCCCATGATTGGAAACTAATGAGATAAAATTCACTTGTTTTATTTACCAGCCATTTAAAAAAACACACATTGCAGAACATATTGGAAAAATCATATTAGAAAGGTGCCAGCAAAAGATTTCATGCAGAAGCATGTCTGTGATGCCAGTGAGTAAAAATTACCCTGAGGGGTAATGGCCATAGATCCATAATATATTAATACAAGCAACCACACCTATCCCTGAGATGTTTTATACTCTAAATAAAAAAATGACAATTGTGTGGAATTAACATGTGCAGGCATATCAACTAATAATTGTGAGATTACTCTGTGAATGGAAAAAGCTGCATTGCATAAAATGATTTTCTTACTAGAAACTGACAATTTATACATAACCTTAAAGCTACAAAATGACGCCCTTCTTGTATATTTCGAAGATAAACCTTGAAATAGGTAATGTTTTCTTTCAAAGCATCACAGTACAAAATAAACTTAGTGCAGGGAACATCCAATCCAATGTAGTGTGTACTTTTGGATGTTTTTTCCCGTAACTCTTCCCAGCAAGCACTTCACCAAGTCGAGACATGCCATACCTGATTTTATATGTAAATCTAAAGCATTTGCAGCTCAATAACAAGATCTTAGATTTTTCTGATACCAGAAGTTTTAAAATCTTCATTTACTAACAATGTTGGTAAATAGTTTTGACATCTTTAAACCAAAGTAACAGGCATCATTTCTAAAAATATGATCTAGATGTGATGCATTGCTTAGTGATATAAAATATTTAAGGGTCAACTCTGATTTTTGGCTCTGAAATGGCGCCTCAAAAGTCCGGACTTGTTCGGATCACATCGGTGGCACGAAAATATTCGAATTTTGAGCTACTCGGTTAGCTCTGATGTGCCTCCAAATATGCTTACAATTTAGACATCATAGCCGATTCCACACTGATATCTGCTGGAAAAAAAATGCAGGTGAAACATGTCTGAAATGCACTGAACCAAATTCCCCATGATCTCCTATGGGAGCTTTCACACACAAAAAATATCCCAGACATAATCTAGTACTGAAAATAATCTAGAATCCTACATAAAAAATAATCGTGCATAGGAAATAGGCCCAGGGTCATTAAATCAATACAAATTATAAGTGCAATCAACTGAATCTCAATCACTGTTGAGGAATGTGTCAGAGGTTTGGCGCTGATCGGCACCCACACATGGGGATCTCTCCGGCATCCAGATGAGGCCTATCCAAATGCGGCATGGCCTAACCAAACGCAGAGGTCCAACAGAGAGGTAAGGGCACCTGGAGCGGGGGATTGGCAGAGAGAGCAGGAGGGTGAGAACGCGTGCCCAGTTTGCTGTCACTTAAAGCAGTGTGGGATGTGCCTTTGCATTCACACACATAATAGACCAACATCCAGAGGGTGGGGGGTGGGGGCTGAGCTGGCCCATTAAACTCAAAGGCACCAATAAAAGCCCACAGAATCTACTAACCAGTGCCCAGTGCTTTAGCACTTTAGTTGGTGTTAAGTTCCTTTGCTTGCTCCTGCTGTGTTTTAATCCCTTTTTGTACTACTGATTCCTCATTTGACCCTTTGCTTGTTCATGGATTATCCTTGCCTTTCTGTGCCCTATTGACCCTTTGCCTGTCTCTGGATCTGCCTATTGCCAACCACCTACCCTGAACCAATGCGTGTTTGTATTCTGCGGTTTCATCTGGATACCTTTGACCTTGGATCACCCACCACTCTGCCTCATTGTAGTCATATGTCCAGCACTGATGCCCCCACTCCTGTCTGGGTGCTCTGCAAATATACAGCCCCACAGGTCAGGGGTGTTTGCAAGAGCTGCCTTTCCTGCTTATACACTCCTAAATGTAACCTACCTAATAGAATGTGTGCATTAAATAATGAGCACAAATCCAGACCACCATTTGAGAGCAGGATCTGCAACCAACTAAAAATAAGGAAAAAGAAAATTAAATGAAAATGGCAAGCCAGTGATCAGGGCAGAGGGAACCAGGACAGTGGTAGCAAGAGAGGGGAGAAGTCAAGACCCAAAAGGTATCAGCAGAGTTTCTCAGTGGAGGATAACACAGCATTGGTGCACAATGGAATTGGGTGCCACCATTTTTTTCAGTTTTGTTTCATACAAAATGAATTTCATCCATTGATGCATTTGTTTTGGACGAAATTCCTCCATTATTTTTGTTTCAGGTATTCCATTAATGAGAATTTAATTCCCAAAATTTGTGCCAAAAATTTGGGCAGCCAAAATGTAAGCCTCAGTTCCCCTATATACAGTTATGGGTAGGGCCGAGGCTTATTTCAGGAGGACCGAGGTTATTATAAAAATATCCTTTGACTTCTTTGGGAGGACTTTGGCAATTTTCGCAATAGCCAAAGTCCTCCTGAAATAAGTTTACGTCGTCATTATAGATTTATATGGGGAAGTGGGGAAGAGGACTTTACACATGTACACCACATCATTCATGTCAGATATTCATGCAAATGTAGTTAACTTACAGAAAAGAAACACACTGTGACCTGTGAAAAATAGGCTGCTCTCAGATCCTCTAGTGTCTCACACTAGAAACAATATAACAGGAAAAAGACCGAAGAGCACCAAACTATATAACCAAAATTAAACAAAATAATCCTTACATTACTATCAAATGTAGATGACAAATGTCTTGCTCCTTATTTTCCCCATCTCTAGAAAAGAGCAGCCAGTGAGGTAGAAAGGCAGACAGAAGCAATATAGATGAACAATAAAAGTCAGTTTGTAAACATCCACACAATGTGTTTCACCAAGTATTTGGCTTCACCTTGATGAAATAAGGAGCAAGACATTTATCAACTATATTCACCACTGTGATCCTTCATGTAAGGATACTTATTTGTTTTTTATGTAATAAAAATACTAGTTTTAACTTTATCTTAATTTACCTTTGTGAGTAGAGTTGAGCGGACACCTGGATGTTCGGGTTCGGCAGGTTCGACCGAACTCCGAAGAAATGTCTGGGTCCGTGCTCGAACTTGACCCCGAACTTGACCCCGAACCCGAACCCCATTGAAGTCAATGGGGAAACGAATTTTTGCCCACTAAAATGCCTCTTAAAAAGTCATGGAAAGGGCTAGAGGGCTGCAAAAGGAAGTAAAATGTGGGTAAGAGTAGGAGAAGTGCCCTGCAAGCAAATGTGGATAGGGAAATAACTTAAAATAACATAAAATACATGCAAATTACAAATACAGCTGAGCCATAAAATAGCACTAGATGGAATCTTTGATTTTAGCTTTGGAAGAACATAAATCTAAATCTAAAGCATGCCTGCCAGGAGGATCAACAGAATTATCCATTTGAGAGAGGGTTGGAGTGCAGGGTATTCTCTTTCAGTTTATACTAAGTGACCCATAGGTTGAGGAGGCGGTGACCGTGGCGGTGTAGGTGGAAGCGGCGCTGGAGGAGGAGGCGGAGGAGGTAGCCAACACTGTTTTTTATTTGTATTTTTTTGTTTTTTGTTTATTGGACTGTAAAAAATGCACTGCAAGACGTAAATGTACTATTTAGCACAACAATTAGAATTTTTCAAAGTGCGCTGCAAACAAAGTATTGGACTGTTCTATATGACTCTCAGATATGAAGTGCAGGCCATAAATGTACTATTTAGCACAACAATTAGAATTTTTCAAAGTGCGCTGTAAGCACAGTATTGGACTGTTCTAATTGACTCTCAGATTTGAAGTGCACCGCAAGATGCAAATGTACTATTTAGCACCCAAAACAATTAGAATTTTTCAAAGTGAGCTGTAAGCACAGTATTTGACGGTTCTATTTGACTCTCAGATATGAAGTGCAGGACTCAAATTGCAGTATTTAAAAATGCCTAGATGTTGCCCACTGAGCTAACAGAACAGGATTAAAGTCATGTGCCTGGCACACATGCAGTTGCAGGTGCACTGCACTCTCTGTGGCACTGGGCTTAGGGCAGGGTACAAATATGTAGTATAGCACCCACTAAAATAATCACTGTAATTTGAATAATCGCTGTAGTTTGGAGATTCAACACCAGAATTTTTTTTAATCTGTCCCTCACAGCTGCAGCATCCTCTCCTTACACTAAGAAGAGCTCATGTGATGTGCGTGTACGTGACTCCAGCTTATACCGTATTTGCTCGATTATAAGACGACCCTGATTATAAGACGACCCCCCCAAACTTTGTATATTCCTTTAGGAAAAAAACTAAAAGCCTAAATATATAAGATTACCCTATAGGAAAAAAAAGTTTAATTTGTATATATGTAAATTGCTTTTTAATATTTAATAAAAAATTGATATTATACAAATGCATTTCTTGTTTTTATTTCCTTTTATGTGCCAATGCGGCCTCTCTCCACCTCCCTCGTCTCTTCCCCCTCCCCTTGTCTATCTTCCCCCCTCCCCTTGTCTCTCTCTATCGCCCCCCTTGTCTCTCTCTATCCCCCTCCCCTTTTCTCTCTTCCCCCTCCCTCCCCTTGTCTGTGTCTCCCCCCTCCCTCCCCTTGTCTGTGTGTCTCCCCCCCCTCCCCTTGTCTATGTGTGTCTCCCCCCTCCCTCCCTCCCCTTGTCTGTGTGTGTCTGCCCCCTCCCTCCCCTTGTCTGTGTGTGTCTCCCCCCTCCCTTCCTCCCCTTGCCGGAAGGACCCGGCTTCATCATAGAAGTCCCGGCGGTCGTGCCGGGCAGCAGCAGGGGAGGTCTGTGCTCATCGCGCAGACATTCCCCTGCTGTTAGAGAGGGGGATCCAGGTCCCCTGCAGCTCTGCGGGGGACCTGGATCCAAGTCTTATAGTCTGACCTCGATATGAGGTCAGATTATAAGACGACCTCGAATGTAAGATGAAGGGTATTTTTCAGAGCATTTGCTCTGAAAAAAACCTTGTCTTATGCTGCACTGGCCAATCACAGCCATGCCATTAATAGGCATGGCTGTGATGGCTTCTAAGGGCAAACAAGTCAAACGCTTGTTGATTGGCTGCCCTGCAGCCTTTCAAAATGCGCCATTAAATCGCCAAACCCCGAACTCCAACCTGAACATACAGTGAAATGTCCGTGTTCGGGTCCGGGGTCCAAAAAACGTAATGTTTGGTACGGACCTGAACTGTGCAGTTCGGGTTCGCTCAACACTATTTGTGAGCAATTGGAGTGGCCAATCTCCTAGCAAGTGAAAGAATAGAGCACTATACTGATCCACACAGTGTGAGTGTATACAGATTAGGATTTACTTTTTTATCCTCATTTTGTATTGCTACAATACTGTCCCATGTGATTTTTTATGTGTCTTTCCTCTTTATGTACATACCAATAAATCTCAATTTTGTATAATTTTATTGTATAGTTTGGCGCACTTGAGTCTTTTCCCTTTCAAATGTAGTTAGCTACCTCTGGAATACAATCTATGTACATACTACTGTAAATCCATGTAAACAGAAATGTGGACATGGATAGACAATTGTATGACATTTATGTACTTACATGCTACAGTAATGGGAATGTGTAATCCTTTGTAACTTCCATCACAGGATTAGCATGAGCTTGTGTTATGTAACTGTTGCCTGATTATGTAAAAGGCTATGATAACTGCAGAGGCAACTTTAGATTGTTATAAGGTGGTAATTAGTATTATGAATGTCAATGTTCCATAGTTCAGCATTCAGATGACCATGCATGTGAACTGTAAGTTAATGTGATGAATAAATTCTTTATTGCAATGTATTAAATATCTTCTTTTCCTGCAGATACATCTGTGGGGGCAACCAGCATCCCCGCAGCGCTATGTATCCCCAGGGTCGTCATTAGCTTAGCACATCAGGAGCCCCTGCACAACCTGCTGCCCTTCTTCCAATGATGGAGTTCAATACTGCTGCCTGTCGTCTGATTGCCAGTATAATGTGTCCAGGGCCACCATCCCCCTTTCCCCAGTAGTTACCTGGATGCTGCTCGTCCTCTGCTTTCTCCTCTACAGGGTTTCTTCCTGCACGCATGCTGCAAGCAGAAAATACAGCCACTGGATATGACATGCCGCTGGATGCAGATCTGCCGGCTGCTGTCCGAGATCAATCACACTGACGGCGGGGGCCCACGGGGCAGCTGCTTTGGGCCCCAAGGAATGAATGGGCCTTGGTAGCTGCCCCATTTGCCCACTTTTTTTCACATTTTTTTTTTTAGGGGCCGTGGCCTGAGCGGGCACCCCCGGGCCTGGGACGGGTGTATCGCCCATCCCCCCCTGATGGCGGCCCTGAATGTCACACATGGACCAGCAACTAACCATGATGTTGAGCAGCTAAGAATGGTTCTATGCCTATATGATGGAGAGGTGGGATCATATTGCTAGTCACTTAGGTGTGAAAGTTGTGCATCTGAAGAAGATGAAATTGATGTACCGTCAGGAGTGTGAGGAGATATTAGAACTTTAAATTGGACATGCTGTGCACTTACTTAGATTGTACCGGTAATCGAGAGGCAATTCCCATGCCTAACATCCCTCCATCAGCACAGGTGTTTAAAAGTCAGTACGGTGAGGGGGGCAATAATACTGACATGACTGGACGATTGCCCAGCATATCATCTTTCTCCTTATCAGATGCTGATAAGTAAATCACATCTTGGTGGTAGTTATGGAATCCTTGGTTATTTTTACCATTCACCCAGTTATACTCCTCCACTGACAAACTCTGCAACCCCTCTCACTGCCCCTCTATACTCTGGGCTAGTAAATAAAACAAAACAATGCATTTTCTACTGAATTTAATTGGAAATTAAAAGTCAATTATTATTTGAAACTATTTGTGTCTGTGTTATTATTCATTTAAATCCACACCTCACATAATTCCACAGTTCATGGTACCTGTAATGGAAGCCTACATCCCTGGGGTTCTTGGAGAGAAATAATGGCCTGCCTCCTCCCAGTAGACTATGGAATTTGTCTGTGTATATGATAGTTTTGGCGTACACACTTTGGGGCCACCAGTGGTACCGTGTCTTCAGTTTAGCTAGACTTCTAACACAGTGTGCCCAGGACTAGCTCACTCAAGTTGGCAGCCACGCCATTGTGTTCCCCAGGCTAAGATTGTCTCCTGTCCTTCATAATCCAGTCTCTCAGGAGGTGTTAAGGAATGTTATTATGTTACTGTTGCAACATGTTTAATATCCAGTCCCTGGTTAATATGCATTAAATGTACTCTTTTAATCATTTGAATGCCTGTTAATTCACTGCTTATGCCAGTTTTTTTCCTTAATAGGGAAGATTGCATCTACCTAAATATATAGACCCAATAAGCATATAGAGTGAGTAGGGGCTTAAGATACCCTGTCAAAAGATGACATTCCAAAATAAAAACCTGTCTACTAATAAACACAAGCAAAGGATTTTGAAAACATAATATGTTGATAAGACTTGAAAGAATTGTATTCCCTTAACCCCTTCAGGACCAGGGATTTTCTGGGCCAGTGACAAGAGCGATTTTTAAATTTTTAATGTGTTTCTTGAAACTTAATTTTACTTGCTATAATTTAACGTACTCATACAAGTTATATGTTATTTTTTAAAGGACAGTTAGAGCTTTCTTTTGATACCATATACATAAAAATAATCTATAATTAGTATTAAAAAAGACATATAAAAGGGGAACATTTTGGGGGGAAAACTATTTTTCCCCATTGACGTACAGAAATAGAATACACTGCGCCTTTTATGTGAGAAGAGTAGCAGCACCGAAACACAACCAGTGCTTCACTCCTGGTAAAAAATGTACAAACAATACACACAACGTGAACAGTGCGCTTCCCAAAAACACTACACACTCGTATTTACCCTATACGTGGAGGCAATCCTCTCCGTAGTATGCAAAGGGAAAAAGAATAAAAAATTCTTATAGTGTAGTATATTTCTAAAATTTAAAGTGATATAGGTGTGTAAACATAGACACACTCACATTTTACTGAGCAGTATCCTGCTCAGTCTATAGGGTGTTCGGGAGCCCCTCGTGGGGTCTTGGATAAAATAAGATTACGAAGTAGCTCCAAATTCAAGTAGATATGGTGGAACAGGGGAGGAAGGAGATGTATTCTCAGTAAAAAAACACTTTTAATGATACACAAATAAATATAAAATCTTACATAAAAACAGGCAGCATCCAGCTTATAAAGTGCAGAGAGTCCCAGTTTTTAAGGTGCAAAGTGTTCCTGTAGATTGCTCCTTCTCCATACACAACGCGTTTCTCCTTTAAAATAGGCTTTTTCAAGTGTGTCTTTTATTCTTTTTCCCTTTGCATACTACGGAGAGGATTGCCTCCACGTATAGGGTAAATACGAGTGTGTAGTGTTTTTGGGAAGCGCACTGTTCACGTTGTGTGTATTATTTTTCCCCATTATTTTCCTCTGCATGGTGAGTTAACTTGTCTTAAGGCCGCTAATGCTGTGGCTCTTAGTTAACTCGTCATAAAGTCGAGAAAGGGTTAAAGAAGCTAAGTTCACATTACTTTCACAGTGCTTTTTTTTCACTGTAAGGATGTATCTAATCAATGCAACCTCTTCTTAACCAGCATGAACAGAGCAGCATGTGAAGAATATATCTGTGATTGGTGATGCATTAATGCATGTTTTTGGCCATTCACATATATGCAATTAATTTTTCCTGGTAAAACATATTATAAACAGATAAAAAATAGAAAAGGTTGAATAACCCTCGATCAGAATATATGGTTATGAGACAGATGGGTCTATTCACTGAAATTCTACTTTGGGGGTCGAACCTGAGTTTGACTTAGAAAAAAAACCTTTTTGAATCTTCCTCATTGAAAGTAATGGGAGGTGAAATGATTAAAGCTATTTTTGAGTCAAACTCAGGTGCCAAATTTGTCTAAAAAATAGCTTTGATCATTTCAACTCGCATTACTTTCAATGGGGAAGATTCGAACCTGGATTTTTTTCCAAGTCAAACTCGGGTGCCGAATTTGACTTAGTCTCAAAATTAAAGTTGACCTCCAAAGTCGAAATTTAATGAATTGACCCAAGAGACTCCCAGTGAGAGTTCTAATACAAGTTTTTTTTAATAGCTGTGTTCAGGTGAAGTAAACTTGCTCTGAATTTTCTGTTTGTGTCTGATTTATAGTCCAGCAAATACAACTACCTGCTGGTGGGAAAGAGTGGATGCTTCATAAAAAACTTAACCTTTGAGTATTTCAGGATGCCAGTACTGTCTGTGCACAGAGGTTTTGTCTCCTGAACACACAGAATTACAGTCAAACATATTTACACTATAGGGTCTTAGCCAGGGTGTATCACGCCTCTGAGTGACAGGTGTGCTGTCAGTATGGAGCACACCTGTCACACAGGGGCATGATGTATCTTGTGTATTTCCGGGGATTTGTGTGCTAGAAACAGCCAGCACACAAACCCCCGGAAATACACGAGATACTTCAGAGGGGCCGCTATTTATAGAATAGCAATAGCATTACATGTATTCTATAAACCGAAAGTCTATAAACCGAAAGACATTTAGTTTATAGACTTTCGTTTTATAGAATACATGTAATGCTATTCTATAAAAAGAAAGTCTATAAACAGAATGACTTTCGGTTAAAAAACTTTCGGCTTATAGAATACATGTAATACCATTGGCTTTCTATAAACCGAACTAGAGTCCCCATTCATAAGAAATTCTCATGAATGGGGACTCTAGTTCGGTTTCTAGAAAGCCAATAGTATTACAAGTATTCAAAAGGCCGAAAGTCTATAAACCGAATGACGTTCGGTTTATAGACTTTCGGTTTATAGAAAGCCAATAGTATTACATGTATTACATAAGCCGAAAGTCTATAAACCGAACGACGTTCGGTTTATAGACTTTCGGTTTATACAATAGCATAGAATTACATGTATTCTATAAACCGAAAGTCTATAAACCGAACGTCGTTCGTTTTATAGACTTTCAGCTTATAGAATACATGTAATACTATTGGCTTTCTATAAACCAAACTAGAGTCCTCATTCATAAGAAATTCTTATGAATGGTGACTCTATTTCGGTTTATAGAAAGCCAATAGTATTACATGTATTCCATAAGCCGAAAGTCGGTCCCCATTGACTTCAATGGGGTTCGGGTTCGTGGTCAAGTTCGGGATCAAGTTTGACCCCGAACCCAGACTTTTTTCCGAAGTTCCACACTAATCATAAATCATAAATGTAGTTTATATTTAAAACTATGAACTATTCACTGAAAGTAAACTGTAAAACTGAAAGTGAACTGCAGACATCAATCAAAAAGATAAGCATGTTGGAGAATTTTTCCAGATTTGTCCAGATTAGCTATTAATGCCTCATATTTTCCAAATCTGGAGTGAGCCATTAATTGTGGTTGTTAACAAAATAATATAGTGTAGGTAACATAGGAAAGAGTATAGTTTTCACTATATGCCTCTATTTGTTGATAGATTAAAACCCATACTAACAAATATAATACACTGGGATCAAACTGGATTCATCCCAGGCCATTTGGCAAGCAATAATATTTGTAGACTTATTGACATCCTGGACTCTGCAGCACAAGAAAGGAGACCCCTGCTGACCTTGTCTCTAGAAACATAAAAGGCATTTGACAGGGTCAGCTCGGGTTTCATGGGTTAGTCTTTGGAGGCATTTGGGTTATCTGGGTGGGTACACTTCAGCAAGGACCGTGGGCCAAAACATCTGCTCAGATTGGTTCCCACTGTCTAATGGCACCCGTCATATTATATGTTATTACAGTTGAGATCTTGGCAATAAAAATAAGAGAAAATAAATCCATAGAGGGCTACCCAGTAGCGGGAGAGGTGCTAAAAATATCACTGTATGTATATGATATTTTAATTACCATATCTAATCCTGTGGAGTCTGTAGAAAAAATGCTAAAGGAGATTGAGAATTACAGTAGGGTCTCCAATTAAAAGCTAAACTTATAAAAAACTACAGCACAATTAAATAATATGTCCAGAATAGAAAGAGAGACAGGATGGGGACAAATACAATTTTAACAACTCCAAAGAGTTTCAATATTTAGTGTTAAGATCATAAAAAACATGGAGAGGATGGCAGAAGTTAATTTTATGTACCTTTTGAAACAGACAAATAATGACCTTAAAAAACGGCATTCTTTGGAGATCTCTTGGTGGAGCAGAGTGAACATCTTGACAGCATATGTCCTACCAAAGTGGACTTATTTATTCCGTATGATCCCACTAAATATTTACAATTGGTCCAAACGGCTTTTACAAATTTTGTCTGGCAAGGAAAGAAACCCAGAATCAAAATACAAACGATGACTTATAAAGTCAAGAAAGGGGGTATGGGTCTCCCGCAAGTAATGGACTATTATGAAGCCAGTGTAGCGATGCATATTGCACAAATACAATCAGGAAAACAGAACAAGGCAGGATGGTATAATATAGAGCTAGAATGATGTGGTATAAAAGATCTGTGCCTGGTAATTTGGAGCTTGGAAAAAGGAGACTAAAAAAAAAACATAGTCCTTAGACATATTTTGCCAGTATGGGAAGGAATTAAAAAAACTAAATAAACTAATGAACTTCCAACCCATAGAGACCCTAGAATGGGAAATAGAAAATATATCCCTAAAAAGTTGGAAAACAAATCAAATATTTTATATTGAGAATTTGTTACAAGAAGGAAAGATCATACCTTTTCCCAAATTAGAAAAATTTGGCCTGGCAACTAGGACTACATTAGAAAAAGGACTCCTATATCAGCAGTTGGAAAACATCTTTCATAAGAGTACAAATAGAAAAATACTGATGAAATGTGTAAATTTGATCAGAAAAACAAAAACCCAGCATCTCTATAGCCAAAAACACTTGGGATAGAGACCTGAAAAGGATAATAGATATAGCGGACTGGTACCAAATTATGAACAGAGTTGCTAAAGTCTATCTTTGATGGAAAACCAATATAAGATCTTAAATAAATGGTATATGACTCCAGCTAGGGTTCAATAAATATTTCCATCAAGTGACGACCTCTGTTGGAGATGTAGACTTGAAAGGGGAACTTACCTCCATATTTGCTGGCAATGTACAAAACCGGAAAGCTTTTGGAGTACGTTTATGAAAACAGTAAACAGTGCCATTAAAGATATCAAAAATACCAAAAAGCCCAGAGGCAGTGCTATTACATCTGAATCGGCCCGACATGGATAAAAACCAGATCACTCTGGCAATACATTGTCTGATTGCTGCAAAAATCGTGCTGGCAAGAAATTGGAAGAGTGATCTGGTCTCTCAATGGGATCATATGGAAATCAGCTGCTTTTTCAGCTTAATATGGAGAAGGGTTTAAAGAGTGCAAACAACGTGGGGGAGGACCACAATAAATGGGATGAATGGATTAGGGATATACGTCAAGATTTCACCCCTCTAAAGACAACAGATATAAAAATGGCAATTATCATTGGATAACTCTTAAGAGTTGGAAAGTTAGTTTAATAACTAAAAGATTCCAAACTCTTAAGCCGTAATTGTTATGTTGGTCGGTTTTCTTGGTTGCTCACTGGTCGAAGGGTCCGACGGTTTTATATGTTTAGAGTTCAAGGAAGCTACGAGGTCTAGTACCAACTAAAATGGGAGAACACAGGATAGAAGAGGGGGAGGAAAGATGATAAGGGTGCATGGGAAAAGTTAGGAAATAACTGTAGATTAATCAATAAGCGCTCTCCCAAAAAGTAAGCAATGAGCAGCATAAAAGCAAGAAACCCTCAGCCTCAAAAAGATAGACTTCACCAGTATTTTAACTGGCAGAGTACCAGTTGGGTAGGTGCACTGCACATTAGCAGTGAATTGTTATCTATAAACACACACTTGGCTTTCTTCAAGTAATAGCGAGCATTTGGCTAATGCAATGATAGGTTCCTCTGTTTTAACCTCTGCTCCTTCAGATTTACACTATTTTAAAGAGATGCTTTATTTTTCATCTAACACAGAAGGACAAAGGAAGAATCAAATGGACCCAGTACAGAATAAAATGGCATGGGCATCACTGAGAAGTATGTACGCAGATATGGTCTCTGCTAACACTGCGAGAGACCACTGTGTTTACATGCAATCCAAAGTGGAGATTCTAACTTTCCCCACTAAGGATTCCATGTCAAAAAAAATGCTGGGACAGTTGCGTTCAATCAGTGCATTGTCAGCGCATGTGTAAACTACATCAGTTATGCCTCGGAGTGTATCTTTTCCTTGTAAGTGCAATAAACTGTGTGTTTTTTTACCATTTATCAAATGGCAGAGTAGCAACTGTTTTACCATGAAAAATTACTTAGTGTGTGGCGTGGAACAAGAAGAAGTCATTGCGAGATACACTTTAGTGGATAGGGCTGTTTTGTAAGTGGAGGCTTTTTGATAAACAAAACATATTCCCTTTTTGTGTTAGTTGTTGATATAGTTGTGTGATTGAATTTCATTTATTCATTTACGTTTGTTTATCTAGATTTTCTGGAAGCCTTTTTTCCAGAACTTTTCTATTCACCATAGTTTTTGTTCTGCTGTTTTGTTACATAGTTATACAGTAGTTTAGGTCAACCATTTTCCTATTCCTTGTTTATTGCTGTCGATCCAAAAGGGAAAAACACTTTATTTCAGCAATTTTGAACCTTGATTCAGTGGGAAATATTCCTTCTTGACTCCAAATGGAAATCAGATTTCTCTTTGGATCAACAAGCACTAAATGCATATTAATGCCTATACTAACATACATAGCCCACTATGTTCTGGTTCCTTAAAGTATCCAGGCCCCTTTTAACCCCTTAGTGACATGACCTTTTGACCTTGTCTTTCACTTGGTGACAAGGGCTGTTTTGACATTTCTGGGGTGTTTGTGTTTAACTGTAATTTTCTTCATTCTCACACACTGTACCCACACAAATTATATATTGTTTTTATCGTCGTAAGAAGGGCTTTCATTATATACCATTATGTTCATCGTATCTTATAATTTACTACAGAAATCATAAAATGTGATGAAAAAATAAAAAATAAAACTTTTTCTAACTTTAACCTAAAAAATTATTTACACAAATACAATCAGTAAAAATTACCCTGTCTATATAGTTTCTAAATTTTGTCACGAGTTTAGAAATATGATTGTTTCCATGTTTTTACTCTAACCCTGAATTCAACCCAAACTCTAACCCTTATGCTAACCCTTGATTTATTCTAATTTTAATTTAGTTGTAACCCTATCCCTTATGCCAACCCTAGTTTAATTGTAACCCTAACCATTATTCTAACCCTAGATAGCCTTAAGGGACAGTCTAGCAGCAGCATCAGAGCGACGGACGTGAATTTTTTTCACTTCCGACGCTCTTCCCACAAGAGGGCAGCAGCCATATTGGAGGAGCATGTTGGTCTCCGATGTGGTGCCGGCGAAATCGCTCCATGGAGTGAATGTGGGTGCCCCAGAAGAAGAATTTCAGTGCTGCTTAATGCCTCGACATCGAGGCAATAGAGCAGCACCGCCAGAGCGATTTTCGTGATCGTTGACGGAGTTGCCAGCTGGACATGCCAGACACGTCCTTTGTCACAAAGAGGTTAAAGGCAACTAATGTATTTGCAGCTCCACCTCTTTAGGCAGTAAATTCCATACCTGAGACTTCTAGTTAAGGGTACCTAGTGGTGTTCATTCCCACAGGATCTTTTCAGCTTTTGATTTGCCTGTATTCAGGTGGTCTGCACATTATTTGTGGTCGAGTCTATTTTAGCAAGTGCTACAAATCACATGTTATTTATGATAGTACTAGCACATCATATGGGTAGTTTAACCCTAAAGTGGGGGGAAAAATAGGAAAAATGCCTGATGACTCTTACCTCCTAAACACCATTATTAAAGGGCCAGCAACCAATGTCAAATCCTCTTTCACTTGTGAATGATTCAAAACAATAAGAAAATGTAACCATTGGTATACCTAGTGTTAAATGGTTAAAAATGCAAATTTAGATCTATAACTGTATAATGTTCTATTTTAAATAAAGTTTACCTCACAGTCCCTACTAGGAGAAGACTGTACATATTAGAACCTGCATAAATGTATTAATTAAGAAAGTGCAGTTTCACATAACTGGCTCCATATTCTAGTTGCCACTAGAATTCACTTTAAGGACTGGAAGATACCTCCTTATAATTTTCTCTATCGCATATATTTGCTTACTATATTGCATCACAAGTGTAGGTTGTGTTTTCTCATTAAAGCCTTTTTCGCTCTACCCTTATTTTCTTGCTGCTGCTCCTCACAATAGCTCCCCCCTATTCAGATTTTTAGCATGCTCGGAGTCTGCCCTTAACTTTAATAGCCGCTGCATCATAGAGATCTAATGTAGAGTAGTTTCGCCTCATGCAAGTAAACTCCCTTTTAGGGATACCTGTGAAAGTATGATTCGGATGACTAGAATGTGCCTGAAGAATCAAGTTACCCACTGTGTGTTTTCTGTTATTTTTGGCTTTAAATTCATTTTCTGTGGTCAGGCCTTTTAGTTCTAAGTCAAGATATACAATTTTAGTTCTCTCAAATGTGAATGTAAAGAAAAGATTACAGTCATTGTCACTAAAAAAATCAAGCTCACTACCTGGGCACTATCGCCTTGCCAAATCAATAGCAGGTCGTCTATGTAAAGTCCATACCACACCACCTTAGCCCTAAATGGGTTACAATCTCCATATAATAAATGTACGTTCCCACCACTCCATAAACAGATGTGAGTAGATGGTGCAAATGCAGTACCCATGGCTGTCCCTTGGAGCTGTAGGAAAAAATAACCATTAAATAAAAAAAATCACTGTGATTTAACAAAAAATGAATGGCATCTAAAATAAATTCTCTTTTCTCAGTTGAGTAGGTGGAAAAATAATCCAAAAAAGAACTTTACTGCCCTGGCACCAAGGTGGTAGTTAAACCTTATCTTTGGCTATGATACAACAACTCCTTGGATTTAACATCATCTGTGTACAAACTTTATAGAGGATTTGTTAATAATTGTTTTATTAGATGATATCAATGTCTCTCACTGAATTTTTAAAATCTTTTACAAAAATGTTAGTAAACAAAATCATCTAATTATTTATTCTTTCCACCATACATTTGATAAATTATTGTGCAAGAATATCTTGTCTTTGTATTTCAAACACTTTCATTGTTTGGGTTTGTTTATATTCTGAAAACATGCACTTTTATGTGTGTGAGTATATTCTACAAAGCAGCTAAACTTGTTGAACAAATGTTTTGAGTATCGTCATGGAAACCGTAGAGGTAAGCATTGCTGAAGATTTTTCAACAAATCAAGGTCTCTGTTAGTGGCATATGTGCAGTCTTCAGAATTTGTCATCTCTCAAGGAGAAAAAGGAAGCATTAGTAATTGTTTTAACCACGTACATTACATTACCATATTATAGCACCCAAAAATGTACTCAGTGCTTATTACAGAGCATAAGAAGAGAGTTACAAAGTTAGACAAAACAGTTTCACACTAAAACATGAGGTAGAGGACCCTGCTTGCAAGCTTACATTCTAGAGGGGATGGGGAACATGAGACACACAGGGAAAGTGTGAGGCAGAAAGAAAAATGGGAGAGGTAAAAATAAAAGTAGATGATGATAATGGAAGGTGTGGGGGGAACTGTGAGAACTGAGTCACACCAGAAGTTACTTAATAGGTGATTAATTGGGTGCATTGTAAGCCTACAAACTGCAGTCACATGTTTGGAGACTGCAGGTGAGTAAAATATGTGAGGTGGTTAACATATTGCTAGTAATTATGTGCAGAAGGGGGAAGAGTGACAGGTGGTTGATTAGATGTACATGTACAAGGTCATGATGTAATGCATTTGTGACAATGCAAAGTGTAAGGGATCATGTCATATCACCATTGACTGGAGCATGTTCACTGCTCTGGGCAGCACCATGGATTTCCGGGAAGCCTCACAAGTGTTTGAACACACATAGCTTAAAGTAGCAAAATAGCTTTTGCCAAAAACAAACATCAGCGTGCACTATTGTGTATGTCTATGTGGACATTGTTGTTGATATAAAAAGTTTTATTATAACATAAATTCATTTATTTTTCAAAATGGACGTATATCTGTCTTTCTAGATTAGTGAAAATATTCAAATTTGACATTTCAAATTTTTTTTAATTTCCCAAACTTAGTACATAATACATACCAGTAATATGTGAGAGTACTGTTGTAAAGGTAACAAGAACTGATAATAGTATTTTACGGCAAAATTATGCCTCTTGGTCTTAGACCAAGGAGCATCAGGGTAGGCAAACTGCATTCCTTCAGATGTCCTCTGCCAGCCTGTTAGCTGAAAAGAGCATTATGGGAGATTTAGTTCATCAGCAGCTGGAGGGCCACTGGGTTTGTACCCCTAATGGTGAGATAAGAATGGACACAAATCACCAGGTCCTTAGGCGCGCACAAAAGTAAAAGATCAAAGAAGCTCCCAATATACCTTATATTACACATTCTGCAGCATCAAACCTTCATGTTTGAGGAAACCTAATTGCCCACTATAATAATAATGTCATTTTGATGTCATAAGGTATGATCTGCTCTGGAGATATGGAATGTTATATAAAGAGGAGCTCATTAAAGGGCATAGCCACATCTTTGGTCTTGTTGCGGTTTTATTAGGAAAACTAGAGGAACTTAGGGTGACCACACTACTGTTTTATTCAGGGACCCATGTGAGATTTGCTTACTCCAGGCTATTATCTCCTTCCAGCAATCGGACATATAAAAATGGTCCTTGCAGTCCAATCAGACTTATATGTAAAATAATGTAAATCTAAATAAGGTTGACTTTTAGCAAACTAGCATTCATCCACTCTTGTGATGGCTTCAATGCACACTGATAGAACATTTAGCCACAATTTCGTAATACCTGATAATTTGCCTGTTAAAATACGTTTTTTAATAATGGCTGTTTTGTTCCTTATTGATCTGTCATTATATAGGATTAATCATATAGGAGGGTAATGGGGACCTGAGTTCTTGTTCTGTACTGTGGAAACAGTGTGTTTTCTTATGGGGATCGAATAAAGAGGTCTCCTTTATTTGATTGTGCACTTTTTGTGGTTTCTTGATGGAATCACTTCCGTTGACAGAGTAGCGGGGTGGCTATGATTGTATCAAGAGATTAAACTTTAAGTTTTCATTTTCCACCATGGCAGCCTTTGAAGATGCCAAGTGATTTTATGGTTACCACTTGTGGAGAGACTGAGTAGAGAGACTGCTGTTTGGGATCAAATGCTGTATTTCCAGCTAAGCATACTTCACAATGGCATCTGTCAATTACAATTTCATTTCTTTTGGCACTGTAGTGGTGAATACACATTGGGTAATCCAGTACAGGCCACAGTCTTCTTCCCGATATTAAAAAGAACACTGTCTTTTTTAATATGTCTGGAATACCCAGTGTTTTTTTATGTTTTAATGTTAAATTGTATGTGTTAAGAGATAACATTGGAATATGATACAATAGCATTCATTTAAATATGAACCCTAGCAAACTTGGGCAGACCTCGCCCGCTCGTAGGTGTACCACTCTATGTTCTTCTTCTGCTTGATAGTGTAGAGCTGTCATTGGTGTAGTCACTTTGCTTGGCTGTAGATCTTGTGAGGTGGTGACTGCTCTTGCCCCAACATGTCACCTAGTTCAGGTGCCTAGCCTGTCGAACCAGTCACGTAGTTCTGCCATTTAAAACATGATTCAGTTAAAAATCCCTTCCTATTAGCCAGTCACTTAATTAGCCTAGCTAACACATACACCCACCTGGTCCACATGGTAAAATTACACAAAGTTCGTTTTGTGAGCACATATTTGGAAACCCATATTTTAATATAACAATAATAAAGCTTAAATTGTATATTTCCAATGTGTTTTGTATCCCTGTTTTACTATCGGTTCTCTAGACTGCAATACCTATGAATAATGAATTACTCATTCAGTCTGCCTGAAAGAGAGATAGTCATTCCCTATCTTCCACCCTTCAGACAGAATATCTCAGACATTTACCATATTTCACTCTGAGCTAGGATATGGATTGAAGCAGGTGAGTCACACATACGTCAACAAAACTACTCAACTTTGTTTCAGAGAGAGTGGATGAAACTGAGAACAAAGAGAAAAAAGAGACAAAAATACTAAGTGTGGTAGAATGACAAACAAGTTTACATGTGTTTTGTTGAGAATGCATGTATTAAAAATTATTTAATATGTATGTACTGTAGGAATCATGTACGACATTTTAATTTGGCAGATATCACTTTTTAAAACTTGTTTGCTGCACAATCATGCCCAAGTCGTTCCTAACAGAGGAGATGAGGTGCGATTGAGACAGTGTTAGTATATTAAGGAGCTTATGTTCTGAGCTACACCATTTTCACCATAAATATGTTACTTTTGCTTGATTCAAGTGAATGGGGAGCACAACCCTAAACCAGCGTATTTTTTTTTTTTTTTTTATATTTCCTTTATTTTATATTTTATAGACAAAAAATCCCAAAAAGGGACACACACGTGTATATAAACTATATCAAACTACGACAAAGACAACGACGAAGACAAAACAACCAAAAAAAAAAAAACTCCTTAAACACTGTGCGAGCACTGTGCGAAGATACAACCTAACAATATATGAAATATAATCAAAGTGCAAATGCATAGCATATACATACTAACAAAAATGAGAGCAGGACACGTGAAAACTGGGTGGGCCCCCTTGGGTATATAGGGCGAACCCGTTCACCAAATTAGTATCTATTGGATCTGTATACCAGATCGACCTAGATAGGTGGGGAGGAGGTTGTCCAAAAAAAAAAACCAAAAAAAAAAAAGGAAACCAAAAATAAACATAAATAAAGAGGCAGGAATGAGGTAAAGCTGGAGGTTACAACTCCTGTAGTCTCGCAATCCAGCCCTTCCAGTCCTCCATATTCCACAGTCCCAAATCGAACTGGTAAGCTATTCCCTCTTCCATCTTAAGTTGGTATATTAGCTGGGGTTTTAGTTGAACCCATGTTGGGGCTATAATCGATTTCCAGTTTTTTGCTATGAGCAGCTTTGCCGCTATTAAACAATGTACAATGAGCTTCCTATTTTTTTTTGGCCAACTTACGATGTCTAGATGCAGTAAAACCAGCGTATTTATACATTGCTCCTGTAGTGACCAAAATAATAAAAATAGCAAAAAAATTTTTGCATGATATAGCCATATGGTGTGAATAAATCTCAAATTTTCATCTAAGATAGATGCTTTTAAACACGTCAGTGCTCTCCGAGTAGCCAGAATTTAAGTCTAGTCATATAATCAAAGTGATCCGATTGGGTCTGGAACTCTGAGCTCTGAGCTACCTGAGCAGACCCTTAAGTATTGTGTATAAACTTTTTTTGAAAGAAAGAAATGAGTGCAATATTTTTCAACTGACGTTGATACGGTATGTGTATCATAGTTGCCAACATTGGCCATGTTTTCATGGACACATATTTGTTCCACATACTGCAGAAAGCGCATGCAAAGTGCAACCCGGCAATATGTAGGATGGATATATGCACAGACACAATCCAATTAATCAGGGTGGAGCTCTTTTAGGACCTATCATGAGTAATTAATTGTATTCTGTCTGTGTGCATTTCCATCCTACATACTGCCAGGGTGCACTTTGCTTGCATTTTCTGCAACATGTGGAACAAATATGTCCCTGGAAACATGGTCGATGTTGGCAACTATGGTGTATACATGAAAGCATGCTACATGCCCATCTCCAGTACTAAAAATATATAACATTTCAAATGTCTTAAACTTCAACCTGATATATATTTACTGTAAGGACAACAGTGTCTGTTGCAAGTCCTGTGAATGTCAATAGAACATAATTAAAGGGACTTAGATACCATCTAAACATTGTTTACCTGTGAATAAAGAAAATAAAAAACATCCAAAATTATCTATGCATTGTGTTTGCAGAGAAACATAAGTTTTACATTTCTGTAGAGTCTCCTGTTTATGACATCACCTATGCCTCCATATACATATAAACTGCTTTTCAATAGGAAATGTGTAATTTGCATATCAAGTCACCGGTGATGTTATAAACAGGAGATATACAGACACTGCAATACAGACACATTTTTTTTTCTTTTAAGTTAGGCATATTTTTGCAATTCTGCTAACACAATGTAAAGATAGTTTTTTAAAAATGTTATTTATTTTTATTCTTTACATTCACAGTATAATCAATATTCAGGTGACAGTGTTCCTCTAAATTGTCTGTCGCAAAGTCCAATAGATGTCCACCATGAGCATTGTTGGTTCTAATCCTTATCTGAATGTTCTTGTTCCACAGTATTATTAACAGCTTTACTGGACTGGATTAAATTCCCTAAATGGTGAAAAGACACCATAT
This sequence comes from Pelodytes ibericus, assembly GCA_036172795.1. Taxonomy (NCBI): domain Eukaryota; kingdom Metazoa; phylum Chordata; class Amphibia; order Anura; family Pelodytidae; genus Pelodytes; species Pelodytes ibericus. The sequence goes on from CM069859.1 coordinate 66,718,611, forward strand.
TTTTTTCTTCATTTTTACATAAATATATCCCTACCGGTGCTTATATCTCAGGGAGCAGTGCTGGATTAATGATGGGGCAAAATGGGTTGTCCAAAGGCTCCACTATAGTACACAATAGTTAAAAGTGGAGGTTAGCATCACTCCATATTATGCTAGGAAGTCATATGTAGCGTGTGAATAAGAATACAAGTCTATCATATATAAAAGCATAGGCTTGTTATTTTTTGCCATACACAACAGCTTTATCCCATTCATAAACCTGGCCATGCCAGTGAGGAGCGTGACCAGGAGGTTACATATGCTAAGAAAATTACACAAAGATGGGTAACAAGGTGAATGGTGACATCTTTTAATTGGATGACAACCAAGGGGTTCGGCTGCCAAAGTAGACTATAACAAAATATTACAACGTATCAACAATAGACATGTTGAGAACTAAGTTCCACATATCCAGAAAAGAAAAAGGCACTGAGTATCACACTTTAAAATAAAACGCTCATCCCACCCTTAGTCATTTGTGCCATTGCATCTCAGTGCAGCAGTATGAGCTAAGAAATATTTATAATACTTTAAAGGATAGACATTATTGTAATTGTAAGGTCTACATAATTGTCTGCGTCAGCCACAATATAAAGTTGTGTTCCTAATAGGTTTTTGTCAGCATCATTTACAGTCATTCTATGTACCTTTGTGTCACTGCTTCACTGTTAATCTGTGGACACCTCACTGTGAGACTGTCCTTATTTGTAAGATTCATTATCCTTAATTACCCATGATTCATAGAAAATGATCTTGAAATATGTATTGAATGATATTTCTGTTTAAACAAAAACTCTATAATTCAATGAAAAGTGAGTAAGTGTGCTTTAATAAAAAAATGATTATTATAAAGGAAATGTACACAAGATGTGATATGATATGATTTGTGGCAAAAACACAAATGAATGATTTATAGTATAGTATGTAAGCACTGCCAATGGTATTTATGAATAATCCCCCTGTGTTATGGGTATAGAAGGCACTTCAGATCTGCAAATGAGATCTCCCCATCAAAATCAGAAATAATGGTTCTCACATATGCAGGTCACTATGAATAATGCACTCCAAGAAAATAAACGGAAGAGACATTCAATTAGAATTGTAAGTAAATAGATGATTTAATAAATAATAGATGCTCTTACATGTAAAATCTCCAGGTTCTGTGTAGAGATATATGCAAACTGCTAGCAGCATAAAAGCAACATGACGCGTTTCGCCTGTATAAGGAATCTACCAGTCGACAATATCACAAGGACCTTATTGATATAGATATATATATATATATATATATATATATATATATATATATATATATATATATATCATTGGTTGTACTTACATGCTATACTTTATTTATCACTTATGTTTTTTTCCCACATATCTCTTCTGAATATATAATCACACATGTTTTAAAAGGTTGATGAATTCAATTTTTTATTTTATTATATTTTTGTGTGTTTTAGGGTAACACACTGATATAGTTGCAGCTGGTTTTAAACACAAGCACTGGGTTTACGTTCTCCCATTTCTGTTATTCAAAGAAAAACTCTGCTTGGTGTAGTGTAGGACAGTGGTTTATCAAAGACAATCAAAGACAAAGTCAGTCAATCAATAATGTGTTATGACATTACAATGTATATAATATATATATATATATATTTTACAATAGAAAAACATCCTCCATATTGTGCAGACACTATTTTTCGCTTTTTATGGTAACGTGATGTTTAATTAGTTAGACACACCAGTTTCCTTCCAGGTTCCAGCAATCCTGCTTTCTTTATATGTACTGGTTGGGAAAATCTACTCTAAGTTGCTATGCAGTAGCCATGGTGTGAAGGAGCAGGCATTGTGTCGACACTGGCACAGATTTTCTGTGCTACTCCCTTGCCCTCTTGTGCTTCAGATTGAGTCAAAGTTCTGGGACATTATCTAATATTCCGATATTTTGATTATGAAGGTGCCCGATTCTAGACTACCAGGAACACCCCTCATCCTGTGCAAGGATCGGGGGAGATGGGAATATTGTGTTTTATGTCAATTTTGTGTGATTCTGTGATAATAACTGTGGAATTCTGTGTAAGTGACTGTATGATACTAAAAATGGAGCAGGGGGAGGAGCCAAAATAATTTCTCCTATTCTCACCAGAATTATTATTTCTGATGGTCAAAATGCTGGTGTAGTGCAGACTTTTCTTAAAATGCAGTTTTATATATATTTAAGAGGAAGGTGTTCATAATATTCTCCATATATGAGTGCCACAGTCATCCATAATTAAAGACTGCTTGATATCTGTCCTCAAACTACTACATACCTGTTGTTGCTTGGAGATGAATTTCATAATCTGTGTTTTATTCATTTTCTAGTGATTGCTCCTGATGCCACATTTGATCTATCTTTGTTAATATGACCATTGTATTTCTTTCCCAACAGTACAGAAATAACAACCTGCTAACTATTAGTGACTAGAGTTTGAGATTAGTTTGTTGGTCTCTCAGACTAGCTTGTGACATGGCATTTTTAGGCTATTGAATTTCTAGTGCTCCTAGTTATATATTCCACATAATTGTTTTTTTAACCATTTTGGACATGTCACAATGTCAATGGCTTAAGTCGCCAAGGCCTCTGCATACTACCATTAAACTTCAGGGAATCAACCCCTGTACAGGTCCATAAACCTTGTCCCTACACTTTGATTCCATCTTGATGTTGCATCAACTACTTTTGGCGACCGACTAACTGAAAATAAACATTTAATTTAGCCAAGACTAATTTATCTTTCTTAGTTTATTTTAGACAATGTTTTACCAGGAAGAATACATTGAGATTTCTCTCATTTTCAAGTATTTCCTGGGGACCAAGACCAGAAAGGTATTACTAAAAGGGAGTAATGTTTCATAAAATCAGAGTTTTAGATGGTGGATAAGAACAAATCGTCCCATCTAGCCAAACCATGTTAAAATGTCATAATTATTTTACTTATTTGTTCTTGAGGACAGCTTTGAGGTACATACCAAGCATCATTGTATTTCTTTATTGTGTTTCCCTTCATTAGTCCCTTGGTGACAGGACTATTTTTGCTGTGTCTTTCCCTTAGTGACAGAGGCTAGTTTAGCTGTAATTTTTCCCATTCAATGTACTCACACATATTATATATTTTTTTTTAGCAGCATAAGAAGGTGTTTCTTAAAATACCATTATTTCATATTTTCATCATATCATATAATTTACAATAAAAAAAATCCTAAAATATTATGAAACATAAAAAAAAAAAATGTTTTTCTAAATTTGACACATCTAAAAATGCTAATTGGAAATACTCCCATCTCATACTCACCTTTATTAAATGCAAGAAAAATTGCTATTTGCTAAAAGTGAAGGGACTTCAAATTGGTAGGTAAGTTGGATATTTCATCTTGTTCAACTCACTACATCTAGCGGTTTACAGGTGGCGAGTTGCGCAAAAATGAATGTAGATGCAGTAAAATCATTACCACACTGGCTAAAAAAATGGGTGATCTTTAACAGAAGGGTAAAATAACTGCACCCATTAAAAACCCCCATTAAAAATGAACTGTTCGATACAACACTACCTAGCACCCTACTTCTATGTCTGTAAGCAGATGCCTGCTTAGGCATTTGAACTCCTAGACCATAGGGAGTATGGGGATTTTTTTTTCTTTTTGGTTGGCCCCTTTGACAATTTACAGGGCACCATTTGTGTGCCATGGGGGCACTTGGGGACCTTTTGTGCAGCCCCTGGCCCCATTACATACTTTAGGGGGCAGAGACCCTTTGGCTAGCCCCCTTTATAACATCCCCATTGATAACATGGTGCCTTTGGACAGCCCCCTACCTCATTAATAACAGGAGGGGCTTTGGACAGCCCCCTACCCCAATACTAACAGGGCGGCAGGAGGCTCTCTGGCATACCCTTCGTCCCATTTATTCATTATTAGAGGGTGGGGTATCTTGGCATTTCTCCAGCACTTTACCCTTGTATTTAAAGGGGAGGGGCACTTTTTCACACAGTTTATTTTACTGTATAATGTGTTTTTATTATTTAATAGGTGCGGTAATGATATTCCTGCACCTGTTAAGTAACAGAAGAATTAATTTCAGTGGGGAAAGCTTTTATAGTCTAAGTCCAACCAATTATTTCCTTGACTCATTAATGAATGGGGGAGAGTTTAACCCCCTACATTTCACATGTCTTCACAACAAAAATGCTTAGTGAATGCTATTTAAAGAGGTTATAATGGAGATCATACGAGTCTGGAGTTCAAAATTAGCTCTCATCTCGAACTCCAAATTTAGTGAATAGACCCATATATGTTAATCCAATAAATTAATGGGTTCCATAGATCAAATTTGAGATTACAAAATAAGTGATAAATCTACGAGTTCATTCATTCTTAAGGCTTGTACAATGAGTATGTCCTTTCTTATTTTACTGTTTTTTCTGCCTTCCTCATTCTGATTGTCTAGACATCTGCCCTGAAGAAGTGCTTCTGAACTGATTTTTGCTGCCTTTCTGATCTGAATGAATGACATCCACAGGTATAAGTCAATTCCATGTGAGACCTTGTTGACATTGATTACTGGACCTCACAAATTGCACTATTATTGACGTTTAACATCTTCATTTTTAAGTTTGAGCATAAAATAAACTATTAAAAACATCTTATGACAAAGCAGTGATACATAAAGAGTGAATATAATTCAGTTGAAATGACCTGGTCCCATAGCAGTGATTACTTTAGTAATTATCACTTGGCTTCCTATTCCTCATAACCAAATTCCAAACAATGGTAAAAGCATTGCTGATGCTGATGCAAACAGGATGCTGATTTTCATACAAAATGCTCAAGCACTATACATTTGAAATTTGCAACAATCCCACTGTACAATTCTTGGTAAAATATTTGCCAAACAAGGAATACCTGTTTTTTCTTTGCAGATTTGTACCCAATTATGCATTCCTGATGGAGTAAGGACACCTATATATTGCTGGAAAAATCATAATTTCATGGTGACTTCTCCATGTTTGCTGAATAGTTTTATTCCTATTAGTCTTTTTAGGAGAAATGAGACCACAATAGTAAACAAAATAGACATCATACTTTTCAATACATAGCTAAACATGGGAGAAGAGAATACACCAAATACAGATGTCCATGCAAAGATTTAAAAATTAATTATATATTCCTATTCCTTGTTTATTGCTGTTGATCCAAAAGAAGGAAATATAACAATCTTATTTCAGTAATTTAGAATTTTAAATTTCTTCTTGACTCGAAACTACAATAAGATTTTCTCCATGGATCAACAAGCACTATATAAATATGAATACCTATAGTAACATTACCAGCTTCATTAACAAAACATCTAGGCTTGTTTTATAGGCATCTAATGTATTTGATAGCATCACCTCTTCAGGCAGTGAATTCCACACATGTATTGTTCTTACTGTAAAGAATCCCTTGAGCTGTCTTAGACTGTCTTTTGTACCATTCTGTTAATGAACAGGTCTTTAGAAAGTACTTTGTATACACCCTGTACATATTTATATAACATTATTATATCCTCACTAAGATGCTGTTTCTCTAGTGTATACAAATTTAACTTTTATAATTTTTGTTCAAAACAAAATCTTTAAATTCCCCTTATTAGTTTTGTAGCCTTCCACTCTTGTTGCATAATGCATTTTTTTTTATTTTAGAAAAAGTGTCCAGAATTGAACTGCATTTTGTAGGTGGGGTCTTGCAATTGACCTTTAAAGAGGCAGAATAGTATCTTCCTCCAGTGAGTCAATACCCCTTTTGGTACTTGCCAATTTCTTATTGGCCTTTTGCAGCTGTGTGTGGGCACTGTGCACTACAGTTGTAGTCTATTGTCTACAATTAGTAGTTTTCCCCACGCTATTTAAACTATAAGTTGCGTTTTTATTATTTTATCCAAAATGCATAATTTTACATATGCCTATACTGAATGTAATTTCCCATGTATCTGCCTAGTTACCCAATTTTGGTTCAGATTGTATTAAGTTACTTAAAGCCATGGCCCCCTATGCCTACTGGTAAATTAAAAAGAACACCCAGGACAGAGCCATGTGGTGCTCCAATTATTATATTTGTTCAATTTGAAAACTTCCCATTTACCACCACTCTTTGTTTTCTATCTTTACATCAACTGGGAAATCCACATAAACAAGTTTGGCCCTAAGTCTGGGATTTTTGCTCACCGTTCTTGTGATCATTTTGACCCCACGGGGTGAGATCTTGCGTGGAGATCCAGATCGAGGGAGATTATCAGTGGTCTTGTATGTCTTCCATTTTCTAATAATTGCTCCCATAGTTGATTTCTTCACACCAAGCTGCTTGCCTATTGCAGATTAAGGCTTCCCAGCCTGGTGCAGGTCAACAATTTTTTTTCTGGTGTCCTTTGACAGCTCTTTGGTTTTGGCCAAAGTGGAGTTTGGAGTGTGACTGTTTGAGGTTGTGGACAGGTGTCTTTTATACTGATAACAAGTTCAAACAGGTGCCATTAATACAGGTAATGAGTGGAGGACAGAGGAGCCTCTTAAAGAAGAAGTTACAGGTCTGTGAGAGCCAGAAATCTTGCTTGTTTGTAGGTGACCAAATACATATTTTACCGAGGAATTTACCAATTAATTCATTAAAAGTCCTACAATTCCATCTATTGAGACCAGGATCTCTTCCTTACTATTGGTTTAAAGTGTTAGATTTATTTGCTTATTTTTTTAAATGTTTATTTAAGTTATATTTTTTTGTTTGAGGGTGGCTTACTCCATGATGAATGAGGAGTGGGACCAAGGCCGGCCTTAAGTGTTCCAGAGCCCTGTGCGTGCCACCCCTGTGGCGCCCCCTCTCCTCTCTACCCTCATGTCTGTCTGTCTCCTCTCCATTCATGTATGTGTCTCTCCCTTCCCATGTTTGTCCCTTTCCTCTTTCTTGCCATGTCTGTATTTCTTTAACCCCATTTTATTTCACTCTCCCTTTCCATGTATGTGTCTCCTCTCCCCACACCCCATGTCTGTCTGTCTCTCATCCTCCCCCCATATCTGTTATCTCTTCTTCCCCTCCCCATATCTCTTTCCCTCTCCTCATACTTCTTTCCTTCTCCCCATATCTCTTATCTCTCTTTCCCCTCCCCATATCTCTTATCTCTCCTCCCCATATCTCTTTCTCTCTCCTTCATCTCCTCATACTTCTTTCCCTCTCCCCATATCTCTCCTTTCCCTCCCCATTTTTTCTTTCCCTCTCCTTATATCTGCTCTCTCTTCCCCTCCTCCCCATCTCTATTCTCTCTACCCCTCCTCCTCATCTCTGTTCTATCCCCTCCTGTCCCATCTCTGTTCTATCCCCTCCTCCCCATCTCTATTCTATCCCCTCCTCCCCCATCTCTGTTCTATCCCCTCCTCCCCATCTCTGTTCTTTCCCTTCCTCCACATTTCTGTTCTCTCCCCCTCCCCAATTTCTGTTCTCTCCCCCCTCCTCTGTTTTCTCCCCCTCTGTTCTCTCCACCTCCTCCTTTGTTCTCCCTCCCTCTCCCATTCTAACTTACAGCTAATGCTGCGCCCGGCTTCCCCATGGCCTGGCTCCACCCTGCTTCACAGTGAGGTCCGCCCATGATCCTGCTGTACGGGAATGTATGTGTGGGCATTCCCTGGGCTGTTGTGACCTGTGTGGTCATACAGGTCACACACCCCAAAGTCCGGCACTGAGTGGGACCATGAATTGTCAGAGATATTTTTTTGTAAAGGATTCAGGAGAATTAAACTATGATTAAAGCATCATGTTCCATGTTATTTGGTGATTTTAAGCATTATAGTGCTGTTACAAAGGCAAGTGAAAAGCAAATGGGAACGATGAACCTTAAACAAATATTTGGAGTTGAAAATGATCCCTAGGGGGTTACGGTTGCATTTGGACCCAGGTAACAATCTCTCAAATCCAGAAGTGGAGTATTTTAACAGTAGATGAGAATAGCTGCTGAGTGATTGTTCTCTGGGCATGATATCATCAATAACTGATATTAGTTCCTAAATAGGAAAAAGAAACGCCTGAAACTAAGAGTAAAATGAATTTATAGATGGATAAAATCCACTTTGAAAAACTTAACATGAATCAGGAAAAGGATCTAAAAAAAATGAATGATGAAATTAAAACAAGGAAAAGAAAGACATTTTTGAGGGACTCTGATGTTAAAAAGAATGGTCTATAGTGGTAGATCACGGAACTCTAAGGGTATGTTGTGTACGGATATCTCAGAATCAGATTCGGACTTAATATGGACGACTTAGACTGAGAAAGTTTGGAAAGGTTTTTAAAAACGACCAGGGAGGTGTGCAACCCGGGGGAGTGGACAACATAGAAAAAACATGGAAAGAATACAAAGAACAGAGGGAGGTCAGAGTAATGAGGAGTTCCAGAAACAGGAGCACACAAACAACATCAGGAAACAGGACTCCAAGTAATACATTTGTCAAAGGTTGTTGCTGACCTCATCTCAGCTGGATTTGTTTGGGCAGAACCTTTTATTCTCTCCCTCTAGGCCTCTTGTATTTGGTAGAACAGGATCTTGATAGATTATTTAGGAAAACTAAAGGTTCTGGTAACCTCATAATTGATCAAAGGAGAGCTCTGAAAGAATTACCACAGATTAAAAATATTGTTATCAAACAATCAGACAAAGGGGGCAATGTGGTGGTCATGGATGAGAGACTCTCCATATTTGAGATTTGCCATTGATTGAGAGATAGAGAACAATATGATCAGCTGGATAACAATCCAATGATGCATATTCAAAGTGACATTTTGAATCAAGCTTATCTAAATTAATCAACTTGAGTGAACATGGGGCTCTCATCATATGTAAATTAATCTTAACTTGGAACAATGCAGGGTCTAATTATGACAACATGGAATAATTTGGATATAGTGAATGATTTTGTAAATTAATAATAGCTTTTAATATTTTTTTGTTTTATTTTCATATTTATTTTTTATATCTTTAGATATATATAAAAAATATTTAGGAGATAAATATTAACATTGGCCAGATGCCAATTTTTTACATCTATTTTACCCGGCCTGTGGGTAAAATACCGGACCGGGTGGCAACCCTATGTTTGGTTCAAAACAAGTAGTAACTAGCCTAAGACATAAAGTGCCTTAAAATGACCATTATTACATTATCTGTGGTAGGTATTTATGTCTTTTGGATCAGCAGAGTTTTGAGCTTTCCCTTTCTTACATCTGATGTGTTGCTGAATATAGATAATCCCATCCTGTCTAAAGATAACAAAGCCAACTTAATCTTTGTCTTAGTGACAAAAGACTATACTCTGTCTGTAGCTCACACCTTCATTTCCTTCTACTGACAAGGTTCATGACCTAACTCATTATTTTGTTTGAAATGGATGGGATTAACACTACCTGAAATAAAGAGACTAAAACAAAATAATTTACAGCAATAAAAGAGGTGAGCAGCAGAATATATTTAGATATAAATAAAAATACTGTTTTTTTAAAAGCACACAAAAAAGTCACAAAATCTTGGCAAAATATTATAAATATTAGGGGAATGTGCAACAAATACTGCTATATTCACACACATAAATGAGATACACTTATAAAATATGGCTTTTTAAATATATTTAAAATATAACATTTTGGCTTTTTTTCTTTGACCCACTGGGTGAACCTCACTCTGCTATCAGCTGCTAGCTGTGGTGTTCTTTGAAAATAAACACTCATACACACCTATTACCTAGAGTCCCGTCTCGTTATTTGTCCCTCAAGCGGGCGACCCTCAATCCCTTCTTCTTTCTGATTATATCACTTATAAAATCTAGCTCCCTTAATACCCATGAACACACAGGGGATAACACCATTAATTTTCTAGATTATAAGCTTGAGAGCAAGCCTCTCTACCTCATGTATCAGTCTGTTCCTGTTTGTCTACCTTAGTATGTAGTCCCCCTCTATGCTCTGTAGTTAGCACTACCAGCACTGTATTTAGTGCTAGGCAAAGAAGGCAAGTGCCTAGGGTGGCACTTGGCTTCACTGCCTCTTGGGGTTGGCACAAAAAAAAACAAAAAATAAAACGCCCCTTGAAGAATAAAAAAAACTCACTTGCAGCAGCGACAGTGGCTTGGGAGATTGGAAAATCTTCCCTCACCACTGCTCTGCCTGCAAGCTGGCCGCACAGGGAGCTTTACGGGCAGCACAGATAAACCTCCATACTGCCTTTTTGGCTCCCCTTGTGGTATAACGGGAGAAGTGCTGACAGGTCACGCTCTGATGTCAGACACGTGCCAGGTCACGTGACCTATCTGCTCTCACCACATGGGGAACCAAACAGGCAGCATGGTAGGACACCATGCTGCTTGCCACTAGCCACCTTGGATCAGGGTAAGTGGGTGATGGGGGTCATGTAATGTGGGTGATGGAGGCATGTAATCGGGGTGATGGAGAGATGTAATGGGGTGATGGGGACATGTAATTTGATAATGGAGACATGTAATGGGGGGGTAATGAAGGCATGTAATGGGGTGATGGGGGCATGTAATGGGGTGATGGGGCATGTCCTGGGTGTGCAACGTGGGTTATGGGGAATGTCATAGGTGTCCAACGTGGGTAGGGGGTGCCCAAATTTTGACTGTCTAGGGCAGCACAAAACCAAGATACACCACTGAGCACTATGTAAATTGTTGCCGCAATTTAAATAAATGTACTGAACCAAGTAGTCAAATTTGCATTTGTGAGCTGCGTACATCACCTACATGGAACGTAAGCAGTGTATTGCATGTTAATTTATTTTACAGCATATCATACTTTGCCTCTCTGTCTTTTTGTGATATTGTCCACTTGACTGAGGGAAAGAGGAACTGCTGCCATTAAGGGTGACACCAAGTCTGAACATCCAAGTCTAGTATAAAAGACATTATATCTTGTGAATCTCTTGCATGTGTGTGAATATTGGTAGCACTAGCATCAATGTATAGCACTATATACATTATATGAATATATTTATTATATTTTTATTTTTTTGTATTTTGGTAAGATTTTGTGAGTACCAAGAAGAATAAAAAAAAATGATTATATTTTCTTTTGTGCAGCACTTTCTTTTATCACAGTATTTGTTTTTTGGTGCTATACTATGCACGAAAAAACACTGTTGCAGCATTTTTTAAAGTAATAATAGTTAAAACACTATTTGATAATACTCATTTTTTTTAATCATATGATTTTAAAAACATTTATTACAATAGTACTTTCAGCTTACTGCATGGGTTTTAACCTCCGAATCCTTATGACACTCTAGGCTGGATAATCTTCTTTTTCTTTCTCATTCTGCTTACCTTTAACTTCACACTTCCATGTTGTGGTTCCTTTAAGTCTATATTGTACTATTAGGGTCACATGCTTACTTATTGGGTGTCCTTGAAATTTCATGATTGCTTAAAATGCAATGTAGTGGTTAACCATCAGTATTACTGGGCTCTGAATGGCACAATATTACTAGGCTCTGAATGGCACAATATTACTGGGCTCTGAATAGCACAATATTACTGGGCTCTGAGTGGCACAATATTACTGGGCTCTGAATGGCACAATATTACTGGGCTCTGAATGGCACAATATTACTGGGCTCTGAATAGCACAATATTACTGGGCTCTGAGTGGCACAATATTACTGGCATTCGAATGGCACAATATTACTGGTATTTGAATGGCACAATATTACTGGTATTTGAATGGCATAATATTACTGTCTCTCAATGGCACAATATTCCTGGCATCTGAATGGCACAATATTCCTGGCATCTGAATGGCACAATATTACGGGTATTTGAATGGCACAATATTACTGGCATCTGAATGTCACAATATTACTGGGCTCTGAGTGGCACAATATTACTGGGCTCTGAGTGGCACAATATTACTGGGCTCTGAGTGGCACAATATTACTGGTATCTGAATGGCACAATATTACTGGGCTCTGAATGGCACAATATTACTGGGCTCTGAATGGCATAATATTACTGGGCTCTGAGTGGCACAATATTACTGGCATTTGAAGGACACAATATTACTGGTATTTAAATGGCACAATATTACTGGTATTTGAATGGCACAATATTACTGGCATCTGAATCGCACAATATTACTGGCATTTAAATGGCACAATATTACTGGTATTTGAATGGCATAATATTACTGTCTCTGAATGGCACAATGTTACTGGTATCTGAATGGCACAATATTACTGGGCTCTGAATGGCACAATATTACTGGCATCTGAATGGCACAATATTCATGGTATCTGAATGGCACAATATTACTGGTATCTGAATGGCACAATATTACTAGGCTCTGAATGGCACAATATTACGGGGCTCTGAATAGCACAATATTACTGGGCTCTGAGTGGCACAATATTACTGGCATCTGAATGGCACAATATTACTGGGCTCTGAATGGCACAATATTACTGGGCTCTGAATGGCACAATATTACTAGGCTCTGAGTGGCATAATATTACTGGCATTCGAATGGCACAATATTACTGGTATTTGAATGGCACAATATTACTGGTATTTGAATGGCATAATATTACTGTCTCTCAATGGCACAATATTCCTGGCATCTGAATGGCACAATATTCCTGGCATCTGAATGGCACAATATTACAGGTATTTGAATGGCACAATATTACTGGCATCTGAATGGCACAACAATATTACTGGGCTCTGAGTGGCACAATATTACTGGGCTCTGAGTGGCACAATATTACTGGGCTCTGAGTGGCACAATATTACTGGTATCTGAATGGCACAATATTACTGGGCTCTGAATGGCACAATATTACTGGGCTCTGAATGGCATAATATTACTGGGCTCTGAGTGGCACAATATTACTGGCATTTGAATGACACAATATTACTGGTATTTAAATGGCACAATATTACTGGTATTTGAATGGCACAATATTACTGGCATCTGAATCGCGCAATATTACTGGCATTTAAATGGCACAATATTACTGGTATTTGAATGGCATAATATTACTGTCTCTGAATGGCACAATGTTACTGGTATCTGAATGGCACAATATTCCTGGGCTCTGAATGGCACAATATTACTGGCATCTGAATGGCACAATATTACTGGCATCTGAATGGCACAATATTCCTGGCATCTGAATTGCACAATATTTCTCGTATCTGAATGGCACAATATTCCTGGTATCTGCATGGCACATTATTACTGGTATTTGAATGGCACAATATTCCTGGCATCTGAATGGCACAATATTATTGGTATTTGAATGGCACAATATTCCTGGTATCTGAATGGCAAAATATTACTGGTATTTGAATGGCACAATATTACTGGTATCTGAATGGCACAATATTACTGGCATATGAATGGCACAATAATACTGGCATCTTAATGTCACAATGGTATTGGCACCTGAATGGCACAATAATACTGGCATATTAATGGGCAAATTGTCTGTGGCTTATTAATGACAAAATTATACTGGCATATAATTGGGCAAATTGGCTGTTATAGAGAGAGAGATGTTTGTATGTATAGATATATATTGATTTAGAATTTTACAATTTTCACCTCGTGGGGCTCCTGTGTGTTGCGTAATTAATGGCGGTCCCATGTCTGGCATAATTATGGGGCGCTTGTGTGTGGTATATTTATTGAGCCCCATGTGTGCCATAATTAAGGGACTCTTTTGTGTGGCATAATTATGGGGCACCTGTGTGTGTGTGGTATAATTATTGGGCACCTGTGTGTGTGGCATAATTAATTGGGCAGAGGTGAGGCATAAATAATGGGGCTCTGGTGTGGCATAATTTATGGGGCTCTGGTGTGGCATAATTTATGGGCCTCCTGTGTGTGTCATAGTTATGGGGCTCCTGTGTGTGTCATAGTTATGGGGCTCCTGTGTGTGGCATAGTTATGGGGCTCCTGTGTGTGGCATAGTTATGGGGCTCCTGTGTGTGGCATAGTTAAAAGGCCATCTAACTGGCATTACTAAGGAATCTGTTTGGCATTGTATTGGAGGAAATACAGGGGGGTGACACCATGAGTTTCCGCACCGGGTGACACCAACCCTAGTGACGCCTCTGCTATGGTGCCTAGTGTGGGCAGCAGATGGATGTCTGCGCAATGTGCTTGATATTGATTTGCAGCTTGTCATAGTTCAGCCATGTCTTACAATCCTGTTATATGCTTTCCTTGTCTCTTGCTTCTATTCCTTTGCGCTTCTGTTCTTGTCCAGTTCTGGTTTTCTTGCTTTTTAGTGTTCTGTTCCATTCCAGGATTTCATTGTTTCTCTTTGTCTAGATTCTCTGCTCTGTATGAATGTGCAACCCTGCCCGTTTGTGCTGCTTTCAATTCAGACTGTACAGATCTGCAATCTACAGGTATTTTCTCTGTACTTTAGTGTCAATTCAGTTCAATGTATTTTAGAATCTATTATTTACGGGTGATGACATGAGACATGAAGGTGCACGTCTCAGGAGGCTGGTCCATGTGAGTGAGAGCCATTTCTTACACAATACAATTCAGTATCGGCTGTGCAGATAGCCAAATGTAATGTGACAGTGTAAAATCTATATAATGTGATATAAATGCAACTGAATTTATATCACATTATATATATTTTACACTGTACACTATATATGCTTGTATTTACCATACTAAATTTTTTACATGATTATATGTATCACCACCATGTATTGAATTGCACAGAGTTAATGTTTTTATAATGAATGTCTTTAATCACTTAAATACCTTGACCTTTGTGTTCATTTGTTGAGGTTCACTATTTATTTAGATCAGTTTTGTTCATGCACTAGCCTATGATTAAGTGCCAGTAGGCACGAAACGCGTAAGGCAATCTATCTCCTGTCTGCACTCCTGCACATGTTCCACTGAATTTATCAATATTTTTTGTTTGGTCGGTTTTCTTGGATCAATAAATACTTTGTTTATACTCGGATTGGAGAGTGCCAACGTCCTATTTTTATTTGTTTCTGGTCACTAGGGATATATTCGAATCCCAGGTGGATACAGTTTCACCAGCAGAGGAGGCAATGGATAGCAAAGGGTTAATGGAGGCAGGTGTGGTTATCCAATCTTATCTACAGAAAGCTATGGAAGACCTGTTGAATGGCATTAAGAATGAACTTAAGTCTAACTCTGAGGAGATAAGAACTGATATCTCTGTACTGACTAATCAGGTGACTAATCCAGAAAAGAAAATAGAGGCCCTGGAGAAATATCAGATATCCTCCAAAGAAAATTATAAAGCAGTAACAAAAAGAATAGACGAGACGTAAATCAAAATAGTGGATCTAGAAGACATATCACGCAGATTCATTCTCCATTTCAGAAATATCCCTGAGTCGTATTCACTAGAACAACTGAAGAAATGCACTTAGAAACAAACTCCCCCCTGGCTCACCTAGAGAGACTCCACCGGTTAAATAAACCAAGGATTATTACTGATATAGTTGCAAGAGATGTGATCGTTTGTTTCTCTTCATTCCAGTATAAAGAGTTAGTTCTAAAAGCCGGAAGAGATAGGAAAATGAGAGATGCAAAATTCTCAAATGTTCAGATTTTTTATGATTTCTCAAATACCACCCGAAGTTGGAGGAAAACCTTCCAAACAGATTTGAAGCTGAGAGAAAGAAATATACATTATACGTGGGGATTCCGTAGAGTTCTAAAAGTCATTTGGAAAGACAGAATGGAACTCTTTGCCAATGTGGAAGATCTTAGGGACTGGATAAAACTGAGGGATCACCCCTAGAGCTCTGGGCCACCTCAAGATTATTTTTGATAAAAGGACACAACCAAGCAAGAAGGAACATGGAGGTCTTTTTTATTATTATTATTTTTCCAGTGTATAACTTAAAAATAATAATAACAAATAATGTATTCACTATATATGCAGAACTTCAAGGAAAATAAGATAAGGGGTGGGTCGGATTAACTATCCCAAGAGAAAGTTTGATTGCGCACTTTAAGAGATTGACTAAGCACTTTACTTAAATGTACGATTTAAGGTGATGTTTGATGTTGGTAGTAACCTGTATATTTGATCCTGTACCAATGCACACAAAGGGGTTTTTTCTTTCCTTTTCCCTCTCACAAAAGGTATTTTTTAGTAATGTATAATTTAGAATCAATCGTAGGAACAATAAGTACACCATATACGCACAACTTGGAGGACAACAGGATGTGGGGGATGCTTGTCTATGTACTTCAAGAGAAAGTTTGATTGGGTACTCCAAAAGATGGTCTAAGCACTTTATTTGGTAAATAATGGATTTTGATTTAATACTGGAGGTTTGTAATAACTGGAACACAGGGTGGTGCACTAGGTCATATAGAGGATTTTTTTTCTCTCACAAATGGTATTCTTTACTAAACTCAGAATTAAACGTAGGAATATTGAGGATATCATATTTGCACTATCTGGAGAGAAACAGCATATGGGGGAGGTTGATTAAGTATTTTAAAAGAAAACTTGATCGAGCATTTTAAGAGATGGACTAAGAATTTTTCGGTAAACAATGGATTTTGAGTTAATATTAGAGGCTTGAAACAACGGGAACACCTAGTTTTGCAATAGGGCATTTTTTTCCTTCCCTCTCACGAAGGGTATTCTTTAGTAACGTACAACACAGAATTCAACGTAGGAATATTGAGTATATCTGGAGAGAAACAAGATAGAGGGGAAGTTTTGACTAAGTATTTTAGGAGAAAGTCTGATTGAGCACTTTAATAGACTGACTAAGCACATTATTCGGTAAATAACAGATTTTGTGTCAATATTAGATGTTTGAAATAATTGAAACACCTGATTTTGCAATAGGGCAATTGTTTTTTTTTTGTTTTCTTTTCTTCTCCCTCTGTGTTTCTTATCCTAAATGGGATTTTAACAGTATAGAAAAATGTAATGGTGAACTAAAAATGTGGGAATATTGAGCATATTATATAATGTATAACTTGAAGAGAGAAAGGAGACTGCCAACGTGGTACATGAGAAATGTTTTTTCTCTGAATATCTATAGAGATATTTAGACTGACACGGACCTCGCCTGATTTGTTCTAATTGAACTTAAGAGCGTCAAATGTTTTTTTTTTGATACGCTAGATCTCCTTGGTAAATGTTTAACCAAGGAAATAGTGTTTTTCATGTTTATGTTTGGGAGAGTAGTTTCTCCTAATTGTATATTGTGTAGTGCTTTGTTTAAGTGTATCACCGATGGAGTTGTGGACTGTAGCAATAGGGGAGGTCTGAACATCCAATATAAACCCCTGGGCAGTGCTGTATTTACCGCGAGGCATCCTAGGCGGATGCCTATGGCGGCAAATTTTGGGGGGCGGCAGCGCCCCCCAGCACTGGAAAAAAAAAATCAAAAAAAAAAAAATCTGGCCCTTTAAAAAAAAAAACCCCACCGCGCCTGCAGGCAGAGACGGAGGTGAGAAGGGATCGGAAGATCCCCCCTCACCAACGCTCTGCCTGCCAGGCTGCACGGGGAGCCGAACAGGCAGCACAGAGAAACCTCCGTGCTGCCTGTTCGGCTCCCCGTGCAGTGTGCCGACACGGAAGTGCCGACAGGTCACGTGACGGGCGCGCTGACGTCATACGCGCGCCCGGTCACGTGACCTGTCGGCACAATCGCCGGGAAGCCGAACAGGCAGCATGGAGGGACCATGCTGCCTGCCTGCCAGGGAAAGGTAAGTGCTGATGGGAGACTGTGTGTGTGTGTGTGTGTGTGTGTGTGTGTGTGTGACTGAGTGTGATGGGAGTCAGAGTGTGTGTGATTGGAGACAGTGTGTGTGAATGAGTGTGATGGGAGTCAGAGTGTGTGTGATTGGAGACAGTGTGTGACTGAGTGTGATGGGAGTCAGAGTGTGTGTGATGGGAGACAGTGTGTGTGACTGAGTGTGATGGGAGACTGTGTGTGACTGAGTGTGATGGGAGTCAGAGTGTGTGTGATGGGAGACAGTGTGTGTGTGTGTGTGTGACTGAGTGTGATGGGAATCAGAGTGTGTGTGATGGGAGACAGTGTGTGTGACTGAGTGTGATGGGAGTCAGAGTGTGTGTGATTGGAGACAGTGTGTGTGACTGAGTGTGATGGGAGACTGTGTGTGACTGAGTGTGATGGGAGTCAGAGTGTGTGTGATGGGAGACAGTGTGTGTGTGTGTGTGTGTGTGTGTGACTGAGTGTGATGGGAATCAGAGTGTGTGTGATGGGAGACAGTGTGTGTGACTGAGTGTGATGGGAGTCAGAGTGTGTGTGATGGGAGACAGTGTGTGTGACCTGTGTGTGATGGGAGTCAGAGTGTGTGTGATGGGAGACAGTGTGTGTGACTGAGTGTGATGGGAGTCAGAGTGTGCGTGATGGGAGTAGGAGTGTGTGACTGAGTGTGATGGGAGTAGGAGTGTGTGACTGAGTGTGATGGGAGTGTAAGCTTGATGTGAGTCTGAATGATGGGGCATGTCTTAGGTGTGTAACGTGGGTGTGCAGCTTGGGTACGGGGGTGCCCGGATTTTGTCTGCCTAGGGCAGCACAAAATCAAGATACACCACTGCCCCTGGGTCTGGTAGGGCACAAAGTCTGAAAACTAAACTAAATATAGAGAATGATTAGATGTGTCTCAGTAAACACCCAGGGAATGAACTTGTCAGTTAAAAGAACAAGAGTATATAATTTTTGGATGAAAGAGAAGATTGATGTAGCTTTCTAACTAGAAACTCACTGGAGACTAATAGGGGAGGTAGATATTTCCCAAACGTCATCCACTCATCTATGATTGATAAAAAGAGGAGGGGGTAGCTTTGGTTTTCTCAAGCTCCTTGAAAATTGAAACTAAACATCATCATCATGACAAGGATGGCCGTTTTGTACACACTTGTAAATATATATCTGTATTATATACAGATTCTCTGCTCATTTTTTCAAAGATTCTGGAAAGGGTGGAAAGGACTAAAGAAGGGATGCTGATGCTGATTGTAGCTTGGGATAATAACTGTGTAATGGAACCATAACTAGATTAAAAAAATGGCTAAACATAAGAAACCTGACCAATATTTGATCGGAAGAGTCAGGGCCTTTAGAAATATCATATATAAGGCAAACTTGTACAACATCTGGAGAGTTAAACATCCAAAAAAAAAAGGGATTTTTCCCATTTATCAAAGGTCCATTCTACCTTTTCCAGAATCTACATGATAATCAGTGATTTAAACATAGTAAAGAACTGCAAAAAAATCAAGATGAAGGAAAAATGTCTGTTTGGACCACAGCCTGGACTGGATAGAATGATGACTAATCAGCTTAAAAAAGGAAAATCAAAGAAAGAATTAACAAGTTATCAAAGCAAAATTAGGTATGTAGGACCTCAGAAGCTATAGCAGAAGCATTCAAGGCCTATTATTACAAACTTTATAACATAAACAACGCGTCTCCTGAGGTTGCGTTTGAGGACTATCTACGGACAGTCAATATACAAAGAGTAACTCACAAACTATTGTTGTCTTTGAATAGACCCTTTGAGAAGGCTGAGATAAATCATAGTATCGACATACTAGTTAAATACAAAACCATGTTCACTCATGTGTTCTATAAAAATTTTAAGGTAGATATTATTGACCATATGTTGGAAATGTTTGAGGAATTTATGGAACTAGGTAAATGCCCTCAAGAGATGCTTCAGGCAAATATAATTCCAATCCTGAAGGATGACAAAAATCCAGAAGATGTTAGAAACCATTGACCATTTTGCTCATAAATGTGGATAGTAAGCTTTTTTTCTACCTTGCTAGCAGATAGGTTGAATTCCATTTAACATACCATCATTCATAAAGACCAAGTTTTGTAATTCTTATTTAGTTTATACCGACTAAGTTCTCTCTCAGTGCTCAACTGTTTTTTCAATTGGTTTCTAACTACTTCCCAGGATAGATTTCCCGGTTGTTTCCAGTGGCTGGCTAACACCATTTTCATGGCTATAAAACTGTGTACAATTGACAATGTATTTTGTTTAGAAATTACTGGCCAGTTTGTATGTAATAAAGCAGATTATGGATTTCTAACTAGTCTGATCCCAGTGAGTGTGTCTAGCATATCAAAGACATTATTCCATATATCTCTCACGCCTTTATATCCCCACCATATATGCAGAAGCGTATGAGTGAATACACAGGGATTCGGTTTAGCCATCTACACTATGGTGTATACCTATGTTCTTTGTGTTTTTTTTCTATGTGTTGAATTCCCCGCAAGCCTAATTCTGTTAAGCTAAGTGCTTTTTACTGATAATTTTATGCACACCCTCATCTTTTGTTTTTTTTTATGCAGTATCTCATTTAGGTGGTGTATATGGGGGGTGCACCATCCAAGTGGTAGCTGCACCTTTTATATTATCCAGATGATTATGCCATTTTCTCACAATTGACTACTGTTTTGCAGGATAGGATATGTGGTACACTACCAACTTCAACCTACCTGAGGAGGGAGGATGGAGGGAAGGCTTATCAGTGGTGGTCTATGGGCAGGAGTAGGCACCAACATTGCTGATGGTGGACTTTTTCTGGAGTCTGTGATGGGAAATTTAATGGGATTTTTTAATTTTTGATATGTGGTTGTTCTCTGTCATTTAATGCACCCATAGAAGTTAGATTTTACTCGCACATAGTGAATCCTTCAATGTCACTCTCACCCCTGATCCCTGAGTGTCCCTCTCAGCCCCATCCCCACAATATCCTCAGTATCCCCATCTCCTCCACTATCTCCCCAGTATCCGTCTCGCCCCTAACCCCACTATCACTGTCATCCCTATCCCCAATCCCCTGTATCCCTCTCACCCCCAACCCCACTATCTAACCAGTATCCGTCTCGGCCCTATCTACACTCCCCAGTATTGATCTCTTACCCCCATCCCCTGTCCCTAGTATACCTCTTACCCTATCCTCACTCCCCAGTATCCCTCTCACCCTATCCCTACTATCTAACCAGTATCCCTCTTGCCGCCCCTATCCGCACTGCCCAGTATCGCTCTCTCATCCCCATCCCCACTCCCCAGTATTTATCTTACCCTATCCCCACTCCCCAGTATCCCTCACACCCTATCCTCACTATGTCCCCAGTATCCCTCTCGATCTTATCCCCGCTATCTCCCCAGTATCCCTCTCACCACTATCCCCATTATCTCCTCGTATTCCTCATGTCCCCAGTATTCCTTGTGTCCCCATTTTAAGCGACAATAAAGATCTGTGAAATTTT
The DNA here is from genome assembly GCA_036172795.1 of Pelodytes ibericus. Lineage (NCBI taxonomy): Eukaryota > Metazoa > Chordata > Amphibia > Anura > Pelodytidae > Pelodytes > Pelodytes ibericus. The sequence goes on from CM069859.1 coordinate 66,740,009, forward strand.
TCCATGGGCTCTATCCCCAGGTCATTATGGAACCTACAACACCCCTGCAAATAATAGATGCAAGTTATTAGCAAATTGTCCTACACAGCAATAGTAGTCTTTCAAATCAACACTCAGGGGTGCCATATTATCTACTATTTATTATTTACATGTTGACCTAAACACTGCATTTTTATTTCAAACGTCACTTATACGTAGCATCTCCAAACAGACGTCTTTTAGCACTGCCTCATTTCAGGGATAGCAAACCATGTGGATCTGTGTATCATCTGTATATATGTGATTTGGAATTAGGTTGTCTACAGAAGTGACCAGGAAAAACATCAGAGAGCCAACGACTAACCATTGTAGGGCACCGACTGACAATAGAACAGGAGATAAAGTCACATCTGATAATTTAGTATGTATATCTTATCTTATTTGAAAGTAACCTTTTTAACTTTTTGAATGCTACCTATGTTTTGTATAAGGTGAGCTATGGTATATTAATTAATTACGCTATTGATCAGATGTTGTTTGTTGTTGCAGTTGACAGCAGTAGGTCAGAACATCAATGCTTGTCCTTGGAGAAGAAGAGGGCCTCAAAGCCTATCCTGTCCAGGATCTGTTGTTCTCAGCAACAGCGGTGAAAATTGCCACTTCAGAAGACTATGCAATCGCACCAAGATTCACAGTGTGAAATATCATAACCAAAGAGAAACATATTTCAGATTTTTTTGTTTAATAGCTTTGAAACCAGATGTGCACCATATTAAAAAGGACAAAAAAAGGTTATGCACATATTTTGTAGCTAGTTGGCATGCAGAATGTTCTGATAGAAAGAATAGCTGAGTAACCTATAAATGCATAAATATAAATAAAGCTTACAATAAAAAAAAAGTGAATTAAAAAAGATTTTAAACTCAATTACACAAAACACCAGTGCCCCTTATGCTAATACAATTAGACTAACTACTGTTTAGGTTGGAAACAAGGTATGTACTTTCCCTCTCCTGAACAATATGTATTATCTAAATCATTGTGTTTTGTTAAACCAGTTTAACAACCAGAAAAGACAAGGCTTTTTCCAGACTTGCTCCACTGCCCGTTGTCCAAGGTATGAGACTACTGTCACATTCTATGTTCACGTGTTACTAAAATGGCTTTACATACCTCACTATCAATCCTCATACAGCCTCTAATCCAAATGTAAACTCAAATTGTATGTTTACAAAGAAATACAGAGCGGTTACCTTGTTCATATAACACTAGTTCTGAATCTAGACATTATATGACTAACCAGGTGCTGATTGTTGGATAAAAAAAAGAGTCTAAATAGATTAAACAAGGATACAAACCATATTTAAAACTCAATTGCTTTTACACTTGCTATAACAGGTGGAGTATCCCTTATCTAAAAATATGTTGTCATCTAAAATAATCTGTTATCCTCCAAAAATGTATAGATTTTAAAAAGAGTTGAAAATTTCACATACACCTTTTAGTATGCAAGTGCCCAACAGTTTATTTAGTACAAAACACAAAGTTTATTTAGTGTCCAGCCCCCTTAAGCTGCGATATAGGCTTTCCATGCATGCTCACCCCCACAGGCCTGGCATGCCAACAACATTACAGCTACATCACAGTAAAAGTGACTTATTTGCTCTGTACAATATTTGCATTGATACTACTGTATTTTATGATTGCTGAGAGGTTTTTATATATCATATTGGTGAAAATGATCCGTTATTCAAAATCATCAGTTATCCAAAATACTTCTGGTCTCAAGCATTTTTGGATATGGGATACTCAACATGTACTCTATACTGCACAGGAAAAGAATATCCAGTGGCTGTGCCACTCTTTTAATTGTGTAGGTAATATATGCAATTTGAACTACTGAACATGCACCAAATAATAAGATGGAGCAGTGTGAATAAAATAATGTGGTCCTTTACAGCAGGGCCGTCTTTAACGCGGGGCAAACGGGGCAGCTGCCCTGGGCCCATTTACTCCTGGGGGGCCCCAAGGCAGCTGTCCCGTGGGCCCCCAGCCCCTGCTTGCCGCGTTCACAGCTCATTGCGCTTGTGAACGCTTTTTTCCGTGCAAGAGGGAAGACTGCACGGAGGAGACATCCGGCGTGGGACACGGAGCAGGGTTATGTAAGTACTTGGGAATGGGGGGGGGGGGGCTGACTGGCACTATATTACTGGGCTCTGACTGGCACAATAATACTGGGCATCTGAATGGCAGAATATTACTGGGCTCTGGCTGGCACAATATTCCTGGGCATCTGGCTGGCACAATATTACTGGGCATCTGGCTGGCACTATATTACTGGGCTCTGACTGTCACTATATTACTGGGCATCTGAATGGCAGAATATTACTGGGCATCTGGCTGGCACTATATTACTGGGCTCTGACTGGCACAATAATACTGGGCATCTGAATGGCAGAATATTCCTGGGCTCTGGCTGGCACAATATTACTGGCCTCTGACTGGCACACTATTACAGTCATCTGACTGGCATAATATTACAGGCATCTGACTGGCATAATATTACAGGCATCTGACAGGCACAATATTCCTGGCATCTGACAGGCACAAATATTCCTGGTATCTGACAGGCACAATATTCCTGGTATCTGACAAGCACAATATTCCTGGTATCTGACTGGCACAATATTACTGGTATCTGAATGGCACAATATTCCTGGGCTCTGACTTACACAATATTCCTGGTATCTGACTGGCACAATATTCCTGGTATCTGACTGGCACAATATTACAGGCATCTGACTGGCACAATATTACTGGGGTCTGAATTTCACAATATTCCTGGTATCTGACTGGCACAATATTCCTGGGCTCTGACTGACACAATATTCTTGGGCTCTGACTGGCACAATATTCCTGGGCTCTGACTGGCACAATATTACTGGGCTCTGACTGGCACAATATTACTGGGCTCTGACTGGCACAATATTACTGGGCTCTGACTGGCACAATAATACTGCGCTCTGAATGGCACAATAATACTGCGCTCTGAATGGCACAATATTACTGGCATCTGAATGGCACAGCAATTATGGCATATGTGTGTGTGTGTGGGGGGGGGGGGGGTAACATTGCGATGGATGGCGGGATTGCATGCAGGGGGGGGGCAGGGTCCAGGGGGCCCAAGCAAATGCTTGCCCAGGGTCCAATCACTATTAAAGACGGCCCTGCTTTACAGAAGGATGCTTTATGAGGTTTGGGCGGTCCTACAAACTGTGAACAAATGCATGCGTAATTAGAATCTGCGTGGGTAGTGGGGGGAAGGTGTAGTTTCATTATTTTAGAATTAATAGCTGGACTTAAAAAAAAAATGAACAAAAACAATTATAGACTAGGTGTCTAATAAATGTGGATCACTGCTCTTATCTTAAATCTTTTTCGGTGTACTTTATTGTGGAATTTAAAGGTACATACATGATCCATTTATCACAGGTAATACAATTAATCTCTTGAGATTTTAGGAGTCACCACCCAGGCAGTGTTTATGTCTCAGCATTCTTCTGAGCTGCCACAGAAATACAGCACAGAAGAAGTTTGTCCTGCTCTCCCTGATAATCCTCTAAAACTGAAAGACAACAGTGAAGCCCATTTGTCTTGTGGAATAGTGGTAGCAAAACAGAGAATGACCTCTTGGTAGCCGAGCAGCAAAAAGGAGTCTAAAATTCTCATGCTCCCATCATGACAACTATTCAGGGTGAAAAGCTATGATTCATTAGTGCACAAGACTATCATTTGTTGCATGTTAAATTATTATTTGGCTACAGTCAAGGAGTTATTATGGCAATTATTTCAACACACCCAAAGTATTTGAGGAAACTCCCAACTTGTGTTCAAAGGATGCCAAATGTAAAAAAATAAATAAAAAATAAAACTGTGCTTCAACATGATATAGCGTATACCGCAATTTTGTTAGATATGATGTACACAGATATAAAGAATTAAAATTTTGACTCAAAATGTCAACTTTTGTTTATTATTTTTCAATTTATTATATATTATTGATACTGTTCAAGTGTTACTGATAAAACAAAAATGGCGCTAGTTATTACAAGATTCAAGACATGTGCAAAGCATTAAATTATGGAAGGTTATGAGGGCTAACTTTTTTTGGTTCCATGTTATCACATTCTTTTTCCTTACATCCCTCGTTTTCATACCTGTAATTTTTGACAGCAGGATAGTTTGGGATAAATCACCAAAACTGTATGGTGACCTAAGCTAAACAGTCATTGTTAGAGGCACTGATCTGCCTGCCCTCTATGATCAGGATAAAGGGTGCAGAGCTAGGTCACATTCCCTACGACCCCTCCTGTTCCACCCTCTGGTAGAGAGGCAGTACCTTATTGTTCTCTCTGTTGATGTAAGAATTGCTTGGAATGTGACAGCCTCAGCATTACAGAAAACAGTCAACAGCATGGACTGCACGTATGGTAACTGCTGACTGAACCATCTAAAAAGTATGTTACAATGATAGACTGAGTTACACAACGTTGAGACATTCTGGTAGAATGTAGTAATGTCTATCATTAGGACTATTCCAATAAAATACATTTCTGGTGATAAATATTGAGCAAGAGTTTTAATCATACAAATAGCACAATTAAGTTTGTATATATATATATATATATACATAAAAAAAATTATAAAACCCTCCAAGTGCAACTTATAAATACTCCTCCAGGAAAAAAAAGCATGTTTTATTTGCTATGCTTAAAAGGCCGCTATCACGTAATTTATTTTATGCATTAATCATGTAAAGTGAGAAGTGCACTATTTCAGCACTTATACATTGCAGATAATGGCAGGTGATGCTTTACTGACTGTTCATGTGCATGTGTATTGGTCATCACCATGCATCTCTATAGCAGCCCTCTGATTGGTTCTTCAGAGTTTGTCATGCCACCACACTATGTACTGTAAGGAGTTGGAGAAGAAAGGAGGCAGTAGATTAGCAGGGGAAAAAAATCAGCAGAAAGCTTGCTTCAGCAATACAAAGTACAAAAGTGGTTATTAACACTACCTCAGAATCAAGTCTTACCAGTTCCACAACTGTGTCTAGTTTGGAAGGCGACCTGAAACTGAGAACCATGCGTTCCTATACCAAGCTAATGAGGCAGCTGTGTCTTAATTGACAACACCACAGAAAGTAGTCAGCCTTTTCCATTTAAACCCTTTGCGTTGTTTTATTCCATCCTAATTTTAGAGTTCCTAAAAGATGCTCATTGAGGTTTCCTGTGATGAGTGGTGCTCGGATCCTGCTGCAGGGACTAAAAATGACGTTGTGGTGCTTGAGTCATCTGGGACACAAGCACCACACATCACGAAGGGGTTAAACAATCTAATGTTAAAAATAGGATTTACCCTGTTACAAGGACACCTATTCTGTCAGGGCTCTAGACTTCATCATGAAAGGTGGGATGCCCAAGAGAATGCCTGCAAAGGCTAACTTTTGAAGGCAAGTATTGCACAAATGATAAAGAAAAACAAAATTATAAAAAAAAATTGCATATTTATTAATAAACTAACAATTGAATATGCATTATATATATTTTTATTTGGAGGGGTCTGTTGTGCTGCAACAAACTAGTAGTCAATGTATATAGTGAGATGAGTGTTTTACTTGTGGAAAGTTGTTTGTTGGTGTATTTTGAAACCAGTTGATTATATAGAGGCTCAACTCAATGTATAATTCATTCCACTTACATTCCTTGCTAGTGATAAAGAAAATGGCACAGAAATACCAGTAAGCCAACAACAGCAGCAAAAAAAAATCCGGATACTAAGTTATATTTTCAGTAATCACAGAAAGATTCAATAGATCAATAAAGGCATACCTTGAAGTTATTCAACTGATTCAGTTCAAGGCCATCTCAATAAACCAAAATGCACAATATAATGAGTCGCATAAACTAATGATAAAGTACCAAAAAAGTGTACTGTATGTACCTTCCTTTGATGCTTGCTTTTGTAGGTATTTTAGTAAAAGGTGCGCAATAACTGTGACGCAAGAAGTTGAAGCGCAATAAAACGAGGTATACCTGTATAAGAAACATTTTTATTGCAAACTGTGTAAAGGGGTAGTGTCTCCTACACAGTCTGTTTGTAAGATAAATGTTACAGTAAAGGATAACAAACAGATCTGTCAAGTTTTCTCCTAAATACTGCCTATCATTTAAAATGGCAAATAAAGTGTAATAGTTATATTGCTCCTACTATATCAACAGCTCTGAATATGAATTTATTTCTCTCCAGAGGCAGATATGGGTTGTAAACCAATTTGGTTTCAGCAGTCAGAAACTTTATGGATATATTTTGCGGCTGCTTTATCAAGTGAATAATTTGGACATTTGTGGAACAGTAAACGGCATAAGAATGCCTCCAAATCAGGTCAGGATTCCCACAGATAGGGGTGAAAAGGATGGGGGTGAAGGATTGGTGGAAAAAGCTGGTGAAATGCATTTTTAAAGGAGATGGGAGGAAAAGGGATCAGAGAGGTATATATTATTTTGAAATTTATTTGTGTGATGAAGTGAGAAACCCTCCATGATTCACAATAGAGCAATATGTGAGGCATTTTTAAAAATGAATAATAATAATAATAATAATTTTGATAAATAATGCACATGAAAGAAAAAAAGCATTAAATGCTCTGCCCATGACTACCGGTGTCTCAAAGCAGCCCTGAGGGTATCTATTTATTTATTTGTAAGATATTTTCAAAGGAAGGATACACTGGGTTTTCAATAGTTTTCAAGCATGACCAGGGAGCATGTACAATTCAATTTGAACTTAAAACATTTGAAATAAAAACGTATATAAATCTATATAGTATGTTCCGGAGAATAATTTACAAATGTAGACATATAAGATCTGTAGAGCGCATACAGGTAATGGGAAGAAAACTGCTGGATTCTGACCTGATGTTATATCCGGTGTGGAGAGTAAGACGCTTTCTAGAGAAGTGGTTATAAACTAGGCAAATAGGGTGATCACCTGCCTGTGGTAAATCATTAGCCAGTTTATTTCAACATATCACAGTGAAAGGTGAGGTAATTGCATTGGAGGGCAAAGTGACAAGGAATTATACAGAGTGTTTAGTTTTACTGAATGGATCTTTGGTGCAAATGCATAGACTATATTCCCATGGCTATTAGATTGCATTTGCACTTGCTGTGTAGGCCCCTTATCCAAAGGGTTAATGCATTCCTGATTCCTGAACTGTCCACTTGGTGTGTTCTTCAGCATGTTTTGCTCTGCGAACAGACACTCTCTGTCCCATGGTATTACAGAAAATTCAGAGCCCTACAGCACACAGTGGGGTGTGTCTGTATAGTGTGTGTTTTTTAGTATTGCTCCTGTCAGCAATAGAATGATCAGGCTTACTAGCCTCCCCAGCTATGGTAGGCTTAATCTACTTCAATCACACTTCCCTAGGAGATAGAAAAGGCAGGACCAGTGTAGGAGTATCTAGAATTCCTGCCTTGTGGAGTTCAAGGAACACATAAAAGACTGGATGAGCAGCAGATCTGGCTATATGTGGTGAAAAGTAAATAAATGTACAAAATATACAAGTGTGTTTCCACTGAACCCACTGCAGCTCGTATAAAATCAGGCAACCTCAGCTGTCTATGCAAACACAACTACGAAAACACAAGAACAAGGTGTATGGACACTTAAAAAACAATAGACATTAGGGAATAATTTGTATAAAAGATGTAAAGTTTTGGTCAAAAATACCAAAAGAGATAATAACAAAAAATAATAGGTCAAAAATATAATATAAGGAGATCCCCAAGATTAAATAGAAAGAATTTAAAACCTATATTTGTTGGATTAATTGATTATTGGGAGGTGGCAACTATATCAGTCCTTTTGTCATCATTTTCTAGATTTGAAGATCACTGTTTTATCCCTACAATTACTATAAATATAAAATTAAACACTTGACCTAGAAAGTGCTTGGAAAAGGTGTGTATTAATAAGAAATCACAAAAACAGACTCAATTCACTTATAATAGTTGAATTGCTCCAAAAACCCTGTATTCCTGGTGTTCAGATGACTCAAACGAAACACCTCCAGTCTCCAGCAATATAAACATCTAAAGGAATATGGTATCAGCACTCTTGGACATAGGCAAGATCATTTGGCAAGATGAAAAATTAAAATTCTTTATTCGATATACAAGACAATTAAAAGCAAAATCATAGCAGATGGGAGACTATACCATAGTGTTACAGACAACAAAGGCTAGGTATGCTACACAGTAAGTGCTTCATGAAAATATGCTCTATGATCTGTCCATTGCACAGAAATGTATACTAATGCGCAAATTAATCGAGAGAGTTGGTATAAACATAGAAATCTAACAATATAAGGAAACCACGTATGAACCAGCCCTTACCACAAAAAAAGTTTAAAAGTTTTAAATGAAGCTCCTCTTGAAACTAATGTTGTATTTGTGCTCAGTTAAGTGCTTCCGAGTTTAATGATGACAAATAGCCTCACTTAAAGAGTGTTGTTTAAAACACATTCCGATTAGCTCAGAGAAAAAGGTTCTCTGAACAGGGCAAGAAATTTAGGCAACTTAGTCGCTAGAAGTACTTGTTTAAACCCCAGATTACCACATTAGTGAGTAAGACTAACAGCAGTATGTTATACACTAATTTTTGTTTTTGAATTTTTAAAGACACCATCATAATTGCATACAATTATTACTTTGGTGTGCATGCGTCAACTACTTATGTTATATTATCTCTTTCCACTTCTAAAGTGGAAGTGAGGATGACAGACACTTGGAATGGCCATAACATACCGATCAGAAATATACCAGAGCTCCATGCAAAAGCAGCAGCATAATAAGAGGACTATAATAAACCAGGGCCAAATTGTCAGAATCCAAACTACACTACACATTGGTGTATGAACATGCTAATGCATACCACGCACACAAGTGTCACACTACTAGTGTCATCACTAATATGTGATATGGTGGATGAGCTCATGGTAATTCACGACAGACCACCAGGATTAGCTTACTGACCAATAGGGAACTCTAGAAACATGCTAATTAGCAGTGCTTTACATATGTTACCCAGTCATCCATGATACTTAATAAAATTTGATTTTGCACCCCACAATGCAAGGAGTTTTTTTCAACAGTGTAATAAATACAAAAAGTGGGAAAACGTCAAATTAGAGATAACAAAAGAAATACTGTTAACTTTACTAACATGAACAAGAGTTTTTATGTCATGAAAGGAGATGTAGTAAGTACTAATGAAATGAAAGGAGCAGTGACTGCTGAACTAAGCATTGGCCTTTAATTGCATCAAATGGAACATTCAAAAAATGTTAACGTGGAAATAGCTCAATGTAGGTTAATGTGCCAAAATGTGGCTAAATTGCCTCATAATTGTGTAAAAAAATGTGGGCAAAAAAAGTCTTTAAGAAAATTAAAAACATAAAAATATTTTACATAGAGTACCATAGAATTCCTACTCTACAAACCTATCTGCACTGTGTTCGGGATGTACTATGGAACGGAAGAGCAGCAAAGGTTGACTTTTCAAACTGTTTTGTAGACATTAGAGAACATTGGCGTAGTGACACATCAGTATGATACAGGAGCAAGCCCATTGGAGCTTATATACTGGCCAAAGTTTAAAATTGTAAGCATGTTTGCCCTACTCAACCTTTAAGTGTGTTCAAATGCAACATAGTCACATAGTATTAAGGTTGTCACATTGTATTTAGGTTGTCCCATATTAGTTTAGGTTAAATAAAAGACTTGCGTCCATCAAGTTCAACCATTTTCCTAAAAATCCTTCTTGACTCCAAAAGGCAATCAGATTTCTCTTTTGACTAAATAAATATTAATGCCTATACTAACATACACAGTCCTCTATGTTCTAACTCATTAAAAAGTACCCAGGCCCCTTTTAAAGGAATCTATTGCATTTACTAGCACCACCTCTTCAGGCAATGAAATCCATACTGTTATTGTCCTTACCATAAAAAATCCCTTCCCCTGTCGAAGACTAAATCTCCTTTCTTCAAGTCTTAGTGGGTGACCTCTTGTTTTTGGTACTGTTCTGTTAATGAACAGGTCTTTGGAGATCCCTTTGTATTGGCCCTGTACATATTTATATAACATTATTATTTCCCCCCTAAGTAGCCGTTTCTCTAGCCTGTACAAGTTTAACTCATCTAGCCTTTCTTCATAACTAACTTTCCATTCCCCTTATTAGTTTTGTAGCCCTCCTCTGCACTTTTTTTTTAGACAAGGTGCCCAGAATTGACCTGCTTAGTCAAGGTGGGGTCTTACCACGGTATAATATCTTCCTTTCGTGAGTCAATACCCCTTTAATACATGCCCATATCTTATTGGCCTTTGCAGGCAGCAGCTGGCACTGTGCACTTCTGATAAGTCTATTGTCTATAATTACTCTAAAATATTTCTTATCAATAGATAACACCAAATACACTATATGTTGCAGTTTTGTTGTTATACCCAAATGGAAAAATGCATAATATTTTATTTGTCTACATTTTATCTCATTTGCGATTTATCTGCCTAGTTAATCCATTTGTCCAAATCTTCTTGCAATGAACACTCATCTAGTTCAGACTATATTACCCTATTTAATTTTTCAACATCAGCAAACCCTGAGACATAGCTTCCAATGCCCAGTGGGATTTTATTAATAAACAAATTGAAAAGAACAAAGGACAGATGACAAATTTGTCCAGTTTTAGGACTTCCTATTTACTAGACATGTGCAAAACTAAAATTTTCGTTTCGTTTTCGTCCATTCGGACGAAAATGTTATTTATTTCGTCTAAAACGAATTTCGCTCATTACTGCATTCGTTTCAGACGTAATTCGTTCATTATTTTCGTTTCGTTTTATTCGTTCGTACGAATCAATTGACCTACACATTCCATAAACCGAAAGTCTATAAACTGAATGTCGTTCGGTTTATAGACTTTCGGCTTATGGAATACATGTAATACTATTGCTATTCAAATTCTATAACAAATTCTGAAACTTACTGCTGTTAGTTAAATTTGTGGTTCCATTTTTTTCAATCTATTTCTGGATAATTAAACCCCCCCTAATGATATTGTAACCTATTTGAGAAGACTTTTTTATTTGAATTAATAGTTGAAATTCTTTAAGATCCCCAATATTTGGTGGTTTGTAACAAATACCGACTAATAATTTCTGGGCAGTTCTACCCCCACTGACTATTGCAACCCACAATGATTCCACATGTTCACTACTGTCATCATAGATATCTTCCCACAAATTAGGCAATTAGACATACAGACAAACCCCTCCACATCTTTTGTTTGGCTCATCTTTTCAAAACATCATGTAGCCCTCTAGATTGATTGACCAGTTGATTTATTGACATCATAAAAAACATTATAGAAATAATAATAACTAGTATTTATATAGCGCCTTTCTCCCAATGGGACTTTAAGAGCTTTTTAGTATTAACTTAAAAGGCAGCGGTACAAAATTGATGGTACTCATTTATTGACCTCGGTAGGATGAAGTGCTGGAAGTTGACCCCAGCTGTGATGTGACCTTGAGGATTAAACAGGCTGTGTAGTCAGGGCATTTAACTGAGCTAGCTCACCAGCATTACAGTAAGCAAATAAGATGTCACTATTCTTTTCCTTTTTTTAAAATTAATAAATCTTTATTAATTATATCAAAAAGACATCCAACATGAAAACATCACTACACATACAGTTCAAGAGATCTCTTAAAATATAAGTAGTCCAACCTTCACATTATAAAATGGTGACAATAGAAGCATTTTATATAAAAGATCGGTTAATAATACAATGATTGGCTGGTGTGTGTGTGGGGGGGTATCTGAATGCATTCACTCAATGCGCAGGGGTCACTCCGCTCAGTTCTTGATACTTGATTCCCAGGTTAACCAAACATTATCAAATAGCTCACGATTCGTTCCATAAAAAACCCTTTCTGCTCCAGCTTGGAATTCTATCTGAGCAGAGATTTCTGCCCAGGTAGGAACTGTTGTTTTTTTCCAGGATCTAGCCATGCAAAATTTTGCTGCCAAGAAAATATTTATCAATAAATATTTCTGGTATATTTTTATCTCGGGGGAACCCAATATGGAACAGGAAAGACTGGGCAGTCAAATCCATATCTCTACCTACAACTACCTGTGCGATATCCGCCATTTTATTCTTAATTGGGGCTAAGAGTGTACAATGCCACCAAATATGTGCCTGGGACCCTATCTCTAAGTGACAGTGCCAGAATATGTTGTTACAATTTGTATTATATTTTGCAAGGCGGGCGGGAACAATATACCACCTATATAACAATTTACAGTATTGTTCTTGCATTTTAATGCAATGAATTGGTTTCCTTGTGATCTGCCAAGCAGAGCACCAATCTTGGTTAGTATATGTGAATTCTACTTCTCTTTCCCAGAGGCTTATTGGCTTAACTTTCTCAAAGATTAGGTGCTCTGATAATATTCTTTTAGTTTTGGAAAACAATTTCTTAGAGGTTGTAGAAATTAGAAAGTCATCCCATCGATCAGGCTCAGATGGAGGATTTGATACAAGAAAATGTCTAACTCTAATTTAGGTGAACAGTTCCAAATCGGAAAGGTTATATGTTCTCTGAACTTCATGTAGCCCTCTAGACTGATTGACCAGTTGATTTATTGATATCATAAAAAACATTCTAGAAATAATAATAACTAGTATTTATTAAGCTCCTTTCTCCCAATGGGACTTTAAGCGCTTTTTAGTATTAACTTAACCGGCAGCTGTACCCAATTGACCGACCTCGGAAGGATGAAGTGCTGGGTTGACCAAAGCTGGGATGTGACCTTGAGGATTAAACAGGCTGTGTAGTCAGGGCATTTAACTGAGCTAGCTCACCAGCATTACAGTAAGCAAACAAGATGTCACTATTCTATATGTATAATGTTTACATAGATCAGTACACTTAATAATATATATTTTCTTCTGACATGATAATCCCCAGTTTGTAATTTCTGGCATTACTTTATGTGAAATAAATCCAATGATGCTGCACCTTTACGCCATATGAATACACACAGAGATTCATTTTCTCACTATAGCCATTTTTATAAAGTGATTTTATTGCAGTAAATGGAGTCAGAGCACAAGAACTGCTTAGTTACAAACGTCTGAGAATGATAAGGTCCTGAACTCATTGCATTTCATTTTCAAGTTTATCAGCTTACTCAGCAAGGCATGTCTGAGCCTGATACCTGTGGATCACACTATTGTCTAATAAGTACACCAATAGCTTACAGTACAGTACAGTTTAACGAATCTGAATATGGTATATATAGTGATGTACAATAATGTCAATACAGCATGAATGATTTCATAATAAGCAGATCAGAGCAGAGTAGCCAGAAAATATACTTTATTTCTGATTATTGTATGACTGTAGACACAATGTAATTAATAGAGGACCAGACTCTGAACAATTGCATTTCAATTAGTTGACCAGAGTATTCAACACTACACTGTTGCAATTTACTATGCCACTCACAATAATAGTCATACCTCCACTTTTGAAAATAGTCCTATTTAATTACAACATGTTCACCTCAAGGTCTTCGTGCATCATGATTCCCCCTATAATTTGCCATTTCCGTTTGCTAAAATAGATCAACACTTCAATATGGTGTTTAGTAAAGCGCTATAGTGGGTTTGTTCTGAAACAAGTCTAGCACCAAACAGTCATTTGAACGTGGCCAGTAAAAAGATCTTTTAAAAGTTCATATTGCTCTCTATCATAACCTTGAGAGTTTATTATTTGGTACAAACATGAGTTTTCTGATCATGAGCACCATGCTAATATTAACTTAGGAAACAGACTTAACAATACTTAAATGCAACCAATAAATGCAAGTAGGTAGTGAGCTTAAACAGAACAGATTTGCAAATGAGAATTGTAGCTTACTTTATCAAAACTAATGAATGTAGTCATTTACCGATGGAAGCGCACATTTACCCATACATGCATGCAGTCATATACAAGCATATCTATAATATTATATTATAGAGGGACCCGATTAAAGGGACATTCATCTCTTGGAATTACCTAGTGATAAAACTGTCTCATTCAGTAGCAGTAGTCCCTCTAGCAGTCTTTTTTTAAAATAAATAATATATTCCTATAGGACCACTGACAGTCTTAATATGTCACTGGCCCTCTGTGGAATAACTTCTTATTTTTTATATAATTTATTTGTATATTTTATTATATTTTTATTGTTTTTTTTTTCTTTAACATAATTTTTTTTGTATTTATTTAATTAATTTTTTTAGTTACATTTTTTTTTTAAAGTTATTATTATTTAACCCTAACCACAGGGTAGTATCTATTAAAAAAATGACTGCTAGTGGGACTACTGCTACTGAATGAGACAGTCTTATCACTAGGTGATTCCAAAAGATGAATGTCCCTTTAATCGGGTCCCTCGATAATATAATAATGCACGATGTCCTGAAATCTAATGAGTTAGAATAAAACAAGGGTTTTTTAGTTAAATTTATTTTTATGAGATTTTTTAAATGTTCTTTTTATTCAACCGTAATCTCTATGGTATTTTTGTATTTATTTATTTAAAAAGAAAATTGATATTTAAAAAAAAAAATTAAATAACTGGGGGGAGGGGGGGGGGGGGGGGGGTTATGATAGGGATGCATATGTGACCACAGGCAAATTAATGCTTTTGTCCTTAGTCTCTTGATCCAAGAGCGCTGTGGAGCAGGGAGCGAACATAGCTGTCAAAGCAGGCACTTGCTTTGACAGCTATAAACATCCAGTCACTGTGATTGACTGTCACGGTGACCAGAAGTTTCTGTGGGGGGGCTCAGCAGACGTGACTAAATACTTAGCCATGTCAGTCTTACCGTGATTGCGGTATCCCACCAGGCATAACACAATCGGCGGTTGGAAAGAGGGATAACCCTGTGCTTGCCCACAGGAGGGCTAACAAAAAATTAAAATTACCATAACTGCATGCCCCAGGCATTGGGCAATAGACATTATTCATCCCTGTGTGCATTAACATACATACAAATATCCCCACTCACCTTCGAACAAAACAGAAGGTTTACATATAAAGTAATGCCAATTCTAAATCAGAATCTTTAAAGTTGGTCACTGTTGGTCAATATTATTTTGTCAGTGGTACTGGGCATAATTTTGACATGGCCCATTGCCATAATGCCATTTGCAAGAGCTTTTACAAAATAACAATAACCTCTGTTAGTGTTCCCATTGCCACAACAAAACAAGTACAACATGAAATAAAGTACACACATTCACAGTGCACAAACACACAATATAGGTTGAAATGCTTGACATGTACAGCAAAGACCAACATTAAAATGTACCTAATTTCCATTCATGACTGGCACATAATCTCCTAGTACACACCTTGTATACAATACATTATACTTCTGATATGACTATTGTCTGAATATGTAGCCGCCACTGGCATACTGGTGTATATCCTCAGAGGGCAATCATGGTCACATGATAAACGATAACTCCTGATAATCGGGGTGATTAGAAGGAAGGTACTGCAACATCAAGACCATGGAGCATCACAGCATGCGACAGAAAACATTTCTATTAGTATTACTATGCTAAGGGGCATGTTTGACCTGCATCTTTAATATATCTCTTTCTGATTCAGTATATGGCTCCAGAATGTGAAAACACTGTGGATTATCCACACCACACACCTACATAGCACGAATGTTATTGAATGTCATTGAATGCACCTTAGACCTTCTTAAAACCATATTCAGGTGTCTGGTGGATAAAACTGGTGGAACCCCACAATACAGCTACAAAGTATATAGTATCATCTTGCTATAATGCATGCCCCACACCATTGCTGCGTACACACAACTAATAGGGCACTTTGAACTTGAACCTTTTTAATGGGTACCTGTACAACTGGGACTAGATCTTGAGACTGTGAGTAGTGCTCATACATGGAACAGTCACATAATTGTGCTACTTACTTTGTGTAATCGTCTTGAACAAATACTACTTAGGAATAGTCTGGAAAAATATGAATCACTGTGTACAAAACTCGTATTACTATATTTTTTCTCCTCTAAGATGTCTCTGCCGGATTACTAGGAAAATAATTCAAAGAATTTGTAAGCTACCATGTTATGACATGATAAGTGAGTTTAATTCACACACCTAAAAATAAGCAAATGTAGCGTTATAATTCTAACCGTCATTATTCCTTCCCAATCTGTACAGGTTACAATGACATCACATAGCAGAGGAGTGGATTACCAAATGCAACTGACATTCATTAGTGTGCACCAAATGTAATTTGCTAATCAGATCATGTTCATAATCCTATGGCCCTATGACTAAAGTTTGTTCTGACAGATGAAACGCATCACAAGCTTGTTCACAAGTGATTGCCTTGTACTGGATTATAGTTTTACGATGATGAAATAAAAGCTATGTTTAACAATATGGAGGGACATGTACTAAAAAAACGCAAATATATTTTCTGTGAAAAACTATTTTTGCGCTTTGCTCCTATTGCAATGTAATAAACATTTAACACTCAAATAGTACATACGATCAAATTGCTAATAAAAACGGGCATAATTGAGAATAAAAACAGGCAATTTTGCGAATATTTATTCTACCTCTTTTGATAGCACTTGCTAAAAGCTGGTGCAATTTTCACACGCAAATAAGAATTATTTTTCACAAAATATTCGCAAAACATTTTAGTGTGCGCAAATAAAATTGCAATTTATTAGGGCAACCGGAAAAATGCACACTAAATAAAAATAAACGGAAGGGGCACAAATCAGGAAAAAAAGAGCAGAATGTTACAAATAGTCGCAAATTGCTCCTTATGCATGTTTTACCTACTTTTTCCCCCCGCTACACTTGTTTAGTACATGACCCCCATGATGTATGGCTTGGAATGGTGATATTGGAGAGTATAATATTTCCTTCCTCTTTCTTTTGGGCCTCATTTTATACAGTTACATAACTAGGTCCAGTTCTCATAGTTCATGGACAAGTTCCCTAGGAGGTCATTGAGGGCAGTAAAGTTCAGGGCAGTAAAGGTCTGTTGCCTCTGAGTGGAAAAAGTGTTGTATGTTATATTGTTGATGGCCAGTTGTAGCTGTCTTTCCATCTATACATTTTGTCATAAAGAGATTTGTGAAGCTTATGTTTCAGGTGTTTCTACACAAAATATAGACTATAAAGTCCTTTATATTATCAACCATGCCCCCAGTATGGTCATCATGAAGTACTCCTTTATAGAAGAGATGATTTAGCAGACTATTCAGAATAAGTATACTTCATCAGCAACTCCATAGATTAAAAATGTACAAAGATAATTCCAAAGATTATTCCTAAAACTTAAAATGACAAAAATGGTAAACGGAGTGTGTATGACACAATGCGCAATTGAGTGGTTTCACAAAGTAATAAACCCTTGTACTTAAATTGCACTTTTTCAAAGGCTAATGTCCTCCAAATACTTACCTGTCAATACCCTAGTCCAGTGATGGCAAACCTATGCCATGGGTTCCATATCTGGCACTCAGATGTGGAGGGCTGTGAAGCATATGGAGACACTGGGATAGAGCAACTAAAAGGAAACAAAAACAGACAGAAAGGGAAACTAAAAGGAAGAGAATAAAATAAAAATGTGAGACGTTATAATATACAGAGAAATGGCATTTTGTTAACTTGGTTTATTGGATGCAAATGGTCAATTGGGCTCAAAAGCTTTTGCCACTCCCTGTCCTAGTCATATAAGTTAAAAAAGATGTGAAAATTAAATACATAAAAGTGTGATTTAATTAACATTAGAAAACAATAGTTCAAATAGTCCAGTCTTCTTATACACCATATTAATTCGTATTAATTTGTTAATGTAACAAAAAAAAGCACCTTGTTGCACGTGGTTACATTTACTAAAGGACAAGTAACTATTCTTTCTTGGGAATACATAATAAAATAACTGGTAAATCTTTGGAATAGAACTGGTACTTTTTTGTGACTTTCTAACAATGATTTGATAAGTGGTAGGTATATACATTTGTTCTTTAGGTTCTCCTTTTGTTTTGTAAGGTCTCTTTCTCTGTTTCCAGGCCATCAGTTCAAACCATAGTATGCTTGGGTGGGGAATCAGCCCCTGAAACAGGAGGCCTTGTCTGAGAGGTAGAAGGATGGCAGGTTTTATTCACAGCTGTACAAGTTCTTCAGTCCTGGATAATTAATTGGTTGACTGTGGTCATGAGAGGAATCGGTGGGAGGACCCAAGAGAGACTAAAGAAAAATTAGCAATCCTAAAATAAGATTGTACTAAATAAATCAGTAAATCCTTATACATGTATTGTCTCTTTCCCAGGAAACAAAATAGGAAAAATACAGTTCAGCCTCTTATATTGCCCACCGGCGCATGCTGACAGTGTCATGTCTATCTCTAAAGAATATTATTCTTTCATTTCCACAGATGAATCCATCACTACACTGTCAGAAAAGGACCTACATTCAGTGGCGGAACTACCGTTGTCGCAGGGGTCGCAGCTGTGACCGAGCCCATCACTCAAGGGGCCTGGCCACCCTGCGACCCCTGCAAACAGGATGCCCGCCGGCATTTTGGTGTGGCTCCGCCGCATTGAAGGGGCACATCGGGTGGACCATGCTCTTTGGGGAACCAAGGGTGGACCATACTTTTTGGACCACCCGGTGGCCATGGTTGTCCCGGTCAGCGCTGCTGGCCCCAGTGATGTAGTCAGCGCTGGGAGGAAGCCGTCACTTCCTCTTCCTCCCAGCAAAGGAGCGCCGACCAATAAGAGACCAACGGGGAGGGGAGAAGAGGAGGGAGTCAGTGGGAGCTCTGACTCCCAGCATCATGAGGCAGCCACTGGACCCCAGGGAAGTCATCCTCCTGCACCTAAAAGGCAGGAAACAGGAAGGTGACTACATTTTTTTTTAACAGTTGTGTGTAAGAGTATGTGTGTCTGTGTGTGTATCTGTGGGTCTGCATGGGTATCTGTTTGTGTGTGTATCTGAATGTTTGTCATTAAGTGTGTCTGTGTATGTGCATGCGTGTCTATAGTTGTGTCTGGATGTGTATCTGTGTGTCTGCATGTGTATCTGTTTCTCTGCATGTGTCAGTGTGTGCCCCTATGTACCTGAACATACAGGGTAAGTTATTACTGATATAAAAAAAAAGTAACAACATGTACAGTATACGTTAAAATATCTCCAGTTACGGAAAATTGAGCTTGAACATTCCCTAACTTGTCCTCTGGCTAATTTTTTTGTTTCAGACGGGCTGATATGAAGATAGCTCAGTTGCTGCAGGCAGTCTGCATCAGAGTCTCAATGGGTGTATAAGGGAGGATTACCAGAAAGTATATGACAGAAACTTGACTAAGGTGCTGCGAGTAAGGGTGTTACATTAATAGCAAGATTATTGTTTATTGGCTACATTCTTGGATGTATATTTAAAGTGTCTCCGTCATTTTTGACATTGTGTGCACTGTAGAGAGTAAAATATTATCAGGACATCGTGTTACCAGAATTGCAAGCAAATTCATTTTGACTTGACGCAAATGACACATTTCCCATTGAAAGAAGTTTAATTACGCAATAAGCCACAAGGTGAAGTCATAAACGGGAAACACAACAGATATCCTTAGTGGATTTTTAAAAATATTTTGTTTTAACCTGTGCATTTTCTGTTAACACAATGGTTATTATTAAAACCTCTGCCAAGAAAAATTCAATTTCCACACATGCAGGTGTCGAGATGTAAAAATGAAGGCGTAGTCACAGCTATAAACATTTTTCTACCGAAGGAGGTACTCCGGGCTCTACACCAGTAGGTTTTATTAAAAAAAAGCCAGTGAGTGTGTTCAGTTGCGTGACGAGAACTAAGGTGCTACAACCATTCTCCAACCATGTGATTCGTCAAACGACTGATTCAAAGGAGCCACAAAGGACACACAGTCCAATTTGTATAAATGCAGTTTATTCTTACACAAATCACAGCAAAAGTGTAGAGTGAGGGAGACCCACTTAGCATGTTTTACGTTATTTAGCGCTTAATCATATGTAGTCACCGTTATTATACCAGATAAGTGGCCATTGTGCTTTTTTTAAACTTCCCGTTCCCAACGTGTGTGGGTAGCTTTTTACATAACTCCCAATGCATTGATACTTTTTTTACTCTATACATTCAGAAAATAAAACGATTAGTTGAGTCCCTTTAACATCCTTCCATAAGTGGAAAACCTGTCTTTTATAAGTGCATGTCTTATTTTAAATGACTGCATTGTTTGTGACACTGGAAGACCCTGTTTTATAGTGTTTTTTTGCTTCCCATGTTAATGGATTTACTTTTTAGTATTTCGGAAAGCAATAAATCTGGTCTTATGTTTTAGAGATCTGAGGGTGGAACCTGCCAATTCCTTTGCCAAGCTTCTTTCTGTGCTTGTGTCTCAAGGTGTGTAAAGTGCTCAGATTGGGCAGGGACAGGGAAGCACTTTAACAATAAGGGTGTGTAAAGATGCAATGAGTTTGTCTTACTATTCAACATAATAAATAGGGTGTATGTTCACATGAGAAGAATAAAATGTTGGGGAGGTGGGACACATCATCGTGTTGATGAACTATGAAAATCCTGAGATTTCCTAGGGATTTAATAAGGAAATATGTGGTCATTATCTTTTATTGCCTTTTGTTCTATTTAGCATGACAAAGCATCTTGATTAACATGTTAAAAGCGACACTGTCAACGAAAACATTGCTTATCCGGTGACTGTAGAGATTAAAAATGATCTATACGTTGGGTTAGCAGATTTGCCTCCAGTTTATGACATAACCTATGGTTTGATATGCACCTGATCTAATTTTCAAAAGAAATGTATAATTTTCATATCAAGCCACAAGGTATCATAAGCTGGAGACACCACAGACACATTTAAAATATGGCTTCTCCAGGCCTCTGGCAAGCAAGGTTTAAAGCCCAGTATGTGCATTTTATCAAGGGACATCCAGGATTATTTTAATTTCATCAGTCCTTAAAAGGGACTATATATTGTGTTAAGTAAATGCATAAAATAAGAGACATATATTATTTAATTCTGAGTAGCTCCTACTTATCACATCACCTTGTGGCTTGATATGCAAATTACACATTTTCCATGGACATTTATTGGATTCGCATATTAGACCACAGGTGATGTCATAAGCAGGAGACCCCACAGACAGTTTTAATACATATATATATTTTATGCATTTGCTTGCAATTTTGCGAACATAATGTAGATATTATTTTTCATCATTTATTCATTCTCCTACATTCACAGTATAAGCAATTTTTAAGTTGAGGCCCTTTGATAATGTGTTAATACCAGTCCTAGGCCATAAATCAAATGACTACATAACATCACCAGAGCTGGACTTAGGGCTTCATAAAAGGTGAGGTGGGTTATACAGAGGACATCAACATAGTATGAAGTATGGAGAATGTGTTCATATATTATTAAAAGGTTAAATATAAATATATTTTTTTATATTTAAAATGCCCAGGTTTTATCCTTGGACATCAAACTCGATCAAGGAGGTGAGTTACAAGAATGGCTACTTTGTAAACAGTTAAACCCAGCATATTTCATGTCCAGATATTCACAAAAATATGAGGAATCATGACAATCATTAAGGTATCCTTTAAATTTCATGTAAAATCTTCCCTAGTGTCCCCAACAGGAATGATTGTTGGGGTCATAAACAGTCATGCCAAACCTCGGATTCTCCAAGGAAACCCCCATTGGCTCTGGAATCTTTTAAAACAACTGTAGTTTGTCACTATAATATGGGTTTGGAGAACAATTAAGGGGATTTTCTTTTTACCAACTGCTAGGAGATCTTGATCCACAAAAATTCTTACATAATGGCATGGAGGGATTTCTAGTGTTTTCACCATTTTATTTTATGCACAGTTTTGTAAAGTTTTGTACAATGTTTGTTGTTTATTCTTGTATTTTTGTACATAGCTCTATGAAACTATTTTCAGATTAAATAGTCAGTTAATCAGCTCTGTTTTTTGTTTTTTTCTGGCATTCATAAATATTCATTAGAAAAATTGACATATACAAGATTAATTTTAAGACATATAGATTGTGCATAAGAGGAGATTAACTGGTTTGTTTTCTTATAAAACATATACAGAAACACAATATATAATAAAAGCATACATGTGAACATATAAAACATGTGTCCATATGTATGTCAGCGTAGTAAAAATAAAAAATGAAAAATGACAAAAGAAACCGAAAAAGTATGTCAGGTTGGAGGGGCAAACAACTAATCTCTAAGTGTTCGGGAGTAGACTCTATTTGGATATATAAGCATGCCAAAGATCCCATGCACCGTGGCTGATTTTATTCTTTGCTCTCTCCATGTCCATTTTCATCAAACTGGATTTTCCATGATTTAGCTAAAAGAACTTAGCCACTAATAGTACGTGTGTCACTATATATTATTGACATTCTAGGCCACTCCAGGTGTAGTAGCGCAGTGGCCGGAGATTTATTAATAGGTATTGAGATTATTATTTTTTATCAGAGAGAATACCATGTCCCTAAAGTTTGCTAGCTCACTACACTTTCACCAAAATGTGCCTCATAGAACCGACTTCAGAATTACATCTCCAGCAAAGTGGGGATAAGCCTGGGTATATAACGGATATCCTATAAGGGACCCGGTACCATCTCTGAAAAATCTTATATTGCAATTCTATAAGGTTTAAACAGCAATTCTTTTTTTCATTTTGCAGTCTGCAACTGTAAAATCTATAAATATACCCAGGTCTTTCTCCCACCCTGCAGGAGATTTCCCTACATTTTCCCATTGTTCTAGTTTATCCATAGGTTTACTGAATAGGGTACATTTTAGGATCTAAGAGAGTCTCATACTCTTTTTGAGGAAAATATCTTGCTTAAAAGGACTATCTCTGTATACTTTACTTATAAAAAAAATCTTAATTCTCAGATATCCAAAGATATCTCGAGTTGACAGAGGACATTCTATCGATAGCTGATGAAAAGATTTTACTCTATCCTCCAATATTAGAACCTCTATTCTATTTATGCCTATATTTGTCCAATTACGGATATCGAGATACTACAAACAGTAAATCAGAAGCTTAGTAGGCATTTCAGGATATGATTCGTCCGGGATTTTTGCTTTTTTCCCCTACATTTTTCCCAAAACCAAAGTAGCTTCTCTGTAATGAATTTTTTGCCCTTTATAGACCAATGGTCACCACAAAATAATATCTAGATCGCATATATCTAACATATGTCTCTCTATTACTTTCCAGGGTTCCTGATCTTTATCTACGTCTGCCCATCTTCTTAAATGTCTAATTAGCGAAGCGTTGGGATATTTATTAATATCAGGGACTGCAAGGCTCCCTTCAGTTGTTTTCCCAGTTAGATTTCTAAGGCTTTTTGCCCTTTCAGATGTAGTTAGACCAACCTTTTTGAATCTCTCCAATCTAAAGAGGGACAGTACCATAGGATCCATACTAAATTGGTTGAGCCATTTAGGTAAAATATAGGATTTGGTAAGATTTATTCGTCCCCACAAGTTTGCCCAGTCCTTCAAATTCTTTGAAGTTTGAGCTAAAATAATAGTATCATTTATGTCATTCACTTTTTGGGAAATTGTGGAAATCAGGATGCCTAGGCAGTGCTGTATTTAGTGTGAGGCAAACAAGGCAAGTGCATAGGGCGGCACTTACCTTGTCTGCCTGGGGGACAGTGAAAAGAAAAAAAGCTACCCCTTTAAAAAAAAAAACTTGCTTGGAACAAGATTGGAAGATGGTGTCTGGAGCATGGGGAGATGAACAGGCAGCACAGACAAACCTCCACGCTGCCTGTTCGGCTCCCTGTGCAGTATGAAGGGGGACTGCCGACAGGTCATGCGTCCCGGCGCTCCAATGTGAGACACATGCCGGGACACGTGACCTGTCAGCATTCACCATGCGGGGAGCTGAACAGGCACCATGGTAGGACAACATGCCACCTGCCACTAGACACCAGGGACATGTAATGGGGTGATGGGGGCATGTAATGTGTATGTAATGGGGTTATGGGGGCATGTAATGGGGGTGATGGGGCATTTAATATGTGTGCAAAGTGGGTGCTGAGGCATGTAATAGGGTGATGGGGCATTAAATGTGTGTGCAATGTGGGTGATGGCACACGAATGGGGTGATGGGGCATTTAATTTGTTTGCATGTTCGGTGATGGGGCATGAAATGGGGTGGGGCATCCTGGGTGTGCACTGTACAGAAACAAATCCTGTCTAACAAAACAGTACAACAAATGCTAACCACAGTCATTAAATGTAAGGGATGTAGTTTATGTATCTGCACAGCAAACCCATCTTCATAAACTTACTAAATTGTTTAAGTCATTCTGCCATTTTGTGCCAGTATGTAATTACATGACCCCCCCATTATGACATGTTAATAAGCTAAATTGGCTACTGCTGGAATCCAGACAAAACATTTTACTTTTCCAGCTCTGTGTTTAGGAGCATTTCTGGGAAGCTCCCACTCTACCTAAGTAGAAGGCTTTTCCCAGCTGTTCTGACCTCTTATTTCACAATACAAAAAGGAAGTGGTTTGATCTTTGTTTTCCTATAGAGCAGCGGTTCCCACCCTTTTTCCACCTGTGTACCCCTTTCAAACCCATTTCTATAAATTGTACTCCTTGTTTAGTTTTGAAGTGTCTCCATTATAAGTGATTCAAACTTTACAGTTATTGTTCAATAATACTAACAAGCACAAAAAGGGCTCATCGCACATAACATTTAATAAAACACCCCTCCTCCTAGGGAATATATGACAAAGGAATGTAAGTAAACAATTGTGGTGTGGGGTAAGTGGTACAGACGTATATCCAGACTCCGTCGATAATATCCTATCAGAGGGTGGTGATAGTGGGTAAAGACTAATCAGCGCTTTCAGACAAACATTTGGTTGGAGGAGGAAGCTGGATGTCAAAATCAGAGTGATGTTCACCCAGTATGGTGGGTGAAGTTATGGCTGGAGGCACTCAGCGCTGTGTGAGCCGGAAACAACTAGAGAGGTACGGGAGCCGGAAAGTGCATCACCCAAACTAGTGCCTGAGTATGGAGGCACTCACAGTCCACAAACAGATCTCTTAAATGTTTCATAGAAGTAATGTTCACATAACTAACGATTTGCTTTTTTTAACTTTGCATTTGTTCTCGCAATTATTGATTACTGACTAGTCTAAAATCTTTTAAGAGATGCGTACCCGCAGTAGAGAACCACTGCTATAGAGCACTTCAAATGTGGAATAACCTCCCAGACATGAACTCTTCCTCTAGTCTAAAATCTTTTAGGAGATCTGTCAATATACCTCAATTCAGTTTGCACCTGTGATCCTGTTTTAGATGGTAAACTGGTTTGTGCAGGGTCCTCCTTTTCTTTTGTTAAAGTTTGTCTATTTTGTTACCTCCTGATTGTTTTTCTATTTATTTTTAAATTCTTCATTTATTTTATTATATTCAAGATATCATATAGAAAAAAAAACACATCAACCTTGTACTGGGTTTACAAAAGAAGAAACATTAGAATATTTGTTTTTTGTTTGTTTTGTTTACCTCATTTTACAGTTAAATTTAATGTGTCCTCCCCTTGCCTAACAAAAACGCAAGATGAAAAAAGAAATAAAAGTTCTACACATTGCTACAACCGATTAGAAGATTTTTCCTATTGAGGTCCATTGTATGAACAAGAACAGCTTTCCATACTGCAGAGTACAGGTTTGTATAACACATAAGGGCTTTATTCGGGACAAAGAGAATTACAGGTAATTAAGGGGGTATTTCAAACATAAAGTCAAACGTAGCAGAGTTAAAAACATTCTCCCAATGCTTCAGTCCATAAAATACATTAAAACAATCTAACAAATACTTATCACTTCTTGCTATTACATCCATTCAATATTACATTGAAGGAGACTGTAAATTATGATTATTATTTTTACAATCCCAATGAAATTGAGGCACAATCAATAAATATCAGAAGAATTATGTGTCATGATCCTTTTGTTCAGTTCCTATTTTAAAATCATAAACATTACTAAGACTTATGCTAGTTATTTCCTCCTTGTAAAATAGATCTGTAATTTGAAATTAAGTGTATTTTAAAGGACGACTCATACCATTTTCTGTAGCACAGTTTTATGAAATCATGATTTAAATAGATTGGATTTGTTTGAAAGAGGTAGTGTTCTTTATGTATGGCGATCAGGGCATGGAAGATCATACCAATGACATTACATGGGAGAGGTACAATAAAGTATAACAGCAAAGTTGACAACCCAGTGAGAGAAACTTTTTATTTTAATTATCATATAAAAGCTATGACAGTCTATGATGTGCAGAGTTATGCACTAAACTTAGTACTGAACACCCATGGTGGATAGGCTTCTCTCACTAGATTGAAATCTCTCCACTTAATAAAAACTCCACCATCAGTCTTAATTACAAAATGCACAGCAGAATAGATATATCATTATAGGGAGTATTTTATCTGCTAATGAGTTTGAGGTTCCAACTATGAAGATTTCTGTCAATCGTGCATATGTTTCTAGAAATGGGCCTGTCTTGTTTCCAAAGAGCTAGTCCAAGAAACCAGGAGCTAATTAACATAAGGGTGGATGCTACAGACATCCAAGGCAAAGCCCATGCCTGTAGTGATTACTTTTATTTATTTAGTTCTTGGCACAAAATTGCAGTTGAGGCTTACAGGGAAGGGATGGAGTGGTTTGCAACGAGAGGGGGGCTGTAGTAAGTGGGCTAAGGTTGGACGTTAGATCAGTCTTGAAGTAATTTTAATCCAACCATGCAAAATATATTCACAATTACAATATCACTATGGATCTTATTTGTTTCCCACATATCTTTGCCTTTCCATCTCTTTTACCTCATCTATGGGTTTTGTTTACTGTTGTATAGATCTTTGTATACTGCACCTTTCTTCTTTCTCATGGAATTTCTCACAGAATTCCCCCCCCCCCCCCCCACACTGCATATTGGAAAATAATAGTGTCATTATTCAATATTTCTGAGTTCTGACATTTTTATATTAGAAGTGCTGCTATAGAAGATACCAATCCCCATTTCTTGTTTAATGAGTTAACTGAAACTCCATGAACATTAGAAGTGCAAGTGTTCTCAGCACACTTCTACTAGTGCTGCTCCTAATTGGTTGGTTAAATAAGGTGGGTATGATTGCCTTTAATACCACCATTTCTTCGAGAATTCATTTGTGAAAAATTGCAAATTTGCTATTTTTTAGATACCTAGGCAATCATGCTACTTAATAGCAATAGTTTTTTTTCCACTATATTCCGAATTGAAAACGAATATAGTACTGATGAAGATGTTTAATAACCATTCGGAAGTGATAAAGAAAATGTGATCATGCATTTAAAAAAATGCAATCATAAAAAACACAACACACTAGCAAATTAACGTGGTAGAATTTTTGGACATCAGTCATTGAGCATGTGGAATGAATAAAGTGAGATGATTAACTCTGCTTACTCTCCAGTGAGGACAGCTTTATGGTCATTTGTGATTTTGTCTTGTCACTAATTGTGGGTTACTAAACAAACAAGACTGAGGCACCATTCTCGTCATGAATTATCCCATCAAATTATTTTCGTACCTGTCTGAAATAGTTACAAGATGACAAAACCTACAGGTAAAAATAAACTGCTTTTTGATTATACACTTACATAAGCATCGCCATTCTCATCTTTTGTGCCTAGACCGATAAATGTGTTAGAAATCATATATGTTTTGACTGTCCAGTGTACAGTGCTGTGAAATATGTTGATGTATTATACATTTATAATAAAGATGTTTTGTTACCTTTTCAAGTTAAATACTAAGAACAGATTTATTATATTAAAACAGCAATTGTCAGTGCCCCCAGAGTGTAAAAAAAAAACTCTCACAAAGCAACAATTTAGGTGCAGATTAAGTGCAGGTGCAATGAGTTTCTAGCTCTTTACATTTAGGTCGAAGGGAGTAGGAAGAAGGAGCATTATAAGTAATAAAAGTAACTAAAAAGTACACACAAGACCTTATTTGTACAAGCTTGCAGTGTAAGAAAAAGAAAACATACACACATACCCACATTTTATTTATATAGAATATATTATACACACACACACATTTTATTTATGTAGCATATATTATACACACATACACTGTTTATGTATGCACACACTTATTTTTGCTAATTCTTTAAAAACAGTGCTTTAAAAATTCTTTAAAAATCATTAAAGCAAAAAGCTTAAGTCTCCCATGCACTCAAAGTGTGACACAAGTATAAACTCTGCATCATATATAAAATAAGAGCATTCATTTAATTATCACAATACCTGTGAGTACATTAATCCTAGATTCTTGTTGTATGTAAATAGTAGAGTTATTCAATGCTCATATAATTCGCCTGAGTGTATGTCTGAGTTTGTAGCTATGCACAGTATAAACATAGCCATTTACTGGGTCAGAATGTATGATGCATTCACTGGTACTGTGAGTCGCACACACCCACAGACGCAAGTACAATATGAGCCTTGTCAAAAAAAGGGAGCAGCATGTGCCACCCTCTGATTACACCTGTGGCTCCTGCACAGCTATACTGCATATTAAAGATTCATTAAAAACATCAACTTGGCAAACAAAGCAAAGCCGGCTTAAAACTGAACTGCAGATAGAAAAGCACCTGCGCAGAAAAAAGGCACAATAATGTGCTGAAAAAGCAGACAACTTCCACCAAATCCATTTTGATGCAGTCGCAACACCAGCAAAGTGTTGGAATTACAAATAAAAAAAGAGTATTATCACTTTTACACTTCAGGTATTGCCTTTCTTATCAGTTCCCAGCACTGCTGTGGGTTGGTTATAATCCCCATAATGTTTTCTTTTGTAGCAGTTATCGCACAGTGGTGTGTACACATTGCATGTCAAAAAGGAGGCTGGTACTCAAGGTTATTTGTGGAGGTTTTTTTTCTAATTGGTGTAGAAACATCATTCATAGTTCCCCAATAAACATAACGCAAAACCTGAAAAAGCCTGAAAATTAACGTATAGAGGACTGGTGAAGTGGCTTGGGACTGGAATGGCAATGAACCTCTGCATTATTCTGCACATGAGTAGTACTTGTGTGTAGGTCACTGGTGGATGAAGCTGGGACTGCAGGATACTTAAAGAGAAGAGTTGGGGTGCATGCATAATCATAACTTGCAAAGTAGTCATGGAATAAGCTTCACAAAAACTTTTTATTTTTCAAAAGAAGCATTTTTTTCAGTTGCTAAAATCAAAGTAATTCAATATAAAAATGTCAGGTATTTGTTTAGTTACTAATTCCGAGATGTTTTAACCCCATTGGGAAATGTTTTAACATTTCTGCTGTGTTTGTGATTAGCTGTTTTTTTTCCCGTTAAATGTACCCACACATAATATATACTGTTTTTATAACCACAAAAGGGCTCTTTAGATACCAATCTTAAAATATGATGAAAAAAATTGAGGTGAAAATGTTTTTACAATTAAAAAAGGAAACAGTAAAAAAAGACCCTGTCTAAACATTATATTTGTCCTGAGTTTAGATGTATGCCATGTTTACATATTTTTCTATTGTTTTTTTGTACGTTACATTGCAATAACCAAAAAAACAAAAAACATCTCTGATCACTTCTGGAGCCCTTGCTGTCTAAGTGGCATACTGCCATCCAATATGGCGCCCAGGATTGCTGCTGATGCAAGTTTTACTGCAGGACACACCACTTTTGTCCATTGTCACCAAGTGGCGTCTTTTCCGTGATGTACTTGGTACGTCCATTGTCACAAAGTGGTTAATGGAGACAGCACTAGCTACAAATTAGTACGCATTCACCTTCAGTGTAGTAACCCTAACTATCGAGTGTATTAACAATAATAAATACCGGTAGTAACCACCAATGATAACATCATAAAATTGTGATCCTTCAGGATTCTATTCTGACATAGACTGCCTTAATGATTTAGTGTGAGAGTTAAATGCTAAAGATATGCCATAACATTATAAAACGGTGAAAGGTGCACTAAATTAAAACATGTATAATAGTGGCACACAATGAAATTGCCCTTAATAGTGGCACAATCTCACTGTGCACTGATGTATTATGTCTGATTCCCATTACAAAATAAAAAAGCACATGAAATTTTGTTAAAATGTCAGGTGCAAAAAGCATTGGGATATATAAAGTTATATCATTGAAACTTGTTTCACTCTCCTGACACATTTGACTGTTGTTTTAGAATGTTAGCCCACTTCAGGAGGGCCCTCCTCAACTCTTGTTCCAGTTGGTCCTAGTTTACCTACTATTTGTATAGTTTATTTCAGGGATAGGCTAAGTGTTTGTATGAACACCATAGAAAATACTTAAATTGACTGTAACAACTTCAAGTAAATGTCTACCATGAGAAATGGTGCCTACACTTGGTTTGTTTGCTCATTGTGATGGTGCTTTAAAATACATAATTATCATGGTTAATGATCAGAGACTGACATTTTTCAAATTCTGGGAAGTGTTTCTCACTTACAGAGTACTTACCCTGCCATCCTCCTAATTTTATGGGTTTAGTAAATTAACGCAGTAATGCACGAATGCTAAATCAGTGTGTGCACACACACAATTATAGTATGATCCCAGTGCATTTGCTGTCAGAATTCAAGTCAAGAGGGATCAAATTCAAAAATACATGGAACCTGTTTAGCTAGTGTGCCAGTGAAAAGAGCAAAATGTATATCGCTTTGCACTCAGAAATGTCAAAACAAAAACAACCACAATGGAGATAAACCAAAATATAATTGTCATTGATTCAGTTTTTTAATAAAAAATGACTTTTCCTTTAAGGATCATATTGTGATCATGGCACAACATTTTGAACCTTATTCATGAAAGAGAGTAGTGAAGGGATTTGAGACATGGCCGAGAATCTGTTTAATTTAACCCCGATTATCTGTGTTAACAATGTTTTGTCCCAAAGCCTTTTCACCTTACCGCAGCTCCACCACATATGGATGTATGTTCCTACACCGAACCAGCATTTCCAGCAAATTCTCGATTGGGAGGGATCCATGTTGGACATTATTGCTGGAAACATGTGTATTTAACTTTCAATTGCGTCTCCACCAATATAAAATTGTGAACAAACTTATTTACCATCCCGAAGGCCTTATTCAACTCTGCTTCATTTATAGAACATGTTAATTTGGTCTCCCATTTGTTTATGGCATTATCTATGCTGTACTCTTCTATTGTACTAATAAATTCCAAATATTTAGAGATCGCCATTTTCATTTCTGTTTGGGCAAACAGTTTTTTAGAATTCGATCCAAAAATGCATTTCTCTCATATAAATGTTCTTTAACAAAATGTTTGTTTCTTAAAATATCAGAATATTGATTTTGTTCTTCATACCTAACCTTTTTTGTACCAAATTGGTGTCAACTGCTCCAAAACCAAACTTTAATTTGTATTATTTTTTAATATGCTGCCACTGTGCGTGCTCCACATGCACTTTAATTTTCTATTTAATATAAATCTGTCTCAATTTTATTCTGTTTTTTAAAAAAAATCAGAAAGTTCCTGAGGTTTCTCAGCAACAGAGTCCTACCAGTCATCCAAAGGCCAGGGGGTCACTTGGGAGGTTTGCACGTCAGTGCTACAAAGCAAACTGAGTGGTGGTACTGTTAGTCATCCTGACAGCTCTTTTCGCCTTCTCCAGAATTCCATACACCAGAGAATGTGTTTAGAACTGCAGAAGTGAAGTCCTTCATCCCACAGTACCACCAAGCTCGGACCAAGGAAGATTGTGAAAAGACATGATATGGTCTCATATTACAGCTCACCTCTAGCACATTATACTATATCACAAACATGATATTAATGGCACATCATACCATATGGCATACCTCAATATCAGCTCATAGCAAGTACAAGCATGTCATATCTCAGAGAAAGCATATCCACCATATAATACAGCTGAACATAGACCTCCTGGCTCCCAGCCACTATTCTGGAGTTTCTGGGTACACTTCACTTTTTCTTTTGATATGCAAGTGCCAGGACAGTTCAATGTGTAAAGGGACTTTTTAGAAAAATCCAGGTCTGTTGGCATGTGTATGAAGGGGTTCAAATGTTTAAAAAACAAATGAATATATTTTATAAAAGAAGGGGAAAGGCAATGAAGAGTCCTGCTTGCTTTGATTGCCCAATAAATAGTTAGTTCATTATTTTAATAGGCCGAAGAAGAGGAACATGCCAGTCTAATGCTGGTTTAGCTGCAGATAAAGCACTGAAGAGGGACTGTTTAACCCATGCAGTAGCTGTGCAGGGCTTATGTGAACACAATGGGGGAATGCGATCAGCTATTTCTTCTAATGACAGCAATGTTAGCAAGAGTACAGATCTTCCCTGCACTCCATCCACGAGATCCTCACCAGGAGAGCAGCAGTGTCAGCCTTGTGTGTTTTGAGGAGAGGGAGGGGGGTTTAACACCCTTTAGCCTCCTTCTTTGAGCTGTGGTTGTGGTGATGTCAAATATAGGAGGGCACACAGGGACTTTTGGAGCTTGAGTGACAAAATACGCGATTCCAGGTGAAAATCATTCATGGGAATGGTTATGCAAACTACAGAAGAAAGACAAGTTGGTTAAAATCAAGAATAAAGTAAATGCTTTCATGAATGAATACAAATAAAATACCTTATTAAGCCTTATGTGCCTGTACAGCTCTATTAGGGGCAAACATTTTGTTCAGAATCTTGGGTCAGATGAAAGAAGATCTGGCCCAAAATGTCTGCAAAGAGAGCTCAGTAAGGTGTTTTACTTGTGGCAGCCCAGTAAATAGCTTGAAAGCAGGGCTCTCTACCGCATCAATCAGTCTGTTCTGGTTAGTCTAACTCAGTATGTAGTCCCTCTCTATGCTGTGTACCTAGCACTATGCAAATTATTGGCGCTACATAAACAAATGTTAACGTAATGCAATTAAAACTATATCATGTACAAGACCATTGTGCAAAGCATGCTATGTATAGGCCCATCTCTTTTTAATCTAGATTAAAAATGTACCTCACCCCATTTGTAAGTGATGAAGTGTTTTGTTAAAAAAAAAAAAAAAAAAAAAGGATTTTAACTTTTAAAACGTCAATATTTATTTGTTTTCAAATTAAAAAAAAAAGACTTTTATTTACAATATGCCAGTAATAAAGGTTGCAATACAACCTGAGGGATAAACATTTCAAATACATTTTGGTGCCTGGATTATCAATGTGCTTTTATGTACTAAGTAATAAAGTAGTTGCTATCTAGCTGAAAAGAAAGGAATGCCACTGCCCATCCCCCAGATCATAGCTTACTATTGAGTTACATAGAAACATAGAATGTGTCGGCAGATAAGAACCATTTGGTCCATCTAGTCTGCCCAATTTAGGTTAGGGTCTATCTGGGAGTTAGGGTCTATCTGGGCTCTGGCTTTCTTTCATCACTGCTGCCCACTCTAAATCTGTGTCAGGGGCCCACTATCTGCAATAAGAGAGAGTAAAAACTACAGCTACCAGTAATAAGCTGAAGTGCCCGTGCCACTCAGGGTTAACTACAACAAGGACTTTGCCCTCAGTCCCTACGGTGTGTTCACCTGCTTACGTTTCATCTCTCTATATGGAAAGGAGAGAAAGAGGAGGGTAGAGCGAGATAAAATGATTCAATAAAGTTTATTTATGAAACTAGAGACCACGCCCCTTATGAAGGTCACACCTCCCTGGTATCCATTTGGGAGGGGACAGGTGTAGAGGGTAATCAGGGAAGAAAAAGGAAGAGAACACTGTGTAGCAGTAGGAACAGGAGCTGTGTCCAGCACTTGCTACCATTCTAACAGGAAAGACAGGCAGATCAGCACGGGCTGGGATTGTGACACAGGGGTGTAGGTACATGGGATTCTAAAGGGAGTCATCGCTGTGTGGATCGGGTTTCTGCTTTGAGACATCTAAAAGGAAATTCTCCTGGCTGAACACTTCCAGGTTTATAACACTGTCATCTCATCCAAGGGAGTCTGTTTTTGCCTGTTGCCCTTTTTTTAAGTAGCTGAATTTCGGAATGGGGCCGAAAACGTCAGCCACGGGATCCCTGTCTTTCTGCTGGTGCCTGCTTATTCTTCTGGTAAGTAGAATTAATTATTGTTATTAGTAACCGGATATACTTCCATGAAAGGTCTGGCGAAGACACTGATTTGTCCGGTATTTTAAGAAAATAGTGTTAAAAAAGTTCTGTATCTTTCATTTCACTTTAATTTCTTCTCGCAGATTCTTAAACATGGGTCTGTAAAAAACAAATTCCTATTATTGTTTGTGTATTATTGACAATCTGGTAACCGTGCAGTGCAACGTCCAAAATGGTTTATTTTAATTCCATTTCTAAAGTGAACTTGGGGTCGATATATTACTCTATAACAAGGCAGATCTTCAGACAATCCCTTGTTCAATTAACTCCTTAAAAAAATATCATATTTACTTACTTTTACCGCCGATGCAAACCTTTACCAAAGGTGCCCTGTGTGTTTTATTGCTCTGTGACTGCAGATAATGCAGATTAATGCAGATAAAGTTGATGGTGGTCAAAGTACACAGCCTAGTGGCTGATCAGAAGAAAAGGGTTTCACTGTGTGAAAAAGATTTACCTCCAAATTGGATATTATGCCGCGTTATACAAATATTAAACAACTACTTTGAGGTGATATCCGAGTGTAAATATCCCTTTGACAGCACGAAATGTAATTGTAAATTACTCTATCACTATTATCCTATAGGATTCAATGCTTAATTAAAGCCTAGTTTATTGTGAAATAGATTTTTGGACCTGTGTATTTGTTTCATAAAAACATGAACTTAATGTTTTTGTTTTTTTTTATTACAAATTACTTGGATCTGTTTACGTTTTTCACTTTGCCAAACAAAATGTTGTTTTAATTGCTGTAAACAATTGCCTTATCACCAAAAGTGAGTTGTACAACCCAACTCTCTCATTGACATTGGTTTAAACCCATGATGCTGTTAATTTGAGGCTTGCATCTAAATTGTGGTCCCATACTGGAAAGACATTTGTGGCTTTTTTTTTTTTTTTAACCAAAGCCTCTCTGTCTATTTTTCTTCTGATGATGCTCTCATTTATTTGACTAACTTTTATATAGGATAACTGACACTGCCAACCTTGAAAAATTGCTACAATTCATTACACTGAATATTTTAAATGATTTGGTGTGTTTTTTTGTTTTTGTTCTTTTTATAGATCTTGTTAATATTTTGCTTGTGTAAATTTTTCTTTTATGGAACAAATAAAATACCATGCAAACTGCAGCAAAGAATCTCTGTATGTATATTTGAATTGGTGTTGTGCGTGCTGTGAGGTAGCATTGCTCGTCTGCCTGTGTAATACAAGGACCATTTTTTTATTTCTGCTTTTGAGAGCCATGGTATGGGTAGGGGCAGTAAAATATCTGTACAAGGCCCAGTTTGACATATATGTAGTTGTTACTATTATTTTTACATTTTCCCCCCTCCTCCTCAATGTCTTAGGCCTATTCCAACACTTTGACGTTTTTAGCGCAGTTTGAAAGCTGAGAATGTGACTGCTAAATGGGTATTTAACATTTGTTTGCCAGGTAGTGTAAATTTATTCAATTCTGAGTAGTACACATTGACCACCTATAACCCCCAGAGTTAGCCCACTGCAAGCTTTTTGTCTCTGTACCATTTAACTTTTTTTTTTTTCCTGTGGATTTTTGTCACGACTATATGTATAGGTTAACGTTTGTGATACAGTCT
Source organism: Pelodytes ibericus (assembly GCA_036172795.1). NCBI lineage: Eukaryota > Metazoa > Chordata > Amphibia > Anura > Pelodytidae > Pelodytes > Pelodytes ibericus. The sequence goes on from CM069859.1 coordinate 66,776,097, forward strand.
GCACATTGATGGGACAGTGGTTGAAATTAAAGAGGCAATTTTTATCCTGAAGTTGCAGGAATACCCAATTCACACTGGTCATGTAGTTGTTGACATTAGTGGTCCATAGGCTAATGTAATATATTGATTTCGACTGCATATAAACACTGAATAGCATGTGAAGTTGATATATATATATATATATATATATATATATATATATATATATATATATATATATATATAGAGAGAGAGAGAGAGAGAATATATATATATATATATATATATATATATATCTCTAATTATATATATATAATATATATAGATATTTCGGCAATTACTTTTTTTCCCTGCAATTTTTAAGGCCTTTTTATATGCTCCCATTTCTCTATTTTATTTATTATTTAAATGATCAATTTGTTAGTTTTATTTATTTATTTTTTACTTTTATTTATTTTAATACAACCAGGGGTAATACTGGGAATAAACCTTTTTCTGGTAGCAACTTCTTGCTCCCCCCCCCCCCTTTTTTTTTTCTCTCCTAGAACTTTATTTTTGAATATTGTCTAGACTAGAAATATAAAGACTTCACCTCCACATCAGTTTTTTTTTTTTTGCATTTTTTCCCCCTAACTTTTATTGAAAGTGTTGTCTGCTACCTGTTTGTATCTTTTTGAGTTTGTATATGGTAAAGCATATTCAACTATTTTTTTTTTTCTTTTTTTTAGGGAAATAGGTTTGCTTAAATATGCATAGGTTTACACATTTTAAACATGCAGAACAAGTATGCATATTATAGCTAACAATGGTAGGATATGACTTACATTGGCATGATCTATCTTATATAGATATATTAATAATTATATGTAGTTGACAAGACAATGCCTTATTCTCTATATGAATGTAAGAATACTACAAATGACCTTCATCAATGTAGTTCGGTTTTAGAGTATCCATGATTTGACAACATATAATGTGTCTTTACTGGACCAAAGTACTGTATGTGAACATGTACAGTAATGGTTCTTTTCACTATTGGTTTGAGATGAAATTGTGGGTCCTTGGTATGCCTTATTTATGTTTTTTGTGTTTTTTTTGCTTGTTTGTTTATTATATAGCCCTGTGGTGGTTTGGCACCACTGTTTAGTTGGCAAGCCTCCAACACACTGAGACCTTGGTCCTCCATATAGAAGAAAGTCCTTTTGTATGTTAAATGTGGGCCCCAAATTGTGTTCATTCAGTGAGGGTAATGTCTGAATTGTATGTAATTTTTTAAAAATTTTAAACCTAAAATGAATGGGCATTAACAACATGGCCTGTTTTAACACCTGGGTTTATGCATTTTTGGAGAAGGCACACTGATAATCCTACTGAAACCTGTAGCTCTATCTAGTCTTAAACTCTCAGACTTGGCCCACTATAAACCCTACTTGTGCTTCCCCTACTTGAGGCGCTCATTTGAAGATTTGCTAATGCATTCTCCAACCAATCAGAGCAAAAGTTAAAAACCTTTTTTTGCTATTAGTCCTGTGTAATCTCTGAGTGTATATTTACAGGTACACTTGGGTTTACTCTCAGATCGGCCTCTCTGCCAAGGGAAAGGGAGAATAAACGTTTTGTGGGACAGTCTAGTCCCCCAAACTCACTTTGGAGCATGTATAATATATATATATATATTTTTGATGCAGGCATTCTGCTAAATCATATTTTACATTTTTTACCTGAGCCCTCCCCCAGTGATTACTCTGCATGTATACTACAGGTGCAGCAGCACTGATTATATAGACCTTGAGCATATACAAATGTTTCATTTAGTCCCTTCCTGTGCTGCAGGAATAGAATACTTTGTTTGGAATGTAATAAGCTTTCTCTTGTAAACAGTAGGATCCCTTTAAAAGTGCATCACTTAGTCTTATGATATCACTAGAGACATGATATTCCATTCATTTGAATGGCATTCTCATTGGTTCCTGCATCAACAATCAATAAAGGAAATTTTTACTTTATCTCAGATAGTATGGGCAGTCATGGCTTCTTGCAAACTTCTGTAACTTCACAAAATAATAATATATATAATTTTTAAGCAATGCAAAATGTAAAACATGCATTTTAATGTAATCTGAAAGCACATTAATATGCATTAGCAGTTGGAAGATTTGTGCACCAGTCCCTTTAACTCTTATGCACCATAGATTATGACCAGCAGAGGGCGACCCACATTGACAAGCATCTTTTGCTATTTTAAATCAGGACATCTCTGTTCTTTGCAATTTATAGCTATGTTCTCCTTGTGCACAAGATGTAGAATACAGTATATAAATATACGATGTTAAAAAGCTAAAAATGTGTCTTACCAACTGTAAGATAGTAGTATAGTTTGGTATTATTTGCATGATATCAATCTTTTCTTTTCTTTTTCTGTTAGCCATTCTGTGTGTTTGGAAAGACCTGTCAAAAAGTGAAGTTGACTGTACCATCTGAAATAATATACACAAGTGCTTTCATTGGTAAAGGTGAGTACTGTTGGATTTTCTTTTACATCAATACCAATACATTTGTGCTTTACAATGTGTATCATTACTGCTGATGGCTGCACCGTCTGTGCGTCTATGCCTTTTCTATCAGGGGTAATGGGAAGAGCGTTGTCAAGTTATGCAGATATTTACACCAAATGTCTGTTAATAGTACATAACTGTTTAACCAGCCTCCAAAACTATAATCCAAATTACAACAACTAAAATTAGTTTGGATAAATGCATCTATAAGTTAGACGTTACATTAATACAGAACATGCTATGTGCCTGTGAATAAAACTAGATGTTTGTAAATCTGAGATTCTTTTACAGTAAGGGCATCAAAAGGCTTTTTGAAGTTGCTCCAGCCAAATACTGATCTGGAGGATCAGTGGCTGGCAAAACCTGATATTTGTGACAAAAAAAAAAAAAAATCCTGGTTAGAAAACAGATATTCAAATGTATAGATTCTTTAACATGCATGAAACAAAGTAGGCCATATTGGAGTAGTCTTTTTAAGACCGATGGTAATTTGGACCACAACCCGTATGTTGGAACCCCCTGCTTTCTATTTCTTGAAGCAATTAATTGTAATGTTTCCAATCTCCTTAAAGCACTTCTAAATTTGAGTTTACTTCTTTAACAAAATCTAGCCTTTTTTTTGTTTGTTTGCATTGCCTTCCCCCATTGAGAGGAAACTGTCAATACTTTAAGAGATGCTTATTGCCTATGCTGATCGAAGCTAGAATATCATAAGAGTATGTTTTTGCTTTGTTTAGATTCATATTTATTTTAAATCTGTTTCTCCCCCCCCCCCCCTCATAGTTGATTTGAAGCATTGCTTAAACTCTGATGACCTTCAAGTGCGATCAAACAATCCACACGTTGAAGTCTACAAAGATGGATCCATATATGCCACAGAAAAGATTATCCTATCCAGCACCAAATTATCCTTTGCAATCATACTACGAGACCTCTCCACCATGACTAAGAGGAAGATTCCAGTTAAAGTTTTGGCAAAAAAAGAAGTAAGTGTCTTGCTTTCGATGGCATTTTTATGTTTTGAATGCAATATTACAGTGTACACTCTTTCTTACATGGAAACCTCTTCTCCATGTCCGCTCAACTCATTTGGTTTAAAGACGGCTGTATGCAAAAAAGTCTGTTTTTAATGGAAATACTGCATCGGGTGAATTATAAATGTTCTAATAAAAGTATACAAAGAAATTACCTTAATTGGCCCTCTTTGCTCAATTTGTGTGAGCAAAACTGCAAATGAATATGACGTTTGCTGTTGGGTTATTCCACCGTTCTAGCAAGCAAACCAGGACAGGTAAAACTACAGCCTTTCATAGCGGCTGCTTTTCAGCCCTGGCCAGTGTCTGGTATATAGCTTTCAGTCGGGCACCTTTCTCTCATTAAGTGGTATATGTATTAATGATATTTCTATGTTTTCCTTATTTTCAGATAACCTTGTGTAGGCTGGCAGGAGAATTAAGGGGTGGAATATTATAACCCTGTACTCAGCACCATAACCCAGGGCTTGACAAATTTAATTTAGTTTTAGGAGCCAGCTAAAAAATTTATGAGCCAGACAACGGCACATCACAATATCATAAACGCACGGAGACAGTCGCATACACCCACCTCACATACACAGCCAGGTACATTCACACACGCCACATACAGTCAGTTACATTCACACACACACCACATACAGTCCCATTCACACACACACACCACATACAGCCAGTTACATTCACTCATACATACACAGCCAGTTACATTCACACATACATACACACAGACCAAAGAACAAAAATGTATTTCTTAGGGTGTCCTCCCTCCCTGCTGCTTACCTCATTGCAGGGGAGGGGGACATTTATGCTGGAGCCCGATCTTCTTTCGGTTCCTGTGCCGTGTTGTCACGTGACAATCGGCACTGCAGCGTGTTGCGCGAGGGGGCGGAGCTCACAGTCTGTGTGATCCGCACAGACTTTCTCCCCTCGCGCTGAAAGTAAAACGGATGGCAGCCGGCAAGGGCTCCCTGTGACAAACAGCACCCGGGCGCCAGGTCTGATTTCCTGGTCGCCATGGCAACCTGGCGCCCGGGGTTTGTCGAGCCCTGCCATAACCTATATCTGGGCAGGTGCCTATAATTTACTGATTCATTCTTGTGATGCACCCTGGAGCTTTAGTGTTTTTAGTATAAATGTTTAATGCAGTGACCCAACACAATAATTGACATTGGAATCTAGATTGTGGGCAGTGCTATGACCCCAGGACCTGATGAAAAATAATTTAACAGGTGCGGTAATATTACCTCACTCATTGGCAGCGGGCATTGAATAAAAAATGGCTGTTAATTTACCACTAACATTTAGTTAAACAAAAATATATAGTCTTCTACTGATGCATGTAAAATGTGAAAACATAGTTGGAGTCTAGCAAGAAAGTGACATGGTGCCTCCCTATTTTTTTCCCTGCAAGGATCAATTAGTGTAATGTCCTACTTCTTTAGCAACCGAGCTTGGACAGTAGTCACTAAGTGTCCCATGTTTCAAAATTTTCTTAAGACCAGATTGCTGTGAAGTTACTGGTTTGATAACGTGTTACTATTTATATAATCTGTGAAAATAAGCCTCCTTTTCTTACCTTTTTCAGACTGGTAAATCAAGACCTGTTCGGGAACTACTGAGACGTACGAAAAGGAAATGGGCTCCTCTACCTTTTTCAATCATGGAGAGCTGTGTTGGTCCTTTTCCGTTCTTTGTTCAACAGGTAAATGCTACAGCATAGAACATGATGAAATAAAAATGTAAAAATTGCAAGAGCGCAGCATATTGGGGGTTCAGGATAAAACCAATGCATGTAGAGATGGCGCTAATTAGTGGCACCATTGCTGTTTAAGGCTTATATAGTGCTGGCTACTGACCGATGAACCAAGGGCAAAGAGAAATAATTCTCATAAGTAGATACTCCTTTTTTAAATTTTTGTTTTGATGGTATAACTTTTTATTTTTATTTTTTTGCAGATTCAGTCTGATATTCAGGAGAATTACACAGTTACATACCGGATTTCAGGTCAAGGTGTTGACGAGCATCCCCGCGGCTTGTTTTTTATAGAAGCAAATACTGGAAAAATATTTTTGACTGGGAGAGTAGACCGTGAAAAATTTCCTATTTTTAACGTAAGTTGTGGTGTTCTACACAGGATTAAACTTGCAATTATTATTTTTTTTGTAACACTTTTTTTTTCCCCCTGTAATTTTACTTTTATTTTATTTATTTTTTGTTTCTAGCTAATTGGCTATGCAGACACTAAAGACGGCTATTCTCATGAATATCCTCTGGATATATATATAAAAGTGGAAGATGATAATGACAATCCCCCAATGTTTGTTGAAACAGCATTTTGCATGGAAGTTTATGAGCACAGCAGAATCGGTAAGACAAAAATAGGTTTTTTTTCTATTCTTTCATAAGAAAGAGAGACAAAAAGTATATGGTGTGGTGGTTATGATGGAAAAACCTTTATTCTATTGAGAAACTTTTGTAACGGGAGTACCTTACATAGTTGCATTGTAGTTTAGGTTGAAAAAAGACTTGCGTCCATCAAGTTCAACCCTTTTTCTATCCTATTACTGCTGTTGATCCAAAAAAAGGCAAATAAAAACCCCTTCAGCAATTTTGAATTCTGTGTTCAGCGGGGGCAAAAAATTCCTTCTTGACCCCCAATGGCTTCAGATTTCTCCTTGGATCAACAAGCACTAAATAAAAATATGTATTCCTATACTAACATAATTAGCACTCTATGCTCCGGCTCATTAAAAGAAGTATCTAGATGGGGGACCAGTATGTTGTTTTTGCATGTGTCTGTATGACGATTGAGATGAGGTACCAAAGGAATTTCTACATCCAGATGCAGGCGACTCTTTTGGCTCACCTGATTTACTGAATTGCTTGTTCTTCCTATATAGGTCAGGTTGTTGGCAGAGTAAATGCCACAGACCGTGATGAAGTACATTCACGGCATACTCTCCTAAAATACACCCTTCTTGCTCAGATTCCTGCATCACCTATAATGTTCGCTGTAGACCCAGATTATGGCATTGTCACAACAACTTCAACTTATCTCGACAGAGAGGTATATATTGTTGTATTTTAATTCTTCGTATAATCAAGTCCCTGTTTTAACATTATTGAAATTTAACGTGTGCCATCATTTTGTTTGGGTTTAACTTTTTTTTTTTTTTTTTTTTGTTCTTTTTAAGAAATTGGATCTCTATGTCCTTATACTGGAAGCTCGTGACATGGGTGGACAGCCCTTTGGGTTAGCAACAACAGGAACAGCGACTGTATCCATTCTTGATGTCAATGATCATGCCCCAACATTTACTCGTCCTTCGGTAAGTGCTTTAAAAATATCTCTATTACATGGCTTGATGATAAACTGTACGAGCTATGGCTTGGAAAACCTTACTGCTGGATAAAACTATAAATGTGAAATCAACGTAATTTGTCTTTAATATTTATCTTATTAACAAAAACATAATTTTGTTACATAGTACCAGACAGAAGTGGATGAAAATCAAAGTGGGATAATCATACTGAGAATTCCTGTAACGGACAACGACTTGGTCAACTCTTCCAACTGGAGAGCTAAATACACCATTACACAGGGCAATGAAAAGGGATACTTCAACATAACCACTGATCCAGCAACCAATGAGGGGCTCCTAAGTGTCATAAAGGTAAATTCATGGGCACTAATGCGATATGTTACTCTATGGTTTGCCCTCAATCTAAGTGATAGCCCCCTTTTAAATGTAAACTGGAAATCTGACGGACAGTGAGTGTTCTATTTTAAGTTAATTTGTACTATGTAGATATTTCTGTATGTTGTATCAAGAACCCTTTTTTTTTTTTTTTTATATAATGCTTGATGGATAACCCTATCTTGGTCAGTGATGGCTAAACCCTGCAAATGTTTTGGAACCTATTCCATGCTTTATCAGACATCCTAATAGCTATAGTTCCAAAATATCTGCAGTGCTACAGTTCACCATCATGAATTTCAGTAGTTCTCCTCATCCAAAGGTGCACTTTGCCTCAAAATTGTTTCAAATTTTTGGACTAATGCCCAGATTATATTCATGCCAGTTTAGGAAATGTCCACAAAAAGCAGCAAATTGCAATGTACTGTTTCTTTCCAAATGGTTATACATTTATTTTCTTTCCATAGGGACTAAATTACGAAGAAATACAAAAGATTATTGTACAGGTTGGAGTAACGAATGAGGTCAGTGTCATTACCTCATCTGGCACAAAAACTAGTGGCATGAGCACTATCCCGGTTACAGTAATTGTTAGAGATGTGGATGAAGGGCCAGAATTTCAACCGGCTATCAAATACATACGTGTCCAAGAGAATCAGACTATTGGAACTGTAGTTGGGGATTACCAAGCAATTGACCCGGAGACTAAAAGCAGCACAGCCATTCGGTACATATTTTTGTCTATATTCTTTCTATACTGAAGAATTGAATCTCCTGCTTGAGCATGCACACAGTGTTATCATTATTGCTATTTCAACTTGTAGTGTGTGTGTGTGTGTGTGTGTGTGTGTTTGTTTGTTTATAAAAGGCCATGTAAATAAATGCACATGGGTCTTGTATATACAAGAAATCTATTCCAACTTTTGTTTTAGATCAGACATATTGATAGACTTTTTGGACCATAAAGTGGACGCTTGCCAAGATAACTGACTATATCAAACCGTGATAAATATATAGTGCATATAAATAATTAGTTCACAATGCTATATGTTCAGTTTCCCATGAAAAACACAGCATGTGAAGAAACTGAAGTGACCTCTTTGCAGCTACCATATAACGCTAAATTAAGCCCCTATATAGCGATGGAGCATCTCAAACTATGTAATTCCATTACCATAAATAAAGTGATACACCATTAAAACCAAATATTAAAGTAGGAAAAAATGCAAAATGGTCAGTATCTACTTCTAATACGAAATAATGGTCAGATGCATAATTTAGATGTTAAAAACATAATCTACAAATTTATTTAGATATACGTTGGCTTAAATAAAAAAAAAATGGGGAGTTAACTGACCACCCATAATATAACAAACTAGTAAGCAAGAATGATACAAATTAAAGTTTGTTGAGTCCTTTCTGGAGCAACCATATTTAAAGTACGTTTCCATTAAGTCTTTTGTTGGAGACTTAATCTATAACGATCTCCCGCTATTTGTAAGGGAGGAATTTGGTTAATACCAATATCCCACAAGTGAAAATTGATGATGTGGTGATGTTTAGATACTAGTTTGTCTTCTGATCTCTAAACGATCTCGTAATGCTAAATCCATTGTGTTGCATGTTCTATATTTTTTTTTTGTTGAATCTTGTGTATGTATGTTAGAAAAAAAACTGCATTTTATTCCTCTTTAAAGTGGCAATTAATTTCTGAGTATACTTTTTTTTTTTTTTCCTTTTACTATTTACTCCCAATTTAATATTTTTCCAACTCTCCTCCATTCCTGATTTTTGTGCAGTTCACATTTCGTGAATAAACAAAGAAGAGGGAACAACTGCTTCCAATTTAAACCTTTCTTTTTCTTGCTTCCTCGACAGTTATAGTGTGGTAGATACGTTATCTTGGGTGACTATTAATGAGGTTACTGGCCAGCTAACAACCTTAAAAGTTCTGGATTATGAAACTGACGAAGTTGCCAACCACCAGCATAATGTAACCGTTTATGCAGTTGATCAATGTAAGTAAATCTAGTAATCCAGTTTTATTTCTGCATTTTTTATTTTTTTGTTATTATACCTTTTAGTACATTTTACCAAAATTTACAAAGTTTAAACATTTCCCTTTTACATAAACACTTTCCCAAAATATTCTAAGAAAAGAAAAAAAGAAAAAAAATTACATAAATTCACATACACTTCTGTACAGTTATCATCTATGTACATTTTCGATACTCCATCTATTCATCTGTTACATTAAATGTGCCTGTTAGAAATCAGTTCTTGTATAGCACGCAGGTAATCAACTGCATTTTTTAGCGGTGATAATAATGCAATAATATAAAAAAGGTATGTTTTTGTGATTTTAAATTGTATTTTCCTCTCCTATCTAGCTGGTAAAACTGGCACAGGAACAGTAGTAATTATCCTGGAAGATATCAATGATAATGTTCCAATGATTGTTAGGTCGGGGTCTAATATTTGCCAGACTGGACGGTCCTATTCTATAATTGAAGCTGAAGATCGAGATAGTGTTCCTAATAATGCTCCCTTCAGATTCGCTCTGGATAAGACTGTTTCAAGCCAGTTCCGGCTTGTACCTGTAGATGGTAAGTAATATATGAGGGCAAGTCTTCCCACTCAAATCTACAAGTTTTTGCTCAAGATGTCCCCTCTCTAGATCTATCTACTGCAGGGCATTCAGAACTCTCCCTCTTTTTCAGACCTCAAAGTCCAGTAAAACTTCCTTTTTTAAGGACGCTTAATACTCTCTCCCCCCCCCCCCCCCCCCCCGCTAGAGTACATGGAAATTGACCTCTAGTCAATCCCACCTAGCCATAACATGTATCTCATGTCCCCCACGCCTTGCTCTTGATTTTGTAAGCTTGCGAGCAGGGCTCTTTACCTCAATGTACCAGTCTGTTCTTTTTTGCCTAACTTAGTATGTAGTCCTCCTTTATGCTCTGTACCTAGTGCTATTTTAATATTAGGTGCTTTAAAAATAAATATTAATGTAAAGTCATAGACATGGAAGATGATTAACACTGATTTTGTTTCTTGCTATAGTGTAAGTTTGAATATTGAACCAAGATTTTCTCTTTTACTGTACGGGCAAAAATAAGATTTATGATATGCCTGCCATTTTAAAAACATTGAAATTTCTCAAATTTTCTAGAATGTCCTGGGGGCAAGTACGCTATAATGATACACATGTTCTATGATGTGTAAAACAAAATCTACAAAGCCAATGCACTCATGCTTTCAGACAATTACTAATCTTGGTGCTCTGGAAGTCTAGATCAATGCAAATTTAATTTACAAAACGTCAGTATGTGTACATTCATATTTTTTTGGGGGTTTTATTTAAAGGGCAGAATGTAATTATAGTTACTTTTAATAATAATATTATGATTGTTCATATAATATTTTTTTTTACTTTTTCAATTCCCAGGAAAAGCGGTAAGATTAGAAGCATTAGGTGATCTTCCGATTGGATCATATAATATACCAATAAATGTTCTTGATCAACAAGGACGTGGCACAACACAGACTTTAACCATTAACAAATGCAACTGCCCTGATGGTCTCAATTGCAGTGACCGTTTCAGTGATAAATGGGCTTCACTTGGAGGACTGGCTATACTATTGATGGTGCTTGCTGCATTGTTGGTTGCTGCTCTTCTATGTGAGTACCTGTGTCAAAATGTTTATAGCAAAACAAGAGGTAAAGACCCTCAAATATTTGCATAATGGCTCTGAATTTACACCCACTCCCCATCGCTCTGGTAATGATGTTCTGATTGGATGTTTATAGTTTCATCTTTGAATCTCTTTAAACTTGTAATGATTTTTTTAGGTTGCCTGTTGGCTTGCCGATGTGGCGCTGGAGCAGGAAAAGATAAATTAGGATTTCCGGATGATGCAGCACAACAAAATCTAATTGTAACAAACACTGAAGCACCTGGAGCAGATGTGATGGTAATTTAAAAAATGAAAAGAAAAAAAAAAAAAAGCCTCTGTTTTTGTTCTTGTGGATAAAGCCTAGTGTATAGTTTAACTCCACTCCATTAAGTCTCTGACTAAGATATATACAAAGAAAGTGGAGGGTGCGCTCAATAACCCCCACCAAAGGAAATGGCAATAGGAAATGCTGATATTTGCCTTAAATAGAGGTTGCTCTTGAGTAGAACAGATGGTCACGAATATCAGATGGGCATATGCAAAAAAAGAAACAAAGCAAAAAAGCATAGAGTAGTACAGCCACAATATACTAGACAGAGTAGTAGGTGTGGACAATTGCACTCACAAACTTGCATGAATGTAGGGCTCATCTATTGCAGATGTTTGTTTCTTTGTTCCTCAATCATCCAGAGATGTATTTAGGAGAAAATGCAGAAGATGGAATAAGTGGATCAGTATGCAAAACTTTAATAGAAAACAAATGGTAGCTTACATATAGTGCTCCAAACAGCAGGCTCAGCAGTGTACATCTGATGGTCTGTGCAGGAACAATAAAATATCAATAAAATATTAAAAGTATTAAAAGTCCTTAAAATCCAAGAATAATGCCAAAGGTGGCTGGTGTAGTGAAGTACAGGTCTCACGGACGCGTTTCGCCTTTAAGAAGGCTTCCTCTGGCGTGTGACTGCTGTACTTCTCGGTGGTCTTTAAATATCCGTCCATGCTGAAGAAATTTGTGTCTACTTCCGGGTTCGTCGCCTTGGTCATCGCGACCGCGTGATTACTGAAAATCTCGTGAGATTCAGCCATGTGATTGGCATGGATGGCAGCATATACATGAAAGGGATATTACAAAACGGGAAACAAGAAGCAGAGTAGTCTCTGTTTTTATCAGCTATTGAAAGTTTAAATATTGTAATTGTATCTTTCATTACAATAAAAACGAAGCATTTAACCAAAGTGCACATATGTTTCTGCTTTAAACCCAAGAGTATTTTATACATTTAAAGACTTATACTGCAAAGGAAGAGACATTAAAATAAATATAAAAAATTTATAAAATGCATATCTATCAAGTACTATATTGATATTTGACTAAGTAGTGTAGATAGACACGAATATATATAAGGGGAAAAAAGAACATATATTATTATAAAGTGCATATTGTGTAAAAGAAAGAGTTCTTATTTTACTGCTGGGTTTATGATTATTTAAAGTAAGCAGACCATATTAACACTTAAAAACTATATGTACAATCTTCAGAAATAGGTGATAATATGTAAAATCTTCTATAAAAAATGTAACAAATCAAAATCTGCATTTAACCCCTTGGGCTGCAAGGTGTCTGCATCAAATACCCACTTCATTTCTATTTTACCCATATCTTTTATATCGTTGTCTCTGACTATAGTTACTGGGTGAGACACTGGTAAAATCACCTGTGTGTGTGTGTGTGTGGTTCACTGGTTTTCATTAGATATACTGGGTTTCTTTGGGGAAAACAAGTCCACTGACCCTGTCTGCTATATGTTGAAATGTTCAGCAATACTATGACTACAGTCGTCACGGTGAAGGGGTTTCCTGCTGCTTTTACCCCACGTGTGTGTGTGTGTGCTTAATGCATTGTTCTAAGCCGCACAAGCAGTTTTACCAGAAACCAACCTAATGCTCAGGAGATGACTGGCATTGCACCTCCATTACATGCTTTACATGCATTTCTTTGGGGGCTTTGCTGACTTCACTGGGACATGTAGATATGTTTTTTTTAGCGATGCTCACTAAAATGGATAATCTAATTTAATTGCTGACCAGTTTTTTTTTATTTCTCTTTAGGATCAAAACTTTAAAGTTCCTGTACACATAGCAAATCCTAATCTAAGTGGAAATGCCCAGTCCAGTTCGGGTCAGTTTGGAACAGGAGGGCGAAGTGTCAGTGACATGGGAGGAGCGCACATTACCCAAACCACCACCACCACAAAAGTGAGGCAACTAGAGTCTTCAAGAGCTGGACATTCTCTAGGACATCCAATGCAGGATCCCAACAGACTCACTTATTCAGAATGGCAAAGCTTTATGAACACCCATCTCGGAGATGTAAGCATTACTTGCCATGATGTAGTTACCTGCTAACTAGTTTTGGAAACTTCACTTGTCTACATTTATTTTATATTTATAATCTAGTATTAAGATGAGATTTAAGTGTACTTATAATTATCTTAAAATGTAGTGTGTCAAAAAGTATCTTAATATCTTATATATCTCCAGTTGAGTTAATACTGGAGTGGCCTGATTTTAGCCGTGTATATTCAATATTTTGAGGATAACTATATTTCCAATCATTATATAATTTTGCATGTCTCTAGAACAATTACAATTACAATTACAATTACAATTTGTTTGCTTTCATACTTGTTTTTTTCCGCGAAAAGGTTATTATGGTAAAGTTTTTTTTTTTTTTTTTTTTAGTTTTTTTTTTTGTGATGGTCATGTGTCTCCTGCTACTCCTAGGGATATTGATGCATTTTAAAATGCAACATTGTTGTGTTGCCAGGACAGATTTTGTTAGATTGATCTTCTGTAGTGTTGGACATTTCCGAAGTATGAAGTAAAAGTGTAATATATTGGCAATCACCAATATAAAGAGATAAAAAAGATCATTCCCAACACATTATGCCTAAATGGCCCTTTTATTTAAGGAAAATGTTTTTGTTTTTACTCCAGCAAAAAAAAAAAATACTTTCATGCTCTCCTCAAGTAAACCTGACTTGTATCTTTTATAGATAAATTCTGGTTTGTGCCGAGTTCCGTGGAGAGCTTGTCTGAAGCTGGAGTACACGGACATTCTAATCGGGGCTGCCTATCTATCCCTCTGCTAGTACAGTGAAAGACCTTTTTGTTTTAACATGCCACCAACAGACCTAGTTAGGATCCTCTCTGTTGATGGCATGTGAAAACTGAAGCCTCTTACTTCGTTAGCAGTGGAGACTCGCCAACCGCAAGAGCCTTGATGCTTCCTGTGGAAAAATAATGGCTGCCGGTCAGAAGATAAACTGTGCCTTTAACAAACATGCCAGTTTATACTCCATATTAGGGTCATTTCAATTGTGCTTCTAGATTAAAATAGTCTTTAGTGCCACTTTAAGGTGGCTAAAATTATTGTAATCTCTGACTAGTGTTTTGTATACTTCTGCTGTGAGTGCATATTTTCTGCGTGGTCTTGTTTTTTTTGTTTGTTTTTGTTTAGCCTAAATTAAATGTATGTTCCTCTGTGAAGACTTACATTTTTTTTATTTTCCCAACAGAAATTGTACATGTGTGGACAGGATGAAGAGAATCAACATGGAGAGGATTATATTCTGCCATACAACTATGAAGGGAAAGGTTCTTTGGCTGGTTCAGTAGGTTGCTGCAGTGAACTACGAGGAGATGAAGACAGGCTGGACTTTTTAAATCAACTTGAACCTAAATTTAGGACATTGGCAGAAATGTGTGCAAAAAAGTAAATCGTGGGCAGATTTTTAAATGACCAAAATCCTTGTTTTTTTTTTGTAAACACATTTGTATCTTAGGAAGAGAAGTCAACCTAAAATATTGTGTTTTAAAGTACTTTACCACAAATCTCCATAACTAATATGCAGTCCGATTTGTTTTAAGAAAAAAGTGCAAAAATCTATTCATTACATGAATAGTTTGTTTTTTATAATGCATTTGTAGCTCTAATGCAGCATCACCAAATTTTTTTTTTCCGTAGCCCACTCAAAACAGATTTTTGTTTTTATGAACATGTGCGAGGTTTTCTTTGGCTGTTTTTAATGGTGTAAATAAGTCCACTTACCAACCTCCGCTGTTGTTTCTCCTGCATGTTTACTTGTAATTTATTTTGAATTGAAGATTTTTCCTAGATAAATGTTTAATTGAAGAATTTTAGTTTTGGAGGTTTGTCGTCGTCGTCCCCCCCCCCCCCCCCCCATGCATGTGAGATCACAAACGGCAACGGTCAACTTTTTTTTTTTTCTTTTCTATTGCACCTCAATCCATGGATTACTAGACCATTAGCTTTTTTTTATTTCCAATATTTGTAGCTTGCACACCCTTCACTGGACACTTCCCTCCTACACCTGTCCTACAAAGGGCTCAAACTTTTTTCTTATCTGATCTATGCTTCCTTTGACACAAATAAAATGATAAAAAAAATATATATAGCAAAGTAGTGGCTGGGAGTGGCTTTTACATTTAAATTTCTGTAGAGATGCACTGATTTATACATGTTTTTACACTATTTAAGTTGTTTTTTTTTTTTTTTAAATAAGTTTAGTCCAGTCACTGTTGTAGGTTTGTTTTATAAATTGAATCCCATGTATTTGTATGTACCACAGCCCTTCTTTTTTTTTTTTTTTTTTTTTTAATTACTTAATTTTCCTATTTTAATCCTACACTGTAAATTTATTTTACTACTTGAGCAATAAGAAATGGGGAGAATAAAGTTTAAAATATTTCTCAGTGAGGCCATTTAACCAAGCCTAACCATGGAAATCATCTACAGCATCACACATTTCTGTGGTCCAAATGTTGAAGTAGTTTCATAGCTCAATATTTTTTATCACTTTAGCAGTATGGCTATGTGTATTAAAACACTACAACGCTAAATACAGATAAACCTGGAAACTGGCGAAAATGAAATTTATAATTGGTAGTATGATGTATAATAACAGTACTTCTTTGTTATGCTAAAATATCAGTTTTGCACAATTCAAATGCTATTATTTGAACTACTTTTCTTCTGTTGTACATTTTAACATATGAATTTTATAAGATTTAAAACCCTGTTTATTTGGATCAAGTTTTAGTACTTGTTAGTGTGTTAATCTGAAATTTGCCCATTCTCCTTAGATCATACCACATCCTACTGCCCTTTAAAAAAGAAAAAAAAAAAGGCAAATGTACAGTGTTAATAAAAAATATTTTTGTAAAACGATATGCTTTGCATCAAATGTTTTTACAGCATACTTGTCTTTCAATTTTAATCTCAAACAGGCATTTGGTTCCAGACCTGAATATTTCTTTGTTGCACAGTCATGTTAACTTATTGGACGGGACTTTGTTTTGTTCCTCACTCACCTGTTTATACACTCAGAAATATGTTGCATTAATAATTTCCCAGATAGTATCAGAATGAAATGTTAATGTGTTTTGTAATTGGGCAAAGCATTCAGCTGGATACAGTTTTTATTGATTGTAATAAATGCTTAAAATTGTACCATATACCCTATCTTTTGTGTTAACAAATACTTTAATATGCTTTTAATGTGCCCCCCCCTCCTCAGATCTAATGTTTAACATTATAAAAATCCTTGGTGCACTTTAAATTTAATCTACACCAAAACATTACATGGAGAAAGTCACAAAATGCATTTTTATTTTGTTCTGTAGTTTTTAAATAAAGACACAATGCCTGTAAAAAAAAAAAAAAAACCTTTCCTGTTGTCTCTGGTGTTTTGTTAGGAAATATCTTTTTTTTTCTTTTTTTATAAATTTTTAAGGCCTACATAATCTGGGTTTATTATAGTTGGCATATACTTGACATATGATGTGTGTGTGTGTGTATATGTAGTAATCGTTTGTCAATTAAAACAAGTCCTTATTAGATACAAATCAGCACTCTAAAAAAAAAAAAAAATAATCTGTGGGGTAAACCTTACGCCACTTTCTCTGCTTTTCGTGTGCTACTTGATAAAGATTGCATAGTGCTACTTGCTGGATGTTGTGCATAGGCTCAACATTGGTAATCAGTATTTGTTTCATTTTAGTTGCATAGTTTGTGTTAAAACTAACTATCTTGTTTTTGTGCTGCCCTATGCAGACTAGCACCCGACCCCCCCCCCCCCCCCATTGCACACACTGGACATGCCCCATCACCACAGGATTTACCCTGAGCAGCACTGTTTCCTGGTGCTTGGTGGCAGGCAGCATGGTGTCCTACCATACTGCCTGTTTGGCTCCTTGCACGGTTTCGGGTGAGTGCCGACAGGTCACGTGCCCAGGGCCGGCCTTAAGTGTCCCGGCGCCCTGTGCGGGCTTCCCCAGTGGCGCCCCCCCCTTTTACCCTTTCACCACCCTATGTATGTGTCCCTTTCCTCTTCCTTGCCATGTCTGTCTCTCTCTAACTCCCCCATACCTGTTTTCTCTCTCTCTCTCTCTCCCTCTGTTCTATCTATCTCTCTCTCTCTCCCCTCCCCTGTTCTGTCTCTCCCCCCCAGACCCCCTTGTTCTGTCTCTCCTCCCCCCCTGTTCTGTCTCTCCCCCCCTTCCCCCTGTTCTGTCTCTCACTCCCCCTTCCCCCTGTTCTGTCTCTCACTACCCCCTCACCCAGTTCTGTCTCTCTCTCCCCCCCTCCCCCTGTTGTGTCTCTCACTCCCCCCTCCCCCTGTTCTGTCTCTCACTCCCCCCTCCCCCTGTTCTGTCTCTCACTCCACCCTCCCCCTGTTCTGTCTCTCTCTCCACCCTCCCCCTGTTCTGTCTCTCTCTCCACCCTCCCCCTGTTCTGTCTCTCTCTCTCTCTCTCTCTCTCTCCCCCTGTTCTGCCTCTCTCCCCCCCTCCCCTTCCATGCAAATGTGGATCAGGGAGGGGGTGGAGCTAACCGGCTGAGCGGTGTAGTTCCGCCCCCACCATGTGAAGCAGCAAGAGATAGTGCTGCTCGGCTCCCCATGCTTAATGCGGGCATGGGGAGCCGAGCAGCACTATCTCTTGCTGCCAGCAGCTCCCCGTGAAGCAGACGCTGCTCTGCTTCACAGGGTGGGGGCGGAGCTACACCGCTCAGCCGGTTAGCTCCGCCCCCTCCCCGGATCTTGCACAGCATGCCGAGCAGAGGGCTGGTGAGGGGGGGTCTTTTGATCTCCCCCAGCCAGTGCCTCTACCGGCTTTTTTTTTTTTTTTTAATGGAGCAGCCGGGCGGGCGCCCCCTGGACTGTTGCGCCCTGTGCGCTCGCACAGGTCGCACACCACTAAGGTCGGCCCTGCACGTGCCCCAGTGTGTGTCTGACATCAGAGCGCTGGGTCACGTGACCTGTCGGCACTAGCCAATCAAACCACATGGGGAGTTGAACAGACAGCATGGAAAATTGTGTGTGCGCTAGCCATAGTCACTGCCGGCAAGCAATTTTTTAGGAGGGACCTCCCTCATTCTGCACCATTAATATTATTGCATTACTTATACCCTACAGTTGTTTGAGTGCCATTAACCCCAAGGTGAGCTGAACATTTGTCTTACCTATTCATTCAAAGCTGGTGAGTTACTCCTGCAAGCGGAACAGTTGTTTGCCGCGTATAATGCATTGTTAAAGTCAGTTGTTTGTATTTGTATTTTTTTAAAATATTTAACTATGCATTATTAATGGCAGGATGAGCTCATCTGGCAGGACTGTTTGGCAAGGACTGGTGAATTTCAGCATAGGTCTTATACTTCAGTTACTCTTGAGATGGACAGCACTTTAAAATGGTTATTATTTTAAGTATCTACTACAGAAGTAATTTACTTTATTTTACAAGAAAATAATATACTTATGTATTATTTCCTATATATGTGAATTGACCCCTTTTCATTATAATCTTTTCCTGCACTTTGGACATTTTAGACTTACTCATATTTTATTTGTAACCTTTTTTTAAATTATATAAAATTGGAACAAACCACATTTATCACAATTATTTGACCTATGCCTGATTGTTTGTTGTGTTTAGTTAGAAAGAGGGCTCATATTAAATAATACAGCTTTTTTTTTTTATTTCATTTTTAATCCTTTGCCACTTGAACAATTTTTTTTTATTGTTCCAATAAGATTACCACTGTACTTTTAAAATGACAGAGATTAAATACACTCCAAATTAAAAGTATTAAAGTCCCACACCAAGCAAAAATGCAGTTTTTACTGTTCTCTAATCAGACATCATTCTCTAAATTCTTTTGACATTTTGGCCATTTTTACTATTATTCTGAATAGATCTTAGCTGTATGTGAAGGATTTTACGATTACTGAAGTATTTGGATCCCCTCATTGATAGATGAATTTGTGTTACCTGGAGACACACGCTTTCTCTACATACTGCAGGCTATCACATACAAGCTATCCTACATAAAACTGACTGGCCTAGCATTCCTATACACCTGGGATAATCCTGCAGATGTCTGCTCAGTTCAGGCTATTGTGCAACGTATGTGTGAACACATTACAAGTATATATTATTTGAGCTATTTTGGTGTTTTTTCTCTCCTCATTCATGACTGGAGAGCAGATTGGGTGGATCAGTAGAAGCTCAACCTGACAGTTCTGAGAAAATAAACCATACAGAATCTAGATATTCAAATTGTAATAAATCCATACATATTGAACTCTATGCATTAAAAATAGGTTATTTTCAAGTTGTAGTGCAGTTTAAAAGTAACACTACAGGGCCAATATGTTTTTTTCATTATTTTAATTGCCGTTTTTATTTTTAATGCTGTTAACCTACCACTAGATGGCAAACGTTGATAAAAGATTGCTACGTAATTCTGTAAAGCATATGAATGAGGCAGGATTAGTGTGGTTTGAATTTGAGATGACTGTTGTTGTCCAAATGGCAGGAAAAGCCTGACATTTGGGTATTCATTGAGATCAGTTTTAGAAATTGAAATTCAGCTGCTTTGGATTATCTGGCACCAACAGAAAAGGCCCAAAAAATGAAATGACAAGTGAACTGCAACAAAGAGGCATTCATTGCCGAGTTGGAAAAATTCAATGCCTGGTTTTTGAAATGTATTCTTCAGCTCTCATTTCATGAACAGCCCCCACTGGACAATGGTCCTGTGGGCATAATATTTGGTGAAAGATCAGTAACTGTATAAAGATGTGTCAGGACCAGGCCCGGCGCTTCTTATAGGCTAACTAGGTGTTCGCCTAGGGTGCCAGGTTAGTGGGGGCAGTTGCTGCTTGAGGGCTGGTATACATGTATCCCAACATCAGGCAGCCATGATTCTTTTTATTTTTAAAGTGCGTGTAGCGCTGCCGAATCCAGTGGGGACAGACTGGTGCCGAGGTGGAGGTCCGTCCCCACGCAGGGAAGCGAGCAGCATCAGCTCTGTCCATATAATCATATGCCTTCTGAATGATTTCTGTTTATCATCTATACTTAGATAAGGCAAAGTGTCCATACAAGGACATCAGTTTCCAGGGCAAGGTCTATGGCAAGATACATAGAACATCATTAAATTGTTCGTCACAGACCCCAGTAAATGACCACCATGAACAATGTTGATGACTACCCATGCCTATACCGTACTTACCTTTGTGAGGAGCTATTCTTCTTTATATAGAGATTTACCCATACTAGGAAGTTGTGTCTTTGATTTGCTATTATATGTGTAATTCATGTATTTTATGGACATTGTGTATTTGTGAATTGCAGACCGATTCCCCAAGGACACAAGCTCCCTGCTCTCGTATTTAGCCATAGCCTCAGGTGGTAGTACTTCCACAACCTTGGGACATTGTGAATTCAAGGCTTCACTATCAAAGAATCAGGGTATGAATATCATCACATTTTAAGGAGGCATACTTTTTTTCCATATTATTCTTGTTCTGTGCTCCTGTGTAGAACCTCTGTATTCCAGACTGTCCTTGGTCTGTGTGCTTGTATATGCCCCAGCTATTCCACATTGTCCTTGGTCCGTGCTTCACTGTACTAAACATATATTCCAGAATATTATCTATCTGTGCTCCTATGTATAACCCAGCTATTCCAGACTCTCCTTGGTCCTGTGTATGACCTGACTTTTCCAGACTGCCCTTGATCTATGCTCCAATGTGTATGACCCAACTATTTCAGATTGTCCTTGATCTACACTACGGTGTATGACAGTGTATGACATTGCAATTTCAAACTATTTTAAATCTGTACACCTGCTGACTATCCAATCACCATGACCTCAGTTCTAATCCCTGGATCCCTCTCTACCTCTGACTGACCATCCTTTTGACCAATGACAGCACCTCGGTCATAATTTCGAGATCTTCCAGACAGCCTCACCTATTCAATTTCTATCTAATTTTCAGTTTTCTGATTTCATTGTTTCTGAAATGACCTTGGCTCGACATCCAATTCAAATTCTAGTTACATTTTTGCTGTAAGTGGCCCAGATTTGATAATCAGATAGGATTTGGTGCCGCACAAGTCCATGGTAGCTGGTGTTTTAAGCCAAGGGTGCCTGGCTGTCGGTGTATACCACCACATCTTCTATGTTTAATTTTCATGGGGTTCTCCACATGGGCTCCTTCTTCTGGTCACCACTTGCATAGTTGATCCACCCTCTCCATATTACATAAAGAAAGACATAAATGTAAATGTAAGCAGACTGGTGGCTCATTCAATTTAGGACAGGTTTGGGAGCCAAACGAGAAGAGAGATGCAAATGTACTTCTGTAAATAATTTCCACAGAAATCATTGCTCTTTGAAATAAACATTAATGATAGAATAGGTACATAGAAGGGAACTACATACAAAGTTAGACAAACTAGAACAGACTGATACATGAGGTAAAGAGCTCTGCTCACAAGCTTAAAATCTACAGGGAATGGGGTACATGAAACACATAAGGGAGTAAAGAGGTCTTAATGAATGTACTTGTAGTAACAGTAATGTGGATGGTTGGCGCTAGGTGGGTTTGGCCAAAGTTTAATTGTGCGCATTCTAGCTGTATCAATTTAAGCTACCTGATACTATCAGTGGTTGAGGGCAGCGAGAGCTAGGTGGGATTAGCTAGAGGTAAATCAACCAATATGCTAGTGGGATGGGTAGTAAGTTTCTTTAAAGAGACGAGTTTTGAGGGACTTTTCAAAGTTTGAAAAGGAAGTAGAGAGCTGAATGCTCTGCAGAAGGGAGTTCCAGAGAGAGGGGGCAGCTCTGGAAAAATCTAGTAGCTTTTGTACAACTATTGTAGTAGTAAAAAGGATATGTGAATTTGTTGCAATAAGCTAGCATTAACTAACAGAAAACTATACATCTAAAAGTCTTCTAAAAATCTAGCAGAGAGTTTTATGGTATTCACAAATAAAAATATCTCCTTACCTTAACAGAACCTAAGATTGCAGTTATTTTTCTTAAGGCTATTGGAATCATTTATTCTTTACCTGTTGCAGTTCCAGCTGTGTTTCAGAACAGCCATTGAACAGAAACATGTATTTTAGATAGAATTTTCACCCAAGCACTTATCTGTCTTAAGGGGTATACCTAGACTTTGCTAATACTTAAGATGATCTGGTATTTCAGAGCTTAATTTTTATTTCAATCTATAGAAAATATTTCATATATTGAATATTCTGCTACTGCTAGATACAGAGAGAAAGTTAAACTGTTTAAATATCTATGACGGACTCCCCGGTACCTCGGCTGGGTACCTCAATAACAATTTAACAATTTACCAGGAACTAAAACAAAAGACTGATTAAAAGACAACACCAGGAAAGACATTAACATTTCAAAAACAGGTAATTAGATTACAGTCCATAATTAAACATGACACCTTGAAGGTACACACATGTTGACTTAACACAAATGCAATGGATGACTCCCATAAGGACTGTAGACAATTAACACCTATTAACTGGATATGCAACACATTTAAAAAGTAACATAATGACATTTCTTAACACCTCCAAATTAAGCATTGCACACAACCCCTTACAATGACTTGGTCCTCCCCAGATACACATCCTGTTCTGGACAGTCTATGGGGAAAGTCTTACTGCACTGAAAAAAGGGTCCAGCAAGTGCCCTCAAAGGCACTGGGTATGAAATGCTCCTTGGGCTTGGGGAAGCAGGACAACATAGGGCTCCATAGGGCATGTCAATAATGCAATCCAGGTGACAGGAAAATACAAACAGAAAAGGGGGCAGTGTTTTGTATTTTGGGGATGCAATAACCACTGAGGCTGGCCCCCAGGCCCCTACAAGAACACAGGGCATAGAGGTTTCCATGACACCATAATTATTCTTAAAAAAAATACATGTTTAGTGAATGCAAAATGACACTGAACAAGTCCTTAACTGCCATCAAAAGATTTTATTAAATTATTTCCTTTTAAGGATTAAGTACTTCTGATCTATTGTACGTCGGTTAATCACTGATCTATACGAATCTAAGAATTACCACTTAGTGCTCCTGCTAAAGATTAAAGGCATGTCCCATTACAAAACATGGACTGGGGGGGAAACTGCTCTACATCTAGAATACATTGAGTGCATTATCTTTAGAGAAATTATCTAGTGTTGTGAAATGATAAAATAATGTTTAATGTGTTATTTAAACCAGCATGATTAATTTTACTACTTTCAATAAGGTATTTGTTAATTTTTTGGTGGGGGAAGGCACTTCTCAAAAATGTACATATAAACTCAATTGCTTTGATTTGAATTTCTTTTTATTTAACCTTTATATTAATAGTAATTGTTTAATGAGCTGTTGAGGTGAAAAATGGTATCTCAGACCATTGATGCTACCATTAAACCTATTTCATATCCCTCTGTAACAATAGAGAGAAGCAAGAGATGCCTTTTAGAAAGGGTTAATAGACTTACATGAAGATGTACTAATTCATCTCAAATGAAGGAGTAAACTGGTTACCCCCACCGAGTCTAACAAGTTTTTTTCCCTGATGAGCAACATTAGCAGTCACATTGATGGAGATTTTGTATTTTCATTATCTTAAAAAAAAAGACTTTTCAAGGCTCATTGGACATGTAAAGGCTTTCAACTTCACTAGCTACGTGACTATGAAACAGAGCAAAACTTCTGTGTCCTACTGACAATCTATGAATTAAATACTACATTCATATAATTAGTGATCTAGTCAGAAGACATGTTTACATTCTCAATGATTTGCAACATTGAAACATGCCTTTAGATCAGACGTGCAGTTTACATTTAGGTCACATAACTCATTTCCTCTTGTTCCATTGCTAGTGCCAATCCAATTAAATTTCTATCACTCAGCAGAATCCTCTCTCCCTTTATTACCAAATGCTGTGATCACAGCCGTTTGCATTGCTAACTGCCTGAAAATTATCCTATTCTGTTCTTCTAACCTTCCTAAATCATATGAATATATGTAAAGTAGGTAAATTAATTTTACAATTTATATTCATATACAGAGTGTTCTACAAACACTGGAATATAATAATCAGTAAATTGAATGTGTTTGTCCTTTAATCAGAGTTTAAGTTGGCTAAGAAAAATCTTACTATGAACCTTTTGGGTTATTTGTATGGTGTGATTTTGTAGAGAGATAAACAATTAATCCAATATTTGCAATAGAGTGAAAGCCATGCTTTGTATTTGATCACAGTTGTGTTAATGCAAAAAATATAATTAAATAACTATTTTATATATGTTACAGATTAACAGATAAGCATACCATTTCTATATCCAGGCATAGTCTGCATTTTTGATATGTTTATGGATGGCTATAATGTGGGACTTGCAGGACCAGATTAAGGCATGGACTTCAGGGGCTGCAGCTCCAGGCCCCTGCCTTAAACCCCCAAACATTTAAAAAAAAAAAAAAGCTTGCCGGCAGAGGCGCTGGCTGCGGAGGTCAAAAGATCTCCCCTCACCAGCTCCCTATCACTGAGCAGGCAGCATGAAGCCTGTGCACTGCCCAGGTGCACAGATAAATTCCCATGCTCGCACTCCCCCTGCTCTGACTCATGGCAAAGCGCTGTGGGGTCACCGACTTGCCGGCAGTCACATGACCTGTCGGCAACGAGAGTTTGAGAGGCAGCATGGAAACTTGTCTGTGTCCCTGGGCAGTGCACAGACTCCATGCTGCCTGCCACTAGACCCCAGGAAGCTGTGGATGTTAACCAGGGTAAGTTCTGGTGTGCAATGTGGGTAATGGGGCATTTACTGGGGTAAGACCTGGCTGTGCAATGTGGGTGATGGGGCATGTACTAGGGTAAGTCCTTGGTGTGCAATGTGGGTGATGGGGCATGCACTGGGGTGCAATGTGGATGATGGGCCATGTACTGGGGAAAGTTCTGGCTTTGCAATGTGGGTGATGGGCCATGCCCAAGGGTGCTGGGTTCAGACCTGGGTGTGCAATGTGGGTGATGGGGCATGTCCTGGGTTAAGTCATGGGTGAGCAGTGTGGGTGATTGGGCATATCCTGGGTTACTCAGGTAAGTTCTAGATGTGCAATGTGGGTGATGGAGCATGCACTGGGGTAAGTAGTGGGTGTGAAATGGGGTTGATAGGTGCATATGTCCTTGGTGTGCAATGTAGGAATGCATTGGCAATTCTGGAGGTGTATTAACAAGTCTGGGCATACACCGACAGGTCTGAAGGGGGAGATTTGCAAGTTGGGGGAGGCACTGGCAAATCTGTGGTGCAGATTGGCAAATATGGGGGCAGAATGGCAAGTCTGAGCGCTGATGAGGACGTGTGGGGTTTGCATTGGCCAGTATGTGGGGCAGATTGGCAAATCTAGGGGCAGAATGGAAATCCAGAGGGGGAGACTGGCAAATAAAAGGAAATAAAAACCAAAATGCATTTTTTCAATCATAGGTTTTATTAAATACGAAATAAACAGTTTACATGTGAATTAATATTTACTAGTAAAACTTGTTTTACTGAAGGGTCACCTTATATTTAGGCTCTTTTTTTTTTCTAAATGAATATCCAGAATGTACAAATAACTGCTGATTTTGCCATGCAATGCCAAGTTTATATGATATACAGCCTGTCTCAACTATTGCAGATACGACAGCCCATTGTCTGGGTGTTTCAGACTTGCCTTCATCAAAGGCAGTCTGAAACACCCCTCACCCAATTTGGATAGGGCGAGGTGGCATTATTGACATTTTTTTTTGCTTTCCTGGATGCCTTCACTAGTGAAGCAGTAGGAAAGATGAAAATAGTGCAAATCGTGGCAATAAATGCTGCGATTGCACTATTTTAAATGCAGCCCGTACATGTACAGGCATTGTCACCAATACATTGCATTGAGAGCCTGTACATGTACGGGCATTGTCGTGAATGGGTTAAAACATCTAGGGCAAACATCTAAATTCATATTCCTTTAAGCTTTCTATGGTTCACATAATTAAAAAGGTGGTTCAAGGCACACTTTATTTTGCATGTTCTAAAATATTATCATTCAAGTAATGAATGTACATTTAGTTATGAGCGAAAAGCTCACTTATTCAAAGATCTGCTGATAAGATGTTACACAACAAAAAAAAACAGAAATAAGATGTAATTTGAAATTATGGTCTATTTACTGCCTTACAACATATAATGTTCTATAGTACTTCTTTTACTTTTAATTGTTTGTTTATTTTTAATTTGACTTTCAATTATTGAAGTGATTACTGACTTAAAGACTTTACATAAGATGTAATTAAAATACGGTCAGGAAAACAAAATCAAGCAATTAGCATTATCCCCACAAACAGAGCAGAAAACTATTAAATAAATGAAACTTTAAAATGTGTATTATTATGAGTATTTAACCTATTTGTAAATTAACAGATCTTGAATTGGATGATAATATACACAAATGACTGTATAAATGTGTACAATTTATTTTGATAGAAATAAGATATATTATTCACCTTAACTTTAGTCTAAGAACATAATTAAAATGTATATGATAACTTCTACATAAACCAATGTCTTTCTATTTGTCCCCCGATTTATGTTAGCATAGAGGAATTTATAAAGCAAAGCAATTTTTAACCATGCTTACAATGCACAGGCAACACAGGTAATGAGGAAGACAAGAAAATAAGGCAAAGTTGACATTGAGGATTATTTGACAGACTGGTGATCAATACTGGGGATGCTATATATAATGACTGTGTGACCTTGGGCTGTAAATTTCCATTGGATTTGGTGTAAACATTCAAATAATTTGTAATCTGAAGTTTTTTTTCACAGATAGCATTATATTCTTGTCTCAACTGAGTTTTTGAATCCTTGAAATATATAACAAATGTTCCAAGCTTCTAACACATAGCAGATGTTATGTGTATTTAATAGAGGATCTTGAAATAATGTATTACTGATTCTAGACAGTATTAACTTGGGTAATGATATTTTTGAATTTAAAATAATTTAAAAATATATATATTGTGTGATTTTGCATGGATTCCATACTTTTAATGGAGTAGCAAAGTACAGTGTAATTACTTAGGTTGACCAGAACTTCACATTTTTAAGGGACAGTCCTTGAGAACACTGTTCCCGGGCTAAATATGTCCTGGAAAATAACAATGGATCACTGCCGGGATATTTCGGTCTACCTATAGATAGTATATACTTTCATTGACGGCATGTAGCATCACTTGGAAAAGCAGATCTATGCCTCTACTGGCACCCCCCCCCCCCCCCCCGCACTGAAGAAATCAGAAGAAAAATCTGCCCCTTTAAAAACAAAAACAAAAAAAAGGCGCTTTCAGGCAGAGATGGAGGTGAGAAGGGATCGGAAGATCCCCCCTCACCTTCCCTCTGCCGGCAGGCTGCACGGGGAGCTGAACAGGCAGCATAGAGAAACCTCCGTGATGCCTGTTCGGCTCCCCGTGCATTGTGACACGGAAGTGCCGACAGTCATGTGACCGGCGCGCGTATGACGTCAGCGCGCCGGTCACATGAACTGTAGGCATAACCGCCTGGGAGCCGAACAGGCAGCATGGAGGAGATGATGCTGCCTGCCACTAGCCACCAGGGAAAAAGGTAAGTGCTGGGGAGATGGGGGGATTTGGGCACATTGGCTGGGTCTTATTAAATGGCAAATAACACTGGCATATTATTGGGAAAATTGGCTGGGGCTTATTAAATGGAAAATAACACCGGCATATTATTGGGCAAATTGGCTGGGGCATATTAAATGGCAAATAACACCGGCATATTATTGGGAAAATTGGCTGGGGCATATTAAATGGCAAATAACACCGGCATATTATTGGGCAAATTGGCTGGGGCATATTTTTTTTTTTTTATTTAGCCATCAGACAATTTACCAGTGTTCCTTATCATTTGGTCATGGTTTCACCAATTGGGTCACTTAATATTGCATCTTTTGGCCAACATATATCGTTTGTCCGACTCTGGTTCTTATTTAATTCCCTATCCCATCTTCCTCCTACCTCTATCGCTGTTGTGTTCAGACCCCCCTCCTCTTCCCCCCCCCGCCCCCCCCCCAACCGACCTACTTCTAATGCCTATTTGCATATTGAGTGGTGACCTATTGCTCCTACAGCCCCTGTGGGATACCCCCCCCCCCCCCCCAATTAAATCCAGTGTTATTGGGTCTATATATTCGAATAAGGGGTTGGTGCGCCCAACCAGGACAAAAAGAAAAAAAAAAAAGAAAAAATAAAATAAAATAATAAAAAAATAAAAAGAAAAAAAAAAAAAAAAAGAAAGAGAGAGGAGAAAAAAAGAAAGACGCGACCACGCAGCGGTGTCCCCCCCAGGGACGAAAAATATAGAGAAGATCCGGTATATCGTGCAAATTAAATGGCAAATAACACCGGCATATTATTGGGCAAATTACCAGGGGCATATTAAATGGCAAATAACACTGGCATATTATTGGGCAAATTGTCAGGGGCATATTAAATGACAAATAACACCGGCATATTATTGAGCACATTGGCTGGGGCTTATTGATGGCAAATAACGCCGGCATATTATTGTGCAAATTGGCAGGGGCATATTAAATGGCAAATAATACTGGCTTAATATTGGGCAAATTGGCTGGGGCATATTAAATGGCAGAATAACACTTGCATATTATTGGGCAAATTAGCTGGGGAATATTAATGGCAAATAATATTGGCAATGTGTATGTAATACGGTGATGGAGGCATGTAAATGGGGTGATGGGGGTTATGGGTCATGTCGTGGGTGTGCATCGTGGGTACGGGGGTTGCCCAAAATTTTTCTGCCTAGGGCAGCACAAAACCAAGATACACCACTGCTCCTAACATGTCTTTTATTAGACTCTATTGAAGTAACTGTTTGCTCACTGATGTCAACATCTGTCATAGTCATCTATAGATGGGGAGATTTAAAAAAAAAGTTATTTTGCAATTTGAAAGTCATATGAATTAGTGCAGGAACTCACTGATTACAGTCAATAAACCCATTCACTTGGCAACTAAAGGGTAGTAACAGACCAATAGCACAAACCATTCTAGACAAAATGCCATACCAAGTCACCAGTATAAGAAATATCCTTCATGAAGGGAATGTGAGAAGTAATGTATGTAATATATTTCATTTTACTCCATAAACACAAACTAAATATAGTCTGTAAACAGTCTGTAGAAAGTATACTCCAAAAGTTATTTTACCTAACCTTTCTTCAAGTCCTTATGTCCAAATAGTTACATGCTATCTAAAAGCATGTACCTTGGGGATTTATTATGTGTTTATAATAGGGGTTGCTATCAGGTCCCCTAACTATTCATTATAGTTTATAATTTAATAAAATACAATGCTATTTAGTGTTTTAAAAAATTAGAACATAATTAGAAATTTAGAAATTAGAGCAGTTTGCGAGAAACCAGAACTGCCGGTTCTGGTTTCTCGGTTACTGTGGTTGTGGCCCGTTGTATAATAAATTATGCTGAATAATTATTAACAAGACTAACTGTACAACAATACATTTCTTTGATTGGAGAATACAGATAAATTATGTAAAGATGAATACCAAGAGATGTTGTGATATAATGACAGACTTTGGCAGTAAAAACAATATATCTGAAAGAATATCACAAACATGTTATATTCTATTTAGCATTGTATTAATTAGATAACATGTGTATGGCCAGGTTGAAATGGATGATTTTGAAAGAGGTTCTGCAGCAGTTAATTTCTACTTTTATTTACAGTACTAGACACTAAACTAAACGTAGCCTCTTAGCTCTAGCTTCTTGGCACTTAAACCCTTCACGACAATAACAGTGCTGCTCTATTGTCTCGATGTAGAACAAAAGGTCATCAGTCCCTAGTGACACCTATTGGTAGGAGTAATGCACTTACAATGCTACATAGAACAATAGATATCAAATTAATTCAACAGTTAAAGGGAGTGTTTTTTTTTGCAAATGGAGGCACTTCATATCATGAATATGCACTTGTGAAGTTGCTTCTGTTACATGAATCCCTAATAAATGGCTACGCAAGCCGTATCCAGTACACTGAGTAAAAGTCACTGGGGCAGAGCTTGAGTCAAATATTAAAAATGTGATTTATGCAGAATGCCTGCATCAAATCACACTGGACAAAAAACACCTGTGCACTATACAAGCAGTAGTCTTCAATTTGCACCAAAGTGAGTTTCTGGAGTGGACTGTGCCTTTAATGTAAACATGTTTATTTATCTCCATAAATCATTTAGTACAATTCGGACTGACTTCTCTTGACAGTGCTTCTCTTTTGTTCTAACTGTAAGTTATTACAAAACAACATAGAAGAGTAGACTGTGATGGTCCATCTAGTATGCCCAATATGGAATCTTTATGGTCTACTTAATAAATATGAAATTGTAAGGAACTGAGTTTCAAACTTAAGCCCAAAGTAGAAACATTCTATCATTCAGCTGCATTGGATAATGTTTCCAACTCAGCTACATTGGTCTAAATTCCCATCTCAAATCCTTGTAAGTCTCTGTTTATTCAGTAGACCCTTTAGACATTTCATTTCTTCATGACATCCCATCACAGGCATTTTTGGGTTCCTTTACAGTATTCCACATGAAATTTAAGTGCATTGAATCCTTAATATCCACCAATGGCTATACTTTCAACATTAACATGGTTTCCATATTTCAGTTTTTATTCCATGCCCTGAATACTTTGCTTTACAATGAAATTCCAGTTTTACTTCAATAACGTTACATTTAAGCTTATTTCTCCTTAGCATCAGTCATATCATTCTTGCTACAGATGTGAACACTGGTTCATTATTATTGGCAGAGTAGCATAATCAATTCACACAGTATCTCTAGGAAAGTAGAATCAATCACTTTGATATTTTAAAAGGCATTCTTAATAATGCTAATTCAAAAAGTGCATGGCCTTTTATGATTGCTGCTCTCTGTAGGCTGCGGTTCATGTCATCAAGTAATTTGAAAAGAATATGTACGACTATAGAGAGCTACTGCTGCCTGTTGGGAATTTTGTATTGTGATCTCCCATGTGAGAGATTAAAAGCATTTTCTCATATCTTAGCAAGGATTCAGTGCATTGTAGTATAGATCATATCTATTTCAGATAATATTCCACACCAAAAGAAAGGCAGTATTTGTCTTTCACACAGATTAAATGCAGAATTAAATGATAATGAAACATATTTTCAAAATGGAAATGTAAGTTCTAAATGATATTGTGCTTAAATTATGTTTTAATATGACACACTGATAATAACCACTATGAGAGTAATCTGTACTACACTCTCTCATTTGCATTGACATTTTATATTTATAAACATATACATATAACTGCCTGATTATTTGGGTCTCTGTACTTTATGTTTTTATCTCATTTTGATCCTGTCTCCTTCATATACACCACACAGTCCACACAGTCACAAATACACTTGTTTATTCTGCTATTGTTCTCTTTTCAGACTGTTATATGTTTTCTACCTTGGACTGAAGATAAAAATGCTATAGAGTGATACTTAGTCAATGACCAAGGTGTCTGGAGGGGGTATGGGGCCAGAGAAGGCACTTACTTCCTGGTCAGAAACAGGTAGTTAATTCAAACATGTGTTGAATAGGAACATTCAATAAAAATATATAAATGCAACCATAGGGTAATATTGTAAAACAAAACACAGTATGAATAATGTTGTAAAGATGCACTCACAAACGTCCGTGAGTGGATATCGTGGGGGATAAAACGTGGATTCCAGGTAAAAGTATAATAATTTATTCTGTGGATATAAATAAAAAAACAAATTTTGTGCAGGATGCATTTTATCCTATACCCTGGTCTCTGCTCTGCACCTGCTGCCCGTCCACCGCTGCACCGACCACGGAACTGATCACTCCTTGATGTGTCTTTTTTCCATCTGCAGTCTGTGAGTGTATTGGTAGCTGGGGCCAAGAGTGCTTGTTTGTCTCTCTCATCCTGCACAAAATTTGTTTTTTTATTTATATCCACAGAATAAATTATTATACTTTTACCTGGAATCTTACAAGGATTTATTATACTTTTACCTGGAATCCACGTTTTATCCCCCACGATATCCACTCACAGACGTTTGTGAGTGCATCTTTACAACATTATTCATACTGTGTTTTGTTTTACAATATTACCCTATGGTTGCATTTATATATTTTTATTGAAGGTACCCGCATTCGGCGCCAGTCTGCTTTCTTTTGTATTGTATTAGTTGAGCACTTTGGAGAGTGCTACAGAAGGCTGCCTTATGTGTGGTTCCGCAAGTATTATTCAATTGTTTGTTTATTTACTATCCATCTGTTGCACTGTGTTTATTGCACCACCACTTTATTTTGCATTGAATAGGAACATGGCTGCTGGCCTTACATTTTCATTATATTTTCAATATTTTCTTTTGGCAGTGAATCTATGTAAAAAACAAATGTATGCGTTATATCCTGTTGTTTGCTCATACTTTGTCTCATTCTGCAGAGACGCTCAAGAAGACTTCTGTAAAGGCATCAACCTCAACTAGCCACTCTCCTCTTCCCTTTCTTTTCTTGTATTTCTCTGTTTATTATCCCACCATGGGTATTCTCAGCCAGCACTGTTTACTAGCACTCCAGGTTACAATTGTGACAAACTTCCACATGATAACAAAGTGAGTTTGTTATAGTTTTATGTTTAAAGTTAGATGATTCACATGTGACTTTATCAATAAAGCTGCTTAAATACACTTTTCAACATTGAGTGCATTGCATGTGATGTATATTGTTTTATCCTGCTCTTGTGAGGTGCTAAAGTCTTCTGACATCTTGGCTGACACCATTTGTCAGTTTTAATTAATAACGGGTTACTGGCTAGAGACCTGCAATCTACTTAAGGATCTTCAATACCACCCAGGAGATCCTGCCTGCACACAGTAGGCCTCTTTCCAGTAGGCCCTCTCCCTTGAGTAGCCATATCTTTTACATCCACCGTGAGCTTTATAAATCTGATATTTGACTTGGGAGCTGCCAAATTTTCGGTTCGGTTTGAACCGAATTTCATCCATTGACACATTCGTTTTCAGACAAAATCGTCCATTAATTTTGTTTTGTACGAAGAGAATTGCGCTAAAGTTAATTTCAGAATAAGTCAAACAAAGTTGGATTATGGTTAGGGAATTGTGTATATTAGTGTGAGCATGTATTAGGGTAAAGTGTTATGTGTGATGCAAATGGCATCCGAATGAATGGACGAATGAACAAATTACATTTTCAATTCATTGCACATTCATTCATTCGTTCAGCATTTGAATTTGGAATAGTTTTTACTGTAAATGTAAAGACTAAAAAAATGATTGAAAATGATTCATGCATTGTGTAGCAAAATTGCAAACACATTCCTAAATTAGGATAAAAATGTGGAGTCTCCTGTTTATGACATTACCTATGGCCAGACATGCAAATGAACTGCTTTTCAATGGGAAATGTGTAATTTGCATATCAGGCCACAGGTGAATCATAAATTGGAGAATCCTCATACACATTTAAAAAACAGTTTCTACCAATTTAGACATTTGCTTGCAAGTTTGCTAAAACAATGAACAGATAATTTTCAATCATTTTTCATTCTCCACATGGATAGTAAAATGTTTACAACAGTGTTTAGGTGATACAGTCTCTTTAACCCCTTAGCAACAAGACATTTTGACCTTGACTTTCCCTTGGTGACAAGGGCTGTTTTTAAATTTCTGGGGTATTTGTGTTTAGCTGTAATTTTCTTCTCTCTCACATACTGTACCCACACAAATTATATGTAGTTTTTATCGTCATAAGAAGGGCTTTCATTAGATACCATTATGTTCATGATATATTAAAATTGACTACAAAAAAATCATAAAATATGATGAAAAAAAAAAAACTTTTTCTAAATTTGAACTAAAACCTTTACACAAATAGAATAATTAGTCTACATAGTTTCTAAATGTTGTCCCAAGTTCATAAATATGCTTGTTTGCATGTTTTTTTAGCAGTTTTTTGCGAGCCATCTCGTGAGAGTCATTACATCTGATGAATGCCCTGCACGGTTCTATGATTGCCAAGAAATATGAGGCCATTTTACAAGATCAAGTGCACAATATCGTGAAAACAGTGTTCTCTCATGGTATTGTAGGTTAATATTGTCTCTAATCTAACCATTAAACCTTTATTGTAATTTGTTTTAGAACAGAGTGTGAAGAAGAAAGAGTTGATTCATGTCCTCCCCATTGATTACTCTGCATGTATACTACACGTGCGACTGCACTGATTATACAGGCACTGAGGATATAAAGTTTTGTTTTATTTAGTAACTTCCTGTGTGCCTCAAATTGAATACATTGTATGGACTCTAAGTGACCTTGCTCTTGTACACAGTGGAATCTCTTAACACATTGTCTGATGACATCACTAGAGAGGCAGATAAATTCCATTCATTTGAATGAAATTATTCTCATTGGTTCCTGCAGCAAAATAGTAAAAAAGGAAATTACTTTTATTCAGCTAGTGTGTACCAATCATGGTTTCTTGCAAACTGCTGTAATTTCACACTTTCATCTAGCTGTATGCATTTTATTTTGTATGCAATGCATAATGCAAAACATGCAATTTAAAGTACTTTGAAAACACGTTAATCTGCATAAATATTTGCAAGCTGCATTTTGGGCATTAGACAGTCCCTTTGAATTAAATGTTAATGACTATTTCCATTATATGAACTAAGCCATAACTGTATTCAAATAGTTAACATGTTCAATTGACAGTGTGGTTGCATAACAAGGGTACGTGGGTGAATCACTTGTACATTCAAGGATATCCTCATGTTCTATAATGTTGGTGAGACATAATGACAGATGCTGGGCTCTAAAGATCTAATATAAAATATTTTCTGAGCAGTAATTACATGAAATATCAGTAACAATTTATTTTCTTTAATAAACACTCTTTATTTTACTGCTGTAGTGACCACCTTAGAGGGGAAAACCTATGTAGTCAATTTTGGAAAATATATACAATTTTGAAGCGTATGTGGGTTAAAATAATTTTTTATTTAAATGTAGGTTTAAATATGTTTAGAGAAATTTGTGATTTACATCATCACCTTTTTATTTTCTTGGCTTTGTGTATTGTATCAGGAAAGCAATCTTGTATAATTGGCACAAACTAAAAGAAGACACTGTACCATTTGTGACGCGTCCAAAAGATCATTGATTTAATTTAAATAATATAAGAGCATTCTAAATAAAATGGTCAAGAGGGAATCCAATTCGAAATGTAGCAAATGTTGTGTAGCCAATATGAGGCACTAGGGAAATTATAAATGCAGTAATACTATGTATCATTGTATATTGAATCATATGTTTTAACATTTTAATAAACTTTAAGACTTTAAAGGTTTAGTTGGTTTGCATGTATACTATGGATACTACGTAAATGGCATAATATATATTTTGGGTGGTGTAGTTGTTAATTTATTATAACTACCAACTAGAAAATATCTATTTGGTCCAGAAACATATTGTTACCATTTCAAAACTATTTAGCTAATGATGTCACCTCCCAATTTAGTCATGATTCATCCCTATTGTCATAATTATCAAATGTGTAGAAATCTAATTTGTCTGCATATTAGGTTATCAATAGTTTTGACTTCATCAAAAATATAGTAAAATGTTTTGGAAATACTGGAATTCAAATTCCACTGGGGGTACAAGTGGTGACACAGAGTTTACATTTGTTTTATGGAAAGAGGTGAAGATTGAATTTACTTCAGACAAATAATATGTCCACCAGGATCTCTGCTGTTGTTATGTGTTTTTGATATGTTGCTCGTCTATGTTGTTCTAGGAAACACTAGAAATTGTTTAAGGTACTGATTATATTTTTAAGAGAAGCACAGGTTTTTTTTTTAGATTGAATGCAAGATATTTTCCCCTATACATGGAATCTAAATGCTTTAAGACAAAGCATGGTTTCTGACGTCACTATGTGTCAATATGTTGAGTGACTCCCGGTTGTGGTGTCAATCTAAAGATCTGCTACCAATAAGCTCAGATTTTACTATAAAACATTGGTCTCTCACAAGTTTTCAAACTGGGATGTCGAGCAAAATTTTGGTCTATAGTGTGTCTTCACGTAATCACCAGTGCAAGCTAATGCTGTCAGAGCATCTAGTTTTGGATTCTGAATATTGTGGTGAGTACCTAGTCACTTAAAAGGTTTATTTACAAGTATATCCTGGAGGCAAGTTTCCTTTTTGGCACACTCACTGTGCAGGAGCAGTTAGAGAAAATCCTAGTTATCCATGCAAGCGCTGATGACCATATCTGATTGTCTGTGGGTGAGTTGTTGACCACGTCTGCACATGCCTGAAGCTGTTGAGCTACAATATGGGTGCTGTGGGTGAAGCGGCATGTACATCTTAGATATGTGATATGTTAAATATACCTCCTAATCCTTGAAGTTATTTTAAAAATGTTTGCTTTAGAAGCAAACCTTATTTAAAAGTTTAGTCACCCTGACTTTTTTTCACATTAATTTCCCTTTAAAACAGCACACATTGTTTCAAAAGACAAAAACTATATCTCAGTGAATCTTTTATTTATTTTTTTTTTTTTAACTTTGTTTGACCCTGAATTCAAGAAGTAATTATACTATCCCATCATTCACTGTTGTATGCTTGACCAGTTGAATAGTTCTGATAATGACTTAAATAAGTTAACATGGCATTATGGTTACAGTGATTGAGAGTCAGAGAAACACCTACTGTTTTGTGCTATTTTTTTTGACCTTCACTTTCATGGGGGTTGGGAAGCTTGCAGGAAAACAGGAGTGCAGGCACATATGGGGAGATAAAAACAATATCCTGTGTAATACAATTAAAACATAACGTGAGTGTGTTATGGTAGATGTGCACTCACAAACTTTGTTTAAGTGTGCCAGAGGAGTACATTCTCAGATAACACGTGGATCGTGGCACTATGGGTGGGGAAGCTTGGAAATACTTGGTGATAAGGAATTATTAAAGTATACCTTATTAGGGTGCCCTTATTTCAGGGCCATCTTTAATAGTGATTGGACCCTGGGCAAGCATTTGCTTGGGCCCCCTGGACCCTGCCCCCTCCCCTGCATGCAATCACTCCATCCATCGCAATGTTACCTCCCACACACACAAAAAAACCCCATAAAAATAAGCAAACACACAGTTGGACTTTTCTTGCAGTGAGTATTTTTATTGCATTGAATAAAATGTCTATATTCGTGTATAATTTCAGTGTATAAACTGTATAGTTGGATACAAAATGTGTATATATGGCTGCAATATGTATACCATCTTACTATGCAACACTGCACTACAACTACTCATTACCTAAATGACAAAAACATATACAGATATTAGAGAGCACTTACTGTGGCGGAACCAACCTCGCCACTATGTTCTGGAGAAGCCTGGTTGCTCGCCTGCTGCCTCTGGACTATGGCCCCATGGTAAAAGCTTGTATTTTGTAGGCTTGTTCGTGCCTTTCTGCCTGGGTGTTCGGTAGATTGAATCTAGCGAACCAACTCCCGAATGAACGGACCACCTGGGTAATGATGTGCCATAACACTATACGTTGTTAGTTAGTTATATTCTGTTAGTGTATTGGTTTATGTGTAATGTTTAATTCTGTGAGTAGACCACTCTGAAGGTTTATAATGTGACAGTGACTCCAATAGTTTACTCCAACATCCATTGTTCTGTTTTAACTGGATTAACTGGTAAACTGAATATGTTGTGTACATTACTGTGTGTATTGTAATTAGGTCTACTCACTCTATGTTAATTCCTATTTGGTTTGCAGTCTTAATGTCTAATGTTTTCCTAGCCCCAGTTAGTTGGAGAACTATGTTTAGTTCTTTCCCCCCATTGTATACTAATGTCTGTGATGTCATGTGTATGTCTTTATATAAGTCTGTGTTTTTACACAAATAAAGGAGTTGTTTTTCTTGCTGTACCTAACTGCTAGATGTCCTGTCTATTTGGGTACAAAGAGCAAGGGTCCAGGAAAGACTTGTTGGGTGAATGCTGAACTGTAATCGGGGGGCTAGGAGGTGATTCCCTACAACTGGCAGAGGGTCTACTTCATCCGGTAGACGGTCCGTTACACTTACATATGTTCATATATATTTATAAATATCTATACACATCTCACTCTCTCTCACTAGTTGCATTTATACTTACATGGACTTCTTAACCCCTTGACGACAAAGGACGTGCCAGGAACGTCCTGGGAGAAACTCCCTTAACGACAAAGGACGTGCCTGGCACTTCCTGCAGTGAATGAAGCGGTTTTCGCGATCAACGATCGCGAAAACCGCTTTAACAGTGCTGGTCTATTGCCTCGACATCGAGGCAATAGCCAGCACCGAAATTTCTATTTTGGGACCCCCACGGAGCCATATTGACGGAGCATGCTGCTCCGTCAAAATGGCTAAGCCCTCTGCCGGTCTGAGCTTCGGAAGTGAAAGTAACTTCACTTCCGTCACTCTGAATATGCTACTTGACTGCCCCTAGTGGTAGTTTAGTAGCATTGCAATGGAAAATATTTAAAATACATATTTAATTAATTAAAAACAGGTTATTTAGCTATATTAGCCAATAGGGTTAAAATTAAATATTTTTTAGCATAAGGGATAGGGTTAAAATATATTAAAGTTAAAAAATATTAAGGGTTTAAGGATTAGAGTTGTGGTTAAATTTAGTGTTAGGGTTAAATTTTGGGTTCGGGTTGGGGTCAAAAGATCAATATAGGAAAAAACCAAAAAACACTATTTTTGGTTTTTGCCCCATAACTCTCAAAAAAATACCGAAAAATATGGAATAATGCATATTTTTGAACTCGGGAGAACATTTAGAAACTATTTAGATGGGGTCTTTTTTAATGATTTTATTTGTGTAAATTATATTTTAGGTCAAAGTTAGAAAAAGTGTGTTTTTTTAAATTTTTCATCATATTTTAGGATTTTTTTGTAGTAAATTATAAGATATGATGAACATAATGGTATCTAATGAAATCCCTTCTTATGACGATAAAAACAACATATAATTTGTGTGGGTAATGTATGTGAGAAAGAAAAAAATTACAGCTAAACACAAACACCCTAGAAATGTCAAAACAGCCATTGTCACCAAGGGAAAGTCAAGGTGAAAATGTCTTGTCACTAAGGGGTTAATATTATATTCAACTATTTTCATATGTAATAAAAATGTTATTGAAGAGTTGCATTTCTTGTTTT
The DNA here is from genome assembly GCA_036172795.1 of Pelodytes ibericus. Lineage (NCBI taxonomy): Eukaryota > Metazoa > Chordata > Amphibia > Anura > Pelodytidae > Pelodytes > Pelodytes ibericus. Next base: position 66,815,828 of record CM069859.1, read on the forward strand.
TATTCCCTTTTTCTGCACTCACATTGCACCTAAAGGACTTAACACAGCCCCATAAAGTAGCCACAGCACTTGTCATGCACCTATATTGCACCCACAGCACTTGTCATGCACCTATATTGCACCAACAGCACATGGCTTTTACTCATTTTGAACCCACACAATTTCGCATGCTACAGTGTAAATTTGCCCCACAGAACATACCACAGTTTCACTTTGTTCCACTGAACTGCCCATGCAGAAAAAAGCCACACTGTCATTTTTCCCCATAGTACATGTTATTTTTCCCCAGAGAACATGCCACAGTCACTTTGTCATTGCATATGCAACCGACAGTTTGTCCATTAAATATGCCACAGTCAATGTGCCCATCAATATGCCAATATTATTTTGCCATTAATATTCAGTATTATTTTGCCATAAATATGCCACAGACATGTTTCCCATTAAAATGCCAATATTATTGTGCCATTCAGATACCAGTAATATTGTACTATTAAGATGCCCCAGCCAATTTGCCCATTAAGATACCAGTATTAGTGTACCAATAAGATGCCATAATTGTTGTGCCATTCAGAGCCCAGTAATATTGTGCCAGTCAGAGCCCAGTAATATTGTGCCAGTCAGAACCCAGTAATATTGTGCCAGTCAGAGCCCAGTAATATTGTGCCAGTCAGAGCCCAGGAATATAGTGCCAGTCAGAGCCCAGGAATATTGTGTCAGTCAGAGCCCAGGAATATTGTGCCAGTCAGAGCCCAGGAATATTGTGCCAGTCAAATGTCTGTAATATTGTGACATTTAGAGCCCAGGAATATTGTGACATTCAGAGCCCAGGAATATTGTGCCAGTCAGAGCCCAGGAATATTGTGCCAGTCAGAGCCCAGGAATATTATGCCAGTCAGAGCCCAGTAATATTGTGCCAGTCAGAGCCCAGTAATAGTGTGCCAGTCAGAGCCCAGTAATAGTGTGCCAGTCAGAGCCCAGGAATATTGTGCCAGTCCGTGCCCAGGAATATTGTGCCAGTCAGAGCCCAGGAATATTGTGCCAGTCAGAGCCCAGTAATATTATGCCAGTCAGAGCCCAGTAATATTATGCCAGTCAGATACCAGTAATATTGTGCCAGTCAGATGCCTGTAATATTGTGCCAGTCAGATACCAGTAATATTATGTCAGTCAGAGCCCAGTAATATTGTGCGAGTCAGATGCCTGTAATATTGTGTGAGTCAGATGCCTGTAATATTGTGCCAGTCAGATACCTGTAATATTGTGCCATTCAGATGCCTGTATTCTCCCCACCCCACAGTACTCACCGATTGCTTCTGCTCCATGTCCCCGGCCGGATGTCTCCTCCGTGCAGTCTTCCCTCCTGCACAGAGGAGGGAAACAGTCACCGGATCCCTCCATAGATAGTTGTAAAATAGAGGGAGGAAAGCATGTTCTAAAAAACTTATTATATTCAGAAGGGGCTGTAATGCAGGGTTGGGAAACCTGCAGCCCTCCAGATGCTACAGGACTACATTTCCCATACTCCTCTGCCAGCCTCTTAGCTGAAAGAACATTAAGGGAGATGTAGTTCATTAGCATCGGGAGGGCTGCAGGTTCCCCTTGCCTGCTGTAATGGAATACATCTTCATCCATGCATGACATCTACAAATGATACTGTGTATCCCGATTCCTGAGTTATCATATTTCTGCTTTGTGTATCCAGATTCCTGAGTTATCATATTTCTCTGTGTTAGAAAATTTGAAAACACATACAATGACTTTATTATACAGATACTGCAGACATGTAGTTGAGACAACACCTTGCATACTTCCTCAAAGACAAGTCTTCTTGTTTGCTCTTGTTTATTGTTTGGTGTCTCACATTGAATATATTCTTCATGGTTTAATTCTCACTGAAACAGACGAAAGCACTCTGCAGAGAAAGTGCAAAGTTTAGTTGGCATAAACCAGATTATAATGATTCTGCAGACCCTTCATTACAGCTGTATCTGCTTAGTGAACACAATGTCATACAGATCACCTCGTGAGGAGATCATTAGAGACAAGTTTCGTGTTGGGTTAAGGGGCAATAAATTATCACAGAAAGTAATATTTGAAAGAGAAATTATTACAATCAAAGTTGTCACCACAGTCAGTATAGATTAAAAGCAGCAACGCACAATAAGTGACAAAGAGCAAAGTATAAACAGTGTCAGTGCAGTGCACGCTAAAATCAACATGAAGACTGTCTTGACAAAATGGCTACCTCCCAGATCGGATACTTTGAAACGGACAATTGCATCCCTGACATAATTCCCAGCCACTGATGCGTATGGTTATAATTGCAGCATTAAGGACCATTTTAAATTAATCTGCCAAGACAGATGAACAAAACAAGTATTAAATCATTTGATAATAAAAAGAATTAACAAGATATTTTGGATATAGGACCTGAATAAAAACAAACGTATTTGTACAATAATAAAAAGGAGAAACATGGGATATTTGCAATAAAAACTTGACTGCAATTCATTTATGCAGAACAAAACCATCTCATTTTTAATCCAGTTTCTGTGCTGAAGAGAATTAAATTAAATACAACCTGAAAAATGTGGGCAAAAGTTCCATCTATTCCTTTGATCAAATATGATCCAGTAATTTCAGGCCTGATCTAACCATATAGATGACCCATATGTAAGTTTTAAAAAAGGCATAAGAGGGTATACACATTCAGTGGCCATCTAGTTTGAGAATTATGTCCAGACAGGAGGAAACATGTGGTTCAACTAATCTTTTAGCTCTATTCAGTAAAATTCAAATTAGCCTCAAGGTGGTCGAGTTGGGTGGTCCACTCTGAATTAGTCTAAATATTAAGTTTGACTTGCAACTCAACCATCTTGAGCTTTCCATCTTAAACTCAACCTTCAAAGAATCCAGGACAAATCGCTGTTCACTAAAAAGAGAAGGGAGCTTGATTTAGAAGGTGAGCTGGACTTTGATGTCCAGTGTACCTGACGCAACTTGCCACCTTTAAAGAACACCTGTTATTTTATTGGGGTGCAGTAAAATGACCACACCCCATTAAAAATAATTATTAAAAATGCAGTCCCTTCTGTAAATACCAGGGGCTGGGTGAGATGTCCCTGGCTTCCCCCTTAATACTGGGGTCAGGGAGTGCCCAAAAAGCACCCAGCCCTCTAACATTTATGAAGCCAAGGACTTGTCCAAGTGCCTCAGAACTCCCCATGAATTGAATGGGTCTATGAATTGGCCAAGTGCTTCTGTCCCCCATGCATTGAATCCGGCTAGCAGCTGCCCAAAAGGCACTGCCAAAGTGCCCCTGGCCCACCTATGTATTTAATTGGGTTGGGACTGCCCAAAAGGCTACTGACTATCCTTGAAAAAATATGACTGCGGCTTATTGTGGGATACTTGGGTTGCCCAAAGTTTTGTGGCCCCCTAAAATTAATGAAATACAAATTAAATTAATTCCCTACCAGTTCCCCAGAGCTTTCAGTTGCTCAGATAGTGGGGATGACAAATTAAAAACAGCATGCTTTGAGTTCCATAAGGGTGGGCAGTGAAAATCTGTCCAGCTTGCATGTCAGTTTTGCCACTGATAACCACAATAATGAACATGCTGGCTAAGGAGAGGTAGGCTCTTCCTCCACAGCCTCCTCATCATGCACCCTGAGGAAGCCTCATTTTGGCAAAATGCTTTGTGTGCGCATGGCATCTTTATGGCAGCTAAGGAGACCGAGTGTACCTCTGATGCATCCGTGTGTGTATTACTATGGCTAGCAGCAGTGAAACCAACGTGAACCATCTGGACAGAAAGCACCAGAGAGAATTCATAAGCTTACATGAGTGATTTGTGAGTCCCATGAGGTGCACTCATGCTACATCTTGTCAACAGTTTTAATTAACCTATTTTTTGGATCCACAACACCTTTTGTGGGATTTGCTCTTTCTTTTTGGTCATCCCTATGCTTGTTAAATGAGCATATTTATGTCCAGGGTAAGTGATAATCAGGAGGGGTATTTTTTGTATTGATTCATACAGATCACACTATGTTATGTTGCATTTCTTTCTTTACATGTACACCTATCAAGCTTATGAAGACTTGTGAAGATCTTATGTGTTGCATATAAATACATATTTTTTCACAACATGGTGTTTTAACACTATCACTATTGGATCAACATTATTCTGACATTTCTGCCAAAACTAAAGCTGAAACATAGTTTGCTTGCCTTATTTTATATATTTCTAATACTGCTCTAAAATAGTAAATAAAACCTTCAATTTTTTAAATTAAGGAAAATCGAAGAGTAGGTTTTATAATGGCCCAATGTTTTAATACCAAAACTCACCACCAAAGAGTGTTAAACATGGCAATTGTGCTAAGGTTCTTAGGGATTACTATACACAGATCCTGTGGTTTAGAAAATTGCTGTTGGAGGCATTTTACTGGCAGACTGTTAAAATAAATTGGCTTAAGGCCAATGTTAAGGCTATAGCAGACAAAGACCAAGATTTTGTTTTTAAAAATGCCATTATTTCAAAACATGTTATTTTATAGCTAGAGGACTGGGGGTATAGCAGCCACCACAAGAACCTCAGTATTTTCCCCAAAATAAAGTCAGAGGCCAGGGCCTGCCAAAATTAGTCCAGATCCCCATTTACAAATCCCAGAGCTGAGACACAATTTATATATGGGGCCAAGGGCTAAGCATGAGGGGATGGGACACTTCATCGCGACTGCTTCCGCGCAGCCGCTTCACCGCCGACAGTACAGCACAAGACAGATCGTCGCTGGAGATTTCATCGCGGGACATTTCATCGCTAAAGGTAAGTATTTTACCGATTTTTGTTGGTTTAGAATTATGGTTTAGGGGGTTAGAATTAGGTTTAGTGTTTAGTGTTAGGGGTTAATTTTACTATTAGGGGTCGGGGGTTAGTATTAGGGTTAGTATTAGGGTTTAGGGGGTTAATTTTAGTATTAGGGGTCGGGGGTTAGTATTAGGGTTAGTATTAGGGTTAGTATTGGGGTTTAGGGGGTTAACTTTAGTATTAGGGTTAGTATTGGGGTTTAGGGGGTTAACTTTAGTATTAGGGGTCAGGGATTAGTATTAGGGTTAGTATTAGGGGTCGGGGGTTAGTATTAGGGTTAGTATTGGGGTTTAGGGGGTTAATTTTAGTATTAGGGGTCGGGGTTAGTATTAGGGTTAGAATTAGGGTTTAGGGGGTTAACTTTAGTATTAGGGGTTGGGGGTTAGTATTAGGGTTAGTATTGTGGTTTAGGGGGTTAACTTTAGTATTAGGGGTCGGGGATTAGTATTAGGGTTAGTATTAGGGGTCGGGGTTAGTATTAGGGGTCGGGGGTTAGTATTAGGGTTTAGGGGGTTAATTTTAGTATTGGGTTAATTTTAGTGTTAGTATTGGGGTTTAGTGTTTAGTGTTACTATTGGGGGGGAATCATTTGTTAGGCGGGGTTATTTTCGTTTTACTTTTAGATTGTAAGAGCTGACAGTTCAGCGCTGAACTGTCAGCTCTTACATAGCTGCAGCCGCGGTGAAACGGCCGCGTTATACTTCATTGCTGACAGTTCAGCGTTCTAACTGCCGCGCTGAACTGTCAGCGATGAAAATGCGGCGAAGAAGTGTCCTAGACCCTAAGCATGATGCTATTTGGTGCCCGGTACTGTCACAAAGGTCCATGTCATCACTTTAATAAATGCAAAATATCTAGTCAATAAGTTACCCTATGTACCTCTGTACCTCTAAGTTGCCAAGGTACGGTAGGGTACAGGGGAGGGCTGGCAGCCTTAGGCCTGGGGGGCAAATCCAGTCAAGTGGCCCATTGCACCATCGAATCGCCTCCCCATCCACGGCCATCTTTTCCTTGTTTTATAACGAATATTGCCAGGATTTTCCCCCACAATATGCCAGGATTTGCCATTTAATATGCTAGAATTTTCCCTTACAAAATGCCAGGATTATGCCCCTCAGTATGCCAGGATTATGCCCCTCAATATGCCAGGATTTAGACACCCAATATGCCAGGATTTTCTCCTCAATATGCCAAGATGATGCCCCCTCAATATGCCAGGATTTTCCCCTAAATATGCCAGGATTATGCCCCTCAAAATGCCAGGATTATGCCCCTCAATATGCCAGGATTATGCCCCTCAATATGCCAGGATTATGCCCCTCAATATGCCAGGATTTAGACACCCAATATGCCAGGATTTTCCCCTCAATATGCCAGGATTATGCCCCTCAACATGCCAGGATTTAGACACCCAATATCCCAAAATTTGGGCACCCCCCCCCTACCCACGTTGCACACCTACGACATGACCCATAACCCACGTTGCACACCAGGACATGCCCCATCACCACATTTACATGCCTCCATCACCCCATTACATACACATTTCCAATATTATTTGCCATTAATATTCCCCAGCCAATTTGTCCCATAATATGCCAGTGTTATTCTGCAATTTAATATAACTCAGTAAATTTGCCCAATAATATTCCAAGGTTATCTGCAATTTAATATGCCCCTGCTAATTTGCCCAATATGCCAGTGTTAATTGCCATTTAATATTCCCCAGCCATTTTGCCCAATAATATGCCAGTCTTATTTGCCATGTAATATTCCCCAGCCAATTTGCCCAATAATATGCCAGTCTTATTTGCCATGTAATATGCCCCAGCCAATTTGCCCAATAATATTCTAGTCTTATTTGCCATGTAATATTCCCCAGCCAATTTGCCCAATAATATTCTAGTCTTATTTGCCATGTAATATGCCCCAGCCAATTTGCCCAATAATATGCCAGTCTTATTTGCCATGTAATATGCCCCAGCCAATTTGCCCAATAATATGCCAGTCTTATTTGCCATGTAATATGCCCCAGCCAATTTGCCCAATAATATGCCAGTCTTATTTGCCATGTAATATGCCCCAGCCAATTTGCCCAATAATATGCCAGTCTTATTTGCCATGTAATATGCCCCAGCCAATTTGCCCAATAATATGCCAGTCTTATTTGCCATGTAATATGCCCCAGCCAATTTGCCCAATAATATGCCAGTCTTATTTGCCATGTAATATTCCCCAGCCAATTTGCCCAATAATATGCCAGTGTTTTTTGCCCACCCCCCCCTTACCTTTTTCCCTGGTGGCTAGTGGCAGGACTTCCCTGGTGGCTAGTGGCAGGACTTCCCTGATGGCTAGTGGCAGGAGGACTTACCTGGTGGCAGGCAGCATGGTCCCTCCATGCTGCCTGTTCGGCCTCCCGGTGGTTGTACCGACAGGTCACGTGATCAGCGCGCGTCTGACGTCAGAGCGCCGATCACGTGACTGTCGGCACTTCCGTGTCGGCACACTGCACGGGGAGCCGAACAGGCAGCACGGAGGTTTCTCTGTGCTGCCTGTTCGGCTCCCCGTGCAGCTTTGCAGGCAGAGCGGAGGTGAGAAGGGATCTTCCGATCCCTTCTCACCTCAGTCTCTGCCTGCAAGCGCGTTTTTTTTTTTTTTAAAACAGTGGCCCAGCGGCCGTGTTTTACATAGTTTAGGGCGGCCTGGGGGGCAATTGCCACCCTGCCCCCCGGCCCAGCCCGCCCCTGGTAGGGTACCCCTTAATACCTAGCCTGCAAAAACAAAACATGAGTTTTAAGATAGGGCTTTTTCAATGGGTACATTGTTGATTTTCCGGAAATGTATTAACGCAGGACACTGAATAACTTTTGCCTACTAATTTTCCTCTAACTTTCTATTGAAAGTATTAAGACAATATGGGCAAATGATTATCTGACAATACATTCTATTTTTCTAGATTTATACATGCAAGGGATATGTAGTGCTTATCTATAAAATATTTATACTGGGCCAGTTTTTATATATCAATAGGTAATTTTATTCAAATTTCACATATATGTGTTAAAAACTAGTTAAATCAACAAAGTCCTAAAAACTGGGGATTATTTTACATCTATACAATTTCTGAATATATATATATATATATTCTAGTCAGGTGTTTGTTGAAATATCTTTATTTCAATTTATTTCATAGAGTTTCCAAATGTAAGTTAGTCAGTATATAATAGATTTAACAAGTGTACATCCCACCTAGTGCTAGGTTTGTGAAATACAGTACAAAATGCTGGATATATGATCAATTGATGAATTCACTTGGTGTTTTATTATAGATGAATAACTTTGAAACACCTATCAGTATGTTCAGTGTTTCCAGAATAATATACTTAATGGCTTTATTCCTTTGGTATGTTATTCTACAATGTTATAATTGCTCTTTGACCTGGAAATTCAAAGGCTCTTCTTTTATTGCAAAACATCAGGTGTTTCTTTACACCTGAAAGCATTATTGATTTTGAATTTGTGTTTGATTTAGTTGTCATATATGCCAGGATATGGATCCTGCATTTAAAATTAACTTTCCAGCAAAGAAGTGATTGCTTGCTATTCTTTCCTGACCTCCGAGCTTTTCTTTCAGATCACACATTTTTATTTTATCATTTCTTTTTGCTTTGCAAACTTCTATTTAACTTATGCATTTTATCCATCGCTCTTTCTAAGACAAATATGGCCCTGTATGAAAATTAGTAGGGGTGCATCCAATTTATCGTTTTTTCCCTAATCCCATGCCTTAAAATTTACTACCAATATGACATGTTTTTAACATTTGGTTTTTGTACATTTTTATTGGCCAAAACAACAATTATACAATTCAGGAGCCATGTTTATCATCTACTACATTATCAACCTGTTTTTTTAGTTAATGGGGAGCATTTCATCTGGGCCAGTCACCTGTATTCTTTTGGAAGCAAAGGTAGCAACACTACTGAAAGTGTAAAAAAAAATACCAAATGGTTGTTATCTGCCCTATCAATGCATGTGGTACTTAACAATAAGATATCTCACTAGTACTAGACAATTTTTATATTTCAGTAGGTTATTTTTTTGCCTTTAAGTTTCACATATAAGTGTTAAAAGTGTAAGTTAGCTCCGAGTTTTTCAGATAAACTGTGTCCTACTCAGACTGTGATCAGACTGTGATCTTGAATCGGCATGAAAATTGGCCACGGTGGCCTATTTTCGTGCCAACATTTTGGAAGGCAACGTCCTCAGTAGTTTGGCTGGGAAAATGATAGTCTGGTACTCCCTATAGACTTTGTTTTAGAATACGTGGAATATTTTTATTTTTGGGTGGCCCTTTTCCCTAGGCCAGAAGATAAGGAACTTGATTGCTGCTGGAACCTGAATTTAGGTAATATTTTTTTACAGGGCACCCTTTGTGTGCCAGAGGGGTGGGCAGTGATTTTCACAGCCCACACTCATGTCATTCCAATTTTTTTTTTTTTTTTACCAGTAATGGGGGCCATTTAAGATCATCCTCCCCTACCTGGTCAAGGCAGAAGTGACATGGTAGGTAGCAACTTATTTCATTGATTTAATTTGCCTAGACCCTGGCACGAAGGGTTTTTATTTATTTATTTAATATGTCAGGGGCATTTTTCCAGCCCCTGGCACACAAAGGGATGGGGACTCATTTTATTTTTTTTGTGGCTTGTAGCAAATCACTCCAAACCCCGGGGACCATTATTTCTTTTATATGGGAGCCTCAGACATACAACGGCTTTCGGCCCTGGGAAGTTCTCTGGTATGCTTTTATTTTATTGTTTGTAAACAGCAATCTGTCTGATGTTAATTCTAAATGCTAGCTTCTTTTAGATTAGTGAGCAACATAAGATGGCTGCTTCCAATAGTCTTATTTGTGAAATATTATGATAAGATCCCAACTGCATTTATCACAAAATAACACATAGCCAAATTATAGGAAAGGGCAATTTATTTTTTATCTGTAATTTGCAGATTTTATTGTAAATTTCCACAAGACAAAATTATGTAATACAATTAAAACTTTTGTACATTACGGTCAAATACATTTAGTAAAAACACAAATCCAGGTGTAAGAGACTGGCTTGCATTGTTTAATTTTAACAAGGGCTCAATTAAGTTTCAAGGAGAAATCCTATTTTCGTTTATTTAGCAGTTCTGGGAATTATATCCAGTACAGATGTACTAATGTTTCTTTGATTTAATCACTTTCTCAACATATCCACTCATCCATATAAATAATTAGTTTTTTGAGAGAACATGGAAATAATTCTTAGTTTAATATTTTGAAATACTAAAATATCTCTGTCACTTAAACAGCTGGAAAAATAACAAGACAACAATTATCATCAACAAGAATGAGAGCATTTACTATATTGTACATGATAGAGCTATCATGAACTTAATTGATATAACTAGAGTAATTGCAAGTAAATAAAAAGGACACACTAACTTTCATTGTATTTATATATTATAGCACAATTAAAAATACATACACATGTTTGACATTTTCTGTGCAGTACAAATCTAAAGCAATGTTAATGGGTTATGTTTTTGAAATATTTAGCAGCATAGAACAACATATAATTGACAGTGTTAATTAACTGAGCTTGAATAAAATCTTTAAACCATGACCCAGAAAAAATATGATACAAGAAACCAATATTAATCAAAGCTAGAACTCAACATGTCAGAGACAGGCCAAGGTCACGTTTCTTGCATGGAGAAATAATAGTGAATAAAAAACATTAGAGTCTATTCAATAAGACATAATTGCAGGGAATTTCAAACTTTAGGCCAATGTAGTCCAATGCACTTGGACGTGAGAATTTTCTCAACTTAAGTTTTACATATTACAGAGACATTTTACAAAATTACATAGACACATTAGATGATAATTACAAAAAACAAATACGAACGGCATTTCAGGAGACAATGTGGTATTCAGCACAATTATTAAGTGGTAGAACAACATGTACATAATAAAAATGATAAATAAGATATCCAATTTTAAATATATAGAATAGAACAACGTAAATAAAGATATTAGATAAAAATTTATTAATATTAGGAATATTAAAAAATAAAAAATAAATCAATAGGGGAAGGGATAGAAAAAATAAAATTGAAACACATATGATTAGTATATGAATGAAATAGAAATGTATGTATTGTTGTTATTATATATTGTGAGCAACAGCAAGGAATTGTGCTGGAGGGAGTCTATATATCTCCCCAGTTTTTGCACAGTTCCTACTTTGTGTAATTAGCCCCAGGGAAATGTGTTATGTTACACTTAATACCTTCGCGACAAAGGACGTGTCAGGCAAGTCCTGGGAGAAACTCCCTTAATGACAAAGGACGTGCCTGGCATGTCTTGCGGTGAATCAAGCGGTTTTCGCTTTTTTTCAATTAAAAAATATTAAGGGATATAATAAGGATTAGAGTTGGGGTTAAATTTAGTGTTAGGGTTAAATTTTGGGTTTGGGTTGGGGTCAAAAGGTCAGTATAGGAAAAAAACAAAAACTATTGTTGTTTTTTGCCTCATAACTCGCAAAAAAATACCGAAAAATATGGAAACATGCATATTTTTGAACTCTGGACAACATTTAGAAACTATTTAGACGGGGTCTTTTTTAATGATTTTATTTGTATAAATTATATTTTAGGTCAAAGATAGAAAAAGTGGGTTTTAAAAAAATGTTCATCATATTTTATGATTTTTTTTGTAGTAAATTATAAGATATGATGAACATAATGGTATCTAATGAAAGCCCTTCTTATTACGATAAAAACAACATATAATTTGTGTGGGTACTGTATGTGAGAAAGAAAAAAATTACAGCTAAACACAAACACCCTAGAAATGTCAAAACAGCCATTGTCACCAAGGGAAAGTCAAGGTGAAAATGTCTTGTCACTAAGGGGTTATTATAGCACTTTATGCATGTGTATGTGTGGGCCCTGGGGTGGAGCACTTGGAGAGTAGGGTGGGCCAGTGCTCCACTTCTCATTTCATATGTTGCTTGGAACCTACAGGTGAGAAGCCCAGTGTTCCAATCCTAATTTACCTCACCTGAAAAGGCTTGTTAATTACAGGTGCTGTTAAATACTCCCCTGCCAGAGGAGGGGAGAGACTGTGTTTGAATTCTGTGAGTGGAAGCAGGGAGCTGAAAACACTGAAGTAAGGTTGTGATTTATGGTTATGTTGGGAAATGGACAAGCCATCCAACCCAGCTAGCTTAGTATTTTTGTTTAGTTAGTGCTCAGAAGAGCAAGGATTTTGTTTTATATTTTGTTAACAACCTGTTATACCTTGCTGTGCATCTTGGAACCACAATAAAAGAAAGCAAGTCTTTTTACCTCATCCAGAGTGTGAAGTGTCTCTGAAGCCTGAAAAGACTGTGTGTAACACCCAAATCCCAGGACAAGGTACCAAGGGAAAGGAGTACTTTTGTCACAATATATATTGTATTGTGTCATTATATTTATTATTATTGATCATAATATATGATAACATTTTATTGTTAATAATTATATTTAAAATCTTGTTAACCCCTTAGTGACAAGACATTTTCTCCTTGACTTTCCCTTGGTGACAATGGCTGTTTTGACATTTCTAGGGTGTTTGTGTTTAGCTGTAATTTCTTTCTTTCTCACATACAGTACCCACACAAATTATATGTTGTTTTTATCGTCATAAGAAGGGCTTTCATTAGATACCATTATGTTCATCATAACTTATAATTTTCTACAAAAAAAATCATAAAATATGATGAAAAATTTAAAAAAACACACTTTTTCTAACTTTGACCTAAAATATAATTTACACAAATAAAATCATTAAAAAAGACCCCGTCTAAATAGTTTCTAAATGTTCTCCCGAGTTCAAAAATATGCATGTTTTCATATTTTTAGGTATTTTTTTGCGAGTTATGGGGCAAAAACCAAAAATAGTGTTTTTTGTTTTTTTCCTATATTGATCTTTTGACCCCAACCCGAACCCAAAATTTAACCCTAACACTAAATTTAACCCCAACTCTAATCCTTATTATATCCCTTAATATTTTTTAACTTTAATTTAATTTTAACCCTATCCCTTATGCTAAAAAATATTTAATTTTAACCCTATCGGCTAATATAGCTAAATAACCTGTTTTTAATTAATTAAATATTTATTTTAAATATTTCCCATTGTAATGCTACTAAACTACCTCTAGGGGTAGTCAAGTAGCATATTCAGAGTGACGGAAGTGAAGTTACTTTCACTTCCGAAGCTCAGACCGGCAGAGGACTTAGCCATATTGACGGAGCAGCATGCTCCGTCAATATGGCTCCCCACGATCGCTCCGTGGGGCGATCGTGGGGGTCCCGAAATAGACATTTCGGTGCTGGCTATTGCCTCGATGTCGAGGCAATAGACCAGCACTGTTAAAGCGGTTTTCGCGATCGTTGATCGCGAAAAACGCTTCATTCAATGCAGGACGTGCCAGGCACATCCTTTGTCGTTAAGGGCGTTTCCCCCAGGACGTGCCTGGCACGTCCTTTGTCGTCAAGGGGTTAAAAAAAATATAGTATTGCTGATATTATATAATATCGTTTGATATATTTAAATATGTAATGTACTAATATTAACCTGAAATTATAAGATAAAATACAAAAGATATAATGTAAGTCATAAGTAAAAAATTAGAAATAAAAAGATTTGGAAAAAAAAAAAATTAAATTCTTGTCTCCATTCTCTGCAATTCTCCCTTTACTGAGTAGTCCATATTGTTATTTTGCTAACTACCAACACAATGGTTGAAATAATCCAAATGATGTTTAACAGTTTAACACAAATGTACAAATTCAGTAATAATATGCTCACCATATCATGCTTTTATTTCAGCCCAGCAGTGCAACGGCTAAATCTTTTCAAAGACAGTCATTGACTGATTGTCTAATTATTTTACATAATGTATGCTTCTGGGTATAATGATGGTCTTTGTGTCGCTCTTCCTACTCTGAAGCCTCCTGCGATCAGTGTCGGAAGTAATCTTTTTATAAGGGGACAATGTTTCCATTAACTAATCCTGAGGTCTCTATTGGACATTTTTATATCAGAGATTTCATCATACAGCGAAGTTGCAAATTACAAACCTAATATAAATAAAACAGTGGCCTTTTCCAGAATATGCAGAAGGGAGCAGTACACCAAATTCAGAGGGTATATCAATTTCACAATAACATTAATGAGTTTGATGACTTGGGGATTACAATTTCCACTGGCATACTTAAACAAGTATGTGGTTGGCAACATAACATCTAATTGGCCAATTGGTGAACCAAACCACCACCTTTACTATATTAGTATTAGGCTAGTTCCTGTATTTGTTTTTGTTCCTTTGTATGTTTCTCTTGTGTGCCTTAACCCTGTGCCTTGTATTGTTTACCCCTAATTTGGTTTCTGCTTTATCTTATGTTTTCCCTCTGTCCTGTAGCCCTGCACTCTGTATTTCAGTTCTGCTCTCCCTCAGTTACTTTTCTGTTTTAGCTCGGCTTGGCTATCATTTAGTTCATTTACCCTTAAGCCTGGGACTGGATACAGCAGCTGCTTCACAGGGCCTGGTTGTGGCTGCAAAAACCTCTCCAAGGGATTGCAGTTACCCAGCACCAGGTCCTGTGTCTCCACCCTGCAACGTAGCTCCTGATCTTGGGCACTCAGGGTCACTTTACCATCCTGGACCCTGTGCGTCACAATAATACAATTTTTACAAACATACACCTTGTGAACATAGTATTGTTTTATATATGTGTGTGTGTGTGTGTGTGTGTATATATATATATATATATATATATATATATATATATACCTAGCCTTTATGTGTGTAATGCTATTTTTTTTGTATAAATAAATAAATAAGGGGGGAAAGTTGCATAACTCAAAAATTAAAACCTTCCCCCAACTAAGCCTAGATCCAACATATTTAAGTATCTTAGAGTCAAAAATGTCTTAATTTACATCTATTTCAAGGAGAAGGACCCATGGGGGATCAAGATCCTGGCTCTCATAATACCAAGAAGACTCTCTTTAAGTGCCTGGATTTTATATGGATAAAGGCCATTCTGGAGTAGCGGTCTGTAAATATAAAATGGAACAAGGATATACATTTAACCATAGATCAGAAGGAGTAGCTTAGTGCTTTTCTCTTCTGGAAACCCGCTATAAAGTAATGAATAATTGGTCTTTTATTCCAACACACATAGAAAAGAAGTACCCTCAGTTACCTAAGACATGTTGGTGATGTAATTACAGACAGTACTTTTGTTCGTACTTTGTGGAGCTGTGCGAGGGTTAAACAGTTGTAGGAAATTAAATTTCATATTTTAACTACGGGGGCTAATATTAAGATTACCAAAAATCCATCTTCTGCTCTGTTGCATCTGGCCTGGCCCCCCAAAATTAATTGAGTTACCAAGTGAGGATGAATATGTAATAGACCTTAATAAAAAAGTGAAACACAAGTGGGAGAGATATTTGGATAAAAAATTTTTTTCATATAATTGTTGGTGAAACATCTCCTGTCAGCTCTCTTCAAATGGTTTTTATTTGCTCTAATTAGAACTGTCATGTCTATCAAAGTTGTATATATCTTGATGTAGTGCTATATATATGTCTTTTTATATTTTGTATGAGGAAATACAATAATTCATGTAAAAAAGAAACACAATAAAATGCTAGATCTATTTCTTTAGCTTTCCCTTTTATTCAGCACTTATATGGAGTCATGTTATGTAGAACAGCATCTTCAATGCAAACACATACAATAGTGTAACAAGGAGCCATGAGACATGAATTACTATTTACTGCTCAGTGGAGATTTTGGGAGACGTTTTTATCACAATTTGAGAAGACATTTTTGGTTACCTTAATAGTTTATCTATCTAATGTTTTACTGGTCTCAGTGTTAGCTTTTGTGTCATCTGTGTTTTATTCCATAATGGAGTCCTTTATACCTTCATTTTCCACCACAGAAAAATACTGTTTTATTACATTATGATTTTATTTCAAACTTAATTGATTGTGTTTTTCTTGTTTTATACTATTGCATCTTGTACTTGTATCACTCCCTCCCTATTTTATCCTTCTCGCCATTCTGAACAGGTTTTTTTGTGTAGAGGAACAGATTGTTATTCAGTCAAGTCAAAAAATTAGTAACACAGAAATAAGATTCAAGCATAATTTCACCAATAAAGCCTAAAGCTTGGTATTGCAACATAATTACATGAATGAAAAAGAGAATGAGGTGAAGTCATGTAAAAATTCTTGTTCATTTTACAATAAAACTAACTATATTTCCCAGGCAGTATGTTGCAATGCTTTGAGAGAGAGAAAAATTAGGTCTGTACAGACTCCTCTAGCACAAATACAATAAAAAGAGTCAATGAAAATTCCCATAAGCTATTGAGCAGCACATCAATAATGGAAACAGAGAACAATAATAATGACCAGGGATGTGCAACCTGAGGCATGCGCAGCATTCATTACCTGACTTAAATGACATCTACACTTTTTTTAATCCTTAAACTATAATGTCCCCCTTCCTCAAGTAAACCTAATGTTATCTTTACAGATATATGCAGGTCTACTTGGAGCTCGGCCACTTAGCTTAGGGGCCTAGTTAGTGGCGCCCAAAACTATGCCAGTTTTTCCTCATTCTAGTGCGATTCATTTTTTCACTCATGCTTCTGTATGTGCTTCTATAGTAGAAGCACAAGAGAGAAGAAAAGTTTTCTGGCACTTTAAGTTCAATAACACCTAGTTCAATAACACCTAGCAGATAGTTCTCTCCTGGCCTACTGGGAAACAAACATTTAGATTTTAAGATCATATTGTGAGTTATCCATCAATCATTTGCAAAGCAAGTTAGTCATAAAACCTAAAAATGTTTAGTGCATTGAATGTATTTGTGCATGGAGCTATATGTACACCTCACAGTGCATTGCAGCTATCCACAATATGCCATGGAAAACTGTATCACTAAAAAGCAATTATATCTTTTTGCAGAGTCAGTTTGGTTGTTTATTGTTATACTGATTCCACAAAATTAACCACTGACACGCGGAGTGCATGCAAGCATTGATTCCAGAGCAATACACGCATAAATAAATGGTAACTTCTATTTGCTATAAAAATGTAGATTATGAATGATTTTTCAAACGATTACATTT
This sequence comes from Pelodytes ibericus, assembly GCA_036172795.1. Classification (NCBI taxonomy): domain Eukaryota; kingdom Metazoa; phylum Chordata; class Amphibia; order Anura; family Pelodytidae; genus Pelodytes; species Pelodytes ibericus. The sequence continues at coordinate 66,832,956 of CM069859.1, forward strand.
CTGCATTTTTAGGCCTGTTTCACTGTTCAAAAGTAACAGCATAAAGCAAAAAAATAAGTCAAGAAAAATTGACTTTTCTTGAAGAATACAATACAGTCCTTTTTTATTTTGTTTGTAGCAGTAAGGCAAATTAGTATTTTCTTTGCTGCCCAGTGTTTCATGAAAGCTTAGCTGCCTCCCTCCGTGTACATTCTTTATTCAGAGCATGCATAGCAATCTCTCAATATAAAAATAAAGCAGCAGCAGGGTTTAGGGTGCTAAGGCAGCATTCTTATTGGCCAATCTGTTTTATTTTTTGTATAGCTATTTACACAGGAATAAGATGAACATGTCACTAAACATGCATTTTGGGTGCCAGAGACATTGCTGGCCGATCATTATGGAAATCATAGTTTAAATCTTACTAAATGCCACTGGTAGTTATCTGTATGTTTAATGTTTAGGAATTCAGCATCCAAATTATTAATGTACTCTTCCTTCACAATACATTCCTCCTGTATGTGTTAGATAAAGAGAGAGGGGAATAGCAATGGCTCATTGTATCATGAGTCATGTATGCCATTTGCTATGGTTCTGAAGTTCTTCTGTTTATTGTCAGGTCATTTTCAAAGTCAGGCTGTGATAAATAGTAATTAGGCAGTGTCTGTTCTGAATGAACAGAGCTCAAACCCTTGAACAGAGTCAAATGATTGGCAGTCAGGATTTAGCTTCAAACTCGACCTGCATATTTATTTAAAAATATACTAAAGTTTTATTTTTTTATTTTTATGAATTCAACTGAACAAACATTTGTTTTCATCGGAGTTGCAGTGAACTCACATTATTTATTATTTATTTATCAAATATTTTACCAGGAAGGATACATTGCGATTTCTCTTATTTCTAGCTATGTCTTAGGTCCATGAGCATTGCATTGCTACAATAGATTATAATATTAAATACAAAATAATATTAAAATAAATTAAACACATAACACAAACAAGAAGTATAAGCAAGCATGACTACAGGTACATTCTGTATTGCGTTATATTGATAGAGATCTTTTAAGGGATTTTACACTGGGGGACGATTTGATGATGTCTGTGAGGTTATTCCACAGTTGTGGCGCTCTGTAGGAAAATCGAGCCACTTTCTATTTGTATTTTGGTATAGTAAATAAAGTGCTGGTACTGGATTGAAGGTTATAGGATGTGGGAACAGCTGGAGAGAGCATTCTACTCAGGTAGGGTGGGAGTTTCCCATAAAAGCTCTTAAACACAAAGCTGGAAAGGGGAAGGGTGCATCTGGATTCCATCGGTAGCCAGTTTAGCTCTTTTAACATGTGGCCGCGGGTACATAAACTACATTTTTATATTCAATGAATGGAATTAGCATTTGATGTACAATCATTTTCCCTGCTGTGGTGCTTAGGCAGGCTTTGTTTCTGTACAGGGCACCTAGTTTTGGATAAAATGTTGATAACAGTTTTTCAATGTGGATACCAAAATATTTGCAAGAATAGATTGTGGTCAGTGTTTTATTTTGTCCTGAATTGATGGGATTTTTGTAATTCATGCAATTTAGGTACTGTTCCAAAGAGCATTGTCACCATTTTGTCAGTGTACAGGTAAAGTTTATCTGTGATCCACTTTTAAACCTCTGTGAACAGGTCTTGGAGAACAGCCTCAAGCTGGGGTTGATTTGGTTTGCTAGTGTAGATTATACTGTCATTTTAGTACATGTGTACAGTCGAGGCTTTGCAGATGTTGGGCAGATCATTTATGAAAAATACGAATAGTGGGAGGCCGAGTATGGAGCCTTAGGGAATGCCATGGTGCAAGTTTTTGCTCCTGATGAAGCCGTGACAACAACGGTGAAACGCGTAGAGGTATCAGCAGATCGCGTTCCAGCGCTGCATTTTCCCTACCTCCCTGTAGTTCAGCTCCGTTGATGTGACTGTCTTCTGGAGCTGCATTTATGTGATTTTATTCGTCCTTTGTCTGAGTTTTTCTTGTATTGGGGGCCAATTCCTCTGGATATATCCTGGTCCCGCACATGTATATTTTTATTTCAGAATCCAATTAAAGATGTTTTTTATGGATATTCACGCCTCATCTGCTGTGACTGCCACTCACGTTTGTGAGTGCATCTATTATCGATTTTTTAATTACACGTATATGGTGTGGCAATATTGTACTATTGTGTTATGTGTTTAATTTAAGGTACCCACTGTTTTGCGCCCCCCTACTTATAACACACACACACACACACACACACACATTTCTTGTGATTGAAACCTGATTAGTGGGTGATGACCAGTACTTTTTAAGTTTTCAAGTTTTTGCAATAGACTGCCATGGTTTACTGTGTCAGACACCTTGGCAAAATCAAGAAAAACAGCTAGATCTCCTTGTTCCATGCCTGTTTGGATGTAATTGCAAACTTTTAAGAGGGCAGCTGTAGTCAAGTGATTTGAACGAAAACCTGTTTGATCTGGGGTTAGATAGTTTGATTGTTGAAAATACACACATAATTGCATGTGAATACTTTTTCCCCGATTTTTGACAATACAGGCTACAATACAAGCTCGGCACCCAAGTATGACTTAGAAAAAAAAAAAACAGGTTCGAATCTTCCCCATTGAAAGTAATGGGAGGTGAAATTATCAAAGATATCAAATTCGGCACCTGAGTCAAAAATAGTTTCAATCGTTTTGCCTCCCGTTACTTACAATGGGGAAGATTCAAACGTGGGGGTTTTTTCTAAGTCAAACTTAGGTGCTGAATAATACTTACTCTTAAAATGAAAGTTGACCTCCAAAGTCAAATTTTAGTGAATAGAGCTATTAGAGGATTGGATAGTATGATATAGCACTCTTTACTGTCTTTTACTTCCATAATGAAGGGTACTTGCTACCTAGTGAGGTTGTGCTAGAATATACAAATACAGACTTACAAAATGTCTGGAAGTTCTTTTTTAACAAAGCAGCATTCTAAAGCTATAATAATTACACTTTCTTCAAACTAGCTTATTAATGTGTGCTCTTTTCCCTTTCTGAATTGTATATAACTAGGGGTCATTTCAGCATCACTCCGTATTATATATGCTTGTATAGGTTTTTCCCTTCCTTTTATTATGTTTTTATATTTGAAGTTCTGACCAAGCATGTGTCCAAGGAGACGCACCCCTTCCCATTACAGGTGCTCCATAAAGTGTTCCCAAAGAAATCTATAAATCGCCGGACTGTCTCAGCGTAGGTAAAATAGGAAGGTCGTGATCAATTGTAAATATTGCAACTAAACAGCTTAAGTTGTTTGAAACAAAATACTTAGTGTTATGACCCTCCAGTAAAGGGCACTTTGATGTAGTGGTAGACTTCCATGTATCTCCAATTACTTTTAATCTCAGATCGGTGTTTCTGTGTTTAAGGAAGACAGTATTTTATTTTATTTGTTAAATGTGTGACTTAATGTACGAAATTATAAATTATAATAAAAAGTTATACAAAAAAATAAAAATAAATGTGTGACTTGTTTAGTGAGTATGAAGTGATCATTTTATGTATTGTATTTCACTACTGGTGATTTCAACAGCACCCCTACTTGTTTAGGCGAGTACTCTCACATCATTGTATTTTGTATTTTGTTTGCATTTAGAAGTGAATTATTCTACAGACATGCCATATGCAATAGTTATTTTGAAATCAAGAAGAAAAAAAATCAAATTTTTGTGAATGTGTATTTTCTTACTTTTTTTATATTAAAATTGCTTGTTGGGCCTGAGCTTTTTAAAATTATTATGTTACTATGCAACCCTTCACAGTTGCGTTTGAACACTTGCAACATGGTAACAGGGCATCCAGAAAGATTTCCTCATGCTTTCCTTACAGTAATATTCATTTATTGTGAACAGATACTCCTCCTCAGCAGTCCACATGTATCTATAGAACATGTTATTCAACAGCTTGTAGAAAGAAAATAATTCACTAAAAAAGCAAAATACTGTTGCTTGTATATGTAACATCTATAGTCATTTCAAGTGCAGCACAAGTTAAAAGGGAACATTTCTATTATCAACAGGTAAATTCATAATAATGCACAAACCGGCAAAAATCAATTGAATCATGGGGTAAAAGTAAATGCGATGATGATCAGCAAGCTGCATAACAATTACTATTATTAGTTTTAACATATTGAGAGTACAATGGGGCCAATGCATATGGTGGTTTAAACGCATTTGAACAAATTGTAGCAAGAATGTGCTCCTTTTACACATGTAAAAATGTATAAAATATCTGTTTTTATAGAACATTTCTACTAACAATGTGAAAAGGTTTAATTTTCTCTGCTTAAATTACAGCCTCATGACATACAATTTAAAGACATTTTCCCTTATCTCTAACAAAGGATTGCAATATGTTATCTTTTGTGTGTACCAAAAGTATCCATAGGTTGCACAACCTACTCTTTAACTTAATCGAAATGTAAAATGCCACAATTTCAGTCCAGCCATGCACTATGAGATTAGTTATTAATTTCATAACAGAAAAATAAAAACTCTTCTAGATTGTTTTGTATGGCCATTTTTTGGATTGTCTCTTGGGTTAGTTTGCTATCTCATATTTACAATAGACAATGCTATGGAAATAAGAGTGATAAATATAGCACTGCATGATATTTTTGCTAGAGGATGTAAATGATGTTTTCATTACCTACGATAATAACCCTATGCTCCTTGGTAAAAAAAAAAAAAAAAGTAAAAAATGCTAATGCTAATTTGGGTGATAAGTATCTTTTCCATTTACATGTGTATGTTCTCGCCATTCTAAATGATAGAGGTTTTATTTGCAATATATTGTTATCCAATAGCTACATAGTTAAATTTGATTTGATTGCTTTCAGCTATCACAGTTATTTTTTCACACTGTTTATTTCACTATGCAACTTATTATATCTGACTTAGAAAGAACCAAATAAAATATTGTTTTTATGGCCTGAAAGTCATACAGATGCCCTGGGTTAGCAAATGTTACTGCCTACTAGTTATATATAGGTAAAGGCACCAACATTGGCCATATACTGGACTTTGTGATGAATAATCCAATGATGTTATATGGACATTGATACATCATGCCACAGACATAGATGTCCATGTGCGTATACTTTGCATATCCCTGTTAATATATAACCGTTAGACCATTAGATCATAACTAAGTGATTATATATTAAAATTAGGTTCTCGCTCAGCACTCACACATCAGAACCCATACATACACTGCTGCATATGGCCATTCTAATTAAATTATGCACACAGCCAGTGTAGCCCTGACTACTGGGAACTGAGTATAAGTCCATGTGTCTCTGTAAAGATACATACTAGCTTTACACCAAGATCTGTCGCTCTTTCTGTGCCTAAGAAAAATAGCATATTGCAGTCCCCTTTGACGAAATTTCATAGTAGCAATTTAATCTAAAATATTAAAATAGAACTTTGACTTCCTGGACATCATGGAAGCTGAATGTCACAGCTGTCATTTGAGACACCTTGCTATGGACATACCAAAGGAGATTCATCATATTTTGAGAGAACTTATCAGGCTATGACGCTAATTATTACTATTTGATTTTGGGTTGAATGTACCTACTTTAAAGGGTTTGTATTATTTATTCATTATTTTTCACTTTGGTGTTCTATGTATTTGTTTATTTTCCATTGTTAATTGTCTGTGTGCGGATACATTGCATATACATGTATATTAGATATATTCATAAGAGGGGATCCTAACTGGGTAATTATATTTTAAAATTGCTTTATTCCCACTAGCAATGTTTCCATCCTATTAGACGCACACAAAACAAGTATCAAACAATAAGTATGTGTTAAAATCAACAGCATGAGGAAATAATAATTTCTGTTTAACCCTTAAGGCCATGTACAATCCAGCCTAGGGATGCATAACATTTTTTCTTTTAAAGTGTAACACGGTCAACACCTGTTGGAGCCTGGTCAATAAATAAACAGGGACTATGAACTCATGCAGCTAACATGAACAAACACTTATTTTTTTGAAAGTCTGTATGTTACATAAAATAAGGATGTGCTACAAACACTCACTCACTATCAAGTTACTGAATGCAGCTAAACTAACGATACCCAGATTCTGGAAGAGTAAACACACACCAACATTCCGAGACTGGATCGACTATGTCGAGGAGTCGAGACGGGAGGAGGAACTATCTCAAGCCCTCCTGGATAAAAGGCTACACCACCATAAATATTGGCTCCCCTGGATCTCCTATTTAGATTCTGATGACTGTAAATCGAGTGCTGCCTGATCACCACAACTCCTAATCCGAGAGAACTCCAAGACACATATGTCATTCTCGATTATAAAGAGTCTAACGATGGCCCATACCCGGGGATTCCACTGAAAGAGTCCTCAGTTGAACCGGAGACCAGGAATGAGGTCTCTCCCCCCTACCTTAGGGAAGGATGAACTCCCCCTAGTTCTTTCACTTCTCTTTTTTTCTCTGTTTTAAGTTTTCTAAATGACCAAATTTACTGTATTATATGAATCGTGTGTCCCCCCCCTACCTAACTATTCCCCCTACCTACCTTTACCCAAAACCTTTCCCCCCCTTTATATGTTGAAACTTTGTCACTGAAAATACAATAAAAATATTTCAAAAAAAGGATGTGCATGCTATTTTACCTTGCCTGGTTGTTTAGCACTATCTTTGTCAGTGCTGTTACTGCATTGACACACACACATATTTATATATATATATATGTATATATATATATATATATAGTGATATTGTTGTAATATATAGTTCTGACACTAAATGTGATAAAGGTCCGTTTAAACTGAAATGTTGCACCTCTATAGCAGCAGTGCCTTTCTCAGATGTTTTATTATTGTCACTTAGTAGTCAATCAGGTGCTTTGTACATTTGGATCCCACATCTTTTTTTAAACAAATACTTATTTATTAAATATTTTTCTAATACAAATTACTTTAAAGTGAATACAAAAGATAAAACACACACACAAAAGCTTGTGTTGTATTTCTAATGTGCACAGTCCTTTCAAATCAACTTCTGAATTACTCTTAAGCCTTATAATGCAAATCAAGTTAAGATAAATCCAATCAAAACAACCCAAACAAGCAAAATCAAATTCCCATCAGACAAAAACAGTAGTCTCTCCTTTCTCCCACTCCCATAAACCCTAAATTCCATCCTCCATTGGCGCCATATAGTATTATATTTGTACACTGTATTTTGTCATTGAATAATGCCTCTGTTTATAATATTTGTTCATATTTATTCTCTCAGGCAGTCCCTGTTTTTAAAATGTTATTGCTACTACTTGTTTTGCTACCAGCAATATATGACCTAATAATTTACTGGTATTTACTGGTCCCATTCTGGGAAGATATTCAATAACATGATTTCTGGTCTATTAATTGATTTTACTTTTAAAACATCCTCAATCATTTCAATTATTGTATCCCAATATTGCTCTACTAATGGGCATTCCAACCAGGTATGCAGCATTGAGCCCTTCCACCACATCCTCTTTACAAAGTGGAAATGATGATTTATATATTGTATTTAATTTTGTTGGAACCAAGTACCACCTATATATAATTTGTGCAATGTGCACATGAAAAGTTGCTTAAAAGACTTTATCCACTCATCAGGAGAGATTATAATTTGCAGGTCACTGTTGCATACTTCTAAACTTGCCCACAGAATCTCTCAATATAAGACCATTATACAACTAGAAATGGCTTTCAGACTTCCCTTTATATCATAATTACAGAGGTCTAAGACTTTCCTTTGGGTAAAGCAGATTTCTCTATCCCACATTTTCGCCTTCCTACACATATATTTTCTCTGCAAGTATTTATAAATCTTTGAGTTGTGTATTTGAATTTTTTTTAAATAATTTCCTCAAAGGTCAATAAATGATTTTGATCTCTTACACATTGCAGATTTTTTAATACCATTATCTATCCTCTTCTTTACACTTAACGGTGGTATGCAAGCCTCTACATCCTGTAATGGTGAATGCCAAGACAACTTCATTTACCTTCAAAATTAGCTTACAATACTTTTTCCATATATAAATAGAGACTTCTGTAGCATAAAACCAAGGTTTATGTTATGTCTAATATCATGGATACTCTTCCCCAAATTACGACACAGACACCCCAGGTCCACCCATGCTGTTTTTCCTACTAGAGCATAACATTGCAATGTTTGTCCTGCATGAGCTGCCCAATAAATATATATATATATATATATATATATATATATATATATATATATATATATATATATATATATAATAATTTAGACAGCCCCATCCCATCTTTCTAATTTGAATTATAAAATATAGAATAGTTTTTATTCTAAATTCTTTCCTTGAATAAACAAATTGGTTTAGGTATTCATGTCCTTCTTGAAATAATTTCCTTGGAATTCTGATAGGCAGTGTTCTAAAAACATGTAATATTTATGGCATAATCCCAATTTGGTCACAACTATCCTACCTGCCCATGAGATTTCCATTTTCACCATTTAAAAAAAAAAAAAAGATGTTTACGTTTTTCCACTTATCATTGATGTTGTTATGCAGTATTTTGGAACCTTCATCTACTAATTTTACTCCTAAATAATTAATAAAATCCTTCTGCCAGTCAAATATATACTTTTCTTTTATTTAGTTCCTCTTTATGTTTATTGGTACTGCTTAAAGAGAAGGATCCCGGCACACTGTGAATGAAAACTATATTCCAAACCAAACAATGCTTTAACTTCAAATAGAGTTGTTCTACTTGACCCAGCCTAATCAGCAAGTTCCCTTTTTTCCCCAAAGTTTCGTTTTTATGCCAGGGTGCTTTCTTAATGCTAATAATAAAAATAAAAACAGCTTTATGGACCATCCACAGATTCTCTATTGACATCTCTTGTGTATAATTTATGGCAAAAGATTCTGTTATCTCCTCTTTCAGTTCTCTTTGATTTCTTCTTTAGCTAATAAGCAATCATTAATCCACCGGAATTTTTATCCACCAAAAAATAATCCATCCTACTGTACATTTTATGAACCGAGGAATAAAAAAGTAATCTCTAGTACTAGAATTTTCCACTCTAGGCATCAAAGATTGCAAAATTCCTCATTAAGTATTGATATCTATTGCTCTGTTGCAACCATCTTTTCCTATGTTTATTGCTCATCAAACTTGTCAAGTCCAAAATTGGGTTTGCTAAGTTTTTCAGATCTCCACATATTATCCACCTCCCTGCATCTTGAGTTTTCTATTTATCTAGAAGTAACTATAGCTGTTATATTGTACCATTTAGAAATGTTGTTTCTGGCAAAGTGTTTCTTGTAAACATATGATATGTGCTCCTATTGTATTAGATTCTTCCAAAAGTATCCTCCTTTTATGAGGCATGTTCAGACCCTTTAAAAAGCAAATTAAAAGACATGAGGATCAGACTCCGATATCAGAATTATCCAATAGAGGTGGGGCATAAATGGCAGTGGCCTAAGAAGAGAGAGTGAATAGAAAAAAATATCATCCAACATGTAAAGTAACACCTACTACATACATAGATCTTGTAGGGGAGATGTATAGATCATACATCTCCCCTACAATCCTGAGAAGAAAAAGGAAGAAGAAAAGAAGGGAGAGAAAAAAAAGGGAAAAAAAGAAACCAATTAATATTTAAATTGATTCTTCCATATCCCAGTGTCAAACTTTTCTTTAAATTATGTTACTTTATTTAGTGTTATAAAATCATCTATTGGTGCTAATTTCTTCTTAATATCCCCATCAATACTGTTTTTTTACAGTTATATTCCCTTATTAACAACAATTTTAACAACCCCTCGCTGCAAATTACTCTAAAATCCGTTGGTATGTCCAGTGTTTTCACATCTATCCTTATCTTTTTATCTATAATACAATTTTAATTCACCTTTTCCAAATGTTACCAAAACATCTCCTAAGTAATCTCCTAAGTAATCCTAATATATCTCAATCATTTCTTTTCCTAAATCAAAATCAATCATCATTTTTTAGTGAAACACTTTTTTAACACATTACCTGCTACCAAATCTAAGAAGAAAAAAAAAATATATATAGGAGAAAGGACCTACGTTTAAAAATGATTCTTTCCTTACTCCAGTGTCAAACATGTTTACTAAGTGATGTACATATTAACTACATTACATATTACTAAATAAATTAATGGGAATTATTTCCCTTTTTCTTTTCTTTCCTTTTCATTTCTTCCCTTTCCCCTTTCACAATATCCTCATCTTTTACCAAACAAGGACATCTTTCAAAGTTGTTCCTTTTTTTCTTTTGAAATACAATATATGGGCTAAATGGCAAATAACTACTGACAAAGAAAAGAAAAAATAATTTTTCCCGTCCCCATTTCAACCCCTGTCCTGTTACTCTAGATAAATTCTCACCTGCTCTCTTAAATTTTTAACATTTATGCGCACCTTACCCAACTCATTTAAGTCCCTGTTTGAAAAACTCTCTCCCCTCCTGTATCCTTCCTTCTTACTTTATTTTTTTTCTACAAGTCATTATTTTGCCTCTTGAGGAGAGTTCAAAACCCTTCTTATCCCTCATCATGAACAATGCCCAGTTACATTCATTTCTCCTCTTTAGTCAATTGAGAGGTCCTGACATTTGTTTATGTCTGCAAATCTTAATTTTTTCCCAACACATCCTTTGGGACCAAGCTGGGAGTGTTTGGTTTATACACCATGTGGTAGCGATCCATAATTGTTTCTTTATCATATGTTGCTCCCACATTTTCATAGTACTCCAACAGATAGTCTTCCTTCTTATCATGTGTCAGATTTTCAGGGATATTTTCTAAGATGTTTTGTCTTTTTGATCTGTCCTCAAGGCTATTAATTTTTGTTCTAGACAAATCTTGTTTTCCATTTATCCTATCTATTCTTTGTTTCCTTTGCTAGTTATGCACATCACATCAACCTTTTCTTCCAATTCTTTTACTTTATTGCTAATTTTACAAAGATACTTTTTTGTATATGTCTCACACTGTCCGGGAATTCTTATTTTATTTGTTTGAGAAGCAGATGCATCCCATTTTAACCCCTTCGTGACAAGACATTTTCACCTTGACTGTCCCTTTTGACATTTCTAGGGTGTTTGTGTTTGGCTGTAATTTTTTTCTTTCTCACATACAGTACCCACACAAATTATATGTTTTTATCGTCATAAGAAGGGCTTTCATTAGATACCATTATGTTCATCATATCTTATAATTTACTGCAAAAAAAATCATAAAATATGATGAAAAATTTAAAAAAACCCACTTTTTCTAACTTTGACCTAAAATATAATTTACACAAATAAAATCATTAAAAAAGACCCCGTCTAAATAGTTTCTAAATGTTGTCCCGAGTTCAAAAATATGCATGTTTCCATATTTTTCGGTATTTTTTTGCGAGTTATGGGGCAAAAACCAAAAATAGTGTTTTTTGGTTTTTTCCTATATTGATCTTTTGACCCCAACCCAAACCCAAAATTTAACCCTAACACTAAATTTAACCCCAACTCTAATCCTTATTATATCCCTTAATATTTTTTAACTTTAATTTAATTTTAACCCTATCCCTTATGCTAAAAAATATTTAATTTTAACCCTATAGGCTCCGTGGTGCGATCGTGGGGGTCCCAAAATAGAAATATCTGTGCTGGCTATTGCCTTGATGTCGTGGCAATAGACCAGCACTGTTAAAGCGGTTTTCGCGATCGTTGATCGCGAAAACCGCTTCATTCACTGCAGGACATGCCAGGCACGTCCTTTGTCATTAAGGGAGATTCTCCCAGGACGTGCCTGGCACGTCCTTTGTCGGCAAGTTGTTAAAATTCATTTGTGGAGACCAGAGACTGATCTCTGTCCAAAGAAGTGTCCATTTGTGTTTCATTATAGCTTGACTGGTCTGTAATGTTTGACATATTTACATGCTAAGAAGTATTTAATATGCTTTCACCTAGCCATCTTTGAGTTACTGGTGAGAAAAATGCTGATACATTTTTTTTCTTTCTTTTCGTTTTGGTCTTTCTCCTCTTTTTTGAGTTTTTATTATCACCTGGAGGTTTCCTATCTGCCATGCTTTTTTTTCTTCTTCTTATATTGTGTACTGTTAAGGAAAGGCTTACAAGTAAGCTATTTTGAATTACCTTTCCCCCTTGCTTCTATTATGTTCAGTATAAGTTTATTCTTCCAGTAACAGTTCACATTTTTAAGGTTAAATTATCTCTCTTGTGCATTCCTGAGTCCAATATGTTTCTTGGGTTTTTATCTGTAACCCATGTTAGGTAATCTATTTTTGCTTGTGGTTCCCCTGCAACTTAGTTACATTTTTTGCAAGCTGTTCCCTTACACATTTTGTATTATTATAGATAGTACACTGTCACTGACATTTTTGACTATTTATCATACACAGTTTGCTGTATTTGTACTCACTGCGACCACTCTTTAGATGACCAGGAGATTTCTGTTATTTGAAATGTTTCACTGTTTTTTCTCCCACGTTCTGATTTGGAAGTTGTAAGTCTGCTTCCTCTTTTAAGGAGTCTTACAGCTACTTCCTTCTCAGCTTAGTGTTTTCCTGACTCATCTCTAATAGGTTGCAGCCTCAGCTTTCCAGGTCCACTTTGCGTGGACATCCCCTACTCCAGACAACTGAAAGTATAGTCACTTAAGTTGTAACATATAAATGTCCAAACATATAAATACATACCTGCATAAAATCAGTAGTTACAACAACACTGGGCTGTCTTGTCACTTTCAGCATATATTGTTTAACAGCACATGTTCTTCTGTTTTTATTGCTATTTTGTACTTGTTTTTTTATTTTGATTAATTAGCACTTTTCTTTATTTTATTGTTCAAGCCTGCCAATCACTTACTGAATTACATTATACCAATTTTTAATATTGTGGAAACAATTTATACAGTGTATGGTACACAATTTGAAAAATGAGTTGTCTATAGTATAAGAATAAACTACTACTTTTGATAGTACATGACAGTTTATCCTCTAATCGGAAGCTGCAATGTTTCCTTGGGAAGGAGGCAGCCATGTCAGGTCGGCGACTGTCTCTCTCTCTCTCTCTCTGTTGCTACAGAGAGAGACATTGTTTTTAAACCCCCGCTGAAGTCAGACCCCAATCAGGCGAGTGGGACGAGCCTCTAGACCTGCTTTGCCTCAGCTGTGAGATGGCACAAGGGTTAAAAAAAAGTTTAATTGTCCTTTAAAGAAAAGTTATAAGAATACTGGCAGACTGATACTTAAGGGAAGGATAGCAAGGTTACATTCACACTCACTTATCTGACTTATGGCAGACAGCTTCAAAAACAAATACATCTATTTTTGATATGTAGGAATTATTTATAATTATTTGAATTTTTAATAACGTTAACATGATTTGCATAACAGAGAATACGTATCTGTCAGAATATTACACAGACAGCTATATCATTCTTAGGGAAGATTTTCAATAATGTATCCACTCATGAAGTACACTAGAGCTATGCTTACGTAAGACATGTCCACATCACTGCTACCCATCGAATACCATCTCCACATACTTTTAACTATCTTCAATTGCAAATCACTTTTTACTGATCCTTCCCTCATTATGGATCACCACTTACTCATCAATCAATTGCAAGTTCATTTGACTAAATTCTGCTTCATCAAATTATTATGCAGCTTATTTCACCAAGATGCCAACAGATATGCAGTGCCAACTATTATATTAATAATTACTGATCAGAATAACTTATTTTACTGCAGATTTGAAGAGTTAGAATTAACCATGTAAGTATACATATAGTTACATAGTAGTTTAGGTTGAAAAAATGCTTGCATCCATCAGGTTCAACCCTTTTCCTATACCATGTTCACTGCTGTTGATCCAAAATAAGGCAAATAAAAACCCCTTCATCAATTTAGAATTTGACTTCGAATATACTTGATCCTATAGATCATGGGTTTTCAAGTTTATTCTGCAAAGGGCCACTTGGCTAGAAATGTATGCGTGTGTGGGCCGCATTCATTTTTCATTCATTCAGAGAATAATATATATAATTGTATGTATGTATGTATACACAATAACATTCCTTCAAGGCACATTATAAAAGTTATTATGGGGTTAAAGGTGATGGAAAACCTGACATTCAGTGGGTAGCAAAGTCATCATCAAACACAAATCTGCACACACCAAACATGCTGAAAAACCTGCTTTTTCCCAGATAAATCTCATATTCAAGGTGCTATAGGGATTCTGGGTAGGCTTGCCAAAATCAGGTCAACAAAGATCACCTTTTATTCATAGACCCCTTGGAGCTTATGCACGCCATACAGGACTGCCTTTAAACACAACTCAGAATATACCTCATAGGTATACACAAAAAGAGCAAATTTAAGATTATAATGTCATACACAGAATAGACATTTGAAAATGTTTACTAGTTGAATATTACCGAGTGCCATATTGTTCCATAAAACTGTGATCCTCCTGTGTAGACTTATAAACAAAAAAAAGATGAAGAATTTTCTGAAATTATATTGAAGTTTTCCTACATTTTTATTTATGTATTTATTTTTTGCTCATCATCTGTTTTCCATGTGGTCTTGCACCTGCACTATGCATAATTGACATAAGCATCCCAAAGAAATACAAAAACAAGCTCTATTTACATGATAAAACAGTTCCCATATTGAGCTCCAATCTAGATACTGGAAACATATCAAATAAGGCACAGTTCATGACTCTAAATCTATATACTATTTTTTATATCTTGTTTTTGTTATCACTTGCATTGAGATATATTTAATTCATTATACAAACATACTGTTCTATGTCTTGATGGTTGTAGATTGTAAGTTATTTGCATGCGTTACTTTGATCAAAGGCGTTACGAGGTACTGGTAGAATCTTTACACAAACCTCCTCTTGTTATTTCACTGTCAATTATGCATGCCTAAGCAAGACCTCACTAAAATACATTGCAGGACTACTCAAAGGACAGGAAAATAAATACATGTTTTGCAACTTTATGTGAGAATCCGACAGAGCCTTATTATTACCATACTAATTTATTTCACAATCTTAGTAACATTTTAATATATTCGTATTTCTATAACATTAAAAGAATTGTTTTTAAATTTTGTGAATATCATTTAATTATTCATTGGTAATCAAAAATGCTGTCAGTGTTTCCCTGTGTGTGTTTTGGCTTGTTTATTTATGTTATATATAGAACTGTCATTGTTTAAATTGTTAGAAATACATGTTAATATTTAATTATATACATTTAAGTAGGAAAAAGGAAAGTTGTTTTGTTTAGATAAAACAGCTGACTTAAAATATTTTTGGGGTTTATGCAACCTTGTACAATGACCACTTGACCTTTTTTACTATAGGAAGCCCATGCGTTTGTTCACTACATAGTGTCTCTTTGATGTTGCATGTGGCTATAGTGTGCATGTGTCATCAATGTCACTCATGCTCAGTTATTCCTACATTGCCTGGCAAAAGCAGTCCTGGGCATACATCTGTACATACAGGAAGTGTAAAGCTAGAACTGTGGGCAGAGAATGCAAAAACTATAGATATTTGAGCAGAAGCATTTGATCTGCACCTTCTTGATACTACTTTTTACCTTTTTATCTTTATATGTAACTGTATAATAGTCACCTAATGTATTTTGTTCCAAGTAATAATACTAGTTGATAAAACCAAGAAATCCTGAGGTTGTAAAAATGTATTTGATATTTGTGACTAAAAGAAACACTGTGCTCTATATAATTCTGAGGCCTATTAATTAATGCTGGTTTCTGACTCAAAACATTCTAGTGCAGTTGATGGTATTTTGAGGAAGATAAATTAACTCAGGTCATTGAATATAAACCAATGGTACAGTGCCATTTGGATGCCAAAATCCAGTCACCCACTCAAACCTTCTCTAATATACTTAGTCTGGAGACACAATATTAGTCATAGCCAAGTAAACAGTAAACTAAATAAGAAAGGATGCTTTTCTTGTTTAAAAGCTTGACTAATATTTTTATAACTATATGTATTGTGTTTAAATTAACCCCAAAGGAATTATAAAAAACTACACGAATAACAACTACTACTATACTATTATGAGTAAACAGATAATAAATAATGTTAAAATGATACAATATTTTGTTTTCAGGAAATACCATACATCATTGAGCTGCATCATGGAAGACTATGAGCTAGAAAATAGATAACATATACTGATTGTATTGATACATTTTGTAACTGGACTCTACTTAGGTTAGGTATAGCCTATTACAGTTCCATATAAGGAAAATCAAATGGTACTAAGTAATCTGTTTAAAGGGACCGGTTGGTTCCCAAAATGCATCTTCCAAATGTTAATGACTATCAATATGCTTTAGAAGTACTACATGTTTTGCATTTTGCATTGCTTAAAATTTAGAAATCTTAAACAGTAGGATGAAATTGTGAAATTACAGCAGTTTGCAAGAAACCAGCACTGCCCACACAAGCTCAATAAAAGTCAATTCCCTTTTTTGTTGTTACAGGAACCAATGAGAATAATGACGTTCAAATGAATGGAATTTTCTGTCTCTCTAGTGATGTCATCAGAAAATGTATTGCACTGTTAAGAGATCCTACTGTGTACAAGAGCAAGTTTATCACAGTCCACACAATGTATTCAATTTCAGGAGCATAGGAAGTGATTAAAAGAAACCAAACTTTATATACTGAGTGTCTATATAACCAGTGCTGCTGCATCTGCAATAAACATTGCAGAGTAATCATTGGGGAGGGCTTGAGTCTGTAAACTCTTGGTACCCTATTTCTGTCCATAACATATTAATTGTATTGAATTTAGCATGGCTAACCATGCAGATATCTTTTAATAACAATATTATATAGATCAGCAGGTTTCTCTATTTAAATTTATAAATAATTGATAATACAATAAAAATAGGGAGTTGGAAGCAATCACCTTTTGTCTTTTAAAAGATTTTATTGACTATAAATAAATATAGACAATGTATCAAAACAGCTTAGTAATCCATAGTAAAAGCAAAGTAAATAAAGTTAAATGTATATGCTTGCAATAAGTAAAATAAAATCACATACCCTCCTGGTTGTTTACAGGTTAATCTCTCATTCTTGTGTTAATGCTGTCACATCAACATAGTCTCGTCATTCTGTGTCAACCAACTGATAATTGGTGTTTATATAGATTTAACCTTACTTCCGGTCATTTATGCGCAGGAAAAATACCATATAATACATCAAAACAAGTAACTATGGTTTATTTTGGGGTATATCTAGGCCAATCAAGAAAACATTAATTAACCTTTAGTCTTGATTTCTTGGCAAACAAACAGGGCCATGACAAAATAATGAGGCACATGTCCTGGCCTAGCAGGACAAAATGGCATCTATGATATAAACATTTTACTTGTGAAGCTGGGCGTAAAACCAGTTAGATAACAGAAAGAACACAGTTGAAGCTACAACATTTTACACTGTAAGTAACAGTAAGAAAGAAGGGGGGGAACGAAACCTATCATTTTTGCAAGTGCCCATAACAAGTCAAATATTAAAAATGGGATTTATGCAGAATGCCTGCATCAAATCACTCAGGAAATGCCTGTGCACTATACAAGCAGTAATCTTTGTCTTGCACCAAACTGAGTTCGGGGACCAGACTGTCCCTGTAAAAATCTTGCACTAACTTTAGGAATTCAATGTCCTTATTTGTAATGGTGTGCTTTTTCATAGAATAGGCCAGCTGAGTATTAATATGACTCAGCAACAAAAAGAAAAAGTTACTGCAAACACAAGGAGGTTTACTGATGTAAACAAACTTTTACTTACAATTAGTGGTAAGTTATGGTTGGGAGGGCACTGAGTTCAAACCATCTCTCTCTCATGCATTAATATACATTGGTTTACTAAAATAAACCACTGTCCTTTTCTCATACATGGTGGGTCTGCTTGAATTGCTTGCTCGCAAATAATAATACCTATACAATACCAGGATGGGGGGGGGGGGGGGGGGGGGTTCAGGGCAATTTACTGGAATTGGAGATGGACAATCAAATTATTTTGTGTGGACCTACACAGAACTTGTTATGGACATTTTGCATATCTCTGCTGTGGGCCCCATACTGAAAACTGCTCCTGTTACCCAGTGATCATTGTGAATAATTAGGCTAGGCTAAGGGTATATTTAGTATATTTTACACCTAAATAGATACAGGTTAAATTTGAGATGAAATAGTCAATTTAACTGGGCTCTAGCAAAGCTGTCCACCTCTATCTTTGCTGATCATTCACAAGCTGAAAGATGATCATGTCAATCCATAACAATATTGTATCATATTGAACCCTATTAAGCAACACTCTGTAACCATAGTAACATGACAGAGCACCAAAGCCAGCTGTCTCTTTCTCAATTTTTTTTTTTTTTTTACTCTAACCGCTTGTTGATCCATCTATTTCTGTGTATTTGTATTTCTTGCTCTGAGCTTAGTCTGGTGCAGCCTTGATTTTCCTATGGAGTTGGCAGCAACTCTCCTCGACAGTCAGCAGATGGTGCTGTTTAATAGCAACAAGTCTTGCTTTTACATTCACACAACAAACTGGTGATCAATGTGTTATCACTTCTGCCATTGCTGATTGAGCTTTAAAGAACCAACCATATGGAAAGTCTTATAATGCTCCACTAACTCTGTGTTACTTTAAACAGTGAGTGTTAACAACTTTCCAAAAATATATGTACGCATGCAGATTGCCAGTGAATCCATTGCTGAAAGCGTTTATTGCAAAGATATTTCTATTGAAAACATAAAGAGGAAATTGCTACACTAATATCAAATACATAGTTATTTAATTTTTAGATATTTCAGTCCATCAAAATATATCTGACGTACGCATTTTTGTAATTGACAATTAAATATATGCACATTAATTACTGTTAAATTTTATATATGCATAGATTTAATATTTTCATTGGTTTGCATAATGTTGCATAAATCTGATAACCTAAAATAAAAGTAAAAATTAAATAAAACAAATGAAGATAGATTTTTATTTCTATTCGTGACATATCAACAAAACATCTCTGAGTACATTACAAGACTGACTGATTCCAAGTAGAGAACATCTTTTTTGTAATACACAAAGATGTGCAGCATGTTTCCTTTGAAGCATGAAGTCCTTTACACTCAATGAAGAATGTCTCAGCTACATTTCAGTGTTTTACAACTTATTGTTTAATGAAAAATGAATCTGGGTTATCAAAGGCCCCTTGGGGGTGCTATTGTTTTTATTGTAGACTATAGACACATTTTTTTTAAAGATGTATTTCTTTGAATTTTCTCTTTGCTGTCAATTTGCTATTTTTTCATATTAATCTAGTGCTTAATACCAGATGTATCATTTGTGCTACCTTATTTGGAAATGAGTGCTGCACTGGGATTATGTACTTACTGGATAAAATACTGATAATATTTAGGAAACATATGGAATAACTTTTAAATGTGTATTTTCTTTATACACATTTAATACACAAAAGTTGTGTTTTGCATAAGAATATGTATCTTTAACTTATGTTTGAAGGAACTATTAAACATAATGGATGATCTGTGATGGCATGGGCATATCTAGTGGCAGTCATTAGATTTGATGATTGCTCTGAATGGTCAAATCATGATATTTAAGGTCATTTTACAGGAATAGGTGCTCCCTTTGGTACAACCATAGTTCTGTTATGATGTTCAGGATGGTAATGCACTCATACACTTTGCAAAACAAATTTAAGAATGGTTTCATGAATTCCAGAAGAAAGCCAAACACTTTCCAATCACCAGATCTAAACTAATTAATTTTGTATCAGTGTGCTAAGAACAATGTATTGGTATATATAGTCCCCACCACTTATGTGTGTAACAGAAATAATCTGCTATAAATGGTAAATAATGACTTCCACCAGATGCCATACATCCTGGATTACATAAAAAAAAAAAAAAAGAGAAGAGACATACACAGTAGTGCAGTATGTACAAAATTGCATGTGCCCCAATTGTATTGTTATACACAGAGTATATTCATGTAGAGTATATTCACCCTGAGTGCAAAAAAGATGATTGGGACTGCTTCTTAATTGTGAATAAGCAGCATCAGACCTTTCTGTGAAGTAGAACGTGATCCAGCATTTGTTACAACATAATAATATGTACAACACCAAACTGGCACAAAGGGAAGGCTGCCCTATCTGTCATTCTCATCTGATGTTCAAAGATCTCCCCATAACAAATTTGATTCACAACATAGTTAGTGTGTATATGCCTAAACTTCCTGATGTCCCTGTCAAGCATGTGCCTAGGCACTCTGAGCCCAGAAGGATCAGCCAGCAATGCTCACTGTTTGGTATCCCTCTGAGAGGTAGATGGCATACATTATATATATATATATATATATATATATATATATATATATATATATTCACTCTAACTGGGGGTAACAAAAAGTGTGCTTGTGAGGCTTGCTCTTTTTTTATCCTGATCCTGATTGGGCTCCGTGAATCTTGTGTTTGTTTTTTCCTTTTTAACGGCTCCATTATTTGGTGCACTTTTTGACTTCCTTTAGAGGGTTAACAGGAGTTTTTGACCTTGAGCTGCTCCTTTACTTATGGATCTGTTAACATTTAGCAGTCGTTAGTCCAGCACTCAGCATTTCAGTTGAATTGCACTAAATTCCAAAAGGAATTGAGCACGGCAGGTCAGCTAATTAGTGGGGGCCATAGAATCTACCCCATTATTTACCATATATAAAAGGTTGTATTCTCCTTATATTGGAGATTATTTCTATTATACACAGAAGTGGTGGGGACAATATACACCAATACACTGTTCTTAGTGCACTTATACAAAATTATTGTTTAGTTGTTTTCACTGTATTTGTTGCTGCTACTGTGTTTAAGCACAAAAACCACTATACACTATTCACAATTTCTGTATAATTTAACCTTTATGGCACAGATTGCAAAATAGATTTCCACTGCCTTCATCCGTCAATTAGTTAGAGGCTATTCATTGTTAAGAATGGTGGAGCACCAAACCATTCGCAGTTCAATATTTGTATGACAGCATTCTAAGGATTGGATCTGTTCTATAGACAAAAGGTGTACCTACAACTTAGGTCCTTAGTATTAATATATTATGACACACAGGAGGTAGAAAAAATAAAAAAGCAAAACAATAACTGAAATACATAATATATTGGATGACGGCATTCTTCAAAAAGAAAAGACTTTAGCTGTTTGAGGGAAGGAAGTGTAAATCTACATATATTACAATAATTTTATTAAAAAGCTATTTTACATGGTTTCAGTCATGTATACAAAGTCTTAGTAAAAGTTACATCATTAGTTTATGGGCACATTAGTTACTTAATTTAATTTTTTAACCACACTTTTGGGGACACTAAGCAAAAAAAAAAATAATTCAGATGAGGACCCCAGCATAAGTTTTTTGCCCCTTCTCCATGACTAACCCCAGTTAGGCATGGTAGTTGCCCCCTCAGCTGCTTAATTTGCTAATTTGGTAGCACCACAAATGGATGTACAATATCTATGACTATTTTGCAGTTTTTATTAGGAACTTTGTTGGATTTGGATACTGTTTATAACAATTTCCATACTAAGTTAGCATCCAAGTCCATGTTGTTCATGTCAAATAATGATGAGGAAATCTCTATAAAAAGATGTAAAATATATGGCCAGAAAGGCCAATCAATTGTCAAAGTGGAAACCAAATTGCATGTCCAGTGGAAATTGTGACATTAAGACTTTAGGACTTACAACATCAGACAAATGCTAAAAGATGCCTGTGTGTTGATTATATGATTACAACTGATTATTCCATCTTTTTAATAATTACATTTCCAGATAAACCATTGGAGACATTTAGAAATTTGAAAGTTAGACATATTTTCCGAATATTCATCAGTGCCTTCGTCATCTCCCTACATTTATTCGTTCTTGATCCAGCTGTACACAGAAGAGCCAATAGAAAAAAAATGTGGAATTCTACTATAACATTGACATATTGTCTGTAGGGCGAGATGTATATAAAATAATTCCACAAAGTCCAAAATCATAAATATTGATTAAATATGACATAAAACGGTATGTGTCCGTATTCAAGTAACACTAGATTTTGAGAATAATCGATAACAATGTATACTGTCTGTACGTCTCTGGTCCCAGCAGTATTGATGCTACCCAAATATTCCAAATACTGTTTGACATTTGTTAGTAATTGGTATAATTGTGTACATGTTATAAGAATTTGGGACAAATAATCCCACTTGAATGGAAAATATTACTTTTTCCATTTACTTTATTGGAAGTATGATATGTAATGTACAGTTAAATATTGATGCAACTTGGAAAATCTACAACTTACTATTAATGGAATTACAAAACTAAATAACATGCATATATGAGAAACTAAGTGCTCAGTGCTCAGATCACTTAAGCTCAGTTTGGAACCACTGAAGCATAACTAATAATTGCAATGAACCATTAAGATCTAAATATTAATCAATACTATTTTTAATCTTTGAGATATAAATAATATTTTTTAAATGTTTGATATTAAAAACTGATTAACATACATATTTATTATTTATTCATTCAAATATATTCTTTTTATTTAACTCTACCTGTACTTAAAGGTAGAATTTCAAATGAAATATAATATACAGTATCTCACAAAAGTGAGTACACCCCTCACATTTTTTAAAATATTTTATTATATCTTTTCATGTGACAACACTGAAGAAATTACACTCTGCTACAATGTAAAGTAATAAGTGTACAGCCTGTATAACAGTGTAAATTTGCTTTCCCCTCAAAATAATTCAACACACAGCCATTAATGTCTAAACCGTTGGCAACAAAAATGAGCACAACCATAAGTGGAAATGTCCAAATTGGGCCCAATTAGCAATTTTCCCTTCCTGGTTTCATGTGACTTGTAAGTGTTATAAGGTCTCAGATGTGAATGGGGAGCAGGTGTGTTAAATTTGGTGTTATCGCTCTCACACTCTCTCATACTGGTCACTGGAAGTTCAACAGGGCACCTCATGGCAAAGAACTATCTGAGAATCTGAAAAAAAGAATTGTTGCTCTACATAAAGATGGCTTAGTCTATAAGAAGATTGGCAAGACCCTGAAACTGAGATTCAGCACAGTGGGCAAGACCATACAGTGGTTTCACAGGACAGGTTCCACTCAGAACAGGCCTCGCCATGGTCTACCAAAGACGTTGAGTGAACGTGCTCAGCGTCATATCCAGACGTTGTCTTTGGGAAATAGATGTATGTGCTGCCAACATTGCTGCAGAGTTTGAAGGGGTGGGGGGTCAGCTTGTCACTACTCAGACCATATGCAGCACACTGCATCAAATTGGTCTGTATGGCTGTCATCCCAGAAGGAAGCCTCTTCTAAAGATGATGCACAAGAAAGCCCACAAACAGTTTGCTGAAGACAAGCATACTAAGGACCTGGATTATCCTGTATGACCTGGATTTGTCCTGTGGTTCGATGAGACCAAGATAAACTTATTTGGTTCAGATGGTGTCAAGCATGTGGGGCGGCAACCAGGTGAGGAGTACAAAGACAAGTGTGCCATGACACTCCCACCATTAAGCATGGTCATGATCTGGGCCTGCATTAGTGCTGCCGGCACTGGGGAGCTACAGTTCATTCAGTGAACCATGTATGCCGACATGTACTGTGACATACTGAAGCAGAGCATGATCCCCTACCTTCAGAGACTGGACCACAGGGCAGTATTCCAACATGATAACGACCCCAAACATAGCCCCAAGATGACCACTTCCTTGCTAAAGAAGCTAAAAACATGTCTCCAGACCTAAACCCTATTGAGTATCTGTGGGACATCCTCAAACGGAAGGTGGGGGAGGGCAAGGTCTCTTACATCCACCAGCTCCGTGATGTTGTCATGGAGGAGAGGAAGTGGACTCCAGTGGCAACCTGTGAAGCTCTGGTTAACTTCATGCCCATGAGGATTAAGGCAGTGCTGGAAAATAATAATGGCCACACAAAATATTGACACTTTTGGCCCAATTTGGACATTTCAACTTCGGGGTTGTACTCACTTTTTTTGCCAAATTTTTAAACATTAATGGCTGTGTGTTGAGTTATTTTCACATGAAAAGATATAATAAAATATTTACAAAAATATGATGGGTATACTCACTTTTCTGAGATACTGTAAATGGAAAATGCCACACATTCTCAATAAACGGCTCACCTACAGTGTTTTTAAAATTAAATCTTTTTGACACAAACAACACTTATATTTTCTGTTCAAAAGGCAACAATATTTTTCTAATTCGTTGTTTATGTAGTTACTTAGAATTTATATAGGTATTTGAAAAAAAGTATAACAAAAATGCACAACATTTTAAGCATAGGCTCCCAATAGTTCAAAAGCTACAAAAACCCACACATGCACTTTAATAAACTGCAAACATGCTGTTATTTCTAATAATGAAAATTAAAGAAATGCAAGTTATACACATGCAATAATACACTCAGAAATATTATATCTAAATGTATTATTTTACTTGTCAACAAACACATGTTTATGTAAATCAAATTTATTTTTATAGATTTACTAGATTATATTATATATACTTTATTTTCAGTTTAATGTAATTAAAAATATCTAAGGAGGCATGGTAGTACTAAGTTATCATATTATTAACCTCTTCAGGTTATATCTATCTATCTATCTATCTATATATATATATATATATATATATATATATATATATATATATATATTTATATTTTTTTAAGAACATCTTCTTAGATTTAACCCTTACAATTTAAAAAAGAGTGTAAAAATGGCAAAAAATGTGGTTTTGTGTTTGTGTGTGTTGTTTTTTTTTTCACTGGAACACAGTATATTTATCTCCTCTCTCTGATACAAGATCAACATTTATCAGTCAGAGAGGGAGAATTTTGACAGTGTTCACAAACACTGATTGTCATTTACAGTATTTTTTGCATTTATTGCATGCGATCAATGTGATTGATTTTCACAATGATAAATAAATAATGGTTGATCCTGGTCTGCCTAACTGCTACGGCAAATAGAATCACCTCACCCCATCCAATACCCAAATTTGAAGGAGGATGGCAATGGATTGTGATATGTCCTGTCTCAGCTATTGCTGGCTAAAACTGACCCTTTTCTGGGAGTTTCAGAATGACCTCCATCATAAGCAGCCTGGAACACCCCTCACCCAATTTTAACTGGCCTGTCACTTTAAGATTGCCCAAGGGGGGTCCAGTGGCTTTTTTTTGCTTTTCTGGGTAGCCTTCATTTATGAAGCTTCCAGGTATGCTGAAAATAGAGCCAATCACGGTGAAAACACCATGATGGCACCATTTTAAAAGCAACCCATACATATGCGGGCATTGTCAACAACAATAATTCACCAAATAAATTACATGTATAGGCATTGTCATGAAGTATTTAAAGGGTCTAGTCAGTATGCATCAATCCATCCCAAATTGGATTTAGATTCTGCTTAATAGCTCAATTTCACATATCCCAGAAATGTGGCTACTCAATATGCCTCAATTTAGGTCAGAATTGGCAGTTTCAGAGGTGTTTGGGTTGGGATACTTTTTTTATGAGAACCATAGGTTGTTGGCTGATCAACTATCTGTAATGATACTGATGTTAGCAGGTTTTGGAGTCCAGCAGCCAGATCAGCAAAGTCTTCTGCCAGAAGCAGCCTCTCATTACCCAGGTGGTTGAACCCCTTAGCTTTGAGTTACAATCTGAGGTCACTAGATAGGAGAGTCAGACGGTCCAAAATCGGTAGCAGGTATATAGAGATCAGTAGCAGACTTGATAATAATGCAGACAGGAACCACAATAATCTGGCAAAGGTATAGTGACAAGAAGTAGCTTTTATAGGCAGTACATGACCAGAAACAGCTGAGGAGAGTTGACAATGATGACATTTTTTTTAGATTCATGGTTACTAGAAAAGTGGCTAAAATGTGATGAACAGGCTGGAGAACCAGTTAAGAAAAGAGCTAGGAACATGGAAGTCAGAGTTCAAGTCCCAGTATAGTCAGTTCCTGAAACTACCTTATATGCCCTGAAGACAAGTACAGCTAAACACAAACACTGCAGAAAAGTAAAAACAGCCCATGTCACCAAGGGAATGTCATGGCCAAAAATTAATGTCGCTAAGTGGTTATCCTATAACTAAAAATGACCATATAAAATTAATAAGATACTTTTTTTTAAGATTACTTGTAAGCATGAAATGTTAAATACATGATAAGCTAAAATAAAATGACTGTGATTTGTTGAGATGGACACTCTTTCTGAGTTCATTTCAATCTTATGCATGGAGACGGTTTCATTAATTGATTCATTAATTGTGCCAAAATATAACCACATTTATTGTAAAAAAGATGAGGTAGTAGGATCTTTGATGAAAAACACAATATCATCAATAATATGCATAAGCATATCACAGATATAGGATACTACCATAAAACAGTGATTGAAACAACACCACTTGACTCTTGACACTTTCTTTTTTGTAAATTATGTTTTACTAAATTTTCCATCAAACAAAAATAAATCTGTTGGAATAGTGTGTTTATGTATTCTATTGCAAAAACTATTGTATAGATACATAAGTGTTATATACTGTTTCATCAGTAGGTGGTGCTATTTACAGATCTTACTGTTCACTGTTTCTTGTGGTACCTCCTTGTGTTTTGTTAAAGTCAATAAAAACTGCATGGTCACTTTCAGCCATGTTTTCCATGTGATAAGACTGTGCACAATTTATTTCTGTAGAACTTTAAAAGAATTTCCAACAAAATCGATTTATACTTAAGAAGCCTATGTAGAGGCATAATCCTAAGAATGAGGTCTGGAGTAGATGTGAAAGAGTCCGATAGTATGTTGAAAGGAATAAGACGTCAACAGCTGCCTTAGGTAGTGTAGTTGAAGTGACGTAGAATTTCCTGGACTGCTGATGATACGGAAGCCTCAGAGGACACTGAGAGTCACTGCTCGCTTCATCAGGGAGATGCAGTGTACTCAAAACAGGGTTATTATATATTACACTATGCAAAAAACAGGGGAGGGAAGAGGAAAACATATCTACAATATATAATAAATATTAGTACCTAAACGAGTATAAGACAGATCATAAAGATAAGACACAGAAAGCTGTAAAAACAGGAAACAGGAGTAAATAGCAAAAAAATGACAATGTACATAACAAATAGGAAAAACTATCCAATGGATTAAATGAATAAACAAATATGGAACAAGAAAAAAGAGGGAAAAGAAAAACATAGATATAAAAGAAAATATATACATAGAAGAATAAATATATAGTAATAAAAAATACAGTGTGCAAAAGTGCTTTGGAAGCTCTTATAGCTTGCTTTGCCTCTTTCTGACTACTCTTATAAATCTTTCTACCTTCCTCACTTTGATTTTTTTTATAATTACTAAATGCTAGCTTTTAGTTTTTTACTATTTTGGCCACCTCTGCAGAAAACCATAGTGGTTTCTTAATTTTTTTGCTCTTACTGACAAGCCTAATGCAATTTTCTGTTGCCTACAGTAATGCAACTTTTAGATAATCCAATTTCTTCTGGACTCTATTTAAATTGCTGCAGACTCCTTTACACATAATCTAATATTCTAAAATTTGTTTTTTCTAAAATCTAAAACGTTTCTTTTTGTGTGGTCTGTTCTTATATTAAACCACACTGACTAACATAGTGCAAGTTTTCTGCCCACATTTGTATGTGCTTGTGAGTCCAAAATCACTCAAAGATTATGAGATAAAGGTGGAAGAGGGCTAGAAGCCACTTGGTTCTCAATTGTTGCCCCTAGGGGCAGTCAAGCAACAGTTTCAGAGCGACGGAAGAGATTTTTTAAAAATCTTCCGTTGCTCTTTGCCGGGTATGCCTTTTATGAAGAGGAGCATGCCCCACTTCAATATGGCACCATGCCCTGGTGGGGAGATAGCGTTGCGCTAAGGAGTGCAATGCTACATTTAAATTCAGGATGTATATATAGTGTCCTAGAGGTCCTCAAGGACCATGCTTTTCAGGACGTATATATATGTTCATCTGCGTTAAGGGGTTAAATTCTAAGTTATTAACCTTAGCAATAATATTTTCTTTTAGTTTTGGCATTGGGGATTATCCTTGTTGGGTTCAAGTATGTCTTGTAATTTACTAATTTCAACTCTGTTTGTTTGGAGGTGATGTTTGCGTCAAACGTGTCAAGCCTTTTCACCCGTCTGACTTTGCACTGACTGCTGTTGTGGATTTATATATTTTTTTGTATGGATAAATAAACACCCTTGCACCTTCAACTGGCTCCATGAGTGCCGTCTCTGCTTTTTCTACTACAACTTATGTTTTTTCTTTTCCTTTTTTCTTGTTCCATATTTGCTTATTCATTTATCCCATTGGATAGTTTTTCCTATTTGTTATGTTAATTAATACTTTTTTCCTATTTTTACAGCTTTCTGTGTCTTACCCTACTGATCTGTGTTATACTTGTTTAGGTACTAATATTTATTATATATTGTAGATATTTTTTTCCTATTCCCTCCCTGATTTTTGTATACTGTATTTGCTAAATTGACCTCACTAGAATCTGATATATAAGAACCCGGTTATTAGTACACTGCATCTCCTTGCTGAAGAGAGCAGTGACTCACAAAATGTGTAGGAGAATGAGCATCCTGCAGTTTTGGTCATCTGAGGCTTCGGTATCATCTCTTTTCAGACACTATTTATAGACTTTTGGAGGGTTTTGGGTCCCTTTTGAATAGCAGCACCCAAACTTTGTGCTAGTCCTCAGGACTTTTACCATTATAATTTTTATTCAAGCTATTACAGTCTTTTTTTAAATTAGTCCTTTTGGTAGCGCTTTGTCATCTTTCACTATATTAGTATAATTATAAGAGGCACGGTAATGTGATCAACAAACATGGGAGCTTATGTAAAATGTTTAAAGGAGATGAGATAGAGAGAAACAAATATTTGAAGCCATGAAAATATAGGTATAGAGTAAAAAGTAATGAGAGACCTCCTAATAGGGACATAGTGTGAAAAAATAGAAGATAAATAAGAGTTGGGGATAAACCCCTGGTGGGATAAACCAACCACAGCATAGGGAGCGGTTAATATAGAGGGCAAAGTGGCCAAAAAGGTGGCTGAACCTCTATTACCCACCAATATCTGTCCGACTGGAGTGCTCTGGGCAGGGTAAGGAAACGTGGGCCATGGTGGCAGGGTATTGTAAACTGGCACGAAAACAATTAACTTTTAGGACTGGAGAGAACCACAGGAATCATATGGTGTTTGGGCATGGGCTGTACATATAAAAATAGGATAAGGGTTTATCTGAGCTAGATGATATAGTAATTATTTGAGTATTAGGGAGAACGTTCAATTCTAATATTTTACCTGGGTCTGCCCTGACCCAGGGAAAATAGTAGAACGGAACTTTGTCCCTATGTTGCTTCAGAACAATAAGCAGTTAAAGGAGTGGAAGACGTTAGGGCTCTCTTGGTGGGGTAGGGCAAATATATTGAAATTGTGTTTATTACCAAATTTAACCTACCAGTTTGAAATAATTAATGTGAGTATATTACACACAGGGGCCTAGGAGTCCCAAAAGTAGAATATTAACTCAGGAATTTTAAGATAGCTTAGGGCTAAACTGGAGAGTTGATAGAAAGTGGAATAGGCATCCTGTTCTGGATCACTACTAGAAAGGGGAATTAAACAAAAAATGGCTGGTAAATGTTTAGTGAACTAGTGAAATCTTGGGATAAACTAAAAAAAAAAGGGAATGCGCTTGCAGAATAAGAGTTGTGTGTAATGGCTACCCCAATGGGAAAGGGGGTATCAGCCGTTGGGGATGTCCTTCTTCCTGGCAAGATGCTGTGCAGTAGTGAGGTTGCTTTATCCCATCTGCTGGATCCAAGTAGACAGTATGGCAGAGCTCTTAAAAGAGCTAGTGATTTATGCTGGGCAGGTTCCCTTTCAAGAATGAGACAAGGCTATGTTTTGAAGGGTGAAGTAAAAACTGACTCCACTGAGCGTTTATTGCTTCTTTTATGTAGGATTTTACAGTATTGTCACCACCTACTGGACCTTGTGGGGCAGCAACAATGCAAGTACAGCAGACAATCAGGCACAATGTTACAATAGAAACACACCCAGTAATTACAGTACATTCCTCCCCTCTGCCTGGGAGATAATTGAGTTAAACTTTGTATCAGCTCAATTATCTCCTTATATTATTATATACTTTTTCACATTTATTATAACTTCAAAACTATGCATGGGATTTCAACAAAAGTTACATTTTCATAATCAATCCATTCATGGGAACAACATATCCAAAAATGGCACGAATTGGACCAGGGGTTCAGAAGTTAGTAAAAATGTGGATATGACCGACTGTTCATATGTAGGAAACCACACGAATAGTCTCTGTTCTCAGTTCTTATGCAGCAAATATATAGCTTAACAAGGGGTTTTGTTACACTGTGTACCCTTTAAAATTCTTAAGGTGACTGTTGAGGATCTGAACTTAGATAATTGGCTAGAGCGAGGTATAGATAGAATAGAAGATGTATTCCATGTTAGATGTCTGAAGCCTTTTGAACAAATCTGTACTGACTCTGTACTGTTCTGAAAGCAGAGATATTCACCTTACTGAGGATTAAGTACTTTATGATTTAGTTATTCCCTACTGGACCTGAGCATTATTTGCTTGACCATAAATGACCATTTGTTATACAGAATTTATTATACATATTTTGCTGGCATCACAATTGCTTATTGCAAGTAACTGTAATACAAATCTTGTCCCTAAATGGTCTGTGGAAAAAAAAAAAAATCAGAGTATTTTACAAATTAAAATGGAGAAGGTAATATATATGCAGTTTAGGACTAGCAGGACGGACATGAAAAATTGTGAGGGATGACTGTAGAAATTGAATATGAGTAAGTAGCCAGTGGAAATAAAGCTTTGTACTGTATATGTCATGGCTGTCGGCGTGTTCCCGTTATTTGCAGCATTCACTCACCTGGAATAAGTTGTTTGTGAACATTGTATTGCACCATCTGTGGCTCTCCTTCGACCTCCGTTCTCTCTCCTGTGGAATAAAGGGCAAATATACACAATGGCATTACTACGGGAATGCCTACAGAAACTCCTCTCCCAAAACTTCCTAACCAATCCCCTTTTACCCAGTACATAAACCCCACAGTTGCACAGTTTCATTGCTCCGAGTTTTGTGCTTCTCCTTGTGTTAAGTTAGCCTCCAAGCATTTCTCCTATATTACTACTATCTAGTGTTTGACCTATTGCTTTGCCTTTTTTACTGCGCTGCTGTCTGAAATCCTGACTAACTGCTTTGTGCCTTTGACTTTTCTAACCTCTGGCTCCCTTGGCCTCGGCTCCATGATCTTGATTAAGCTGTCTTCTGGAATCTTGACCCTCGGTTTGGCTTTTTGACCACGATTCACCACCAAGCTCCATTGTGATACAACACCACCTTCTTGTTACCCATGCTTACAGTTATCACAGGGAGAGTTCTGTTCACCATTGTCCATCCTCTTCCCTCTTTACTGTCTCACCAAGAGTGGGTTCACTGCAACTGGGCTCTTTCTTTCAAACCGTGAGTACCAAAGTAACAGGTTATGTATATGCTTTCCCTGAATGACCTGAGTCATGCTGACAGTGCCCTTATTGCTTTACTTGTTTGTGCAGTTTGTATTTGTCTAGTAAATCATATCGTAACGTTTAGCATGTTATTAATATATTTATTGGGAGATTATATTTATGACACATGGATTTGTATTTATATACATGTTGTTTGATATGTTATAATAAAAAAATAAAATGAGCTAGGCAGAGTGAGGATACCACATCTGCCAAAATGCAATGATTCAACACTTTTGGACCCAATTTCATTGACCGCATCGGTTATGATATGTAAAATAGTTGAAAAGAGTAAGTCTGTTTCTGAAACTTAGGAGAGTCGCTCGATAGGTGATAGATTGCATTTGTTGCCGTTAGGGCCAAAGTCTCTAGTCTGTATTAAATTACGCGCTTACCACTACATCGGTTCACTTAAGAGGTTTCATTATGTTGACTTTGGCTTTTCAGCTGTGTTTGGGTTTTAATTCAAAAGTCCCTGTTGGCCAATTTAATGATCCAATAAAATCTCTTTTTATGTGTATGGAATACTGTCTGATCTCAAAGTCTTTGTAGCTATGACAGGCTTCATCCCATGGTCAGGGACAGATTGGCATCCAGAGTGGGGCCGGTAAAATACCGTATTTGCTCGATTATAAGACGACCCTGATTATAAGACGACCCCCCAAACTTTGGATATTCCTTTAGGAAAAAAACTAAAAGCCTGAATATAAGACTACCCTATAGGAAAAAAGTTAAACTTGTATATATTCACATGTAAATTGCTTTTTTAATAAAAAATTTATATCAAAAAATGTATTTCTAGTTTTTATTTCTTTTTATGTGCCAATGCTGCCTTTCTCTTTCCCTTGCCCCCATTTTTCGCTCTCTCCCCCCTCCCCTTGCCTGTCTCTTAACCCCCTCACTCCCCTTGTCTCTGTCTCTTAACCCCTTCCCTCCCCTTGTCTCTGTCTCTTAACCCCTTCCCTCCCCTTGTCTCTGTCTCTTAACCCCTTCCCTCCCCTTGTCTCTGTCTCTTAACCCCTTCCCTCCCCTTGTCTGTCTCTTAACCCCTTCCCTCCCCTTGTCTCTGTGTCTTAACCCCTTCCCTCCCCTTGTCTCTGTCTCTGCCCCCCTCCCTCCCCCCTGTCCCCCCTGTCTCTCTGTCCCCCTCCCTCCCTCCCCCTGTCTCTTTGTCCCCCTTCCTCCCTCCCCCTGTCTCTCTGCCCCCCCTCCCTCCCTTCCCCTTACCTTGATCCCTGGTGGCTAGTGGGGGCAGCCGGGGGATGTCTGCACGATACTTGCAGACATCCTCCATGCTGCCCGACACCGGCAGTCTATTATGACGGACAGCTGTCCGTCATAATAGTCTGCCGTGTCGGGCAGCATGGAGGATATCTGCACGTATCGTGCAGACATCCCCCAGCTGCCCGATTCTCCCTGGTGCCTAGTGGGAAGTATCCGGCTTCTTCACAGAAGCCCCGGCGGTCGTGCCGGGCGGAAGCAGGGGAGTCTGCGCTCGTTGCGCAGACTTCCCCTGCTGCTAGAGAGGGGGATCCAGGTCCCCTGCAGCTCTGCTGGGGACCTGGATCCATGTCTTATAATCTGACCTCAATTTGAGGTCAGATTATAAAAGACCTCGATTATAAGACGAGGGGGATTTTTCAGAGCATTTGCTCTGAAAAAAACCTCGTCTTATAATCGAGCAAATACGGTACCATTCTGGCACTTTTATGTCTGGTAGTGCCAGGCCACTAAGAAAGGATGACAGGTCTCATGAACTCTTATCCTTTCTTACATGTAAGGTGAAGGGGTTCCCTACGAATACACAATATCAGCATCCCTGTGGGCCTGCTAGGTCGAGTGGGACAGGTGTTCACACAACGATATTTCTCCATCATCTAGTTTAATAGGGGGTATAGTTCTATAGGCCGTTTAATGGGTCTCCTGGTTTGCGAGGTCGTGCAGACAGCACAGGACATCATCGGTCGGCGAGGACTTTGACACTTTCTAACAGACCTCTTGCTCTTACATAACTAGCTAAGTATTGTCACAAGGTTCCTATGATTCATTTCAGGAGACAGGAGCTTAGACTAGGACTTTGAAGATGTCCTCTGGTGAGGAGAAGACAAAATATTACATTGAACTAACGGTTCCTCAACTTCCATTGAACTCATGAAAACCATGGTTGCAGGCATCTATTTTATGTTTATCTCTTTATCTAGAGTAGTCAGCTCACATCTAATCTAATGTCCTGACATACTGCACCTTTGGAGTAAATTGACACTATACATAAATGTAAGATATAGCTGACAATATTTAACAACAATAGACATATTTTTATAAAATTAATATTGAATTTCTGATTGTTGCCATTTTAGTTCCTCTTACATCTTGATATTCATATTCTACCTTTCTTTAAGCAGCCTGTCACAGTGAATTATTTCAATTTATGCTACTTGAGGCATCTGTAGGAAATCTCTCTAGTACCTGTTTATTAATCTCCTCCTTCCGAATTCAGAAAGAATGCATGCTGCCAGAGAGTCAATCTGGATGTAATATGCTCCCTTGATAAATGACTCTTATCCCTTTTCAGCCTGGCACAGTATTTTTGTTCTTTATTTTGTTGTTAATGCTTATGATAAAAAATTAAATTACTGTTCATCCTTTCAATAAGTTTTCCACAGAGATTCCCTGCTCAAGAACAAACATTTAAAAAGACTGCATAAAGGTTTCGTTTTATACACGGCTCTGCTATATTATTCATGGCAATGCATTTTTAATGGCATGGAGAAAAGAGTAAAATATAGTTTAATTTCTAAGAGCAGACAGTCTCAGATTTAGAGGGAGATACCTTCACAGATTTTTCTGTGCACTGGAAAGATATAACTTTTTTTCTTTGCAAATCCTGAGATGTTCATAACAGATTCATGCATGCTTAGAGGATATTGTCAAGAGATTGTATCAGGTGTACAGACTCTTGCCACCTTTGACCCGAACAAATAATTTGGTTCTATGGTATGAAGAAGTAGGTCAGTAAAGCAATACATGTCAGAAACAGAAAGTCACTTCCTATCCTAGGTAGAGAAGCTAAACAATGATTTAACATTTTTTCTATAATCTGACTTTTAAGGTGTAGTAGCAGCTAGTGTGCTGAACACATAATAACTGAAGAACATATTTAAATAGGCACTAAACCCATTTATGATAAAAAAAAATTTGGGCACAATGGCCTGGAATAAATGTTGGCCATTAAACCCAAAAAGTGTGTTAAGTGGTAAATTAATGGGCAATTGTGATTCATTACTCTACCACTAAAATAGTTAATGGGTGCTGTAAAATCAGTATAGCACTCATTAAAGAAATATATACTCTTACTGAATTGTGCGATAATTATAGCATAAACAATGATTCAATGGTGAGCCTTAAGCATTAACAGGCAATAAAAGGATACCGAAATTTGCATCAGCCGATATTTTTGTTCCCTACAGCACTGAAAGAGTTAATGGGCAAACAGTGCTCCCTGCAGCACTGAAAGGGTTAAACCTATATTAAAATAGATAGCTGGAGGATCCTGCTCTTTACCCTAGGCTACAGTTCACCTGGCACTTAGGGTTTGTATAGTGCCAGAAAAAATTAAAAGGATGTGATCAAACAAACAACAAAATGTGAACCAGAGTGACTATTAAAAAAACTGGCGAGAATTTGGAAATTAATATGAAGGTTATTTAGAGCAAAATACTATTTTATTTATATAACAGACTCAAATGATGTTTTAAATACATAAATGCCTAAACAACATTCAGTTTCTAAGTAAATAAATATACCTAGAAGAAAAGAAAATACATACACAGCGCTAACGTGCAATTACCACCACCAATAAAACAATATATTACAAACCTTAAATAATTCAATACATGATTAAGGGAGGCTCTTCAGATGAAAATAAAAGGAAGCTGCTAGTCTAATAAGTAGTGATGTCTCTACTAATATATATATATATATATATATATGTAAGAATATATACCATTTTCCATGAAAAATTATTTCTACACACACTATAGATATATTATAAAAAAGTGGAGCAAGAAACAGAGCCAATTATAAGCTGCAATCAAAAAAGTAAGAGTTGAAATAAGAGTAAGACGTAAAAGCTCTTGGGGTTTTTGAAAAACATGCAACATTTTTAATTGAGCGTCTCCATGCCCGGTGTTATCCAGAAAAGAAAATCAGAAGAGAGTATCATATAGCAAAAGCAAGGACAGACAAGAACTACTTAGTGATTCTTATAATAAAGAGAGCTCGACAAGTCGAGGTGAACTGAGCCCAATGGATTAAATGCCAATTTTTTGTACACTGATTATTATTGGGAAAATAATGGGTAAAAATATATATTCCCCAAAATGTTCCCCTTTTATATGTATTTTTTAACACTAAATTGTAGATTATTTTTATGGATCAAAAGAAAGCTCTAACTGTCCTTTAAAAAACAACAACACATAACGTGTATGGGTGGGTTAAATGACAGAGAGGAAAATTACGTTTCAACAACCACATATTAAAAATTAAAATCGCTCTGGTCCTTGGACCAGAAAATCCCTGGTTCTTAAAGGGTTAAGGTCTGGGTAAACACAATTTTGACAATTAGTGATATATTAATTTGTACAAATTCCACTCCTTTTTTTAGACCTATAGAGTGTCATGTAGATAACTCAAATATCCAATAGTTTTTCTTTCATGTTTAAGATATCCACACTACTCTTCAGCCTGTCATATTGTACCGCCAGACCTGATCCTGTTCATCTATTCGCTTGCTTCATTTGTTTTTTATAGAAACAAAATCATAAATTATATTAGAAAAGTACAGGTACCTGTGACATATCTCAGGAGATGGTGCATTGATATTATACTATACTATAGTCCATTTTATAGCTATCCTTCCTTTTTTATGTAAATTCTGGAACAAAAGTATTACATTCTCTCCTTTTTAGCAAATATGACCTCCGCCCACATCTCTCCTAGTCAGAGTTATAACTACCTCTCTTTGCACCAATATAGTGTCCCACAAACTTGTTAACTGGCCAAGAGTCCACTGTACTTCCCAGAATACATTTGTTTTACAGAGCACTCCACTGTTTCTCGGTTTGTCCACTGTACCAACCTCTCATACCAGCCAATTCTTACACACCAACTATGGACCCCATAATTGTCCTCTTGATGCCCACAACTTCATTTTTTTACAAGAAATAATACATCCATTTATTAACTCACCTTGTTTTTGCTCTCACCTTATATAGTACCAATTTGCCCTTATCTTACTGAGTACTAGCAGGATATCCTGATCCTGCTTGTGTAGTGGGTTACTTTAGTAATTTAGTTCAATGAGTGTGTCACAGATAGCACAGGCCACCTTTGTACTGCACTGCTCCTTTGTGTTAGGTACCTCCTCATCATGCAGCACACTGAGGTCAGCACTGTATTTAGTGGGAGGCAGTATGCCTGGAAGGGCAGCTAAAAATGCCACCAGAGCTCAGCCTTCAGACTGCGTGGGCAGTGTGATAGGCAGAATTGTAGGTTAATGGACAAACTAACAGTGGTATATTTATGGCCAAACTAACTGTGGCATGATAATGAGCAAACTGGTAGTGGCATATTAATGGGGAAATTGGCTGTGGCATAGTAATGGGCAAAATAACAGTGGCATATTAATGGTCAAAATAGTTGTGGTAATTAATGGGCAAACCAACAGTGGCATATTAATGGTGAAACTAACAGTGGTATATTATTGGGCAACCTATTATGGCATATTAATGGGCCACCTTTGCTTTACATTGCAGCTTTAGAAAAAATGGGTCAAGGGGAACCCACTGCCCAGACTGCCTGCTGTGATGGAGGATGTAAGGGGTCTACAATGTATGGGATGGTGCATAGCCTGGGTTGATGGCACATATAATGGGTGTGCAATATGGGTGATGGGGCATGTAATGAGAATGTAATGTGGATGATGCATTATTTTATGGGGTGCTGGGGCATGTAATTGGCGTGCAGTATGGGTGATGTGGTATGTCCTGGGATGATGGGTAATATAATGAGTGTGCAATGTAGGTAATGGGGCATGTCCTTGGGTAATGGGACATGTAATAGGCATGCAATGTGGATAATAGGACATGTAATGGGTGTGCAATGTGGGTGATGCGGCATGCCCTGGGTGGGCAGTGTGGGTGCTGGGGCATGTCCTGAGTGTGCAATGTAGGTGATGGCTCATGTCTGGGTTGATGGAACATGTAATGGGTGTGTAATGTGGGTGTTGGGGTGTGTCCTGAGTGTGCAGTGTGGGTGATGGGCCATGCCTTGGATGTGCAATGAGTTGGTGGAGGGTGCCCGAATTTAGTCTGCCTAGGGCAGCACAAAACTAAAAAAAAAAAAAAAACTGACTGGTCCATTAATTATACAGTGTTTAACACAAAGGAGCAATGTGCTACTGGATTATCTGCTTTAGTCAAAACAGGCTTTTTTAATTTCTGATCTGATATCCAATGATCTGAGTAGTGCAATATTTATAACCTTTTATAGATTCCTTTTTCTACTGCTAAGTAGGCCAAGTTGTGAAAAACCTGAATGGATGCCTGTGTGTAGTATATAAGCAAACATATTAATTATAGAGCCCATTCTTATTATTTGATGTCACTCCTTTTAACTCTACACATTTGAATTTGTTTTGTAGCGGGGGTGATTCAGATACTAAAACACTATGCTCAAAGATGTACGCTTGGGATTTCAAGCAGAGAGAACAGTAGAGATGGGCTTAGAAATCCAAAACATATCAAGGTATATTTTGTGTACCATGCAAATATGAAAAAAAAAGAAATGAATGGGGCAATCCCGACATCAAACTAATTTTGATGTCTTTGTCATTTTTACTACATCATCTCAATACTATTTTAATGCCAAATTTAGTTTTTTTGCTATTGCAGACTCACATTTCACGTTGATGTTCATTTTTGTCTACATTTATTTAAATAGATATTTGCTTTTCAGAAGATGTTGAAAATACAATGCAAGTTCATATAATGAGAATAAAGGCGTTAAAAAAATACTTTCACATAAAAACATGCATTTGAAGCATACACATAACCATGTCATATGTACATCAAATACTGCATTTCAGGAATCCATTAATGTGAGGAATTTGCACATAACCAACATTATAGCAGCATTCAGTGTCAATCAGATCCTGTTATAGCACAGGATATTGACGTATAATAATGGCTATAAGTGCAGAGTTGGATTTACACAATGTTTGGCACTGAATATTAAGAAAAATAATCTGGACTTTGAAAAAACATTGCAACTGGCAACAAAGTAAATTAGGTGAGTAGAATACAGTTCAGTTTAAATGAGATAGTAGCACATATGAAACATATCTTTATTGTACATAGATGGACCCATATATGCTGAAGGAAAATGGATTAGAATACAGAATTTACAGACAACAATCATTTTAAAGGACAACTGTAGCAACTAATGAAGTTGTTCTTAATTGAAAGATTACATTAGATGTAGGCATTTTATATAGAAATACAAAGAATACAAATAAAGTACATTAATGAGCCATCTTTACTCCATATAGCTCTACCAGGAAGCAGACATTTTATTTAGAATCTTTGGTCAGATGGGTCAAATCTTTGTTCATCTGAACCAAGGTGAGTGAAGATCTGACCCAAGATTCTAAACAAAATGTCTTCCCTGAGAGAACTATATGAAGTAAAGAAGGTTTAATAAAGGCACTTAATTTGTATTCTTTCATTAAATAATTTATTTATAAATCATCTACACTTGATACAATTTTTCAATTAAACATAAGTTATTTTTTTGCAACAGTTTTCCTTTAACCACTCTGTTCCCGACAATGGATGTGCCTGGCACGTCCTGCGTTGAAACAAGCGGTTTTCGTGATCAACGATCGCGAAAACTGCTTTAATGGTGCTGGTCTATTGCCTCGATGTCGAGGCAATAGCCAGCACCGACATTTCCTCTCTGGGGCACCCAAGATCGCCCCACGGAGCGATCGTGGGTGCCATATTGACGGAGTAGCATGCTTAAATTAAATTAAAATGAACATATATTAAGGGATAGCATAAGGATTAGAGTTGGGGTTAAATTTAGTGTTAGGGTTAAATTTAAAAATGTTTTGTCACTAAGGGGTTAAGAAACGAAAAATTAACAAATCGCTTGGCTTTTTTTCTTCCTCAGTCTGCTGTCTCTGATATTGTGCACATGTTATCTCCCTGAATCTATTGGGGAGCCCTCTGATTGGCTTGCAAGAGAGTCTGGCTGTTCTTTGTGCTGTATTGCAGATGTGCTTGTTGGAGGATCAAATCATGAGAGAAAGGTTATTTTGTAAGACAAGTATTGCAAAAAATAAACAAACAAACAAACATATTTATTTTTTAAGTTTCTTCAGTGATTGTTTACCTTTATTTGTCCAGTTCTGTCTACAGACTGGCATTGTCTGAAGCGATGTCATACCATAATCTAACTTTACACTTAATGACCTATTGCTGGTATCAGTATTACAATATTCATGTTTAAAAAGCAGCACATCTTGAATATATACATATTTTCTTTACCTCTTAAATATTCAAAGTATATTGTAGATTTTTCCCAAGCAGATTCTTTTTAGTAAATGGATTCACTTACTCTGAAAAATGTTATAAGGAAGTGTCAAAATTCTGCTTATGTGTAAACATGTAAAAAGCTGTCAGAAAAAATTTAAATTTCAAATATTGTTGACTAAGTGCAGTCTTTTTTTTATACTTTGCAGGTTTTGCATGAGCTAAGAAAAACAGTGATATTTTGTATTCAAAGATGTTTCAGCTCCTAGAGATACCAAGATGAGCAAGGTTCATTAATCTTTAATTTTCAGTATACTTGTCATTCGAACAAGTGACTCTGTTTGCAGAGAATGTATCTCAGCAGCACATTTTAAAACAATATATTTGTTTAGCATCATTTAGAAGGAGATGCTCTTAGTGTCATAGTTAAAAGACTTCACTTTTTATATTTCTTTATCACAGTTCGAAAAATATATAATTTATATGCAAACATTTCGGTTGCTTAAATTGTATTAGAATATTTTCTTAACAATATATTAAATGCTTATTTTTATTTCATTTTGATCTTGCAGGGGTGCTTTAACCTACTACAATCTAGTAAACATATGTAAATTTTAAATTCCAGGGCTTTTATGATGTTTGGATTACTCAATGTGTACAATATCACAGATTCTAGTTTATAGAGTCAGTAGGATATGTCAGTACCTCCATTTCAGTCTCTTTAGTTGAAGTTTTTCGAATGGTAGGCCCTATAAATTAAATGTTCTATGCAAATGATATTTAGATCAGCTATAACAACAAAACCAGATATACTAGTTTAACTTTGTTCATTAAATACCATATGCGTCACTAGAAAAATGTAAGTTAAATATTACTAATAAGTAATAGCCCAAGCCATTGAATCCATTATCTGATAGCAGTGAAATAATATGTTTCACTGACTGACTGAAAGAAGTATGTTCCTGAGATCCAGGAAGCAGGAGTCTTTTGATTCATTCTTCAGACTATGAAAGACATGGAAAAGAATGTGGACCACTTGTGATATTGCCAGTTTGGTCCAGTTGGAATCCTATTGTTTTGTAGATGCTCTACTAGCAAGTTGCTACCTGGAAAAAGCTGGTATCATGTTTATTTTTCTTTTTTGTTTAGTTGGTTTTGTGATGTCAGCATTCAAATAACTTACTTGAGTACTTACTGAACAATGGAGCTTAGTTGTGTAGCATTACAGTGGGCATCCATTTGCATTTCTTCCTTAAAGTCTAGTTTTAAAAGTATAGTTACTACCCGACACTAGGTACATACAGCACCATTAGCTCCTTATGATTCATCATTTTAGATATCTCAATGAGAATATATATTTTTTGTATAGATTGCATTCATAAATGGTTATTTTCTGCATGAATTTTCGAACAGGATTTGGTACATTTGTAGTACTATACATGCTATTTATTAAGTGATGAAAGTTTTCTTCAGATCAGTCAGATGAAAACGTTTCTGACATTCAAAGAATAGTCTCCTATGTATCAAAGTCTTGTCCTGAAAGGGATAAATCTAGAGCAAAACATAGGTATCAAAATGTATGTTCTGAAAGGGATAAAATGAGAGCAGAAATATGATATCTTATTTAAAAAAGGAATGTTCCAATGGTTCCAATTCAGCTTTGTGCTTTGAAAATATAATGCAGCTGTTTTGTTTCATTCTTCCCTAGTTATGACATTTTTCTTCATACGTATTTGAAATGTTATCAGAATGGTTCCATTATTTTTAAAGTAGTGTATACTGCATATTTACAAAATTATATCCAATTATGAACTACATCCAATTCACACCATTTGAGATAAAACCTTGAAATTCATTGACAGAGATCATTCCTTAAAGGAAATATTTCATGAAAAATAAGAACCATCTGATGAAAGTTACCCACTTACTCAAGCCTTTGTTACATTTAGCTTTATTCAGTTCTTGCATTCAAACATTAATTACCGCATTGTTGGCATGGTGATTCATCAAAATGTTAAAGTAGTACGTTTTATGTTTTACCTAAACAACATAGCTTTATCTAATAAACTTTCACTACAGGTACAATCTTATTTGTGTATATATAGGTAGCTTACCCATTGTTCCTCCTGAGTGAAAGTGTCAGGGTTGGGACCTGGGAGCGTAGCGCAGGGGTGTTGGCACTAGGTGGTGCGCACACTAGAGATGTCCGGAGTGGCAGCAGTACCAAGGGGTAAGGCAGAACAGTGTTCGAGGTAGGTAATGGGTAATCCGGGGTCAGGAGTGGAGAGGTAAACGTAGTTGAATGGAGAATCCGAAGTCAGGAGTGGAGAGGTAAACGAAGTCTATAAACAGTCCAAGGGTTCGGTAGCCGGGAGATCAATAAGCACAGGGAAACAAGGAACAAAGGTATGGGTAGGAATCACTGTAGAGGGAGTATCCACACTACAAGCTTGGAAAACGAGCAAGCACTGAATGAACAGTGCTTGCTGTTTAAATAGGGTGCCAGGACCTTTGCTCCGCCCACCATCCTGCAGGTCGCCGCCCCCCTCTGGCTTTAGCAAGATAGTGAAGGCAGGAGTAGGACCTGCCCCCTCTCCACACCTCCCGTGCATCCTCCAATGGGAGCACACCACCGGGCCGCAGGCCACGCCCCCCTGCCATCAGATTGACACCTGTGCTTGTGTTACACGAGGCAGGTTGTACTACAGGCCTACACCGCAATGGCGTGCCCCCCCGGCGGGGTGCACGGTACCTGGAGTCTGCTGGACCAGGTAGGGGATGCCTGCAGGAGGCATGGGATGGAACTGGGGTCTGACAGAAAGATTTGGTCTGTGCCACATAATTTTGTATCATTAAATCAACAGATAGCTGATGGTGAAATCCCAAGTGGTTACAATCAGTTTGTGTTGTAATCCAGTAAGAAAACACACAATTAATCTTTGCCCAAACCCACCTAGCACCAACCATCTCCATCACTGTTACTATAACAACCTTCCCTCTGATCTCTACACTCCCTTATGTGTTTCATGTACCCGATACTTTTGTTTTCTTGATACCCTGTGCAGGTGAAAAAGAACAAATGGGAAAAAATTAAAATAATAATTAAAGTGAATTGGAGTGGAACACCAATAAAAATAGATGAATACTATTGTATCTACAATAGGGCAACTTTTGAGGGTTATACTATTTCTACATTATATGTCTCCACTCCTGTCCTTATTTCCCTTTTTTTTTATTGGTGTTCCACTCCAATTCACTTTATAAATTATTTTCAAATTTTCACATTTGGTTTATTTCCCCTGCACAGGGTATCGGGAAAACATAATATACATTACGATACATTTTCCAAAAATGTTAACATAATAATATAAGTTACATTTTAAGGGAACATGAACCTACCTAAACATATGAATTTCCAAGCAGGTTTCAATAACTATTTTTTTGGTTCATGTTTAATCACTGATACATCAAGACCTTCCCTACACCTCTCCCAATTCACTAATCTCATACTAGGGCCTCTTCCCTCAGTAGCCTTTAACATATACAAACGATTTTATATCAATAGAATGCTGTTGAAAAAGTTAGAGCTAATAAATATTAGTATAAGTTCCTTCGTCCGTTCATCTCTGCATCCCCCAGGTCAAGCCATCTATCTATAGAACATTTCTGTGAAGAAGAACCTACCACCGTGGACAAACCCAGGAAATGCTTTGGGGAAACCAAAACAGTGCTGTGACAGGAACCCAGTCGCTAATAAAAATGAATGGCTCCCTAGGGCCACAGGCCAACACTACACCTGTGGACCTATGTAGATAAGTAAATGGCTCCCCAGGGCCTTGCTATGCTCCAGGTCCCTAATGTTTTCAAATATTGCCACCCCTGGAACTTGGTGCTGATGCTATGCCAATATGAATAAATAAGTGTCTACCATGTGGCATTAGGTGCACAAAAATAGATTTTTTTTTAATTGCGTAATGCAAACAGTATATTGAGTAGCTTCATTTCAGTGATTTGAGAAATTCACAAAAGTGCCCGACCCCTAATACCATTCAGGACAATTCATATTGATTGACCCTTAAGGTTTGTTTGGGTAATATATAGAAGATACCAACTTTTCATAAATAGATTGTAAAAATAGCATGGAACACTGAGAATTCCGACATATAGGATTGAATCACTGGGCCATTTACAAGCATCACTGTGTTTACACAATCAGTGATTGTGCTTTCCATGCAGGAGTAGTCATTAAAATACCATAACTATAATAAACACATTTAAAACATAGCTGAGCAACATTGTAGAACACTGATGATTTGATAAATATGCATCTC
This sequence comes from Pelodytes ibericus, assembly GCA_036172795.1. Classification (NCBI taxonomy): domain Eukaryota; kingdom Metazoa; phylum Chordata; class Amphibia; order Anura; family Pelodytidae; genus Pelodytes; species Pelodytes ibericus. The sequence continues at coordinate 66,877,804 of CM069859.1, forward strand.
AGCAATACTGATAGGCATTGTAAAAATATTTTTGACAGGTCTTTCTCAAGGTTATTATTTTTACAATATCCCTATTGTTACCAATAAATGAAGCATATGACATTGAAAGGCATTGGAAGGTGCATCATTGTTAGCTGTCTGAATTGTTCTGCCTTATTGTATATTTAAGATATGTCACAGTGCATAAATTACTGTGCCATGCTTCTACTAACTTCAGAACTTTTTGATGCAAATGGGAATATGTGGAAATAAAAATATAGTTTTTCTTTGAACATGAAGCATTGAAGCCTATGGTTGGAATGGAGAAACATTTTATTATTATAATTATTATAAATTGTATATTTGCTTCATCTCCTGGTGGAATGCTTATTATTCTGTTTCATTTTTAGTGCTGGGTTGTACAGTTTTTGTACTATTTTAATTCCCCACAGTTCTTTTTGCTTTAAAACCAAGTCTGTGGTATATTTTATGATAAGTTAATCTGCATTGATTACAGTAAAAAAAAATTTTTATTTGATACATTTTACATTCAAAAAGTTTGTGATGGTGTGACTTGCTTACTCTTGATATAGAAATTGTGCTAATCGGTGTTTATTATTTTGTAATGTTTTTAATATGTGGATTAATATTTTTTCATACTTTTTCAAGATTGCATAATTAATATTATATTTTAATTACAGTGTGCTATATGTCATGCTGAATAGAACTGATGTATGATTAACTGCCAAATTTTATTCACTTACAACTGGCCATCACACAACTCAAAAGAAGACCTTATTCAAAAGCAAAAGATCTACCTCTTTTATCAGAGCAAAATACATTAAGCATTAAATGCCACAGCTGGAAAAGCACTATAAAAAAAAAATGACAAAATTAATATGATGATGATGATGATGCTGACAACAAAATTCTTATCAGGAGAAAAACCCAAATAAAGTCTCTTGATGCAAGAGGTCTTTTGTGTTTATGATTTACTATCTCTAAACCAGCAATTAGTAGAGATATATATTTTAACAAATAATAAAAAAAAAAGCAAAATATGGCTAAATGATGGTGTTTGCTTCAGTTTGACATCAATTCTTCTTTAAAATATCTTCACATACATAGTGTGATAAAAATATGTGCAGCGACAGTAATGAATATTCATAGGAACAATACATTGCTTAAGGCTTGCAACTAGTCAGAATGAGCTTTTTATGGTGTCTGAGGAACAGCTGTTTTATACTAAATAAAGATGAAGGCTTATAAAGAATTAAGTAGTTTATAATAACATAAGTTTAAATGTATTCAAAATTGTAGATTTATGTTATTATGTATAAGTAATTCATCCATATGCATCATTAAAGGACAATTGTAACCTTAAAAACATTTTGCCTTAAACTATTCAGCTATCTGCAATTCATTTAAATAGAATGATATGTGTATAACATAACTAGAAGATTTGGATCTCCATCCATGTTCTGCTACAATAATCTTTGGTTGGATCTGCAACGTTCATAACAAAGATGGGAGCAAGACATTTTTCAATGTGTATATGAGGAAGCCCTAATCCATTGTTTGAGCTACCGGTCACCCATGTGCAGGCTCATCCAGACTGTACCTAGTCATTTCAGTATCCTTTTTGCTTTGCTTTCCTGTTTATTATTCATGCTCATTCCTGTGGCACCCTTCCCTTGTTTGGCCTTAGAGCAGCACCTGCCCAGTTGACCCTAATATGGCACCCACCCAATTTGCCCCAGAGTGGCACCTGCCCAGTTGGACCCAGAGTGACACCTGCCCAAAATAGCACATGCCCATTTGGCCCTAGTGTGGCACCTGCCCAGTTGGTTCTAGAGAGGCACCTGCCTAATCTGGCTTCAGTCTGGTTCCAGTCCAGTAATAGGGGTTACCTGTATCCTAAGAGTCCCTTAAATGGGATGTCCTTTCTTAGGGTCCCTTAAATGAGATTCCCTTTCATAGAGTCCCTTAAATGAGATTCCCTGTCATAGAGTCCCTTAAATGGGATTATAATAGAGGTGACCTGTTCCCTAGATCCTCTGTCTTAGAACCCTGTAAAGGAGTATCCCATGTCTTGTATTCCAGCCCGGTCTTAGTATCCTTTTATATGTTTTCTTACTTCTCGTCCTTTGTTCTTCTGTTCTGTTCCAGTTCTGGTTTTCTTCCTGTTTATTGTTTTGTTCCATACCAGATTGTCATTGTTTCTCTTTGCCTAGTTTTTCTGCTTTTTCTGCAACCCCACCCATTTGTGCTCCTTTCAGTTTCTGCAGTCCTAAATCATGTGCAGTTCAGTCTACAGGTATACCTTATTTGTATCTCTGTACAATGTAAATCTTTAACTTCTGTCATTGATTTGCTAATAATAGTTCTTAGGGACAAATTGGGAGGTACCTTGCCATGATTCGCAAACTTCTTAATTTTATGGACACCAGCTGTTAAATTTTCAAAAAGAGTATGATAGTAGCTTTCAATCTTTATAGTTTGTATTATTTGTAATTGACAAATTTAACCACTTTTTAGCTCTTGGGAATCTTTACCAAAATGTCCAATATATGCAAATAAGAATGAACATCAATTTCTAGGGACACCTATCACACATCTTGTAAAAAAATATATATATTTCTAATACATACACAATGAACTTAAAAACACCACAATGAACCAACTAATAAAGGGTAAATAAATATATATTGTTTTAAGTCTTGAAGTTACATTAATCTTAAATACATTGGGGTATATGCAATGCCCTCCGTTAAAGAAAAAAACTGGATTCAGTTGTAAATAAATGGGCATTGAGGACTTAATACCCGCTGCTAACATCATTAAAAAAATTACAGTACCGGTTAAAAACTTCAGTACCTTGTATCCAGTAAAAAAAGCCATTAAACCCTTCATGACGCATGGTGCTTGCGTCCCAGACAACGCAAGAACCAAAATGCCACTTTTATCTCCTGGCCACCGATCACAAGGTGATTGATAGCCAGGAACACAATGGCAGAGACCCGTGATACCTCCCAACATGAGGTGTGATGTCATGGAGGCTCAGGCACAGCGCAATTCGGTAAAATGTATCCAGTGCTCACTTTGAGCATCGGCTACATTTTCCCTGTCAGATTGAGGTGACTTAAAGTGGCCTCATCTGACAGGTAGGATCCCACAGCAAATCCCTGCAGCTTGATCTGAGCATATCTCATCGCAGGGAACCCTGATGAGCTGTTAAATGCTGGGCATTCTATGCCATCCTAGTGTCTTTTAGGACCACTAAAATTCGGAAGGCATAGAACATCTTAGCAATGGGATTATTATAACACTGTTCTGTGTGGTAATTACAGCATAAACAGTGATTTAATGTCAGCCAGTAAAAATTTATGGGCTAAAAAATCTTTCATTCTTGCACATAAATTTAATGCTAAAAAAACAGACTTAAATGTGCTTAACATAGCCACTAATTTGCAAATGTTTTACCCTTTCACTGCTGTAGGAAACACAAACAGTGCTCACTACAGCACTAAGAGGGTTAACCTCTGCCAAAAAATAGGCCTGTCTGGGTCCAGCGAACTCTCCTGGGTCCATTGAATAAAAAAAAACAGACCTGAGTGACTGCAAGCTGGAACAATGCACACAGGCACTAAAAAAATATGGTTACCTGGTTACTGGTATTTATTACATTAAAAATAAGTAAAACTAATTTTAAATCTGATGAACTGTAAGTCCATGAAAAATAAAATGTATTTATTGGGTGAGAAGCATTCTTAAATATTGCAACAGTGGAATCTTGGAAATCATTTGTGCTGAAGTCTTCCTATTCTCATACACAGCTGGGGGTGCTATATTTTTAAGTGGTATATCTGTGTAAATGTAATGCTGATGTGCACGTATGTGCATGTACCTAAGCTCTAATTTAGCATAATATAAAACCACATACTAATGAGCCAGCAGCACATAATGTTAAATAACTTCATAAACACTGTAACAATGTTGGCATTGCATTAAAAGTTTAGTACAGATAGTTTATTTCAAATAACATATATTTTACAAATCTGGTGATACAAAATATTACTTGTAATATTTGCTTGTATAACAGTGATAATTTGATTATACATGAAAAAAAAACTATATTTTGTGAACTTTTTTTAAGGTTTAGAATTTGTATAAATAAAATATAAAGTTTAGTTACTGGGCCTTTTTTTTAATATACAAATATATTCCTTTGAATTCTAAAATATACCTAAGGGTCTTTTGTACAAGAAAGACAATTGCATTATCATGTAAAGGTGGGAGCAAAGTAATCATTTGCAAAATGAACAGAAAAATAAGATTCAGTTGGGCATGGTAGATTCAGTTGGGCATGGCATTTGTAATAATTGTTTGTTTCTTTCTTCACATTCCTAATCACATTTAGATTAAAAAGGAAAGGCTAAAATCCATCAAGTTCAACTTTCAACACCTCTGAAGCAGCCTTCACTGCTCCAAAAAAGACACATGTCTTGGTGGTGCTATCACATCATAGACAAATAGTCTATGAATATTTTGTAAGTATTTTTCAGTAACTGCCACAAAACATCAATCATTTTTTTTTTTCTTTGACACTCAGTACAGGAACGATAAGGGGGCTTAATATCCCTACTTTATTCAGCAAATCCTTGTGTCTCTGCTTTCTTAAGTTCCATCATAAACACTATTTCCATATAAACAAAATGACACGTTCCCTTTTAGACATTCATCATATGAAGGCGGCGATAATCACTAGAAAGGGGGAAATAAAAAATCTGCATCCATTGTATCTGTCCTATGTAAATACTATTTATCTTCCATCCCCTTAACGCTCCACTAAACTCATTCCAGGTTATCGACCCTGATTCTACCTGGAATAAATCCAAAAACAAAAAAGACAATTTTCATGGCCAGGAGGCATTGAATCACCCACATCCTATGTTTAAAAGGAATAAATGCCAGATCCATATGTAGAAGGTCTCTTTGGGGTGAAGGACTAACCATCCTCTCCAATACGCTCGAAATTAAACCAAAGAGCTCCTCCCAAATCTTAGAAATCTCTTTACACGCCCACCAGATATGTACATAAGTACCTCTCTCCTCCCCACATCTCCAGTACTCTGTTGAGTAATCCTGACCGAATTTGGCTAATTTAACAGGCACGAAGTACCATCTGAACATAACCTTAAAGTGCATTTCTACCAAATTTAAGCAGTGAGTTGCTCTATTTATACTCCTAAGGCTATTCACCCAATCTGCTTCGGTTAATTTTATATTCAAGTCTTTCTACCATACTTTCCTAGGACCAAAACTGTTCTTACTTGTCAGATCCTCTAGCAAATAATATGCCTTTGTCAAGCTCTTTCTCCTGCAAACTAAGTCAAACCTCTCCAGCAGCTGGCTCGCTATCTGCTGGTCCTCGTGCCAGTAGAGATGTGATCTTATAAACGAGTTGATCCTCATTATAGAAAATATTTACTTAAATGTAACTTTGAACTCGTCCATTATTTGGCGGGCTGTTTTTATTTTATTACCTTCTAGTAGATCGGCCACCCTGCTTGTATTAAGGTTGCGCCAGTTATTTATTTTTAAATATGGAATATTATATTGTAAAATTTCCAAGGAGGAATTTATCAAGATTTTATCTTTTAATCCCAACCTCTCTTTAAAGGGGGGCCACACCTCCAGGAAGTTCTGTATCATTATTGGGAGCTGTATGTGTCTGAGCATTTTAACTTTCTCTTGTTTCAACCATGACAGGCACTCTAGATTTGACATCCCCATTATTTCTTGCTCAATATAATACCAATCTTCTTGTTTACTATGGCCATATTGTAATTTAAGAGCCTGAGTTATCAGACTGGCTTGAGCATATCTTAGTAGATTAGGCACCCCCAAACCCCCTCTTTTTTTATCGGCCGACAACAGTTTCCTGGAGATCCTAGCTTTTTTCCCTGCCCAAATAAATAAATCAATTGCCATTTGAAAACGCTCAACCCATATCAGTGGGAGTTGTACTGAGTTGAGTATATAGAGCCACTTAGGTAGTATATATGATCTAACTATGTTCATGCGACCTAGCCAAGAGATAGGGAGTCCCTTCCATTCATCAACTAGGTGCAACAATTCTCTCATGAGAATGGAGTAGTTTGTCTCTGCTATTGTCTTTACTTCTTTGGGTATAATCATCCCCAAATAGTTTATCCCTGCCGGCTCCCATTTGAAATCATAGTCAGTCTTTAAAGACTCCCATATTTCATCCTCAAGAGCAATCCCCATAGCTTGTGTCTTAGTTATGTTTAATTTGTAGTTGGAGTACCCTCCAAATATATCAATTTCTCTCAGTACATTAGGCACTGAGTGTTCTGGGTCATATAATGAAATAAGAATGTCGTCCGCATACAAGCTGAGTTTGAACTCCCCATCTCCTATTCTAATACCTTTAATGTTCGTATTCCTCCTTATTCTAGAGGCCAGAGGTTCCAGGGACAAAATATACAAGAGGGGGGACAACGGGCATCCTTGCCAGGTGCCATTATAGATGCCAAACCATTCGGATTTAATCCCCTGTCCAACTATTTTTGCCGCCGGATTGGAATATAAGGCCATGACAGAGCGTATAAAGCCCCCTAAAAGCCAAAGGCTCCCAACACTTCTTCAAGAAAGGTCCACCCAACACTGTCAAATAGACATGTGCAAAACTAAAATTTTCGTTTCGTTTTCGTCCATTCGGACGAAAATGTTATTTATTTCGTCTAAAACGAATTTCGTTCATTAGTGCATTCGTTTCAGACGAAATTCGTTCATTATTTTCGTTTCGTTAATTTTTTTCGTTCGTTTTATAGAATACAATGTAATACTATTGGCTTTCTATAAACCGAACGAGAGCCCCATTCATAAGAAATTCTTATGAATGGGGCTCTCGTTCGGTTCATAGAAAGGCAATAGTATTACTTGTATTCTATAAGCCGAAAGTCTATAAACCGAACGACTTTCGGTTTATAGACTTTCGGCTTATGGAATACATGTAATCCTATTGCTATTCTATAAACCGAACGACTTTCGGTTTATAGAATAGCCATAGGATTACATGTATTATATAAGCCGAAAGTCTATAAACCGAAAGTCGTTCGGTTTATAGGCTGTCGGCATTTAACTATACAGAGACAGAGTCTCCATTCATAAAATTATGAATGGAGACTTTGTCTCCGTGTAGTAAAATGCCGAAAGCCTATAAACCGAACGATCCGTTTATAGACTTTCGGCTTATATAATACATGTAATCCTATGGCTATTCTATAAACCGAACGACTTTCGGTTTATAGAATAGCAATAGGAATACATGTATTCCATAAGCCAACAGCCTATAAACCGAACGTTCGGTTTATAGGCTGTGGGCATTTTACTACACGGAGACAAAGTCTCCATTCATAATTTTATGAATGGAGACTCTGTCTCCGTATAGTTAAATGCCGGCTTTTAACTATACGGAGACAAAGTCTCCATTTATAATTTTATGAATGGAGACTCTGTCTCCGTATAGTTAAATGCCGGTGTTCTGACAAATTTCTGGAGCAAATTCTCCTGCGCAATCGCAGGAGAATTTGCTCACTGCGCATGCGCATAAAGTTACAGCTGATAACTCAGCTGTAACTTTGTGACCACCGCGCATGCGCCAGCTGCGCAACCCACCTCCCGCCCCCTCACACCCCCTGCACACCCCTTCTTACCAGATCATCGACCACAGCGATACACAGCGCATGCGCACGCCTATCCAGCCGTTTGGGAATGTGCGCGTCCGTTGTTGTGTTCTTAAGGTGGTAAGTAACATGGGGCGTCGGGACATAAGGGGGCAAGCATCCTGGTGAGGGCTGCCTCATCTTGATGGGATTTGTGATCCTCCTGCTGCATCAATAATACAGCAGGAGGATCACAAATCCCATCAAGATGAGGCAGCCCTCACCAGGATGCTTGCCCCCTTATGTCCCGACGCCCCGTGTTACTTACCACCTTAAGAACACAACAACGGACGCGCACATTCCCAAACGGCTGGATAGGCGTGCGCATGCGCTGTGTATCGCTGTGGTCGATGATCTGGTAAGAAGGGGTGTGCGGCGGGTGTGAGGGGGCGGGAGGTGGGTTGCGCAGCTGTCTCATGCACGGTGGTCACAAAGTTACAGCTGAGTTATCAGCTGTAACTTTATGCGCATGCGCAGTGAGCAAATTCTCCTGCGATTGCGCAGGAGAATTTGCTCCAGAAATTTGTCAGAACACCGGCTTTTAACTATACGGAGACAAAGTCTCCATTTATAATTTTATGAATGGAGACTCTGTCTCCGTATAGTTAAATGCCCACAGCCTATAAACCGAACGTTCGGTTTATAGGCTGTCGGCTTTTAACTATACGTTTGTCTCCATTCATAAATTTATGAATGGAGACTCTGTCTCCGTATAGTTAAATGCTATTGTATTCTATAAACCGACTCTATTTCGGCTTATAGAATGCAATAGTACTACGAATGGACGAATGAACGAATGATTTTCCTTTATTAACCATTCGTTCATCCGGCTTTAGTTAGCTTAGCATTTTCGTTCTTCGTTTTTCGGGCGAATGGACGAAAATGCAATTTTCGGACGAAAATGCATTCGTCCGAAAACGAATGCACATGTCTAGTATATATTCACATGTAAATTGCTTTTTTAATAAAAAATTATGATATAAATAAAATCTTGTTTTTATTTCCTTTTATGTGACAAAGCTGCCTCTCTCTTTCCTTTGCCCCCAGATTTGTCGCTCTCCCCCCCTTAGTGTTGTCTCTCTCTCACCCTCCCTTTGGCTCCCCCCTCGCTCCCCTTGTGTCTGTCTCTTCCCCCCTTCCCTCCCCTTGTTTCTCTCTGCCCCCCCCCTTGTTATTCTGTCCCCCCCTCACCTGTTTCTTGCTCCCTGGTGGCTAGTGGGGGCAGCCGGGGGATGTATGCACTATACATAATAGACGGAAGTGTCGGGCAGCATGGAGGTTGTCTGCACGATTCGTGCAGACATCCCCCAGCTGCCCGATTCTCCCTGGTGGCTAGCGAGGCAGCGGTGGATGTCTGCGCGATGAGCGAGACCTCCCCTGCTGCCGCCCGGAACGACAGCCAGGACTTTTATGAGGAAGCCGGAAGTACCCAGCTTCATCATAGAAGTCCCGGCGGTCATGCCGGGCGGCAGCAGGAGAGGTCTCGCTCATCGCGCAGACATCCTCCGCTCCCTCGCTAGCCACCAGGGAGAATCGGGCAGCTGGGGGATGTCTGCACGAATCGTGCAGACAACCTCCATGCTGCCCGACACTTCCGTCTATTATGTATAGTGCATACATCCCCCGGCTGCCCCCACTAGCCACCAGGGAGCAAGAAACAGGTGAGGGGGGGACAGAATAACAAGGGGGGGGGGGCAGAGAGAAACAAGGGGAGGGAAGGGGGGAAGAGACAGACACAAGGGGAGCGAGGGGGGAGCCAAAGGGAGGGTGAGAGAGAGACAACACTAAGGGGGGGAGAGCGACAAATCTGGGGGCAAGGGAAAGAGAGAGGCAGCATTGTCACATAAAAGGAAATAAAAACAAGATTTTTTTATATCATAATTTTTTATTTAAAAAGCAATTTACATGTGAATATATACTAGACATGTGCATTCGTTTTCGGACGAATGCATTTTCGTCCGAAAATTGCATTTTCGCCCATTCGCCCGAAAAACGAAGAACGAAAATGCTAAGCTAACTAAAGCCGGATGAACGAATGGTTAATAAAGGAAAATCATTCGTTCATTCGTCCATTCGTAGTACTATTGCATTCTATCAGCCGAAATAGAGTCGGTTTATAGAATACAATAGCATTTAACTATACGGAGACAGAGTCTCCATTCATAAAATTATAAATGGAGACTTTGTCTCCGTATAGTTAAAAGCCGGCATTTAACTATACAGAGACAGAGTCTCCATTCATAAAATTATGAATGGAGACTTTGTCTCCGTATAGTTAAATGCCCACAGCCTATAAACCGAACGTTCGGTTTATAGGCTGTGGGCATTTAACTATACGGAGACAGAGTCTCCATTCATAAAATTATAAATGGAGACTTTGTCTCCGTATAGTTAAAAGCCGGCATTTAACTATACAGAGACAGAGTCTCCATTCATAAAATTATGAATGGAGACTTTGTCTCCGTGTAGTAAAATGCCCACAGCCTATAAACCGAACGTTCGGTTTATAGGCTGTCGGCTTATGGAATACATGTATTCCTATTGCTATTCTATAAACCGAACTTTCGGTTTATAGAATAGCCATAGGATTACATGTATTACATAAGCCGAAAGTCTATAAACCGATCGTTCGGTTTATAGACTTTCGGCATTTTACTACACGGAGACAAAGTCTCCATTCATAATTTTATGAATGGAGACTCTGTCTCTGTATAGTTAAATGCCGACAGCCTATAAACCGAACGACTTTCGGTTTATAGACTTTCGGCTTATGTACTACATGTAATCCTATGGCTATTCTATAAACCGAAAGTCGTTCGGTTTATAGTTTAGCAATAGCATTACATGTATTCTATAAACCGAACGTCGTTCGTTTTAAAGACTTTCGGCTTATAGAATACTATTGGCTTTCTATAAACCGAACTAGAGTCGAGTCCCCATTCATAAGAAATTCTTATGAATGAGGAGGGACTCTAGTTAGGTTTATAGAATGCCAATAGTATTCTATAAGCCGAAAGTCTTTAAAACGAACGACGTTCGGTTTATAGAATGCATGTAATGCTATTGCTGTTCTATAAGCCGAATGTCTTTCGGCTTATAGAACAGCAATAGCATTACATGTATTCTATAAACCGAACGTCGTTTGTTTTAAAGACTTTCGGCTTATAGAATACATGCTGCTATTGGCTTTCTATAAACCGAAAGAGTCCCCATTCATACGAATAGGTCAATTGACCTATTCGTATGAATGGGAACTCAATTTCGGTTTATAGGAAGCTAATAGCATTACATGCATTCCATAAACCGAAAGTCATTCATGTCGGTTTATGGAATGTAGTACAATGCTATTGGTATTGTAAACCGACTCTATTTCGGTTTAGAATGCCAATAGCACGAATGGACGAATGGACGAATGAACGAATGATTTTCGTTTATTAACCATTCGTTCATTCGGATTTTGTTAGTTAAAATTTTCGTTATTCGTTTTTCGGACGAATGGACGAAAATGCTATTTTCGTCCGAAAATGCATTCGTCCGAAAACGAATGCACATGTCTACTGTCAAAGGCCTTTTCGGCATCCAGCGACAATAGCAGAGAGGGGATTTTATTAGCAGAAACATAATCTACCAGGTCTATAATTTTCCTAGCATTATCCTCTGTGTTACGCTTGCTGACAAATCCCAGTTAGTAATCTTAGTCATATCTTTACCTTGTTTCGGAATGGGCAAAATGGCTGCTTTCAGCATCTCCAGGGGAAAACACCCTACTGAAATACTGAAAAACAATGCTGTTAGATGTAATGTTACTATACTAATTGTTTTTTTAATAAAATATACCAGAAAACCCATCTGGGCCTGGCGCCTTATGTGCCTTTAGTGTTCTGATAGCCCTGGAAACCTCTTCTTCCTCAATAGGGGCATCTAATCTCTTCTTATGTTCTGCTGTAAGCTTTGCCAAGCCTGATTCTCTTAAGTACTCCCTAATAACCTCTCTATCTGATGATTGTTTTGGGAGATTATATAAACCAGAGTAAAAGTCCTGAAATACCTCTCCTATCTCCTTGGGACTACAATACTCCCCCCGTGTGAGATTTTAAAGATCCTATCTTTTGCATTCCTCTTCTTTAATTGGTTTGTAAGGATCTTGTCTGCCCTGTTTCCAGCATATTACCATTTAGGCTTCATTTTTAAGATAATCCTGTTGACTTTAATATTAGACCAGCACGCTATTTTTCTTCTAGTCCTTCCAATTTCCATAATTAAAGCAGGGTCCGCAGAGTTTACACATTTACTCTTTAGGTTACTCAAGGCTATGTACAAATCAGCTTGGGTCTTTTTATATTTTTTCCTTAAGGAGGCCTCCAGAGCTATCAAATGGCCTCTCATTACGCACTTATAGGCCCCCCATATATTTGTTGAAGAGACCCCGCAGTTAGTATTTTCCTCAAAAAATTGTTTGGATAGCACCTCAATCTTTTCTAGTTGTTCTTTTGGTACTAATAAAGACTCCTTCAATTTCCATGTTCTTCTTCCTCTATACATTTTTTTTATCAATTCCGAGACACACTGGGTCATGATCCGACCATGCAACATTTCCGATTTTAATATATCTACAATCCTTAATTGCTTCCACTTTTGTCAGAAACATATATATTCTTGAGAATGATTTGTGACAATTTGAGTAAAAAGTGTAATCTTTCCCCATTGGATTCAGAGTCCTCCAGATGTCGTAAAGTCTGAATCTACCTAGTGTGTCCCGGAACGCTTCTGCCAGAACTCTGTGTCTGTTATCTATTTTACTTCCCTCTGTGTTTAACCCCTTAGTGACAAGACATTTTCACCTTGACTTTCTCTTGGTGACAATGGCTGTTTTGACATTTCTAGGGTGTTTGTGTTTAGCTGTAATTTTTTTCTTTCTCACATACAGTACCCACACAAATTTATATGTTGTTTTTATCTTCATAAGAAGGGCTTTCATTAGATATCATTATGTTCATCATATCTTATAATTTACTACAAAAGAAATCATAAAATATGATGAAAAATTAAAAAAAACCCACTTTTTCTAACTTTGACCTAAAATATAATTTACACAAATAAAATCATTAAAAAAGACCGTGTCTAAATTGTTTCTAAATGTTCTCCCGAGTTCAAAAATATGCATGTTTCCATATTTTTCGGTATTTTTTTGCGAGTTATGGGGCAAAAACCAAAAATAGTGTTTTTTGTTTTTTTCCTATATTGACCTTTTGACCCCAACCAGAACCCAAAATGTAACCCTAACACTAAATTTAACCCCATGGAGCGATCGTGGGGAGCCATATTGACGGAGCATGCTGCTCCGTCAATATGGCTAAGTCCTCTGCCGGTCTGAGCTTCGGAAGTGAAAGTAACTTCACGTCCGTCGCTCTGAATATGCTACTTGACTACCCCTAGTGGTAGTTTAGTAGCATTGCAATGGGAAATATTTAAAATAAATATTTAATTAATTAAAAACAGGTTATTTAGTTATATTAGCCTATAGGGTTAAAATTAAATATTTTTTAGCAAAAGGGATAGGGTTAAAATTAAATTAAAGTTAAAAAATATTAAGGGATATAATAAGGATTAGAGTTGGGGTTAAATTTAGTGTTAGGGTTAAATTTTATAGAAAAGAAAAAAAAAACTCAGCTTGCCCAAAAATCACCTCCACACCGGGGAAAAAAAAAAAACTATTATCAATTGCCATAGCATATGATTGGTTATCCAGCCAGACAATCATTTTGACAGGAAAGCCCTATATGTATTTTATCTGTCTTGATCTCAAGATTGTAGCCACCTCTCTGAAGGCAGCTCTTTTTTTGTCTGGTAGCGATTGACAGATCCTGGATTCCCAGGTGTTTGAACAAATCTTTCAGGAAACTAGCAATCTCTGCATGTCCAATCCTCTCAGATACCCCTCTAACTCTAATGTTCTTTCTTCTCCCTCTATCCTTATATCTGCCATTTTTGTTTCCAGAACCTCGATTTTCCTTTCAAAATTGTAGGCTTCCTCCTTCCTCTTATCTACCTCCACAATCAGATGATTCTCAAACTTCCCTTCCATTATCTTAACTCTATTACCCAGGTTCATCATATCTTCTTTTAAATCAGCAAAATGTTTATCAAGCTCATTTTTAAACATATTTAGCTGATCTCCCATGCATTGTTGCAAATATTCCTGTGTAATACAATGAATGGGGCCTATTTCTGGGCTATTTGCCTGGTCCTTTGAGGTCTCCATTTCAGCCACTATTGAATTATAAGGGCGTCTTGTTTGAGGTGAAAAGATAGAAGAGATCTTTTTTTCCCTCCCGCCCTTTTATCTTTCTTGGATTTATATCCTTTTATAGTGGCCAAATTTGCTCCAAGACCAAATAGCCCCAGACAGTTTTATATTTATGCTAGTATAGCTTTCCACAGGTACAGGGAGGCAGAGTAAAGAAAATAGGAGAGGATTATACTTATCTCGAAGCTGGATTTCTTTCAACTGAGTTGTTAGTACACTTCTCTTTGCTTTTGCCTGTCAGCAGTGAAGGGTTTCCTTCACCCAAGTTGGTGTCACACTTCACTCCGCTGTTGCCTACCAGCCGCCTTGCCTGCCGTGCCTGCCTTAGACCCGTTCTCCTGAGAGATTGTGTACTCTCTCCCGCGTTCACCTCCATGTGAGGATGTTCACACGTATTAAGGCCTTTTGGCCTGTAATTGTGGGAGGGGCGTATGACTCACCTTCTCCCTATTTAAGGGACACCCCTTACCTGGCTCCATACCGTTCGAGGTCAGCGCTGCATGAGAATCCACTTCCGGTTCACGTTCGGCGCCATCTTGCTTTTCAAAAAACCCCGCGATTTCATTTGGTGTAGCTGTGTCCAGGAGCCCTCACAGGTTTTCCGCCCGTCCAGCCACGCACATTACCGTTTTTTTCGCCGCAGATTAAGTCCACAGGACTTCAAAATCGTAAGTCCGTCGCCTGGATCATTTCCCACGGCGTCGCGATTTTTAAACAGCCTTACTTTACGGCCGCACGCTTCACGGCCCAGTCACAGGCATATTAACCCCTTTTGCTTCCGGCATTGATCGCGTTATACTCTATGTACTGATTCTTTTAGTAAGCAGACTTATTTTCGATTTTCTGCAATATCAGTATCTATAGTTGCTGTTCATGTCACTATTGGTATTTATTTCATGCGATTGCAGAATCCTTGCATATGACTGTAGCCCCCCATTAAATACTTTTAGGTCAGGTTTCAACTTTTAGCAGATATTGCCTTATCAGCAATATTGGATTTCTTCATGTTTATATACATATGGAGTTATGCTTGAACAAACTTTACATTATTATAGATATCTCACGTTAGTGCCTGCGTTATAACCTATGTTTTTATTCATTTAGAATTATGTTTCTATCACTCCATGTACACACGTTTCTTACATGGCACGTTATAAATTCTGACTTTTTCTTTGTGTACTCAACGACATACCGAGTACACGAGAGCACGGTCTCAAAACTTGCAACTTTCGGGTTGAATCACACGTCTTGATTCAACCACTCATACGTCACGTAGAGACTTATTATATACACCCCTTAAAACCTGGTTACCAGGGCCATACCACTTAACATGGCCAGTCGCGTCACTACCATTCATTAAACTTTTCCCCTCCATATGTACCGCTAGATACTCATCACAGCTAGCTAGTCTATATTGGTATCATAGGATCCAATTCTCACACTATCATTTCTGGTTTTCTATCCCTTTAGGTTTTTCCAGGTTTTTTCTATTTTCCCGCTTATCTATCGCATACATACTACCAGGTACGTTAAGCCTGCTCACGCCATACGTAACATACGGTTCCATCTCCACCTAGGACATAGAGTACTGGCAATTCTAGGGCTTATAGACCCAAATAGGTATTTCCCCTCCAGGCATTCTGCCTATCGTTTAGTGGTCCGCGAGGCCAACACCCCGCCTCAACGTTTCGGAGGTAATGCCCCCCGGGCCACACGTGAGTTAGTCGCCTCGCAAATTATAGAGAGGGCCTCACCTGTCACTCCCTTCCCCTGTTTTCTTTTATTGTCACCGAGAGGCCAACGAACTCCTGCCACTACGTCGGGTGGCCTCAATAACCCCTCGCGCCAACGCATAGATAGAGCCTCTCATAGCCACTTGGCAACTAGCAGGGCCTCACCTGTCACCAAAGAACAAGATTAATTCTTCGCCTCATCCGGCATAATCAGCCTGCCAGTACATCCCCTGGGGTATTTCACGCTAACCATATATTTTGTCATCTAGTATGTCTCAAGACGGGGTAGAGGATTTCTCCCTCCCGAGTACTCCGGCTAGAGCAAACACCCCATCACAGGTGGAAGATACGGCTAGTCCAGCATCTTTCAGGTCATGGACTATCCCTCGCATCACTAGCGAACTCAGGAGACGTCAAATCCCATTCCCTGCTACAGCAAGGAAAGCGGAACTTTACAAGTTACTACACACCTCAACCGATAACAGGGACGCTGGGGAAGGGTCTAGCCAGTCTAACCCAGGAGACATACATGGCATGCTCACGTCCCTCATGGCATCCATGAGCAAGGTCAATTCTAGGCTGGAGAAACTTGAATCGGTCACTACAGCCCTCACTTTGGCTGGGCCGGCCACGGCAATCCCTCCAGCAGTGGTGGAGTTGCAATCAGTTTCTCCAGCCATCACCCCGGATGACCAAGAGGTTTACCCTGCCCACATGATACCTGAGCACCTCAAAAAAGATATCCTAGAAGGTAAAGATGTCAATCTGGCCTCACTTCTAATTGCCTCCCAGGACATAGTGGAACATAAGACGTACGCTTACGACGATATTTCTGTGGTGGTCAAATCTAGGGATGCACGATTGAATAGGAAGCTAACTATTCCAGAATTTGTATTAGCTTTTGGCATTTATCGTGATGTGATCTGTACGGTATATCCCCACAGACGTGAGGAGTTTGATTTGTATATGCACAGGCTGGTGGACCTGGGCAACAAATACGGTGGGTCAGCTTTCTATGACTACCATAGATCTTTTTCTGCCAAAGTGTCTGGCGCCTTCTCACAGTACGGGACAAGGTCCAACTGGAGCAAGATAGATACCATCATTTTCTGCAGGCACTTTGCAGGTCTAAGAGCACCGGCCTGTGCATACTGCTCCTCCATGGCTCATACTGCAAATTTTTGTCCTACCACTGCGAACGAACCTAGTACCTCGCAGGGCGCTAGTTCCACTGTTTCAACAGAGAGAACACCCAAAGACAAATTGGGTCGACCTATCAAGTTTTTGGGGAAATCCCAAATATGTAATAATTTCAATGTCGGTGCATGTAATTACAGTGGATGTCGGTTATTGCATATATGTTCAAAATGTTTTAGGGCACATGCGAAAACTATGTGTCCGAATAAAATGTACCCTAAACAATACCTAACGGAGATAAATATTTCTGTAGTCACAGCATTACTATCACAACATCCATCTAGACATTTGGTAGACTTCATCATCACTGGTCTATCACAAGGATTCCATACTGGTCTCATACACATGCCTTCAGGGATCCTTGAATGCCCCAATTTACAATCTGCACAACAAAACCCTACAGCGATTAGTACACTCATAGCCAAAGAAGTGGCAGAGGGCTTCCTATTGGGTCCCTTTCAGTCCCCTCCTTTTTCCACATGGCGGACAAATCCCATCGGTATTGTCACGGGGAAATCTTCCCTCAAACAAAGACTCATCATCGATCTGTCGGCACCTCACACCTCTGCCACACCTAGTCTGAACCCCCTTATCCCCTCTGAGGAATTTTCACTCCAATACTCCACCATAGATCACGCCATTACGGCTATCATGCAGGCAGGGGTCGGTGCATGGCTCAGCAAGACCGACATAACCAATGCCTTCAAATTATTGCCTATCCACCCTACACTATGGCACCTGCATGGCATTAAATGGGCCGGGCACTACTACTTTTTCTCACGCTTAACGTTTGGTTCAAAAAGTAGTCCGGCCATTTTTGATTTATTCGCAGAAACACTATGCTGGTTACTATTAAATGTAGCCAGATGCCCTACAGTCATACACTACCTGGATGATTTCTTACTGATCGAAAAGAATAACTCCCCTCCCAGTAGCCTCATAGACACCATCAGTCTTTTTAAACAAGTAGGCGTTCCAGTTTCCCCCACCAAAACTGAAGGACCAGATACAATCATCACCTTTCTGGGAATCATGCTAGACTCAGCCACTATGCAAGCCAGCCTGCCACGCACCAAGATAGAGAACATCCTTACCAACATTAACCTCTACATTCATCTCGGTACTTGCAACCGCAAGGAATTGCAGTCTCTACTTGGGTCACTGAATTTTGCCATGCGCATTATACCTCAAGGCCGGGCTTTCATCTCACGGCTCCTATACATGTTCCCACTGTTTAGACATGATGCACACAGGTTGCCCCTGGATACCCAGGCCACGGCAGACCTACTTATGTGGAGAAACTTTTTAACCACCTGGAATGGGAAAAGCATGTTCCTCCCTACATTATCTGACTCCTCACCTACCATCTGGTCAGACGCGGCGTCTACCACAGGTTTTGCAGCAATTTACGGGAATGAATGGCTTTGGGGTAGCTGGCCTCCAGAGGTCCAGGACCTGGAGGGTTTTTCCACCACCTCAGCTCTATTTGAGATCTATCCCATTGTGGCAGCTGCCGTGACATGGGGACATCTATGGGCAGGTTTGTCAGTACGTTGCTACTCAGACAACCAAGCAACCTGCCACATTATCAACAAAGGCCGATCCAAGTCACTAATCATTATGAGGTTCTTGAGGAAACTCACCTGGCTGGCTGCGTGTCATAATTTCTTCTTGTTTTGTGTTCATGTCCCAGGTGTATGTAACACGGCTGCTGACAATTTATCTCGTTTTAATTTACAGGCTTTTCGGCAAATACTTCCGTCAGCCGCGCGCACAGCCACAGCCACTCCACCTTTCCACCAGCTAGTAATGGACTAGACGTTATCATGCAATATAGCAGGACATTGTCACATTTAGCGCTGTCCGCCAATACCCGGAGAACCTATGACAGGGCTTTCCTTCTATTTAAAAGATTCCTGTCAGCACACGACATCACACAACCTTTCATCATGACATCCTTGTTGGGTTTTGCTTCTTTTTGCCACCTCAAACTCAAACTATCATACAACACAATCAAGCTATATCTGACAGGCGTACAACATCACATGCTTACATTACGACCAAACAACACAAGTTTCATGTCCTCCTACCAGATCAAGAACATCCTTAGGGGTATTCAGAGATCTGAACCCCCACGTACTGCGCAAAGGCTTCCCATAGACTTCAATATTTTCAAAGATTTATCCAGCCTACTAGATTTAAAACCCTTTGCCAACAACACAAACCTTGTTATAAAAACCGCCATTTACGTGGCTTTTTATGGGTTTTTGAGACCAAGAGAATTTACCGCCATCAACACAACCCAATCCACTCACATTCTGCTTCACTCACACTTGAAGAAACACATGGATTACTATATCTTGGCTCTGCATCACTCCAAAACCAATCAACACGCACCTCCGGTAGAGGTTAGATACTATCCTACTCACAACGAGTGGTGCCCCGTCACATTACTGGACACATATACCCAGCATGTCAAAGCATCACCTTCTCAGCCACTTTTCTGTCTACAAGGTTCGGTACTCACTACCACCACATTCATGACCCACGTCAGGTCTCTACTCACTCAACTAGGCCTAAAATCAGCTAACTATTCGGGCCACTCCTTCCGCATAGGAGCGGCCTCCACAGCATCAAGTGCAAACATTCCAGTTCATGTTATCAAGTCACTAGGGCGCTGGAAGTCTTCTGCATACGCTAGATACATACCTAACCCGGTACAAGAAGTTAGAAATGCCTTTCAAGACATGTCTGGTTAAAATATGTATTCTGCTCGTTTCGTAATAAATTTGATTTTCTACTTTTGCCCTCTTTATTTACAGGCCTACCTCATCGTCGGTTCCAGCACACCACAACCGACTTGCTCTTTTAATACCATCCCTCTCTTACCAGTGTTTGTATCTTCTGTACTATCATGAGCCCTTCACACAAGTATTAAGGCCTTTTGGCCTGTAATTGTGGGAGGGGCGTATGACTCACCTTCTCCCTATTTAAGGGACACCCCTTACCTGGCTCCATACCGTTCGAGGTCAGCGCTGCATCACCCTCCCACCCACTCCTCATTATTAACTCCTTTTCTCTTACATTTCTCTTGGTGGGCCCTCTTTATTTACAGGCCTACCTCATCGTCGGTTCCGGCACACCACAACCGACTTGCTCTTTTAATACCATCCCTCTCTTACCAGTGTTTGTATCTTCTGTACTATCATGAGCCCTTCACACAACTGGGTGTATAAGGGCTAAAGACCCGACCGTTACTGCTCCTCGAGCCGTACCACACCTTCCGGGTCTGGTCTGGTCTCTGCCGACCTCTTCAATTCCCGGTGGTCCTGCACATTAGTGTCTGGATGCCGTGCGCTGCTTGAATTCCCCGCCTCAAGCGCTACATTCGGAAACCGCCAGTTTTGGACGCTCCGCCCGTCAGGGGTCCTACGTCATCCTCCCCCCTCCAAAATGCTACATCAACCACAAAACATCAATCATAACATTTAATTTCAAATATTTAAAACAATAATTTATACAAAAGAGTGTAACATTGATATTAACAGGTTAACATTTGCTGTCCTCATACTGTTACCATGTGTCTTGCAATAATTGTTGAACATCACTGAACTTGATACATGCCTTTGCTTACTTCTACTGTTATCTTAGGGATCACATTTAAGTATAAACTCTGGTAATGCTTTTTTCTAGGTCTGCAAAAAATAGGGAAGGGTAGCATATATTAAAAGAAAAAAAAAAATGAGGGCAAGAAAGGTACATAAAAGAAGACCAAGGATCAAATAAGATTTGAGATTTTATAGCAGGTAGAAGCAATAGACAGATAGGTCTAATCTGTTATCAGATTCTATTTTTATTATTTATATGACACGTGACTGTGAACATACTGAGTTCTGTACAAGCCAATTCTGAAAACTGAGACATTGAGATATTTGAAAAATAATAATTTATATACATGTCCATCCAGTTGGAGATTCACTTCATACCAAACCTCTGATGCCTTGAAAATAAGAAGAAAATGCTAAAAGGAAACAATGAAAAGCACAAAATTGGCAAGGAGAAACAGTTGAAATAAAAATTAGTTGACTATTATAAACTATACAATAAATAAAACGATTATGACCAATTTATAGCTTCCCAAGAGCAAGCTGTCTCTGCACAAACTTTGAGAATGGCTTTTGCAAATATATTAAATATGTACATTATTTACATCTGTCCATACTCAGTAGGAACGGGTAGCTAGCAGAAACCTTAGTGCATTTGAACCATAATTTTAAAGAATATTTTCATTGGCCATATAATTATACCAGAAATGGGTATTTTAATAATTTCTCTAGATGTTGGGCACAAATAACATACCCACGAGGCACGTAAAAAAACCAGAGAAAATCTAAACATACCATTCCTGGTCAAACACTTTCTTATTCTTATTAAATCAAATTGCATAGAGAAAACAGTGTTATTTTCAATGCATTGATAATCAATTGTGTTGGATACTGTGACTAAGTTCTATTAGTTGTGTCATGAGAAGTTACTTGTATAAATGAAGGCTGTTCCAAGACTTTAGAAATAATATAAAAATACACTTTTACATCAGTTAAATTAGTTAATATTATTGAGAGAAATTATATTACTAATCAATTTAATGTGATTAGGTTTTGGGATTTCATTTCTTAACTGAAAGGAATAATAGTAGGCAAAACTGTGTCATAAACCACTTTTATTAATCTTTCCTAGTTTAAATCTGAAAATGTAAAATATTTTTATACAAATATTTTATACTTTTACATTCTGATTATTGCTTTTTTTTTTTTTTTTACATTACACAGGCTGCTATGTATCATTTATTACTTGCTATTTCCAAACGACTGAAATAAAATGGTAAGTAAGCCCTGCGTTTAGTTGATAAATGCCACCTAAATGGTCTTTTTCAAAGACATCATGTCACAAAACCACAGGAGACAAAACTTAATTCACAGAAATTCCATGGCCAATCACTGCAGGCTTTTGAGAGACACTATACCCATTGCGTGAATAACACAAAATGTGCAATTCCTACTGTGCTGCTTGCAGACCATCGCCAGAAGTAAAATAACATGAGTTACACTGTGGACAGCACTCCTACTCTATATTCCAGCACATTTCATGATGAAATTCATGCCTGACAGGCTTTTTAGAAGCAAAATAACAGCAATGCAACTTAGGAATTACTATGATTTTGACAAATTTTTATATTTCACTCAGTTCCACATTTCTTTTCACTTTTTTTTAAAAATCAAGATGGATATTCCAAGAACGTTAACAGTTTCCCAAATAAACAATATATAGTGTAAGTCTATTTATATTGATTCTTCAACTAAACAATACAACTTTCTCAGCACTGTAACATGCTTAAGTTGTTTATGTACATGGCAAATGCGTTTTAAATAAAATAAGCTTTTAACACATGTATTATTTTTCTTTATTATTCACATTCAGAAATATGCGTAATATAAAGAGCTGATCTTCCCTTGGGCATTAATTAAACACTGTGATATTCATTGTCCCTTTTATTTGATTATTTTCATACCTTTTTTTCTGGTTGTGACATCATACTGTTCTCAGACTTCTCACTATAGTTTATTATTTTCTCACTTTTAAACTTGTATCATAATTTAGTAAAAGTGCAAATCTGATAAAATGTAGATTAGTCTGCAAAGATTGTACATTTTTTGCAGTGATTTATAAAGCTCAATGAGATTGTACAAGTTACTGTTAATATTTATTGTATTACCTTGATTTCTGCCAAAGAAAATGCATAGTGTAACCATGCAGCCTTGTGCAGGCTCATCCAGACTGTATCCAGGCATTTCTGTATCCTTCTTGCTTTGATTACTTTATTATTTATTCTTATTCTTGTCCTTGCTCTGTATTCCTGTTATGTTTTTCTTTCTGCCTGTCTTTGTTTAATTCCAGGTTTTCTCTCATTCCCTCTGCCTTGTTAGTTTACTTCTATTTAAACCACACCCGTTTCTGTTCAGTCCTTTGCAGCAGTCTACAGGTATTTTCTGTGTTTAAGTTTCAATGCCATTTATGTGTCTTAGTTTCAATTATTTATGCTTTCGCTAATATTATATCTTAGTTAGGGACTTGCCTAATGTGGGGTACCTTGACATGATTGTCAAGCTAACATCTAATTGGCCAAATGGTGACCCAAACCCCCACCTTTACCATCTTTAGTGTTAGGTTTGTTCCTGTATTTATGTTTGTTCCTTTGTATGTGTCTCTTGTGTGCCTTAACCCTGTGCCTTGTATTGTTTACCCTAATTTTCGTTGCTGCTTTATCTTATGTCTTGTCTCTAACCTGTAGCCCTGCACTCTGTATTTCAGTTCTGCTCTCCCTCAGTTACTTTTCTGTTTTATCTCTGCTTGGCTATCATTTAGTTAATTTCCTCTCCACCCTTGGGACCTGGATACAGCAGCTGCTTCACGGGGCCTGGTTGTGGCTGCAAAAACTTGGGGTCACCTCCAAGGGATTGCAGTTACCCAACACCAGGTCCTGTGTCTCCACCCTGCAACGTAGCTCCTGATCTCGTGCGCTCAGGGTCTATTTCCATCTGGGAGCCTGAGCATTACACATAGCTTAAACAATTAAATAGTATTAACACAATGGGAAAAAAACAACATCAATCAGCCAATTCCACACCTGCAGGCAACACCAGCTAAAAACATAGAAACATATAGACACATGAAATGTGCCAGCAAATAAAAACCATTTGGCCCATCTAGTCGGCCCAATGTCTGAAAACGTATTTCCCTTGATAATTGTTTCAATCATATCACCTCTTTCTCATCTTTCTTCCAAGTTATACATGTCAAAATCCTTTGATCTTTCCTGGTAAGTTTTATCCTGCAATCCATGCACCAGTTTAGTAGCCCTTCTCTGAAATCTCTCCAAATTATTATTATATGTCTCCAGGACTGTATACAATACTCCAAGTGAGGTGTCACCAGAGCACTTCCTTCTAGCTAATATCTTCCTATAGAACCAAGAATTCTGCCAGCCTTTCCTGCTGCTTTAGTACATTGTCTGCATAACTTGAAATCCTCTGATATTACCCCTAAGTCCTTTTCCTCCAAAGCTGAGGTTAGGACTGTATCAAATATTCAATATTATTTTCTGGAGTTTTCATGCCCAAGATGCATTATCTGGCACTTATCTGCAGTAAACATCAATTGGTACAACTATGACCATTTTTCTAGCTTAACTTAATCATTTGCCATTTGGCTTATCCCTCCAGAAACATCAACCTTGTTGCAAGACCTTCTGCAATATCACTAATAAAAATATTAAAGCAAATGGGTCCAAGTACAGATCCCCAAGGTACACACTGGTAACAAGACGTTGCTTTAAATTCAAAGATTATAGTTTATTGAGAAATGTGTGATAGTATCAAAATCCATACTGAAATGTACAGAAGCTTAGCTTATTCACCCACTTAAAAACATCTAGGGGCAGTCAAGCAACATCAACAGAACAATAGAAGTATTTTTTGATCACTGTCCAGTTTTGACAGATACAGGGCAGCACCATTTTGGAGGAGCATCAAGGGGCATGGGCACTAAGGTATTACAGCAACACCATTTAAGCAGTGGTAGCAATCACTGATTGCATCGACCACTCTTTTTAACACAGGACTAGGTAAAGAACTGTGTTGAAAATAACAGAAATATTTGCTTTTGATAGAATATGCTCTAAGCTGGTTTGAATGAGTTATGTTTTTGAAACCATTTGACTAATCTGCCTGGTATTTAAGAATATGCCAAATATAGTATTATAAAGCTAACAATTATACATAAATACAGAAAAACAATACTCTCCTTTAGTGTCCACAAGGACTCCTCTGATCTCCAAGCCAAAATAGTAGAAAAACAGACAATGGTATAAAAAAATGGCACCGAAAAACTGTACTGTATGTCTCCACAGAAACATTGGTGGACATATGGGGGAAAAAAATGAACTAAAGTGAATTAGTGTAACACCGTATGAATAAAAAATGTACAATGTATTAAATAATTCACTCACTAACAGCATGTGCAGGGAGTGCCAGTTCAAGTGCAGTAAACTTTTAACAGTTAACAGCTGCTGCCACGCTGAATAAAGTGTGGGGGAAAGTGCAGTCTCTTTAAAGTTCTTTCAGAATCGTATGCTGTTCCAAGTGCTTTCCAAATCCCCTCAGCATCCCAGGTCAGTGTCGGCTGGTGATGGGAATGTGATGGAATAGCTCATTCAGGACACCTTGTTAGCCAAGTATAAAATATCAATAACATACACAGTAATAAAACTGGTGTCACCCCCTGCTCAAGGTGTTTTGTTAGTCTATCATCCTTCTTCAGGAGTTGGGCAAGATACCATACAATACAACCTGTATAATACACAATAAAATACCACCCATTCCCTGACATTGTCTAATATACATCCAGCTTGTTTAGAATTCTCAGGTGTAATCTGTACATACTAATGTTCTGTGACCAATCTGGCTTTTGCCACACTCTCACATATTCGAAATATATGTTTACTTCTGCGTTGCATGTATAGCATATTTTATCGTTGGAGTACTTTTGAAAAAAAAAAACGTATTGTTAATAACAAATGGGCAATCACAATCTGTATCTCCGCAAGTGTTGTTCTCTACAAAAGACAAGAGAAACATGGAAGCCTCCTGTTCTATACAAAATCCTCTTCAGAGACCCTATTTACACAAACTATTGTTTCTCAAACCAATTGTAAATGAACATAACTATAGTACCGTATTTGCTTGATTATAAGACAAGTTTTTTTCCGAAATACATTGAGGTCAGATTATAAGAGGTCCCCAGCAGAGTTTTTTTCCGAAATACATTGAGGTCAGATTATAAGAGGTCCCCAGCAGAGTTGCAGGGGACCTGGATCCGCCTCTCTAACAGCAGGGGAATGTCTGCACGATGAGCGCAGACTCCCCCTGCTGCCGCCCGGCACGACCGCGGGACTTCTATGATGAAGCCGGGTACTTCCGGCTTCATCATAAAAGTCCCGGCAGTCGTGCCGGGCGGCAGCAGGGGAGGTCTGCGCTCATCGCGCAGACATCCTCCGCTGCCCCGCTAGCCACCAGGGAGAATCGGGCAGCTGGGGCAGATGGGGACCCTCCATGCTGCCCGACACTGCGTCTATTATGGTTGTCTTATAATCGAGCAAATACGGTAATATAAATTATATTGGTCTCCGTATCAAACTTTTGGAACTTAAAGGCATATTACCCTTCTATTCAGAATGTTCAGTCATATAAAATCAAACAAGATCTACATATATTTAATATCCCCCTCAATTTAAAGGGAGACATTCACATGTGAATACAGGTGTGTTAACAATACTAAAGCAATCACTATGCAATACTGCAGACCCAAAGCATACATATCATAACTCTATGTCTTCCTGATTGTGAGGAGCATATCTGAGAAACAATTTATGTATTAATGTTGAATAGAAAATGTATGTGTCTACATGCTTAATTATTATTAACCCCTTAGTGACCGAGTGCTATGTTGCATTTGACGTGCCTTGAAGACCATAATTCCATTATTTTTGTCATACGTTTACTGAACTGTGAATTTCTTTCTTTGTGTTCAGTCCATATATTTCTACTATTTGTCCTGAGTTTAGTAATATCAATGTTTCCTTGTTTGTCTGTTTTATTTCACGTAATAGGGCAATAAACAATATTAGTGTTTTCTAACCATTTTTTTCTACAGTGATTTTTTTATCCCGAACCCTAAATTTACCCCAACTCTAAATTTAATATAACCCTAAATTGACCCCACCCCTTAATCTAACCCTTGTAATCATCCGAACCCCCGTTTAACCCTAATTATGACCCTATTTGTGACCCTAACCCTAGATCTAGGTTCAGTAGATCAAGGGTTAGCTTTTTCCATTTATTTATTTATTTTATTTATTTAATTAATTTTCTATTTTTTAACTGTAATACCGTCTAACTGCCTGTAGGGGCAGTCAAGTAGCGGTTTCAGAGCTACGGAAGAGATTTTTTTTTTCTGTCTTCCGTCGCTCTCCTCTGGGCATGCTGTATTGGAGGAGCATGCTCCTCCGAAACAGCACACATCCGCGATCACCCGGGGGGCACAGAATGTGTTGCATGATGCCTGATCAGCTTTCACTGCCTATGTGTGTTAACGCGCAAACGATCACATTCGCGGTGATCGTATGCGCGCGGGGGGGGGTCGAGGGGGGGCTGAAAGCCCTCTCAGAGGCTGCTTCGGATCCGAAGCAGCTTCTGAGAGTAGCTACAGACATGTAGTGTTGCGCTAAGGAGCGCAACACTACATGAAAACGTAGGACGTATATATACGTCCTCATGGTCCTTAAGGACCATGCTTTTCAGGACATATATATACGTCCATATGCGTTAAGGGGTTAAATGAAAACTTCAGTATACTACAAATGTGTCTTAAAAAGTATTCTGATTCTTAATTTATTACACATTTCCAATGACCACCATTATTGGGAAGAGATTTACATTTTGAGTGATGGGCAGGAGCAAATCTCTATCAAAATTGCTTTTTAAATGGAGAAACCTTCACTACATTTAATGATATTATTTCTAACAACTAAGTATATTTCTAGCTAACTTTTCACCTTTGCATGCCATTATAAGAAGCACATCCGATCAAAATCGGTGTTCAGTCCAGCTGGAATTAAAGTCCGCAATCTATGGATCCAATGACCCTCTCTGTGCGATATTCTTTTTACTAAATCTCCACCTCTTGGATCACTTAATACATTTTCTATCCCATAGAATGGAAAGTTATTCCAGAAGAAACAATTTCAGTTGTTGGAATATAGAGGGACACAATGTTTGGTGGACTTGGGTGGACATTGCAATGCATACACTACACCCCTTGTTTCACAGGTTATTCTCAATTTATTTGTGATTGTTTCCTCTGTTGTCCTACTTTTAAAACATTTCCTTTTCATGGATTGTGCACACAATTATTACACCAAACTTGTTGTTATTCCAAATTAATCAATCTTACCAGTCACTCATATAAAGGTTGGCATAGCTACAAACTTGGTGCCCATGGGGGTATCCATTAAATAAAAATCAGCCAAAAATATAAAATAACTTTAACATAAAATAAAATGAATAGAATCCAACAAAAACTTTCAAAGTGATGGATCCATCGAACATTCCCTCGTAGAACCGCAGAAGTGGCTCTTAGGGCTAATTTGTGGTTTATTACTGTGTATTAGGATTTAACATCATATGTTGCCCATATTTATGAATCTCTCCACTATATATTTTCAATTTCTTGAAGAACTGCTTTATTATTTCATAAATAGGACAAAGGTTCTTTAACATAAGGTTGGAGGTGGTAATCAACATTCTCCATAGTTATGACTTATGTGCTCAAAGGCCTCATTTAACATGAGTTAAGTCTCTGATTTTGTGTGGGGTCTGCTTTAAACATGTCATGTATGAATGTTTCAACAAAGTTTACTTTAAACCACCTAGATGGTGGTTTTAAAGATTTCTTTTGCGATATTTGGGCCTGATTATCTACTATGTTACTGGGTTTTAATGTAATGAAAAGTTTGTGTAAACCATTACAGGGTTTCTGGGGTGCAAATTTTAATCCTTGTACCCAATTTATTCAAAATGCGGCTGCCAGACTCATCTTTCTCACTCATTGCTATGGGTTGGCTGCTCCAATCTGCAAAGCCCTCCACTGTCTCCTGTGTGCAGAATAACATTTGCATTCCGTTACCTACAAAGCCTCCCACTCCTCTGCCCCTCTCTATATTTCCTCCCTTGTTAAACGATACTATCTTGTGTGACTGCTACATTCCTCAAAAGGACTAAAGTTAATTTGCCTTAAGTTCGCAATGGCCTATCAGAGCTCCCCTTTAAACCTTTGGAAGATGTTTCTATATGGCTATTAACACTAAATACTCTTATTTTATTAACATTAACATTAGCCAAAAACATGTCTGGAATTACAAAATGACTTTACAGCTGTATTAAATGTAAATATACTAAGCTGCAAGGTCCAGTAAGATAAACTTGTATAAAAATGCTTAAGAAAACACCCTGATTGATATTCAGCACAGTGTTGGCAAAACATAGTTCATTAACTTGATAAGCTTGAAGGCACAGTATTTGTATAACATATCAGCAAACAGCTTGCAACTTGGAAAAGTAAACTTCACATACAATATAGGAGAAGAAAACATACATGCCATTTTCTGAATATAAAAGACTGACATGTAAATATAAGAACTAATTTTTATTGAGTATAAACTACAACATCCAGAAGCCTTTGCAAGCTATCATCCGAAACAAAAATGACCCTACGGATGTGAAGGAAGTGATGTATTAGATGCAACGGCACTAGAATGCAGAACTCCATTCCTGCTACACTATTTAAATATGATCTTTGCTGCTTCTGTGTATCTGTTCCCGTGAAACGGGTTGAGTATTTCAATTTGTTTTTTTACATTGTGTGTCCTCCAGCATAGAAACATAGAAACATAGAATGTGTCGGCAGATAAGAACCATTCGGTCCATCTAGTCTGCCCAATTTTTTTTTTAGTCCCCCGTTCCCGGTCTTATAGCTAGGATAGCCTTGTGTCTATCCGACGCATGCTTAAAATACTTGACTGTGTTTACCTCTACCACTTCTGCTGGAAGGCTATTCCATACATCCACTACCCTCTCAGTAAAGTAATACTTCCTGATATTACTTTTAAATCGTTGCC
Source organism: Pelodytes ibericus (assembly GCA_036172795.1). Lineage (NCBI taxonomy): Eukaryota > Metazoa > Chordata > Amphibia > Anura > Pelodytidae > Pelodytes > Pelodytes ibericus. The sequence goes on from CM069859.1 coordinate 66,907,561, forward strand.
CCTCTAGCAGTAGCAGTAGCAGTAGCTGCTTCCTTCATCCATCAAGTTGAATCAGTTTCTTTTGGACTTTTTATATGCACACTTTGTAAGTTATCCTACCTAAATAACTCATACAATATATAGCTAATTACACTGTACTTGTAGTATGTTAACACCTATTTAGTACATTTTATGCATGTAGTATTTGAGCCTGTGACAACCTTAGTACACCAATATTTTTATTTTGCCTGCATACCTCAATAGGAATAGCAAATGGCTTCTACTACACTCACACACTTTGAGGATATGTTTTCCCTGTGTTAATTATATAATCTCCATATTCATGAGTCATGAATTCACCATATTTTATATGTATAAGTTATGAAACAGTACTACATTTATTAAAAGCTCATAACAACTTTGAGTAAATTACACAATAAACTGCCATGCCAATAAATAACAGTATTCCTACTCTGGTTGGTCTTATCTATTCAGTCTCAAGGTCCAATTTATGGAATTTAAAACTCATTCCCATCAGGCATATTTCCAAAACTAGTTCTGTCTTACATTTCGCCCACATATTGTTTAGTACTTTATCTGAATAAGAGTCATGGCCCATAAATTATAAATACATATGAACATTATAGAAATGAATAATATAAAATAATAGCCCAAGTCATCATTGTGACAGCGCTAAACAGTAATATATTCTTAACACTTCTAATCCAATGTAATTTTGCTGGCTCTGATGACATCCAATTGTCATTACTTATGAATAAATGCTCTCTTTATGTGCAATTACAACATATTTTAATTTATAGAAATTGGTTGCTGGAACAAAAGCCTTTCTCAGACTGATTAAGGTAGCCTCTAAACTGCACCTTTCACTGAATTCTCATGTAATCATTTTTTTCCTTTCTTACTTATCCCTGCACAGTATTTTTTTTAATTTCATTTCCAAACATGGATAAGTTTATCTACATACAATTGCATCCATGTTACCTTTAACTCATTTCCTAAACACTTCCAAAATGACCTGAATTCATTTATTTAGTATATCACATATTTGACCTTGTCTGACACACAGTGTTCATTGTCTGTCTTCCCAAATCCCATATGATCCCACACTGTAATTCCTCACTGGCAGGATTGACCTTAATCATATTCAGTTCACGATGCAAGATGCTGGAGTCTAAGTTCCTTTATTTCCTTTGTTTAGATGCAGTGTCTAGAATTTACAGCGAAAGAAAAGGGCTCCATTCAAACACATTCACTGATCATCACCATAATAGGTGAAGCAGTGACGCCCAAAAGCAATAGTTTCTTTCCTTTTTTCTAAAATGAATTCATTATATTGTACTTTATTCCTCTGTCAGTCACTGTGCTTCTATTATTTGCTGCTTCGTGTATCAACATCTTTCATTGCTATTGTCTCCCATTGTTTACTTCTCTTGTTCCTGACTATTTCTCCCTTCCTCCCTCCCTTTCTCTCTTGCTTTCTCTATCTTGCCCATTAAACTACTAAATGTTTACTTTCTGAATTAAATAAAATATGTTGAGTCACGAGGATGTCAAAATAACCCAGCCTAATCATTAATGCAGGACTATCACTGAAAGATTATATACATAAATCAGTTTAAAATAATCATATTAACAGAGTAGTATTTTTATTTTCTGTTGTTGCAAATACCATGTGTGGAAGTGACCGTCACCTTGGAACTGGATCACATTTAAAAAAAAGCCTGCTCCCAGTTTCAGGAGCCAATCACACATTGAGTTTCTCTGATCTCATTGCTGCCAGAATTTGACAGTATGAAAAAGGAACTGATGCAATATGTCTTGGGTGCTCATAATAAATGACAGCAAAGTGCATGGTTAGTCAAGAGATTTCCCGGAGTGGTCCAAGAAATCTCTTAGGGGCAAAACCAAACAAACTTCTTCGGCTTTTGGACTTGGGAGTGCTCTCCAAGATGGTGTGTGACCCACCTAGTCACATTAGTTTAGACTCTTCAGACAGTATACAGACAAAGGACCAACAGCTGGCTTATGACTACGTGCCCCATAGCACGGAACGCGTCAAGCATGGGCTCCTAGCCCTCTTACCTGTCGTCCCCTTTTTCTTCTTTTTTTTCATGTTCGAGATGTGCTGTTTTTTATATATTGCATCACAATAAAGCACTGGATTTTACTGAATCTCCTATGGTGTGCGTGTGAAGCCTCTTTTCCCTGGATACTTGTTCATTAAAGTCTTTTACCTTAAGAAGCTCAGACACCTGCAAAGGATATTTTAGAGACGTGATGCTTTATCCTAAGATGCTTTCCGTTTGTAGTGTGGACTTTACCATTGTATTTTTGTTCCTAACCGTAACAGACTACTATGAATTATAGTAAAGAACAATTAAGTGGTTATAAAGTTTCACTAAATTTAAAGATTCCAGTTTATATATTTTCCAAGTTTGTAAAAAATTATATAATAGTATCTATAAAAAATAAAATAATTAAAGATACTAACATTGTACAGTAAAGAGAGAATGAGAGGCAAACTGCAACACCATCAGTGTCTAAAAATGTTGTTAAGATCCCATTCCAAATTGATACCTTTAGGTTGTCGGGTCTGTAATTGAAAAGTCCAGTACATTTCTCTTTTGTTAAGAATATTTTGCTTATTGCCCCCCTCTTCTTGGGTTGGTGATTTTTTCAATACCTTGAAAATAGAAAAAATCTTTATTGCCCCCATTGCAAAACTCAAAGTGTTTGTTAATTGTGGATTTTGAGTCATTAACAGTGATGCTGTTCAGATGCTCTCTCATTCTATCCTTCAGTGGTCTGATCGTACGTCCAACATATTGTTTTTTGCATTTAAGGCAAGTGACCAGGTAAATTACAAATGCTGTGTTGCAATTAATGAACTGTTGGATTTTTAAAGTTTTCCCTGTAACAGTAGATGTATATTGGTTCTTTTGATGTAGAAAGTTGCAACAGATGGCATCTGCCCACACATTTGTACATACCTGTACATTTAAGCCAATTGGGGTTAGGTCTAGAAGTTCCCGTTTGTGTGCCCTGATAATGGCTTGGTGACAACAGGGATTTAAGATACTTTGCCTTACGTGCTGTAAAGTGAACTCCCTCTTCCAATATATTATTGTAGAATGGATCAAGTTTTAGAACTGGAAGATGTTTTTTAATGATTTTAGTTATCTGCTTGTATTGACTGCTGTATTGAGTGATGAAAATTGGGTTATCTTATTCAACAAATAGATGACAACTGGAAAGATGTTCTGGAGTCTCTCCAACAAGGCAGACCAGGTCAATATTATTGACCAAACAAACCAAATTATCCATTCGGAACTAGGGTAAATGGGAAATAAAGCATGTACTATCTGAGCAAGCGTGCGATGGCCCTTGAAGACGAAGATAGAAAAACTCACTCGCCATTGAGCAGATTAATTAAATATAAACCCTTTCCTTTAGTGAGTTAACCAGCTGGTATTAACAAGCAATAAAGTTCAACACTGTTACCATGGTTACTCACCTGGTTGCTATTAGCCAGCCATTTTTCTGCCCAGAGCTGGTATTTAAGCAGCTAGTCTCAGTAACTAATTTTGCTCTTGCATTGTTTTCAGCTTCCAAGTGCAGTTCATGGTTTCCTGTATTTCAGTGTTCCTCACCCAGTTCGACTGACTTGTCTTCTTGTTCTTGACTCCTGGCTTCGTTCCTGACTCCAATGATCTCCGTTCCCTTGACTCTGGCTTCTCTGACTACCAGCTTTGGTTCATGACCCTGGCTTACTTCCTGGATATTGCTTTTGAACAATTTTTTACCATTTTGTTATTTATTATTAATAAAGGTATTTTTGCAATTTACCTTCTGTCTCTATCTGGTTCCTGGTCACTAGCAGACACCAGCTTGAAGACATATACAACTGAGGATAATGAAATAATCTGTGAACAAAGATAAATTCTAGCACTAGATCTATAACCAAGCTGCACCAGCCTGTGTGATTCCCTGCATTCACACGTAGAACAAAGACAAAAAACCCACAGAAAAGGTGGTAGGTGCGCTCAGTAACCCCCACCAAAACAAATATCAATAAGGAATGCTAATATTTGCCTGAAGTGATGATCACTCTTATGCAGATAGTAAATGATCAAGGAACATATGCAAAAGAAAAAGAACACAAAGCATAGAGTAGCACAATTTTAACTTTCAGGGGAAAGTGGTAAATATAAGCTGTTGCACTCACAAAGCTTTCATGATAAATAGAGCTCATCAACTGCAGGCTAGGTTCATCAGCTGCAGGCACTCTTTTCATCTTCCTCAAATAATTTCCAGTAGTGTATAAAGAGAAAATAGCAGGAGGTAGGGTAAGTATACAAAATACAAAATGTATTAATAAAACAAGTAGTATCTTACATGGATTGCTCCAGATGAACAACTCAGCAGTAGCTCTCTGAGGGTCAATGCAGAGAGAATAAAAACAGAAATTAATAAAAACGAGTAAAAACAAGAAAGTCTTTACAAATCCAAAGATGAAGCCAAAGGTGGCTATTTGCAGAAAAAAGTACAGGTCCCACGGATGTGTTTCGCCTTAATAGAGGCTTCCTCTGGCGTGTTTTTATTATTTTTTTATTTTATTCTCTCTCCATTGATTCTCTCTGCATGGCCATGGGTGGGGAATGGGGGGGACACTAGGTCCCCCCCCCCTCATTCTTATTAGGGTCCCCACCCGCCAGCCATGGGTGGAGACCAGGGCGGGGGGGGTATTTTACTAGTGACTGGGCAGCAATAGCTGTCCAGTCACTAGTAATTTTAAATTTAAGGCGATATTAATCGCCGAACACCGAACTCCAACCCGGACATACATTGGAATGTCCGTGTTCGGGTCCGGGGTCCAAAAATCGCAGTGTTTGGTACGAACCCGAAATTTGCTGTTCGGGTTCGCTCAACACTAGTTATTTCTTGTTTGATGATATTTTGATGTACCTGGGAGAACATGAATGGTTTGGGGTATACTGTTTGTTTTGGCAGGGTAATACATTCTATTTTGTATCCTTGAACTGTCTGTAATATTTCTTTTGGTTATTTCTAACCAACTGAGGGCAAAAAAGGTGAGCCTGCCACCCAATTTTCCTTGAATCATGTGAATGTGTGTTGCATCACTTACCTGAAAATCCTCTGGATTTTGTATTTCCTCTAGCCCTTGCTCACCAAGAACTGCCTCATTGAGGAAAGCAAGGGTTTGTGCATTTGGGGATGTATAGCCCAGTCTACTCCATGAAAATGGCCCCTACCTTTCCTGGTCTTGGTAAAAACACATTTCTGAAAGACTTTCTTCATGAAAGTTTGAGCTTTATCTAATGTGGTAAATGCTGTGACAAATTTGCTCAATTATTTAATACATTTTTCTCCAAATAGCAATCTGCTCCTGGCTCTGCTGAGGCCATATCTACCAACTTAGGGTCTAATCTGATCAGCATTGCTTTCCTTTGTGATGTTAAAGCTGTTTTAGCATTCCCAAGCATACAAATTGCTCTCTGCACTCAGCCTCTTTAAATATCTATATTCACTGAGGTATTATCTTTTATGGCCTCCTCCGTCATCTCAAAAATGTTGGTAATTGGGCTAAATACATAATAATTTGTCTTGACAGGGCTAAAATAATTTCCTTATCTTGGGTCTTTCACATATTTTGCCAAAAATTGGACCATTTCCAGTGTCTCACACATCTTTCCTTTGTATTTGGTCTGGGACAATCTGCTTTTAATTTGTACCTAGTTTGTTTATCCATGTTATTTCTCACCCTCTGTTCTAAATAATAATTAACATAATTCCTAGGAGACCAGTCCACAGACCTAGGATTAACAATCTATTCAGGGTCAACATGTGGGATGCCTTGTTCATCCAGAACATATTAATCCCCACTATGATTGAGCATAATCATCATATTTTTACCACCATGGTAATCACCCTTTAGATCATCCAATAAATCACTGTCTGAATCTTCAGATATGATTGTGCTTTCCTTGCCCTCATCTGCAAAAGAATTAGTCTTTTTCCTGAATCTTTTTGATTTCCATTCCATGGATTATTGCCACCACTCATCTATGTGGGCCTGCATCCATATCTATTCTATTAGATATATTAACGGAGGTATTCATTATTTTTTTATTTGTGGAGGAGGCATGGGAAAACTTAAAACTCATTACTACAACAATTAACTACAATAAATATTTTAATATTTAAATATAAAATATCTTTATACTAAATGTATTTCAACTTTTTCCTCTCCAGTTTAAATGTGTTCCTCTCCTATTTAAATTATTCCTAAAATTAATCAAATACAACAGTATATACCGAAATTATAATCCCACAAAAAAATGTATTAACTAAACATTTCAAAAGGACAGGAATAGAATAATGAACTGTGTCAGTAAATTGTGCTCAGCAGAAGCTCCTGGTATGCAATTGTCAATTTTAGAATGCACCAAACATGCACCTGTGCATCTCCTTCTCTTGTAAGTATGTTTTCTGCCATTCCCACTATGGCTGCCATGACTAGCGGCTCACAAGAGAAATGGACGTTTAATAGCCTTTTTTCCGGTATCTTGCTCTAGATCACCCTACACTAAAGTGACATATACAAGGCTAATAATATAAATATTGCTTAATAGTAAAAAGACATGTTTTAAGTACTTATATTGTATTGCTATTATACCCAAAACGATGATAAAAGAAAAATACCCAGCATGTGTATACATGAAAACAAATGTCCTGACCACAAAATACATTAATATATAATCACATATTAATCACACTTTGAAACTAAATAATCATGAAAAAACATTTACAGTATTATACCATATCCATACGCAATTATCACCAGCAACAATATTTGTATTTGTCTTGAATGGAAGCAGCAAAGGAAGAGGGTGTATGGAATGTTTGATGAGCAGTTGTAGAAGCTTCTGAACATTGATTGGACACTGTTTATAATGTGCAAAAATAAAGTGATTTGTGCAAACAAACAAGGTTCAGCAATGGTGTAATTTAAATACTTGCGGTACTAAACACAATAACGCAGCCCACTGGAGCACTCTTCCAAATGCTTATAACAATACACGAAAAAAAAGACAGATGGCGCGAAATAGTGAGTACCTTAAACACAATAAAAATACAAATACAGTGATAGTGCAATATTGTTAATAACCACACATAATATAAATGGCTGGTGGTAGATGCACTTACAAACATATGTGGAAAATGAACATCTCAAAGTGTCTTGGTGATTTCCAAAATTTTAATGGTGTCTGAAATACAGTAACATAGTAACATAGTAATTTAGGTTGAAAAAAGACACAAGTCCATCGAGTTCAACCCATCTACCCATCATACCAGTGTTTTGATCCAAAAAAAGGCAAAAACTCCTAAGGAAGTAAGAGGCAAAAGGACATGTGCACAATCAAATGAGATTAAAATATAATGGCCCCTGCTGGAGACAGACTCACAAGATAACACAGGTGTATCAGCAAAACAAGGGAGTCCACTGGGGGTAGAAATGTCCAGGACGGGCCAAACACAGGGCTGAAGGTATTCAGTAGTGGAGAACGATAATGAAGAGAACAAAACGAATCTGGAGAGAAATTGTAGAAGCCGGTATCTCTCTGCACGTTTTTCCGGAGCTTCTGTCTCGGCTTCATCAGAAGAAGAGTTATAATGTGCCAGGCTTGACCTCGCTAACAGGAAATAGGAAAAGCGCTAATGAGACAAACACATGTGGGAGCATTTGAACACATACACATTGACTATAAAGGGGAGTTACTTTTGGTAAAATAAATAGCAGATGGGGAACACCCAAGGTAATTGACAGTGACAGCAGACCAGCTTTCAAGAAGTGTTTGTATTACTGGGAATTAATCAAACAATCACACCCATTTTACCCTCCAGAATTAAAGATGCTCTGAAAATGGTGTTTAATGGACTAGGATGTTAAATGACCCTTTGTTTTGACTACTATACATTCCAAGGTGTGAAGACACATATGATATGAACCATATGAAGCTCTGCAGTGGAGAACATGGGAATAATTAGTAAACTCGTTGCCTGAACCATTGATTTTTTTCCGAATCTTGGGTGGAAAATCTCAAACATCATATTCTTAATTTACATAAAGCTTTATGTGCTACTGATGAATGCACCCATGCAAGCACCCGTCAATGGTTTAATGTAAGGAGATGCTACAGGACTTTTCTATTTATAATCCATTTCCAAAAGCAAAATATAATGGACCTTTTTTTGTTGTTGATAAAATGAGGTCCTTTATAAATCGTTTACACTGAGAAAATAATAACTTTAGATGGAGCCATGATTGTGAAAATTAAATCATTCAAATGAAAAATGATCTTAGTAGAAGAAAATAATAAGGAATACTTTTTCCTTCCCTCTCTCTTTTTTCTTTCAGTATTACATATTTTAGACAACAGAACTTCATGAAATTATCAGCAAGCATAACAAATTTGGTGGATATTTTTATAGTTATCTTAGTAATAATGACCTTGTGTATATACTATCTCAAGGGGATCCAAGTGGGGCAGTGTAGTAGAGGAAAAATGAATACAGAAGAAAATGTGCTAGTGACAGTTAGCATGAAGGAAGTCAAAGTAGGTCAATGTACCACTGTGTATCTCGCAATTCCTACTGTCTGATCCACAATTAACGCAGGTTGTTAGTGCATAAACAACTAGTTCCTAACATTTTTCTTTGACTATAGCACAATTTGAATTGCCTATGCAATTATGAAATGCCGTAACCAACACATAATATTATGTATAGCCCAATGACAAAATTCAGAAGCAATTAAAAAGCTTTTTGATCAGATAGCCAACTAGAACATAGCCACATTTTTTTCAATATATATTTAGCATTTTTATATATATGCATTAGCATTTTTTTTTAAAGATTCCAACTGTCTTTGTCTTTTTTCTGTCTTTTACCATCCATAAAAGTAGAAAAAACAACACGAACATGTAAATAAAAATTAACATAATGTACATCTAACTTCATAGAGCCAGCTTCAGTGTAATCCAACTTTCTAACAAATACAACCAACAGACTCAAAACATAACATCACATCTTGGAGAGACAGTTTAGTCCACATTAACAGAAAGAAGAATAGCCATCCTTGCCTATTTGTAATCTCCAAACCCCCCCCTACCTGGTTTCTAAGGCTCACATATATATATATATAATTTAGGTCTGAATCTCCGTTATCTGTGTTAAATATCAGCTTTTCACATTCCTTACCCACCAAAACCATAACCCATGGCTTCCATTTATCCGTATTGGAGGAACCTCTGCCCTGGGAGGTTGATATTAGATCTTAAAATATATGGCTTTTCCTGACTCACTGACCTCTCTATGTAGTCGAGGAGACTCAATGCCAAATTGATTTCATATATACATGATTTGCTCATGGGCTTAAAGTATGATCAGAAACCATATTTTATCAGACTGTGGGAGAATGACATGACCTCTGAGCTGCCTCTCCAGCAGTGTTCGAAGATGGTTTGGCACATTCATGTTCAGTTGTAACTGGCTCCCAAGAAAAATGCTTATAATCTCTTGACACAATGGTATTGAGTCCCAGTTGCAATACATAGGATTTTCCCATCTGTCTCGGACCGCTGCTGGAGGTGAAGCAGAGGGACAAGGGACTATCTCCACATTTGGTGGAGCGGCCTGGAGATACAAGATTTTTGGATACCAATCTTACATACTATGTAATACCACTTGATCTCTTATAAAGAGATTCTGACGGACCCACTAACAGTTCTCCTGCATAATACTAGACATTCAGTTAAAGCATATAGGAATTTTCTTGCAATCCATTTATTAAACGCAGCTAAAGTGTTGCTACCTAGGCATTGGAAGTCCTCCAAGGCTCCTACATTTAGAGAGTGGATCTCTGAAGTAGCCACATTTTATTATCAAACTTTATGTTTCCTATACAGCTCTTCGTGCCCAACTAGTTCCTTTTTTTAAATAAAATATGAAAAGGTCTTACCAAATCATGCAAAAAATGTTTTATGAGTATGGCAATATGCCTGGGAAGCTGTTGGCTAGGGCCCTGAGGTGAAAATAATCACAAACTTGTATTACAAATATTAAAGATCATATTAATACACTGCAGCACAAAAAACATCAAAAATAGCAAAACGCTTCTGAGAATACTATAATAAGCTATAAAATATACAGGGCTCTATGACTGAAAAACAGTCTAAATGAGGTCTAAATTGTCTCAAGAGATCACAGCTTACCAAGACAAAACGTGAATACTTAAATTGCCCCAGAAGATAGTCTTGATTCACCTATAACTATTAAGTAGTCATAAAAACCACACAGTCTGAGAAAAGCCTTGGGTCAGATGGTCTCACAACTCTGTATTATAAAATTATGTAAATCTGTAACTGACTTGTACTCCAAGTAACAGTGTGATACATATATATAGAGAAAAGATCTGTGAAATGAGAAAATCTCTTTTTTATCTTCCTTGTCCTCTTTTATACTGTGTAGGTCAATTATCATATTATACTCTATGTTCATGTATTTACTATTTTTATTTATTTTTTAATATTTTTTAGATCTGTTAATATATTATATTGCATATTCCTACATTTTTATTTTTGGATTGTTATACTTTGAATTATGTGAAAGGGTTACATTGATGTTGAGAAGCCCCCTGCTTGAGAAAGATCAGTAAAAGGTCACAACTGCTAAGCATGTCTGTTGAACCACAGCTGATTGTGTTTCTTTGTGTTAGGACATCCAAACTACAATAAGAAGAACTAAATGATGCAGAAAATGTCAGCATAATTTTAGCTATTCTGTCTAGTGACAATATGAACACATATTGAACAACCAATACTTTGTAATGTATACACCCTCCATGTAATATGTTTTTGTGCAACATTATAACCAATCAATATGAGAGACAACACCTAGATTCGTGTATAAATACTGATGTTTAACCCCTTAACGCATATGGACGTATATATACGTCCTGAAAAGCATGGTCGTGGAGGACCATGAAGAAGTATATATACGTCCTCCATTTTCATGTAGCGTTGCGCTCCTTAGTGCAACACTACATGCCTGCAGCTACTCTCAGAGGCAGCCTCTGAGAGTGCTTTTACCCCCCCTCATCCCCCCCTCGCGCATACGATCACCGCGAACATGATCATATGCGCGTTAACACACATAGGCAGTGAAAGCTGATCACTGCCTATGTGTGTAAAGTGTTGCAATGATGCCTCACCTTCTGTGCCCCCCTGGGCACCGCGATCATCCGGTGATCGCGGGTGTGTGAGGTGTTAGAGAAGCATGCTTCTCCAATACAGCATGCCCAGAGGAGAGCGACGGAAGAGAGAAAAAAAAATCTCTTCCATCGCTCTGAAACCGCTACTTGACTGTCCCTAGAGGCAGTTAGACAGAATTATAGTTAGAAATAGAAAATAAATAAAATAAATAAATAAATGGAAAAAGCTAACCCTTGATCTACTAAACCTAGATCTAGGGTTAGGGTCATAAATAGGGTTATAATAAAGGTTACAGGGGGGTTTGGGTGAGTACAAGGGTTAGATTAAGGGGTTCAGGTAGATTAAGGTTTAGGGTAAATTTAGGGTTGGGGTAAATTTATGGTTGGGTTAAAAGGTCACTGTAGAAGAAAATGGTTAGAAAACACTAATATTGCTTATTGCCCTATTAGTTGAAATAAACATATGCAAACATGGAAACATTGGTATTTCTAAACTCAGGACAAATAGTAGAAATATATAGACGGGGTCTTTTTTTACCATTTGTAATTGTTTAAAAAAAATTCAGGTCAAAGTTAGAAGAAGTGTTTTTTATGGAATATTTTCATCATATTTTATATTTTTTTTTCATAGTAAATTGTATCATATGGAAAATAATAGTATCAAATGAAAGCCCTATCCGTCCTGTAAAAAATGATATATAATTTGTGTGGGTGTACTGAACACAAAGAAAGAAATTCACAGTTCAGTAAACATATGACAAAAATAATGGAATTCTGGTATTCAAGGTACATCAAATGCAGCATAGCACTCGGTCACTAAGGGGTTAATAAACTAAACTCAGAGCTAAGGAGAAATAAACTTTTGTCATGTCATCTGTATTTTACACCTTCGGCTCTAGTGGGTCACAACACATGTGAATTTCTTATCAAGGGAGGGTGGTCATAGCAGAGCAGACATTGTCAAGTGATTGGTTAGCTTGGTCCTTTTATTGTGTTTCTCACCTAGTTTTTTAAATATGGGTTTAATAATCATATTTTACTCAATTTTATTAAAAAGGCTAAATGGATTTAAAATAATCAACACAAGGTTAGCAAGTTTTAAAGTGTTATTTGTGCAAAGAAAATATATGACAGATGCATCTACACTTTTGTTTTTTGTGATCTATATAAATGCATAATGCCTATATTTGTTTGTCACAATCCAATACTACTGTTCCCTTTTGAGATGTCGCAGCATTGTTCCACATTTTTCATGTATTTCAACTCTCACAGCTATTATTGAAGTGTCTTATGTCAAATTTGTAATTACATTATAGAAACAGAAGTCACGTTAATGTTGTGGGGATATAAAACAAACTAATATAAAAATATGATTGCAATGTGAATACGTGATTAATATAATTATGTTATACAATTGTAAACAACTAGAAGGTTGCATGAGAGTTAAATATTGTAGGCAATGTGCAACTGTTTGATAAACTGGAGAGCTTTCATTCCACCTACATAAAGAAGTGTGCAATTTTAAAGTATTATTCCACTGGATTCGCACATTCTGGAAAATGGACTGAATGCAAAAGCATAGGGAATTAAGACATTTACCTCAGTGGGATAAAACATTCTTAAATCCATCACAATCTCTTTTTTATTTGAATTTAAAACATACAAACAATATATAAAAGCCAATCCTCCTATAGACCACAGATTATTGAGATTAAAAAAACATAAAATATCATGACATTTCTACATTGAAACTTACATAATTACAAACATACAACAACAGACATGGCACTTTGTTCAAGGATATGTTAGTTCCCACAGTAAAATTTTGTATGGACAACTTGTTGTCAGGAGTCAACCTGCATTCAGGCTCAATCAAGCTGTATCCAGGCTTTTTGGTTTCATTTCTGCCTGTGTTAGTCTGTTCTGCCTATTTAGTATTCTTGTTCCTGGGTTCTATATATATATATTTTTTTAAACGCTTTATTGATGGAAATTATAGGATACACAATAGAATGCAATCAGCGGTGCATAGACATGTACAGGTTAATGTTGTACATCATATTCAACTAAATCTACAACAGTAAAAGGCCAATTTGATACAGTTAAACATTTTACAACAACAATAATAATGAATTTGTTCTAATCTATCTCAGTGTTAAACCAGCAGAAGTAATATAGAATATACGATAGAATGTGATTGGTGTTGCATAGAGATGTATAGATTAATGTAGTACATCAATTTAACCTAAGACAGGAATATGCCAATTTGGTACAGTGAAACATTTTACAATAACAATAATAATGAATTTGTTCTAATCTATCTCATTCAATAAAACCTGACTCTGGGCATTTGGGTTAGTTGTGCGTTAGAACTATGCCTCCAAGAGGGTTGGCTACCAGAGTGTAGGTGAATTGAACTTTGAATAAGATATGAAAATTAATCGGGGAAGAGGTCCTTATCGACGTGCATCATCAGTTTAGGGCGTCTATGTTGTGAGTGAATTAGCTAACTAGAGAAATCAGGTGGTTACCCAGGAGTAATTGATTCATGTACCAGGGTGAGTTCTGGAAGATTTGCTTTATTTGTGTCCTTGTCTCTAAAGGTAGCACCACTATATAAGGATTCCAATCCATGAAAAATTATTTTGTGTGGGAGGTCATTTAGTTTTGGCCTGTCAGCCAACACATCCGGAATAAAAAGAAAAGTTTCTCCTTGAAGGCATTCATAGAAGGCTCCTCTTTTTGAATCCAAAATTATAGCACTGTCTTGTTTGCCACTGCCATCATAATTCATGCTAATTTTATACAGGTGTCCGTGGCAGGTGGATTCCTTGTTTAGAATACACATATGAGTGTATTCTTTAACGGAATTGACATATAAATTTATAGTGCCAGAGACAATGGTCAAGGTTCACTTGATGGGAGCCACATTTTGGACATGTGTCAGGGTAAGATATGTTCATGGCTTTGCTCCTGGCAGGGGAGACTTAAACCCTGTGAAATATCTTCAAAAACATATCACGATAGGATGTGGCTTTTATTACAGTTAGCATGGTGGTGTGTGCTTTCAGTATGGACTCTGTTGGGTAGAAGAGCATGCCATTTTTCTGGCCCTGAAGGTAAGCTATCATAATCTAGTGCTTTACGTAATATGGATTTCCCATCGATCATTCTCATCCGTCTGTGTTGCGCCCTATTGATCAAGTCATCTAGTGGGTTGTCCCAGTCCTCGTCCGAGAAATAGGAGACGCCACTAGTGATGAAGCTTTTAGTCTGCATATAAATAAAAGGAGGGATCGGCAAAGAAGGGAGGTTGTCTTTGATGGCCTATAATGGAAAAATAGATTTTCTTGTTCGGCATAACAACGGGCGGATATAGATGATGTCCTCCCTAGCCCAGCGTGTCAAAGGGTATGTTGAGTACCCATTCTGAAAGGATGAAGTACGCAGGAAGGAGAGGAATGTGGAGGTTGTTAACTGTAAATGCAGATCAGTTCTAATCAGTTGCCATGCCCATATTGGTCCAATTAATAATGGGTTATTACAAATTTCTTTTGACAGGAGACCTGCTGGAGTATGTAATAAAAGAGTGAGGCTAAGAGCTTGGCTAAAGCTGATCATTAGTTATGTCAGTATGGTAATTTTTCTTTGTGATCCAGTCTATCACTTATCTCAACAAAGCAGCCTGATTGTATTCCCGTACATTGGCTAAATTCAGTCCTCCCTGTATGGAAGGTTGTAAGTAGGAGTTTACCAAGACCTATTCTGGTCCATTTCCCACCCAATATAAATTTGTTAAATTGGGAGTCCAAGCACTTCAAGTCTTTGTTTTTCAGTAGAAATGGTAAAGTCTGATGTAAGTATGGCAGGCGAGGGAAACTGATCATCTTAATCAGTGCTACTCACCCTATATACGATAACTTTAGCGAGTTCCAAGAAGCTAGTTCCTCTGTAATTTTTCTGGATAATGGGGTTATAGTTAACATGGTATAATTTACATGGGAGTTTAGGAAGTGTAATGCATAGGAACTATATGGAAGATGTAGCCCATTTTAGAGAATTAGGTGGCTTATGTGTTCTAAATTTTGTTATCCTTGTGTGTGCTATACTTCTTGATCCAGGCCACAGTATTGGCATTTCCTAGATCCAGGCCACAGTGGTGCCATTTCCTAGTTCCAGGTCACAGTGGTGGCATTTCCTAGTTCCATGCCATAGTGGTGGCGTTTCCCAATTCCCTGTTCTGAGTGGCACCTGCCCAGTTGTCAACAAGTGGCACCTACCTGAGCCTAGCCTCAGACTGGCACCTTCCCAAGTCTTAATATAGACCTGTATAGCTGCCCAAGTCATGCTATTGCCTGGCACCTGGCCTAGCCTAGCCATAGACTGGCACCTGCCCTACCCTGAGCCCTGTGTCCTGAGTCCCTTAAATGGGATGTCCTGAGTCCCTTAAATGGGATGTCCTGAGTCCCTTAAATGGGATGTCCTGAGTCCCTTAAATGGGATGTCCTGAGTGCCTTTAATGGGATAACCTGGATCCCTTAAATGAGATGACCTGAGTCCCTTAAATGGGATCTCCTGAGTCCCTTAAATGTTCTGTCTCATTGTCCCCAGCCCTTAGTTATTCCCTGCTCGTGTACCCAGTTACCTTGTTCTCTGCTCTAATCCATCTCTGGCTTCTATTCCATTCCCGGTTTTTACTGATTCATTCTGCCTTGTTTCTCTGCTTCCCTATTTAAGTGTGCTTCATGCAATGCTTTAGTTTCCTTCAGTCTTTAGCCCTATGAAGCTGTCTACAGGTATTCTATGTTTGTGTGTATGTGCAATGTTAATCTTTAAAGTATGTTATTCTCCTTTTTTTTTGCCTCTAGTCAGGTCAGTTGGTTTTTTGTGATTCCCCGTTAGCATATTTGCATAATATCTCGATCATTTAATTAAGCAGATTTAACTTTCACAATGAAATTCTTTAAATAGTATAGATTGAATAGAAATAGGAATTGGAAAGTTTCTTTATTCACAAATTGGTTAATCACCTATATCATAGAGTTACTGCCACAGAGGGAAAAGGAGAGAAAAGAGGAAGGGAAAAAGGGAAAGAAAGGGAAAATATAGTATAGATGGTTATTGAATTAGTGCACACCCTAAAGTAAGGAAGAAAACTGATAGATTATATGTGACATATGGGTATCCACTTTTCTACACACTCACTATCTTAGAAAAGGAAATATCACACAATAAAATGTTTTATAATTTTCACTGAAATAAAGAAAAGGTAGATAAAATAGGATGGATAGATATGTTTTTTTCTTTTTTGCTTCTAGTCAGGCCATTTGGTACACTCCTTAAATTTTGTCATGTTTTTTAACACTCTCAGAAAAGTAATTACCATATAATGAATTAGCTTGTTATTTCTCATATAATCACTTCTATCATAGAACCTTCATTTGTGGATAAGCAGAATAATACTTAACTAATTCTGAATAGCATGCATTCAAAAGAAAGGGAAAAAAAAGAAAAATGTGAGAGTCTTTATTCGGTACATGGGCTAGTCACCTTACAAATTTCCATTATTTGAAAAAAGGAAAGGGAAATATATATTTAAAAGGAATTTTTTTTTCCTCTTTGAGGGAGGAGAAGGAGAATGGAAGGCAGTAAAATGTATAATGTAATAAGGATAGATGTTGGGAAAAATTGGAGAGAGCAAGGAGTAAAAGGGTGAAGCCATGGGACAAAGGTAACATCTTATGTTTCCCCTATGGTAACCCTTAGGGATAGTATAAGATAATTGGATCATATAAATAAATATAAAATAGCACCGGGGAGAATCCTGCTCATTCTCCGGAGCTCTGATACCTGCGGTTGGCAGCACTAGAATTGTAGGCAAAGTTGAATTTGCCTAGCTTTTCATTTGTAGGTATGAATGTTTGTTATGAGTGTCGAGTGAATGTTGATGTAGGTGGACCTCGGGGGGGCTGTGGACTGGGGTGGGCGGGACACAGTCTGAAGTCTGATGACCTTTAGATTAGGGACTTTAAATGCCAAAGGGTTGAACTCTCCCCAATAGAGAGGGTATTTATATGATACCATGAAAAATTATCAAGTAGATGTCATGCTGCTGCAAGAAACACACTGGATACTTCCTCCAGATAAAATATGGAAATACAATAAATATCCATTGATTTTCTCGACCAACAATCAAGAACAAAAAAGAAAAAAGGGGTGTAGCAATAATCATTTCAGCTCATATAAAGACAGAATTGTTACACATGATTACAGACCCAAAGGGGAGATACTAAATATTAATTGTTAAACTGAATGACCAAACTTACACGATAGCAAATATTTATGCACCAAATCAATCCCAACTGAAATTTCTGAGAACGGTCTTTGATAAACTGGAGAGGTTTAGCTCTGGCCAATTAATATTGGGCGGAGACTTTAACGCTCCAGTTGATCCTAGACTTGATAGAAGTGGTAAACCAATAAAGAATGGATTAATAAAATCAGCATGCATTATATAACTCCTGGCGCGAATTCCATCCCTTAGACCGAGAATATACTTTCTATTCGCAAGTTCACCACACTTACACAAGAATAGATTATTTACTGACAAATTCATCTGGTCTGGACAAAATCATAAGATCACATATCGGTTCCATTACGTGGTCGGACCACGCCCCAGTATATATAGACATAAAAATTAATCCAGAGTACAAAACCAAAGTAAACTGGCGGTTGAATGAAAGTTTATTGAATACTACAACAAATTTGGAATATCTAAGTAAGGAAGCACTGAGTTTTATTGAATTAAACGATAAGGAGGGTATATCTCACTCTACACTATGGTGCACTTTTAAATGCTATATGAGAGGCTTTCTTATAAAGCTAGGGTCAGAACGCAAGAGAAAGGCAGGAAAAGGATTGTCAGAACTATATATCATTCTGGCCAAATTAGAGACGCTAAATCAACTATCTCTCAATGCAACCACTCTTT
Source organism: Pelodytes ibericus (assembly GCA_036172795.1). NCBI lineage: Eukaryota > Metazoa > Chordata > Amphibia > Anura > Pelodytidae > Pelodytes > Pelodytes ibericus. The sequence continues at coordinate 66,925,845 of CM069859.1, forward strand.
CTGAGCTAAATAACATCAGAGCAGAAATTAAAATAAAATTAAACGAGAAGATTAATAAGGCATTGGGCTTCCTAAAACAAAAATGGTACAATGACACCAATAGAACAGGGACATTTTTAACTAAAAAATTACAATATAATAAGTCCAAACATCTAATAAAAAAATCATTGTAGCTGAGAAAACTCATTTATCTCCGCGAGCGATAGATAAAATCCCAGATAATGCACATACTAAACCACAAATTAAGGCATTCCTAACCAAAATCAACATTCCCAAAATATCCCCTGAAAATTTAGAGGTGTTAAATAAACCCTTTACTTTGTTGGAAATAACTGGGATTATAACAAATTTAAAATCAGCTAAGGCCCCAGGCCTTGATGGCTTTTCAGATCCATTCTTCAAAAAGCATATCCAGGTTATATCTCCCCTTCTATTAAAATTATACTCGAATATTACAATCACTGAGTCTATCCCAAGGGAATTACTATCCGCATCAATTGTTCCCATTTTGAAGCCTGGGAAGGATCCAGCACTTACAGCAAACTATCGGCCAATATCTCTGATGAATTTGGATCTGAAGATCTACTCAAAGATATTGGCCGAGAGACTCAGGATTGTTATACCCATAGTTATCCATACTGATAAGAATAGAAGTCAAGAATAGAAGACAAAACCTGATAATATTCGCAAACTATACAATATAATTAACAAAATACATTTAAACAACTTTCCAGCTGCCCTTTTAGCTATCGATGCCGAGAAGGCTTTTGATGGGTTAGTTGGAATTTTTTAGATTCAGTATTAGATGCCTTTGGCATCACAGGTTACTTTAAAAACAGTACAATGTTGTTATACTCACAACCTAGTGCCAGAGTAATAGGTCCGCTCCTATTATCTAAATCCTTTACTATCAATAATGGAACTAGGCAGGGGTGCCCGTTGGCACCCCTACTATATATTCTTTCCATAGAACCCCTGGCCATATAAATCAGGGATAACACAAAGATCTACGGCATTAACATTAATAACATGGAGTATAAAATTACCTTGTACGCGGATGATGTCCTCTTGACTTTGTCGAGTCCGGACCTTTCGATTCCAGCAGTTCTGAAAAACAATAGAGACATACACAAAATACTAAAATTACAAAATAAATCTCAATAAACCCCAAATCTTACTAAACAATATCTCTAAAGAAAAGGCTGAAATTCTCAAACGACAATTTCATTTTGATTGGAATAAAAAATGGCTGACATATCTTGGAATAAAACTGGGTTTTGACCTTAAGGGGTCAATCAGTCACACATATAGTGAACTGTTGGAACTAAGAACAATCCCAATAAGAATCCAACCTTATATATTAAATCAATTTCAGGTGGCATTCTCAAATTATATCTGGCAGAAAAAAAAGTCCAGAATCTCCCAACAAATACTAAGACGCGACCCTAAATTAGGGGGGGGGGGGGGTGGCGTTTCCCAACATTTCAATATTACATGAGACCTGCATGATTCTACATTCAATGGAGTGGTCAACTCCTAGACCAACAGAACTAGACTGGTATAAATTAGAGATAACGGACCTATCTCCATTACTTCCTTCATGTTTTTTCTGGCTTAATCGAGAAACTCTAAAAAACTTTAAAATTAAAAATCCAATAATTCAAGACTGTTTTCTTACGATACAGAAACTAAAAATTTTTTTTGAATCTTCTGGGTGCCTATCTCTCCATGCTCCTCTCGGGGTCATCTCATTAGAGGTCCCTGATATCAGCGTGGTGGGATGGACACATAGAGGCATAACAACACTAGAAGATCTGTACGAAGGGGGGAGGCTACTTCCCTTTACTTCTTTACAACAAAAATTCGATCTACCCCTAAATTACTTATACCCATATTTAAGAATTAAACATTTCTTATCAATAAAAACTATGTTACCTGTGGATCATGATATCCAAAACCAAACATATTTCAAGGATAAATAAATTACTTAAAAGTAAAGAATCTATCCCTAAACCTTTATCTCTCGAAAAATGGGAAGAGGACATGGGGGCCCTTATCCCAGTAATAGACTGGTACAGAGGATATAGAATACTTCAGAAAACGATTCATAATATCTCCCTGGTAGAAACCCAATTCAAGATTATGCACCCTTGGTACCTGGTTCCGGCCCGGCTACACAGAATAGCCCCTGAAAATTCAAATCTTTGTTGGCGGTGTCTGGCCCGGCCCTGCACCATGTACCACATATGGTGGGAATGTAACAGCTTGCAACCCATAAAGATCAAACTCAGATCAATATTGTCTCGTCTATTTTTTATGATTGGTCCAATAACACCAGTAAATTTCTTGTTTAATCTTGAACAAGAAAATTATGACTTCTTTCAAAAAAAGCTTATCATACATATTGGAATGGCAGTCAAGATATGTCTTGCTAGAAATTGGAAAAATCCTATAATACCAAATTGGGCAACTATAGTAGCACAAATAGAACACCAAAAAACAATGGAATTGGGCTTCTACATCCACTCTGGACAGAGAGAATTACATACAAAAATCTGTTTACCATGGATAAATCTGGAGGAAGCATACAAGGAATAACTGAATATACAAAAAATATTTCACAAATTAATAATATCAACCCTTTTGGCTAATTATATAAATAAAACAGATGTGATACCCCCCCAGGCCCCTAGTTTTCCCTCCTCAGGGTCCATAACGATAGATAGATGAATGAATGTGGATTACATGAAGTATATCTGATATTGCGAAATTGAGCTTCGTGTTGATTACCCGGGTAACTGAATGTTTTGAGATTCTGCCCCATGGTGGCTGCATGGGACAATAATTAGGTACGCTCTTATGAATATTAATAATTATTGGAATGAAATTAAATAGAAACGCTAATTAAAACATATCACAAACTTATATCAAATATATAGAGCATACATCTTACGCTACAATAGAAATTTCTAACCAACTATAAACTAATTAAATACTCTAAGTACTGACACGATGCTTAACTATATAATGTATGTATTGATTGTAATCTCTATTTTACTTTCTAATTATAAACTAAAAATAATTTTCTCTTAGCCATTATTCTCTCATGATATGACAACAATAATATATCACAGAGTATTGAGAAAAAAGCAAACGTTAGGAGAGAGAAAGAATTGGTAACACACAAGGATGATTTGAAAACACATGAAAGTAACAAATCTTTACTTCAACTATAATACGTGGTGCCGAATCAGAGTGTGAAAAAAAAAAAAAAAGTATGGTATTCTTTGCTAATATTAGTTAGGGACTTGCCTAATGTGTGGTACCTTGACATGATTGGCAAATAGGTGAACCAAACCCCTATAATTTTACCATCTTTAGTGTTAGGTTAGTGCCTGTATTTTTGTTTGTTCCTTAGTATGTTTATCTTGTTTTTCTTAGCCCTATTCTTTGTCTGTAGCCTTAGTTATATATGTGCCTGTCCCTTTAAATTCTGAATATGTCCTCTGTCTGTGCTCTGCATTATTCCTATGTTATTATCTGCAGCCCTATGCCTTGTATTGTTTATACTTCGTTTGATTACTGCTTTATCTTGTGGATGTTTTGCCTCTGTCCTGTAGCCCTGCACTCTGTATTTCAGTCCTAAGTTCTGTTTTCCTTTAGTTGCTTTCACTCTGCTTGGCTGTTCATTCTGTCCTTTTCCTAGCCTTGTGATCTGTGATCAGGATACAGCAGCTGCTTCATAGGGCCTGGGATATGACTGCATAAGCGTGGGGTCCCAAACCTTCGAGGGATTAAAGTTACCCTGCACCAGGACCTGTGTCTCCATCATGCAATGTAACTACTAATATCGGGTGCTCAGGGTCCTATACCATCCTGGACACAGTGTGCTATACTTGTCACTGGACTACGGAGTATTTCACTTTGTCGTAATGTTTTATAGTGTACTCTCTTTTAGTCCTTTAGATCTATCCATCTAACACCTTTCTGATGAATCAGTTTCAACCTAGTTCTTTCTATTATCCAATGATAAATAATCTGAAGATTTGATATTTTCCATGTGACTGAATTACTTGATTTCCAATTCCTGGCAATGACTTTTAACATCCCTAATAATATATGGGATATTATCTGCTAATGTTCAGTCATCATATTAGGCCAACCAATCATTAAAAGTAAATACTCAGTTCGCAATTTAAAAAAAAATAACTGTTCTAAGTCATTCCATTTCCTTTATTCCATTCTTTTATAATATAGAATAATCACAATAGTCGGTACTCGGGATTCTTGCAAAAAATTTGTGATTTAGTGTTGATACAATTTCCAGAAAATGTGGGGGGACATAATACACTAACTTCCTCACACCTCCACCATATTTAAATTTAGTTTCACATTCTTTCCCAGTTTAGATGAAGTAGAATAGTTACATAGTTACATAGTTACATAGTTACATAGCTGCATAGTTACATAGTTGTTTAGGTTGAAAAAAGACTTTCATCCATCAAATTCAACCCTTTTCAAGTTAATTTTATGTTAAATTTAAAAACTACACTACAAAGAAACAGACTTTAAGGAGACATACAAAACCACAGACATAAACACAGGACTAACCTAGAACTCTGAAATGGAAAATTGTGAGGGTTTAATCACACGGAATGGCCATGAGATAATGAGCTTGCCACCAGTGTCAAGGTACCTCACATCAGCAAGTTCCTAGGGCTATACCTGTCTTACTTATTAACTAATCACTGAACAAGAAAACAGACATCTGACAGGGCACGAGAGGGGGAAGCCCTCTGACAGGTTTGGGGCAGGCCAGCCCTCTCATAGGGTCCAGGAAACCCCTCTGATAGGGAACAGGACAGCCCTCTGAAAAGGGATAAAATCAATAAAGGAGTGTGTTTATTATGGGAAATATACAAAATCTCAGTCATTTTCCTTGTATTGTTAACCAAGGATCTACCCAGAATAAATCTGGATTGATCCCAGCGAACAAGATCACAAATAACTCTCAATATATAATTAATATAACTGTATATTTACATTCAAAAGTGGCAATTTCTTTCTTGTTCTTCTCTGCTTTCAAGATAGGAGAGGATATTTGCTCTAAATAGTTCTTCAGGTATCTTATCTGAAGCAACACAGCTATTAAATGTACATTGTAATGGGCCTGCTACTTTCTCCATTAATATTTTATAGAAGGAATTGCTGAATCTGTATGGACCCAGAGGCTTATTTAGTTTTAATTTGTTAATAGCCATCTGAAATCCATCAACATTTCAAACAACTTACAGGTTTCAACTATAAAAAGAACATGGCATTTGTTAAATGGACAGACAAGTCTGAATAATATTGCTGTACCAAAACTTTTCCAAAATGATTGATGTAACAAGAATGCAATGGATATATAGCAGTTGCAGTATACTGAGTGTCTATTAAACAAAAATGAAAAGAAAAAAATATTTCCAATAACATGGACAATGAAACTGGAAGAAAATTTGATATATAAGGAGTACGTCAACATCAAAATCAAACATCCAAAATGTTGTCCTCAATCAAATTCTATTATTGTAGACATCTTATTTTTAACCCCTTCCTGTCTCACATTGATTGTGAAGTACAGAAGGTGACAGATCAGTAAAAGAAAAGTAACAGCATCAGTTCAAGTAAAAATGTTATAAAGGTATCCCTTTCCATCATTTTATTTTCCATGTTTTTTCCCCATTTTAATGTTTTTTTTGAATATATATTTTCTCCCCAGGAACCTTCTTGGCTCCACTCTACAGGAGAGGTAACCTATATGTGCAGCACCCATTTTAGCATGGATATGATCATTCCAGTATAGTACAGACCCTTTTTCAAGTGGTTATATGCTGCATGTGCCTCCTGTGATGCGTTGGGTGTCATATAACCTGACTCTCTGATTCATGAAAGTCACATACAAGTCAGCATGACAAGCAGGAAGGAATACAGAAGTATTTATTGTGCATTACATTAATATTTATTTATATAGCGCCAACAATTTATGTACCACTAGGTACAATGTAGAGAGGGGGACTACATACTAAGTAAGACAAACAAGAATAGACTGAAGCATGAGGTAGAGAGCTCTGCTCGCAAACTTACAATCTAGAGGCAGTGGGGGACATGAGACACATAATGGACAGAGGCGATCAAGGGAGGTGCTAGTAGAAACAGTATTAGTGATTGTTTGAGCTAGGTGGATTTGCCCAGAGATTGGTTATGTGTGGATGCGTTGTATATTCCTAGTTTGAGGATTGTAAGAGCTGGTGGGATTAACTAGAGGTTCATTTTTTACAAGCATTCTAGGGGGATGAATAGAATGTTTCCTTAAAGTTTTGAGAGACTTTTGAAGTTTGGGAAAGATGGAGAAAACTGTATGCTCTGGGGAATTCCAGAGAAAAGGGGCAGCTCAGGCAAAATTTTGCAGGTGGGAGTGGGAAGAAGAGATGAGGTTGGAGGTAATCCTAAGTCTATTACAATGGACGTGCCTGGCACGTGCTGCAGTGAATCAAGCGTTTTTTGCGATCAATGATCTCGAAAACCGGTTTAAAGGTGCTGGTCTATTGCCTCGATGTCGAGGCAATAGCCTGCACCAACATTTCCAATCTTGGGAACCCAGATCGCCCCACGGAGTGATCGTGGGAGCCATACTGAGGGAGCAGAATATGGCTATGCCCTCAGCAGGTCTGAGCTTCAGAAGTGAAAGTAACTTCACTTCCGTCGCTCTGAATATGCTACTTGACTGCCCCTAGTGGTAGCAGAGTAGCATAGAAATGTAAAAAAATTTGAATAAATATTTAATTAATATAAAACTAGTTATATAATTAGATTAGCCTATAGGGTTAAAATTAAATAATTTTTAGCATAAGGGATAGGGTTAAAATTAAATTAAAATGACAATATATTAAGGGATAGCATAAGGGTTAGAGTCGGGGTTAAATTTAGTGTTAGGGTTCAATTTTGGGTTCGGATTGGGGTCAAAAGGTCAATATAGGAAAAAAACAAAAAACACTATTTTTGGTTTTTGCCCCATAACTCACAAAAAATTCTGAAAACTATGGAAACATGCATATTTCTGAACTCGGGACAACATTTATAAACTATTTAGATGGGGTCTTTTTTAATGATTGTATTTGTCTAAATTATATTTTAGGTCAAAGTTAGAAAAAGTGTTTTTTTTTTTAAATTTTCATCATGTTTTATGATTTTTTTGTAGTAAATTATAAGATATGATGAACATAATGTTATCTAATGAAAGCCCTTCTTATCACGATAAAAACAACATATAATTTGTGTGGGTACAGTATGTGAGAAAGATTAAAACTGCAGCTAAACACAAACAACCCCATAAATGCCATTGTCACCAAGGGAAAGTCTCAGGAACTGATTAACCAACTACACCTTATTGTAGATTGGTGCTAAACGGTTGTCGAGTTCAACCAGGGGTTCAGAGTACAACAGAGAGTAGATGTGGGCAAGGCAGTTTATAGGTAAGGACAGGTAGCAGGCAGGGTCAATGGCAAACCACATGTCTGGACAGGCATTAGGTAGAAATAAAGAGAAGAACCAGCATAAATTGGCATGCATATGTAAAGGGAGAAAAAACATAAATCATAATAGTGCAAAGTGTATACACATTAACCAGTTGTGTGTATAATATTGCACTCAGAAAGAGCCCATGATATCAAGTTCATCTCAAAACATCTTTAATTCCAACGATGTTAAAATGATTAAAAAGGGAACACCAGTGGTACATCATCAAAAGTAAAAACAACAGAGACACAGGCCTGGAATACTTACAGCTGGCAATGCAAAATTATATCTGTGCAAATATAGCATATAGGTCCCCTGGGACAACTAAGTAAAAGACTTCTAAACATCCCAAAAACATCACATCCCGGATAATCAATATAGCATGTTGTGCCACTTGTCCGATCTTCAACGCGTTTCACTGGTTCGCAGATGTACAGCTTCATCAGGAGGAACATTTACGTAACTTTATGATTGGCATCTTTCAGTCACTGATCACAGCTCCTGTTTAAATAAAAAGTCTCTATACTTCCGCAGAGTCAGGTGTCAAAAATTTCATGACGTCACAGAAAGTTAGTCAGTGGCGGATGCTCCATATGTGAAAGGTGTGCACCTCACACTTAGCACGGAGCCACGCTACCTATTTCCAGAGGTTGTGTGCTCCAAATAGAGAGCATACAAACCCTGAAAATACTTCCGAGAGACAGATTGCAGCTGCGAATTCGGCAACAGACTCACTCACTCACAGAGGAGTGGAGGGCTTTGTAGGTTAAGGACAGAATTTAAAATTTTATCCTCGAGCAGATGGGAAGCCAGTGGAGGGCGTTGCAGAGAGGACCTGCCAAATCAGACCGACGTGCAAGAAAGATGAGTCTGGCAGCTGCATTTTGGATAGACTGCAGGGGAGACAGACGAGCCAGAGGTAGTCCAGTCAGGAGACCATTATAGTAGTCCAGGCGAGAGATCACAAGCGAGTGCACTAGAATTTTGGCGGTCTCTTCGCTGAGGAACGGGCAAATGCGTGCAATGTTCCTTAGGTGCAGCCAACCGGATTTGGCTAAAGACTGGATATGAGGAACAAAGGAGAGAGCAGAGTCAAAAGTGACCCCAAGACATCGGACACTATCAGCTGGTACGATTGTAACATTTTCAACGGTGACTGTGAACCCAGGTGTAGGGACATAGTTAGAGGGAGGGAAGATAATCAGTTCTGTTTTCTGTGTAAAACATGGTGGGGAAGCTGTAATGGTCTGGGAAACTACTTCAATGAACTATTTGATGTCTATTCACTAAAAGGTGATTTGCAGGTGAAGTGAAGTGAGATGAGGTGAGGTGAACATTTAATACAACCAGTTTAGCTATGCATTGTACAGGGAAATTCAGGTGAGTTTGTTTAGCGATGGAAACTCACCAGACTTGTACCTGATGTTTGCTTTGCATGGTAATAATAAAGCTTCCTATATTCCAGGTTAATGATTCCAACCTGCACAGTGATAAAGAACTATAAAAATGATTTGAACAACTCCACATCTGTATGTACCTGCACTATTCCGAACAAGCCCCACGGTATGTACATGCACTATTCCAATCAAGCCCCACTCTATATACGTGCACTATTCTAATAAAGCCCCACTGTATGTATGAGCACTATTCCAATCATCAGTAAGTCAAATGCTGGCACTTTAATTGGGGTTACTTTCAGCCATCTGCAGGCATTTTATATTCTAAAATGACAATACTTGATAATGAGAGGTTAGTTATGAATACAAGGCTTTGAAGGTGGAGTAAAATTGCCACATATGACAAGAAGTTTTGAAATGTGTGAGAAATCCTAGGACAGCAAAAGGTTAAATGTGCTATAATTAGATGTCTGATAGGACATACACACAGATAAGAGTAACTTGCCTTATAATGTCATTACAATGTGTCACTGAGAACTAGAGTGTTAAGAAGTGCAGTGGGCCTGTCACCTTCTCAAAGTCTTCACTGTATAAATACCATACTAATGGGCTGTGCACATTTAAATAATTGCTACATGTATTAAAAACATCTGACCATGTTTTATTCAAGTAACGGCAGTTGTATGGACTATTCATGTATAAGATATATATATAAATTATATTAATATATTTTCACAATTCTATCATATTTTTGTTATGCAGTAGGTAACTTGCTCTTTAGTGAGTAACATTTGAGTAACATTTCTGTTTAGACCCACATGGCATCATTTCTGGTTTTTGAACCTGAGTATGACCTATGTCTATGAGGGCAGCCTATGAGTATTAACAACCATGATGCATTGCACACAGTGGTGTATTTTGGTTTTGTGCTGCATAGGCACAACTAAATTTGGTCCCCTAATAAATTTGGGCCTCCTCCATGGACATTGCACACCCAGGACATGCCAAGCATGCCAAGTCAATGGATTAACCCTTCTAGGATTTTGTTATAGCTATACCCAATATTCGAGGCTCCTGCATGGTTAGTAATCAGTTTGTGGTATATTGACTTTATATCTCTATTTTTCTCTCTGTAATGTTATGTATGCAACCAACAATTGCCTGTATAGAATTTTTTAAAAGAAACTAACTAAATGAATAAATATATGAATGTTCCCAGATAAAGTAAGTTGTTTAAAAGTCACAAATACCTATAATCAAACCAGTATCTTAGTTGAAAGTAATTTAAAAAAACTTAAGATCCTATATTTTACAATATTGACGTATAAAACTATATCCCAACACATAATTAAACTTACACTCAAAAGAAGTAAAATGGAAAAACCATATCCATTCATTTTAATAAAAATTTGTGGGGGTCACACCTGCACATATTATTTAAGCATTATAAATTTTAAATATTAGCAATATGCAGTTCTCCTATTTCTCCTTTGTCTATTTACATATTTAGAAGAATAAAAAAAATATTTGGGTTACCGTATTTGCTCGATTATAAGACAAGGTTTTTTTCAAAAAAACATTTCTGAAAACTACCCCTCGTCTTATAATCGAGGTCTTCTTATAATCTGACCTCAAATTGAGGTCAGATTATAAGACATGGATCCAGGTCCCCAGCAGACCTCATCGCGCAGACCTCCTCTGCTGCCCCACTAGCCACCAGGGTAAATCGGGCAGCTGGGGGATGTCTGCACGATACATGCAGACATCCTCCATGCTGCCCGACACGGCAGACTATTATGACAGACCAGCTGTCCGTCATAATAGAGTGCAGTGTCGGGCAGCATGGAGGATGTCTGCACGTATCGTGCAGACATCCCCCGGCTGCCCCCACTAGCCACCAGGGATCGACTTCAAGGTGAGGGGGAGGGAGGGGGCAGAGAGACAGGGGGAGGGGGGGCAGAGAGACAGGGGAAGGGAGGGGGGAAGAGACAGAGACAGGGGGAGGGAGGGGGGCAGAGACAGAGACAGGGGGAGGGAGGGGGGCAGAGACAGGGGGAGGGGGGGAGACAGAGCAACAAGGGAAGGGAGGGGGAGACAGAGCAACAAGGGAAGGGAGGGGGGAAGAGAGCTACAAGGGGGGGAAGAGACAGAGGGAGGGGGGCAGAGAGAAACAAGGGGGGGGGGAGAGACAGAGGAGAGGGGGAAATCAAAGGGAAGGGGAGAGAGACAAAGCTGGGGGCAAGGGAAAGAGAGGCAGAATTGGCACATAAAAGGAAATAAAAACAAATGCATTTTTTTTATATCATTTTTTATTAAAAAAGCAATTTACATGTGAATATATACAAGTTTAACTTTTTTCCTATAGGGTAGTCTTATATACAGGCTTTTCGTTTTTTTCCTAAAGGAATATCCAAAGTTTGGGGGGTCGTCTTATAATCAGGGTCGTCTTATAATCGAGGAAATACGGTACTTTGCTGTATAATGGGATCTATGTGTTTTCTCCAATATGACCAAGTATTGAACATTGTTTCAAATAATGAAAAAAATTAGTGATAACAGAGCTAAAATCACAAACCAAGCAGCACTCAAAGTAGTGTGTCCCTAATTAACACACAACAGAAAATAACAAGGAAAAAAAGGTACAAAAAGTGCGCTATAGGTAAACTGTAGTGAGAAAAAAAATATATTAATATAACACCTTTTAGGTGAGTGTATAGATGTTACAAAAAAGGAAGAATAGGAGCTGGGGGAGACTGCAAAGCTCCCCTCTATCAATGCACTCACAAACTCCTCATATATGGTAGACTTATCCACAGAGAACACTGTGCACACAGGGGACGATCCTTAGCTCTTCAGTTCAGCCTCTCTGTCCTCCACTCATGCACACGCAAAACCCGGAAGTAACCTCAAGCAAACCACACGATCAACGAGTATTTATTTCCAGTGTATTGCAGGCTGTCCAGACGCCTGGTTGAATCCCATTGTAGGGGCGAAACGCGTAGCGTCCCTGGACAGACCTGCTCTCCTCTCCGTTTTTTGGATTTTATTCCTGATCTGCTGCCATTGGAAGGACTCTTTATTTCCAGACTATGTGGCGCCCACTGGTTCTGTGCAACTTAGAGACTCCATGTGTAAGCAGATATTGTTATTTTATTAAATTCTGTACTTTCATACCCTAATTCTATTTGTGGGCTTTTTTCCTGACACTTTGAGCTGCATGAGTGGAGGACAGAGAGGCTGAACTGAAGAGCTAAGGATCGTCCCCTGTGTGCACAGTGTTCTCTATGGATAAGCCTACCATGTCTGAGGAGTTTGTGAGTGCATTGATAGAGGGGAGCTTTGCAGTCTCCCCCAGCTCCTATTCTTCCTTTTTTGTCACATCTATACACTCACCTAAAAGGTGTTATAGTAATATAATTTTTTTTGCTCACTACAGTTTACCTATAGCGCACTTTTTGTACCTTTTTCTCCTTATTGTTTCAAATAATGTTGTAACAGATATATCAAGTATTTTTACCAACAACAGACATGTCTGTTTTATTTCAACATGTCTGTTTTATTTTTGGATATATATATGTATATATATGTTCCTGACGAAATGCTTGGAACTGTTTTAAGAAATCTTTGTATAACAGTTGCTGCCTTGCCCAGCAATAATAACTTGCTGACAGAAAATCAATAAAATACATTAAGGCAGTTTCAGTTCCACTAGTCAAAACAAATAAAAAATAAAGCTCTTGCTTTGTTCATAATTGAATTTGTCAATATGAGTGCAAAGCCAAACACACAATCCTGCATTTAAGAGTTTAATAATAGCAGTCATAATGTTTTAAGAACATATAAATCTATTTAGTTAAGATCTATAAAAATATATAATAAACAGTGAAAAACCTATAGCTGTTCAGGTTCAAATGCATACAAATTATTATTAGTATTATAATTATTAGTAGTAGTAATATAGCTGCTACAGCGCTTCACAAATGTGGTGTATGAGACTTGGAGAGTAAATCATAGTAAATAAGACTTCACTTGACATACACATGAAGTAAGTTTTGAGAGTCATGCCCACAGGACTTAGGTCTAAAGTGAAATTAAATAAATTAAACACAAACTCTAGGAAATGGCTTGTAGAATAATAAAATGAAGAATATTTTATGTGACAAATGGTGAACTCGGACAAATAGAGTCCATATTATGTAAATCTAAGAGGTGGTGTCAGGGCCATGAAGCATTAAGGGTTGCAACTGTTCCTTCAGTGATATTGACTTTAGACTTAACATTGGCCTCAAGTCAATTTTATATTGACACGTTGGTAAAACATCAGCTGCAAAATAACAAAGTGAATTGTGTAGTGCAGAGGGAACCTATGTATCTAATAGAAGTTAGGTGTAAATTCTAGAAATATTAGTCAATCACATGTGATCTGTAATATGGAGACATTGGGAACTCTTTTTCTCTAGTATGTTAGGGCTTTCTCAAGATGAGTGTCACATGACTTCCCACGGCTATGTAGACTTTTAATGATTGCCATATTCATGTAAAAGTTACATTTCATTGACATTGGAAAGTTCTGTGTAAGATCCTAGTAGAGACAGAATCCCTTTGGTGAGGCAGCTCCATCAGAGTATGTAACTCAGTTAGTGATTGTATTACCCTATGTCTGGTTGGGATACTTTGGAAATGAGGCCCCTAATTTGGGATGTTTGTTATGAACACCGCAAGCAAAGTAAAGAGTAAGAGAGTTAGTCAGTTTAGTTCTTTCATCATATCTCAATACTGTTCCCAGCATCCCTATTCAAACACAAAACCCTTTCATGCACTTAAAACAATTTATTTGTGTATGGGGTACACTTAAAGTGTATGTGGTGCATCCCACAGACCGGCAGTATATGAGTAACAGTGCGCTAAGCTTCAGACAAAGTGTGTAAATGTTGTTCAACGTGGACAGAGATTCCAGTAGCTCACTCTCTTTTTGCCTCAAACTTTTTTTCTTACATTTAGGCATTTATAAGGGATTTAGCAGAGAAAGGGTGTAATAGGGTAGAAGTAGTGTAAGAGATGCAAGATCTTGAAATGTGTCTCTATATATTAACAGTCAAATGTCCACTGCAATAGTTCTGGAATGAAAAGCACTGATCAATCCAGTGAAAGCAATTTCAGTGCTCGAAAGCAAGAAAATGAAATTCATAAATTGCTAGTTATGCAACTGAATACCACACTAAAACTATATTTGTGTAACGTTGCTGATATGCTGGCTGCAGCTGGCATTTTAAGCACATTTTACTTTTATGCTTTTTTTGAGAAATAAGAACACTATAATGAGTTGTAACTATGAGAAAAGGTGTAAAATATTGCATCAAAAGCCATTATAGATTATATTTAGCATTTATTTAGGAAAAGTGACAAGTAAAATTAACAGATAATGTTCTGCAAAATGTGAGAAGTCACAGTTCAGTGAACTTCTTAACAGAAACATGAGCTAAAAGGAGCCTACAAAATTTACAATGTGCATAAATCTGTCTCTGCTATTGATTTTTGTTCAACCTCCATTGCCAGGAGTTTAGAAATAAGAAGAAGCTGTTTCATATATTATTTGCCATATCTTTGAAAATGGAACAGGAATCTCAGTTTCATATATTTACTTTTCACTAAATGCTAAATCCACCTAGATGTCTGTCTGTCTGTCTTTCCAACTGTCTCTCCACTTGTCTGTCTGTCAATCCATCTGTCTGTGTTTCCGTCTGTCTGTGTTCTTGTCTGTCTTTTTGTCTGCCTGCAATTTCTATGTATTTATTTTGTGGCATGCTAGACAGAAACCAGGGCCTGCCATGGGGCCGCTGTGACCAGTTCAGCAGTGGCAGCCGCTTTAAAAAATTTGGCGGCCGCCGTAGCTTTAAATATTTCGGACAGGAGCTGGACCAGGCCTCGTGGCCGGAAATAATGGCAAGTTCTTTCCGGCGGCACTATTTCTTGCATGCAAAGTGCGTGCAGGAAGCACTGAGGAGAAGACGGGTGACGAGCATCATAAAGGTAAGTACTGGGGAAGGGGGGGATTGTGACATATTAACGAGCAAATTATCAGGGGCATATTAAGCAGCACATTATCAGTGGCATATTAAGCAGCACATTATCAGGGGTATATTAAGCATCTAATTATCAGTGGCATATTAAGCAGCACATTATCAGGGGTATATTAAGCATCTAATTATCAGGGGCATATTAAGCAGCACATTATCAGGGGTATATTAAGCAGCACATTATCAGGGGCATATTAATCATCTAATTATAAGTCGGCATATTAAGGATCTAATTATCAGGGTCATGTAAATCACCTAATTATCAATGGCATATTAATCATCTAATTATCAGTGGCATATTAAGCATATAATTATCAGGGGCATATTAATGAGCTATTTATCAATGGCATATTAAGCATCTAATTATCAGGGGCATATTAAACATCTAATTATCAGGGGCATATTAAGGAGCTAATCATGAATGGCATATTAAACATCTAATTATCCGGGGCATACTAATCATCTAATTATCAGGGGCATATTAATCCTCTAATTATCAGGGGCATATTAAGGAGATAATTATCAATGGCATATTAAGCATCTAATCACCAGGGGCACATTAAGCATCTAATTATCAGGGGCATATTAAACATCTAATTATCAGGGGCATATTAAGGAGATGATCATCAGGGGCACATTAAGCATCTAATTATCAATGGAATATTAAGGAGCTAATGATCAGTGGCATATTAAGCATCTAATTATCAGTGGCATATTAAGCATCTAATTATTTATTTATTTATTTAGAAAGTGTTGTAACTGGGGACCCAGTCCAGAATGGAATTACACTGTTACACATTTAACAGTAGATTAAAAATAGATACATACATACATATATTAAACAAGTTGAAAGGAGAACATACAGGGTAAATCATTATTGATACAAAAAAGGAACAACATGTATAGTATACAAAGGAGTTTGTAAACTAATAACAGGTACAATCTGTTTTGAGGATTTGGGAGACACTTATTTTCAGCGATTTTAGACTAGATGATGATTTGGCAGAAACAGGAAGGCTATTCCACATATGAGGAGCTCTGAAAGAGAACGCACCTCGGCCCACTTCCTTTTTTAAGTGAGGGATCGCTAGTGAAGAGTTGGTGCAGGATCTGAGATTGTAGGAATGCAGGGAGTAAGAGCGAGCATGCCGCTCAGGAAGGGGGGGAGCGTTCCAGAGAAGTGGTTATGCACTAAGCAAGCTAGGTGGAGAGTGCGCCTGGAGGCAAGTGTCAGCGAGTTTAACTCTTTTAACATTTTACAGTGGTGCGTGTTATAATCGCACTGTAGTGCAAAACGACGCAATGTATTGTACATAGTGTCGAGTTTACCGAGATGGGTCTGCAGGGCAGAATCATACACAACATCTCCATAATCTAAGATCGGCATTAACATTTGCTGCACAATATGTTTCCTTACCATGGAATCTAGGTTAGATTTGTTTCTAAATAGAAAGCCAATCCTAGGATATAGCTTTGACACAAGCTTATCAATATGGAGACCAAAAGATAAGTTTGGATCTAGCCACATGCCAAGATACTTATATGAATTTACCTGGGTCAGGTTATAACTGGATTTGGTCTTGATGTTTAATTGAGGATTGCTTAATTTAAGTAGTTTGGCATTTGTCCCAAACAACATGGACACAGTTTTTTCAGTGTTGACGAATAATTTGTTTCTAGATATCCAATTTTCAACTTTAGAAAACTGATCCTGTAGCACGGATTCCATTTGCGATAGTTGAGTACCGCACGTATAAATAACCGTATCATCAGCATACATATACACATGAGCCAGGTCACACAACGAGGGTAGATCATTTATAAATAGTGAGAATAGCAGCGGTCCAAGAACGGATCCTTGAGGCACTCCACACTTGCTTGGCAACGGGAGGGAGGCAGTATCGGCAATGGACACATATTGAGATCTACCAGACAAGTATGAATGAAACCAGCAGAGCGACCTCTCATTTATACTGGAACAACTTAGTTTGTTTAGCAGAAGATCACGATCAACCGTATCAAAGGTCTTTGCAGTCTAGGAAGTCTCGGAAAACTGAACCTGTGAGTTCAACCCTCTCCATACCACTCTGAATATCATTGCTCACCTTTATCATTGAGTGATTTGACCAAAACCCAGATTGAAGCGAGGTTAGATAATTGGACTGTTGATAATACTCGCACAGTTGATCATGGGCACATTTTTCCAGGATTTTAGAAAGTATGGGTAGCAGTGAAATAGGCCTGTAGTTTGACACTAAGATTAAATCCCCATTTTTGTGAATGGGGATAACTGTGGCTTTTTTCCAGGCTTTGGGGACATAACAGGAGGACAAGGACGCATTGATTAAGCAGGCAATGGGTCGCACAGTAACAGGCGCACTCAGCCTCAGTAGCATTGATGGAAGTAGGTCTGGCCCACACTGTAATTTCATTGAGGAGATATGCTGCTATTTCACTATCTGATATAGTAGCAAATTCAAATTCAGCAATGTGTTTGGTCAGAGGTGATATCGGTGGTGACTCGTCTGCCATAGAAAAAGTGCCATGATCTTCATTGTGGTGTTTTGCTAAAAGAGCTGTGGCTCATCCTACAAAATAGTTATTGAATGCATTTGCTATTGCCATTGGAGATTTTAGAACTTCATTATGTGTTTTAATTGTGGTAGGTTCTGAGTGGCATGGAGGGTCATACATGTTTTTTATGATGCTCCAAAATTTGGTCGGATTGGCTAGATTTATATTCAGCCGTTGAGAGAAATAAGTTGCCTTGGCAAGTTTGGTTTGAGTCTTGCATCTATTGCGGACGTGCCGATAAGCGTTGTGATCTTGGTCAGAGCCAGTTTGCTTAAATTTTGACCATAAAGCATCCCTGAAATGGAATAGGAGGTCAGCTGAGACCCAGGGAAGATGGGCACCCCTTACTCTCACTCTACGCAGTGGGGCATGTTTATCACAGACCTGCATGAACTCAGATTGAAAATATTCAATTGCAGAGTCCAGATCGGGTATCAAGCTTAGCCTGCTCCACAGACATTTGCTCAAGTCACTGAGAAAAGACTGGAGATTAAACTTCTTAAAACATCTTGCAACAATTACTCTAGGGGTCGATTTGATGGGTCTTACTTCCTGTACACAATACACTAAGCAATGATCACTGAACACACTGGGTAGAATGCCAGACTGCTGGATTCTTTGGGGACAAGATGAAAGGATCCAGCAGCATATGGTTAGAGCTGTTGGGATTCATCCGAGTAGGAGAAGAAATAAGCTGTGTTAGGTTCATGGATTTGAACAGTGAGCATGTTTTAACATTTTTGTGGTCTAACCAGTCTACATTGAAGTCTCCAAGAACGAGCAGCTCACTTTTCTTATTTTGGACACTAATATCACCCAGTAGATTCTTGATGTCAGAAAGAGACTGAGCAGGGGAATTTGGAAAGCGATAGATCCCTACAAGTACTAATGGTTTTGAGAATGGGTGTAATATTCTTCCCTCTATAACTCTCCTACTCTCTTATTTCTGCCTTTTCTGGAGCAGATATAACCCTATATTTGTATTGCAGAGTCTGGGGTTCCAGGGCTTAACAAGGATTCAGTGATAACAAGAGTTTTAGGTTTGTACTCCTGACACCATGCTCTTAGTTCATCAATTTTGGGTAGAAGGCTGCATACATTGCAATGGACACAGCAGAGGCCCTTATTGAAAGAGAAGTTGACATTTGTACTAGGACAGAGGCCAGGGTTGGTTTCAATGTCATTTGCCAGGGCAAGAAGAAGAATAAACACACATTTTCAGAACTGCTTCCCCTGAGCTTTCAGTGTCAACCTATGTTGAATAGATGGAGAGGGTGGAGTGTTTTTTAATACTCTCCACCAGCACTCACTAGGAAGTACACATTTACAAAGCAGTCCATGGTGGATCACTACATTATTTTGCAAGGCAGGGGTTTGTGTATTGGGATGGGTGGGAAAATGGCTTAGTAATGCCAGGCATAAAGAAAACATAATACATTTTGTTTGGCTGTTCATACTGTCAGTAAGGCAGGTTAGACAAGAGAAAAAGCATAGGTTGGAAGGTTAAACTAGTATCTCCTCTAGGATGCAAAATGTAAAGCTGCAGTGGAGTTTATTTTATGTGTAACATGTTTGAATTGTAACATTTGAGAGCTGATTGTTTGATTTGGCCCTACCAGACTATATTAAATCAGATGAGTTACAAGGTAGACTAATCAGGTAGCTAATAATTTCCAACACCTGCTGCTAATAGATGGAGGTAAATAATCTGCACACAGGTGAGAAGATTTTGAGGGGTTAGGTAAGGTTTATAAAAGAAAATTAACCTTGGTTGGGTGAATTGTGGGTTAGGGTGGGAGGGATTAAACACCCTTCTTGCAAGAATCCAAATGGCTATGTGTGCTGGGATTCTGTTGAGAGAAGGATATTCTTATGGGAGACTTTAAACAGACAGGGGTGAAGGAAGGGGGGGGGGAGTGATAATTTGGGCATTTTAAAACAACTTAGATAAGAGAACCTAGCAGAGCATAAAGGCAATAAAATGTGGCAAAAATGTGGCTATATGTTAGAGGTTGTGATAGTGGGGAGAAAAGAAAATAATAAATGGTTACCACAACACATGCAGCTAAAAGGCATAGTATATCACAAGTAGACATAATACTATATCAATCAATAAGGTCACATCAAAGAGAGTTGCTAGCAGTTTCCTCTAGATTGGATATACCTGGTATGTTCAATTCAGTTACTGACACCCTTTTTGCAAGAATCCAAATGGCTATGTGTGCTGGGATTCTGGTGTGTTCAATTCAGTTACTGACACTATCTGACATTATCTGACATTAACTGACAAGAGAGACTTCACACATGGAGGAGAGAAAAATACAAACCTACAAGGGCAGTTCCCCTCCTGAAAAAAGACTATGGATCTGCTGCTGTGGTGCAATCTAACCGCTGTGCTGGGTTGAGTACTGTGAGTGCAATCTCAGTGCTGGGTCAAGTCTTGTGAGTGCAATATTGCTGCTGGGTCAAGTCCTTTGAGGGTACCTGAGTGCTGGGGTAAGTCCTGTGAGGTCAAGCTGAGTGCTGGGGTAAGTTCTGGGTGCTGGAGCAAAGCCATTTTAGTGCAATCCGGATGCTGGGGCAAGTCCTGTAAGCTCAATTTTGGTGCTGAGGTACTTCAATATATCCACCCAGTACGTGCACAAGGTTATGTCTCACACACTGTCCTGATATATACCTCTGACCAGGGCAATTCATTTAACTTTGTGTACATACAGGGGCCTATGTACGGTCTTGTGCATGGGATATATATTAGGGTATTGTGTCCAATATAACCTTGTGTACAAACTGGAGGAATATATTGCCCTAGGCTTATATATCAGTCTTACCTATAAATAATACACTCTTTAGATGTGCCTTTAAAATGTTCCTCTTTCTCATTAATAAATAAAAAAAATATGTTATGCTATGAGGCTGGTATACAATTTTTTTTCCTGGGCTGGTTTTTGTTCCCAGTCCGGCACTGACAGAAACCAATATTGTTATATATGGTTTGTAGAGGACAACTACATGAGAGTGTGGGGTGCGGCATCCACAACGTAATTTTTGTAACTATCATTCTTAAACAGTGGAGTTTCAAAACGTCTCCAATTTGCCTGTCTTTCTAATATGACTATTAATACTTGATTTTTGGAAATTCATTCACTTTTTCAAATAGTGGGATTGTGGGATTGTTTGGATTTACTATGAAGTATACTTCTGAGGCTGTGATTATATTTAAACTTATATTAATTTACTCTCAGTATTGTGGACTTTGACAGGTGTCTACAGAAGGGCTTATTGTCTTTCTTATCCCTATTTATGGTCACTACATATGACCTTTAATATATTTGATTATCCTATTTTTCTTTTTCTTTTTCTTGATATGTATATATGTTTATCATTCTTATTATGATTTTTTTTGTCGTCTGTGTTGAAGCTGTCTATTCAATTTTGGTGGACTTCCACCTTTTACTCTGACATATTAATAAAATGCTTTTTTAATGTTCCTCTTTGTGTAAATATTATAATCTTGGATTATCCCCCCCCCCCCCCCCCCCTGCTGGCCATTGTTTATGTAGCTATTCCTTGTGTAATAGAGTTTGGAACTTGTTTTAAAAAAGGAATCAACAGAGGGGACTTCTGTTGATCCCCTTTTGAAAATGAGATACACTCTCCGACCAGACAGGGGAAGCATGGAAGCTTAATATAAACTGGCATGTACCTCATTCTAGTTTCAAAGCACCAGTTGAAAATAAGTTTTAGTATCCCTTTTAAGAAGCACACTTAGTGCTTAGACTTTTGCCCTGAGGTAAAGTAGTGACTGAAGGTATATCAGGTTTTGGTAAGTAATGGTTTGGGCACTTCTAACACATTTAGAACAATAATGACATTTAATTTGCCACAATCTAATATATAAACACTGACTAGATATGCAGGCAAATAATATTACTTCCAGCACTGACGTGCAGATGGTTCAGAGATGAAACCCTCATCATTATGACATCATGCATACATCTCTATTCATACTGTTTGTTAAATGGACATGTACAGCCATTTAACATAAAGGGCATACAACTGGATTAAATTAGAATTAAAGCATGAGTTTCATTATCATGTTTTAGACTTCATTGGTGAAGTGAATGACAGAACATCTCTCAGTGTAATAAAGCCCCTGAAAATGATCGATGCAGTTTAATAAATTGCTAGGTACATGTATCAGACTGTTTTCACATATGATGTGATGTTATGGCTTTGGAATTAAATACATGAAATAACCTTTTTATATTTAATGTTTTATTTTCTGACTTTCATAGTGACTGAGGCACTTTTATCTTCATTTGTTCAGGTGTAATTATACCAGCTATCATGAACATCACAAGTGCTCCCTTTAAATGATAGGTGTAGCTAACATAAGTTCATAGCTGGAGTTAGGGTGCCCGATTTTGGCGCCGACCATCGGACCTACAAAAGTAGACCCTTTACTATCCAGGCTCCAGAAACATGGCATACTGGACCCAACCATTCAGAAAATATCTTGCAGAGGACTTAATCCAGTGGCACTACCAGTACATGTTCTTTTTTTTTCTTGTAGCTATATATTTTGATGAGGGTTTCTCAGTTTGCATTGCATCCACTATTTACTAACTGTTTGGTTGTGCCAGTGCTCATTGTGGCAGCGCAGCCAATGTTTGAAAAGCACCAGATTAGTGTAGGGGAAGCTCCGCCAAGCACTGTTGTTGGAGGTCTTTCTTCCACATTACAAAGTGGATGCACACTGATTTACATACACATAAAATACATTTTATATTTTAGAAATTATTAGGAACTATGTATATTTCATAATATAATTATAGTATACATACATTCATTACTGCACATGAGCAGTTGCAGATAATTGATTTCACTATTAGCAGACCTGAGCAGTTGCAGATAATTAATCCCTCCATGAGCAGACCTGAGCAGTTGCAGAGAATTAACCCCTCCACAAGCAGACCTGGGAAGTTGCAGAGAATTAACCCCTCCACAAGCAGGCCTGGGAAGTTGCAGATAATTTACCCCTCCCTGAGCAGACTTAGCTGTTGCAGAAAACTAATAGCTCCATTAATAGACCAGAGCAGTCTGAGAATTAAGTGCACTATTACCATCACATACACTCTTACGTGATGCAGGTTACAATGAGATAAATTCTCTCCAGCCAATTCCACTCTTGCTTTCAATATAAAAGGTAATACTTTTTTTAAAGGATTGATTTTTAGAAAAGAAGTAAAATTGAGTGGGCTTTACTCTACAACCAATTAATATGATGTCTTGGTGAAAATAACAAGAAGCACATTAATAACGCTATTGAATGCATTAAAATACGATTGATGTCTGGATTGTCCCTTTATCTTCATTCCCAGGTAGGTTCAGTACAAATAGTTAGTAAAACAAACTTTAATGTCAAATATAAAACAAATATACAAGTATCCCAAATTTATCTTACAAATGCATTTTCCATTGCAAATTGATTTAAAGCTATGCATCCAGTACAATATTATTCATTAGGATGTACAATCATAAACTACATTAAACATTCTCCAAATGATGATTTAGAGTTGAAAAGCCTTGCTCTTGTAATGATTCTAATTACACGGTACAACAAAAATACATTAATTTTGAATACAATTCTATATACTAAAAAACCAGCATACAGGTAATTATTATTTTTAATTAATTCTGATTCTATGCTACTTAAAATTAACACTCACAATAAATTTAATACGCTGGGAAGGTTGACAAAAAAAGAGAAGCTTGACTCACTTTATAAGTGCTAAATCATGAATCAGAATTACTGTGTAAGAAAGGAATATAGGGAAGGAATTTACGATGTTATATTAAAGGTACAATACTTTAATCTTTATCCAGTGGTTCTCAACCTGTCTAACCTCAGGACATTTGTCTTTAGTCATTAAGTCAAGAACCAAAAATAATTACATCTGCGAAAACATTAGAATTTATTCCACAAATCAATTGGTATAGTATTCCATCAGCCTATGATTAATCGTGAGTACACACGAAATCCGTAAAGGAAATTTTCCCATCATATGCCTTGCTGCTATTCATACCTATTTTTGTTTTATCGGATCCTTATGTATCAAAAAATTATACACTTTTTCACTAAAACAGGAGTGCATACATTGTTCTTTCTTTTCTCCATCACGTGTTCCTACATCATGGTTCCTCCCCCAATCATAAGTTAGATTTTTTTTCAAAGACAAAGCACATGCCTGCGACCCACTCCACACCAGCTATTGACCCACATGTAGCCCTGCCCTCATCATAAAAATGGTGCGGTGAGCTGCCTATAGCGACAGGGGGGGGGGGGGGGGGCAGGGCCTTTATTATAGTTGCAAGTTAAAATAAAAGAGAAATTCAAATGAAATCTAAATACACAAAAATCTCACTGAAGACAGGGTTTTCATTACCCACACCCATTTAGAGTATCTGTAAACCAATGTATGTACACACAAAAAGGCTCCTACCTATCCATCACAGAGCGGGGAAGTTTTATTATGAGCCATTGGCAAGTCTGTGGCTCATTCCTTTTTGAGAAGCTGGGAACCATTTGGCAGGTTTCTAGCCCTACGAATAATAGAGGGACAGGGCCACTTTATATTCATTATTGGTGCCAGAAGCATCAGCAGCTCCCTGCACTGGTCCCCCATATTTATTACAGGTACCAGGAGTACTGGCACTCCCAGCACCATTTTTATTATGGCGGGGCCTTGACTACTTGCCCTGGACCCCCATATGTCTTAGAGGTTTTGGGTGTCCATTTTGGAAGCCCCTGGGACCCAGTTAAGACAGGGGATCTGTAAAGAGCCTGAAAATATTTTTTTACCTTCTCCCTTTGAAATGACTGGGACAGAGTTTCATCACACTCCCATTCATTTTGGCATGGTTCACCTCATCCCGATCTTTTCAAAATGGTTAGGTTGAGGTGAGGCCATTTTACCTTCAGGCTGGTAAAGATTTGAATTGATGCCATTGTTAAGTCTATGGAGTAAATAGTATTCTATGAATGTAATATAGCAAGAACAGGCTTTAGAATTTCATTTGTTAGTCATACTCGGCAGAAGAGCCATCTTCAACAACAAACAGTCATAACAGTCCTCAGTGGTAGCTACTGAGGCAGGGGGACTTGGTACCTCAGACTTCATGGGGGTCAATTCAGGGTCTTTAGGCCATCTCCCAGCTGGAATTTTCTTTTTCTATGACCATATTACAAATTACAACAGAAACCTGAGCAGATAGAACTTGAACCATTAGGAACTAAAGTAGCCTAGACTATATTTTTAGCTAGGCTTTTTATAGACAAGACCAAGGTAAGGCAACCTTTGGCACTCCAGATATTGTGGACTACATTTCCCATTATGTTCTTATACCCGTAAAGCTGGCAAAGAATCAAGGGAAATGTAACCGAAGGTTGCCTACCTCTGGACTAGACTAACTAACTGGATAGAACTGTTCTTTAAATTCTTCTCCTTGGCCTTCATTGCATCTTCCCTGTGATGTTGGTAAGGTTCTGCGTGGCTAGATGAGATTAATTTTGATGCCATTCTTACTCTGTTGCTGCATCACATTCTTCCAGCTGTGATCTCTATCCTCTGCATTAAGTCACAAACTTTACATTTCGACAAGCACAAATTAAGATTATTTTCATTTTCTGGAAAAAAGATATGTTGTAATATCCATGGAAACTAAAACGTTCTCAAACGGTAGTTTGTATGAATGTTTTTGAGAAGAAGCACCTAGCATTTGTGATAATAACACAGTTTTGCAACAGCAGTATATGTTCACTTGACTGAAGCAAATTTAATTTGTAACTCAACTTTTCCAATTTCATTTTATTTGTAGTCTTTTAATAAAATAGTTTAGGCCAGGTAAATGGATATCCTAAATAAGCAGCTCTAAACTGACATAATTTTAAAATATGTTTGCACATTTCTTTGCTGTAAAAAAATTAGTACTCACACAAATGAGTAAATAAAGTTGTGTTATTTATATACTATTTCATAATAAGATTCAGAAGTTTATGTATTGTATTCAAGCATATGACTTAAGGGATGGGGTCTCACTGTTGTAGTTTTGGAATTGTCATTGTTGCCAAAAAAAATCGAATCAAACATTTATCATGGGATTATAAATTACATATCCACGCACAAAATGGATTGTTTTCATTAGCGAATACTGTCTGTCCTTAATTGGACAATACACAGCGATTCAGCTACATTTCAAAGCACTACAGTACATTTCATAGAATTCAAAAATAATTAAATGACCTTTTCAAAAGCATTTTCGGTGTTAAAACCCTGACCTTATCAGATTATTTTGCTGAACTTTGAGCATGCCATTGATTGCAAAATCATCAAATGTTGAAGACAAGTACTCATGATGCCATAAACTATTTATGTGCTCTTTGCTGAAGGCATTTAAATACACAAAGATTTTATTTCAATTGCCTACTTTGCATGGGAGATGCAAGACTGTAGTAATGCTTGAAGACTCTGATCATTTATTTAGTTTGATAGGAATGATAATTGAAACAATCAGCCAAGTGATGAAATATTGTTCAGGTCCATGACCTTTGTGCAGTTTTTAAAAGTGGTTTCATATTACATTTATTGCAGTTGTCTTATTTATTGGACTGTATTTAGCATTTAAAACAAAAGCGAAAAATATAAATTTATAATTAATGTGTGAAAAAAATAATAATTCAGAAATCAGCATATTGTAAACAGCACAATACTATGGTAGCATGAACTTTGTCAAAGCAGACTTTTTTTTGCCATTTGAATAATAAAATAAACAAAAGAAAACATCTGTTCAAGTTCTGCTTCATTGCAATACAATTGTCTCTTTGCAATTGTTTTATTACATGTATAGCTTGAAAGTGCAATTACTTAATTCTAAGCACCACAAGGGATTTATGACAATCTAGTGATCTGTGTATTACAGTCTGCATCACTTAACAACTTTTCAAATAAGTGTTAAAGGGAACTTCACAAATTGTAGTGTTCACAAAATAAATATTTCAGGCAATGTCTATTCATACTACACCTACAAGACATATCTATGCTGCATTCCTGATGTGCTCTTCAAAAGGCCTGAAAGCTAACTGAAACAACACAAGAATCTCTTGTGATACAACATGAACTTATGTTATCTAAGCACAGGCAAACGCTTGAAATTAAGAGATGGTGGGGCCATGAAACAGTAGCTTAGTATTTTTTGGTTGAGTCTATCAAGTTCAACCCTTTTGCTATCCTTCTTCCCGCTATTGTTAAAAAAGAAAGCAAATAAACCCTAATTAAATGATTTCGTATTTTGTCTCATGGAGGAAAAGTTCCTTCTAGACCCCAATAGGCAATCAGATTTCTCCTTGGATCATGTGTTTGCTTATGTTATGTGTGCTCCCAATAAAGTAAGTGCATAGCTATGAAAAGCTAAAGTGCATTTAGACTTGTCTCCATAAAGATATAATCAAGGAAGGTTACAAGAGGATGAAGTAAAGTTTGAGCCTTCAGTGACCAATGTTCAGTCACTTATAATGGCATTAGCTGGATATCAGGGCTGGGATGTTTAAAAACTGGAACCTGACACAAAGCACTTATTACGTGCAATGAAATGGAGAAACAACATAAATCTCCTATTAAGGAGATTCATCTAGTACAGAATGAAGCCAGTGCTTATGTCATGCCTCATTATGCATTAGTGAGGCATGCTGCATATCAGACTATGTATCAGTTTGTCTCTCTCATTGAAGTTCTGCAGCAAATGGTTTAAGTAAAATGTTGTTGTATGATTTGGGCATTTTTTTCAGCAATTCTGTGGAATGAAGGGTATGTGCTACTGATTGTGTTGTTTTGGTTATTCTTATTAAAACATTTAAAATAGTTTTCTAACAGATTGTTGATAGTGGTACTGCCATTATGCTGCATATTAATTGGTTTGCCTAGTTAATGCATGATACACCTGATAACATTTAAGATGAGCTAATTAATATTAAGTTAGTTTACCCTATCTTTGAAAGTCACCCAGAGCTTAATGCTTGAGAGAACATTGATTTGATTACCCTCCACTGAATAAATTCTAAGAAAAAAAAGCATGGTGTTTTTGATGATATCTGAGCATTTGAACTTGCTTGTCTTCTTACATGGGTGTAAAATATTCACTTTAAATTATCTCCCTACAGATATTTTCTCTGAAGATATTGTAGAAATGTACTAGATAATTGCCAAAAACATATGACTGAATACTGGAGCTCTTTAGAATGATTAAAGCAGAGGCAATACAAAGTTACTGCCGGCTAGAGAAAAATACTGCTTAATGAAGGGATAATTTGATAGTGTTTATACAAAATATGTTATACAGTATTAATATATATTTTAGAGTCATATTGGTGCCATTAATTAATTATTCATTTTTTCTTGAATCTTTTTATTTGCTTAACTACTTAACCTCTCACGTCCCTTGTAATGGTGACGTACAGACACATTTCATTAAATGCTCACATAAACGCATGATATCATTAAAAAAAAACACACATTTCTAGTACCCTTATGTTACTGGGTAATGACATGTACTGATTACTACGTTTACAGATGTAGCCACACTTAGTGTTGATGATGTGCTGCTATTAGGTGTAACTTTCTGGGTCCAATAAAGTAAGTTCCCCATACAAGTCAATGGATCAAAAGATCACACATCAGACAAAAGATGGCTTAACTCAAAAACACAAAGGTTATTTACTTTCTAGTGTCAGCTTGATAGATAACCGCATCGAATTGTTTCATCATACAATAACCTAACCAAAGGTATCCAATTGAGAAAATGTATTGCTGGTCATCGATTGCCATAGTTTGCAAAAGAAATAATGGAGATAAAAAACAGTGATAAGTAGTAAGTCAGGTCATTAAATACCCCCCACTGTGTAGTTTGAATATTTATGGCACTTTATAAATTAAACATAACTATAATGTATAAATAAATTACTAATCATTGTGGAATTAATTTACATTATAATGTTGGATTTGTCCTTGCAAGAACAAGCCTTAATCAACTACTGTACTTCTGTAGCATCACAGACATGGTCAAAGATAAAGAACATACGTATTTTCCGTTATGTAAATCAACTTGTTTGATACTGATAATTAGAAATATTCACATCAGATTTTTAAATGTGGAAAAAAAAAATATCTGTGAAAAGACATGTCATACAGCATTGACTGTTTCCTATGGGCAAAAATCAGTGAAAAATGTACTTGCGTATTAGAGAAACATAAAGTACATACTGTATAAGAGAGTCAAGGATCTTTAATAACCAGTCTTCAAGGTTAGAAGATATGTGGGACAAGTCCAGCTCATGTTCCCATATGTGTCAATGATAACAGCCACAACAGCGGCAGTGGGAAATAAATCACAATGATTAAAACAATCCTTGCTCTCTCTGAGCCCTTACTAAACAAAGTAATCACAGACTATGATTGGTTGGCTTTCCCACTTAACCAACAAACTAGACTCAAGCAATATCATACAGGACAGTTACTTTTGGGGGAACCTGTCTTAAGCAGCTAAAAATGAAGAGAATGCTATGCGAGACGACTGTAATGCACTCTGGGAAGGTGAGTGATGGGCTGGAGAGACTGACGTAGACTGTTTGTGAAATGGGAACACATTCATTGACGATAAACAGTTTTGTTCTAAATTTTTATATTTTTCTCTCATGAACTCTGTACAGTTTGGCTAGTGGTATTAACAATGCATTATTCAAGACTCATTGTTAACTCTTGAAAGCCCTACCTGCTATTCATTCTACAATCAACCCTTACATGTGGAGCAAGCCCTAGCCTTAACTTTTAAACAGTTATTAAGATCCAGTTCTATGGATACTGTAGAGACCCTTACAATAGTTTACACATTTCCTAATAACATTTGAAGTTTTGTGACGTTGCAGTGAATTGGCGACAGCGCTAGAATTTCCAGAATGCATATTAGAGATAAGAAAACAGAATAGTCAGAGAAGCACTCCAGAATGATATCAATAATAGCAATAAGGTGCATCACCCCAAGGGGAGTCCATACAGCACCCCCAATAATAGCATATACAAAAAAGGAAAGTAGGAGGAGCACACTAAAAAAATAGAGATACAGTACTATAAAGCTACAAAAATTTATTAGAGAAATAATTGTACAAAAATAATCATTCTATTCAAAATAGTTCTAGAGCGCCTCAGTATATATATTGGTTTTAGGGAGTTGGAAGTTTATCACAGGCTTGTTTTTCTTGTTTGTATTTTTTAGTGTATTGCCTTAGGTTAAGACCCAGGAGTTATGGGTCAAGACGTCAGGCTTAACACTATGCTACATTAAACTTTTTTCTATCATTTAACCCTTTTAGTTCCAATAATTATACGTATTTATATGATTACTTCAGTGGAGGTTTTTCAGGTCCATCTGACACTGAACTAGATTTTAGGGGGATAAAAAAGGCTGACTTATCTCTAATATTCAAAAAAGGAAAGTAGGAGGAGCACACTAAAAAAATAGAGATACAGTATTATAAAGCTACAAAATTTTATTAGAGAAATAATTATACAAAAATATAATCTATACAATATATTGCATACACTGAAACAAACAAAAACAGCAAATACTTACATATACAAATAGCACAAGCAAAAAAAATGATCTAAATGCAAAAGAAAAAGAAGGAGGACAGGAGGGACACACTGTGCAAAAAAAACGGAGATCACCGACGTTTCGGCTGTAAAGCTTTTATCAAGGGGACCACAATAGGTAGTAGACAGGCTAGTGTATTTATAGGGCAGAAATCGCGGGAAAACAAACTACATACATTTGATTGGATAAGAAAATAGACATACTTAATACAACACCCTGCAGGTACTACAGGAATATTCCCGATGACATCCGCCATATTGACGCACAGCGCGGCATGATGTCCAGATAATGGTTACTAATATGGGACTTTCTTTTGATGTATATAGGAAGGAGACGGATCGCATCTCCTTTCTGCATGCCTCTTCCTTCCATCCTAAGAGTCTTCTGGATAACCTGCCCTATGGTCAGTTTCTTAGACTAAAACGCATTATCGATTGTGATGAGAATTTTTCGGCTCGTGTGTGTGAACTTACTGACAATTTTGTTCTCAGAGGTTATGATCTGGTCAATTTAGAAAGGTGCATGAATCGGGCAAAACAGAAAACCCTATATGAGCTTCTTACCTCCCACCAACGCAAGGATCCCTCAAACCACATTCCGGGTATCACCACATATTCTACTGAATCAAACCAGATACGTTATATTCTCAATGAGTATTGGTTTGTATTGTAAGCAGATAAAAAGGTGGGCCCCCTGTTCAAACAACAACCACTTATGGCATATAAGAGGTCACGCAATTTACGTGACCAGCTTGTGGACAATAAACATGGCTCTCAGACTGCTCCCACTACTTCTTCGTCTTCCAATTGGTTGGTTCCACCACCTGGGATGCATAAGTTTGGAAGATGCGTCAATTGCAATAATGTCATACTTACATCATATTTCACGCATCCTAGGAGGGGCACTACATTTTCTGTTCAAGAATATCTGAACTGCCAACACTCTTTCGTTATCTACTTACTCAAGTGCCCTTGTGTTTTATGTTATGTGGGTGAGACCACCCGACCGCTCACCATCCGTATAGGGGAACATAAGAGTGCGATACGGACAAGCAATCAGAAGTCCCCAGTGGCTCGCCATTTTAATAGTTTACACCATGGTGTATCACGACTGAGGTTTTTGGCGATTAAACATATTCTAGTCCGTACTGAAGGAATTGATAGAGTTACGTTCATTAAACGCAGAGAATTGTACTGGATATATACCCTTCAAACACTTTATCCCTTGGGGTTGAATGAAGAGAGGGATCTTTCGGTTTTCCTCTAAGTAAGCCCCTAGTTTTGACAGTTTAGGTGTCCTTTTTCATTGGGACATTGTATATTCTGTTAGGTCTCTGTCTATTGCTTTCTAATTTTAGACGTAACTTTTCACCTTCACTTTGGACAGTCTTTCTTTCGTGTACTGTTTCCCTTTTTTAATAAAATATTTTTCCACCTGTTGTGGTTTGTTATGGTTTTAACCATTATTATTTTTTGTTTTTGTTTTACAGTTCACAGTATGGATGTGCCGGCCTAAGGACTTTGCTACACAGTCCCGTAACTGGGTGTTTCACTAGGAAGAATGTTCTTTTATATTCTTCAGAATTTTTGTATTATGTTGATAACCTGACTATATTTGTAAATTAGCTTTACTTGCGATACATGCACAGCATATATATTGTGTTTTTTGTAGTTTAATTAGCTTGTTGCATTTTTTTGTTCTGTTTATTATATATTTTTTTCTTTAAATCTATTTTTTGTGTAGTGCATCTATGTATTTTTTTGATTTTGTATTTTTAGTCATGATCCAGTAATTTTTCTTTTTTCCTTTTTTTCTTTCTTTTTTTCTTGTATTGCTATGATACACATAAAACAGTTTTTCACTTCTTTCGTTATTATTTTTTTTCCATTTTTTGTTTTTTCTTATGTGGCTGTGTTGCTTTTTTTAGCCCCCCCCCTTTTTTTTGCATATCTTTTTTTGCAGTTTTATTTATTTTTTTCTTTCTTACAATTTTTGATGCTTTTTTATATATATTGAGATTTAAATACTGATATTTTTTGTTTTTGCAAAACATTTTTTATTTTATTGCCTGAATTGTTGTATACTGTATTTATGTTTTTGCATTATATCTCTGTTTTATTTAAAATCTGGTAGTTTATTTTGTGTTCTGCGATATTACTAACTCGTTGGAGTGTCTGTATATGTAGCTTGACGAGCATAGAGTTTGTCTGCTCATCTCTGCTAATAAAGTTACTTGACCCTGTGCGTCAATATGGCGGACGCCATTGGGAATATTCCTGTAGTTCCGACAGGGTGTTGTATTAAGTATGTTTGTATTTAAGTATGTATATTTTCTTATCCAATCATATGTATGTATTTTGTTTTCCTGCGATTTCTGCCCTATAAATACACTAGCCTGTCTACTACCTATTGTGGTCCCATTGATAAAGGCTTTACAGCCGAAACGTCGGTGACCTCCGTTTTTTTGCACAGTGTGTCCCTCCTGTCCTCCTTCTTTTTCTTTTGTATTTAGATCATTTTTTTTTTTTTGCTTGTGCTATTTGCATATGTAAGTATTTGCTGTTTTTGTCTGTTTCAGTGTATGTAATATATTGTGTAGATTATATTTTTGTACAATTATTTCTCTATTACATTTTTGTAGCTTTATAGTACTGTATCTCTATTTTTTTAGTGTGCTCCTCCTACTTTCCTTTTTTGAATATTAGAGATAAGTTAGCCTTTTTTATCCCCCTAAAATCTAGTTCAGTGTCCGATGGACCTGAAAAACCTCCACTGAAGTAATCATATAAGTACATATAATTATTGGAACTAAAAGGGTTAAATGATTGAAAAAAGTTTTATATAGCATAGTGTTAAGCCTGACGTCTTGACCCATAACTACTGGGTCTTAACCTAAGGCAATGCACTAAAAAATACAAACAAGAAAAACAAGCCTGTGATAAACTTCCAACTCCCTAAAACCAATATATATACTGAGGAGCTCTAGAACTATTTTGAATAGAATGATAATATAAAAATATCCAAATATATAAATATAGAGTGTTTAGAAAAAATTATATATGGTAATAGAAGTAGTGATAGATGGATTTAAATAGGCAGTGATATAGCTTTTTGGTGATATGTATAGCCTATTTGCTGAATTCCAATTGTTAGATTCGTCTGTAACGTATCTGTCAGCCAAATGTGCGAACCGTCCACAAAAACCCGCTTGCTTGACTCTGCTCCGGCGGGCAATAGGCTGCCCCGCCTTATGGTGTAAAGGAGGTAGATAAAGATTACGTAATAAAATCACAAAACTTTATTGGCTAGAATCAAAATGAAAACTTACAAATGTACAGTATGAAGTGAATGTAAAAGCAATGGATACACTAGAAAGCCAAGTCAAAAAAGTGCTCTGGAATACTCCTTCTGCTAGTATACGTGGAAACGTTTTAACTCCAATGCTAGTATTTACATTCCATTTGCAGCATACAAATGGAAATATCCACAAAATGTCTCCTTTAGCATTACATGCCTTAGGACACTAGGTAAGGTAAGCCACCATGAATTTAGAACTTATGTAGCAAATAAAGATATTGTGTATTTAAGCTATTCGGTAGCAGCAATGAGCTATGGAATATATTATATATATAAAACATATATTATGTTCATTTTGATGGTGACTTTATATATACTTTTCTACCATGTCATGTTGCAGTATAAATTATATTTCAGAGATCTTTAATAAATAATTGTATGTTGAATATATATTTTCTAAGTCTAACCAAATGGATACTTTCTCTAATTAGGGGAGGGAGTAAGAGGTTTTTTTTTTGTCTTCCTTTTTTTCTTTTTCTTTCCTTTGTTTTTTCCCTTTCTTCTTTCATAATAACTTGTTTTTGTTTGTTTACACAAATCTTTTGTATTGTATATTGTGTGTGTGTTATATAAATATTATGTATTGCATTGTCTTACTATTTAAATAGTATAGAACAATTTAAAATTAGAATTCTCAAGTGTAAATGTGTGATTTGTGTTTGTGAAAGCTGCCTATTACTAAGTGCTACCATGGCGCGAGAAGCTTAACATTGACTGCTTAATTATTTTGCTGCACTGCACACACTTTGTCACTTTATATTGAAATTATTAAAAACATTTTTGGAAGATATATTGCCTTTTTTCCTTTTTTTGTGTATAGTTTGATGGGATAAGCGTCCATGGCTTGATGGCGTCTGGGTTTAAGCATTGATCTACAGAGTGGACTGCTCCAGCGGCTTGTGAATGAACACTAACACTTACTGTTAACCCATGGACTACATTTATGTTTTTTAATCCTTAGTGACCTCAATCTACTAACATAGGAGCACAGTCAATCCAAATGAGCAGATGATGCAGATAGCAGTGAAATTTAATTTTCTCGGGGGCGTGTCCTGCTACCAATGTGAGCGGACGTGTATCGGAGTTGCTCTCTACACGCGGCCTCTATCTTGGATTAAACTGCACGTTGCCCTCTACCTTTACGATGGGGAAGAATGCTGCGAAACGCGGTGTTAAACTGGGACCACCGTGAGGACCAGAAAAGAACTCCCCGCCATCATTGAAATCGTTTTTAGTCCCGATGCAACTCTCGGGCCTTGGACCTAAAATGGCGCCCGGAGACCTTTCCAACGATTTCCCGCCTCTACCCTCCCAGGACACGGAGGAAGATTCAGACGAATTATCAGAAGCGGCATCTACATCCACTATGCCCTCGAAGGCAGATTTTATCACTCTCACTACCCGCATGCAGGAAGATATGGCGGCCATGGCTACAAACATCACAGCTACCATAAAAACGGAAATATAAAGCAAACAAGTGACAATGTGCGCTGTAACCCAACACTCCAATACAGAAAATATAAATAAATCTGGATTACCCTTAAGTATGAGGCAATCCACTCGGTGTTTACCTGAAGGGATAAAAAAAACAGATAATAATATAGTGTAGTAATTTAAACTTAAAAAGTGCAAGTGTTCAAAATAAATGTGAATACACTACCTTTCCTTGAGCAGAACTCTGCTCAATGTGCAGTGCGTCATGGGAGCCCACAAGGGGTTAATGGTCCAATAGTTGTCCCGGAGATAACATAAGAGAGCAAAAAGGTGGAGACTCTTAGTATGAATGGAATGGATTTTTTTTTTCCAAATTCAATTTTTATTGATTTTCAGGTGAAAACATGTAAAGTGCATACAAAAAGAAAAAAAGAAAAATACATACTTTTTCAGTATCAGTATACGCATATTATCAGACATATCTAATACATACAATAACGCAATTTATAACAAGCATCTGTCAGGGGATAAAATGAGAAATGACATGAAGGAGGGAAGTATCTATTGTGCAAGATTGTCCTAGTGAAATATTGAGAAAAAAAATTACATTTTTTCTTTTCCCTTCCCCTTTCCTTCCCTCTTTCTTCCTTTTAAGGCAATAGTTCAATTTGGTATTCTGTGCTTGTTATAGTGTATTAGTGCTTAAAAATTTAGTAGATTGAATTTTGTCTGGTGCATTACCTTCTCTACCCTCTCCCTCCCCCTTCTGCTCTCCATATAGGTAAAAACCGTGAATAAAATATTTTGTATCATAATTATTGTAATTTATATTAACAAGTGCTAATATGTGTTTATCTCTTATTCTTAACTAAAGAATTGTGTCGAGTCCAGGAGAAGTGTATGTGAGGTGTATCATTTCCTTAAGACTCTTGAGGGTGATTCACTTAATCCTTCCCTTTTACTCCCCCTCGGAGCCTTCCCCTACCCTCTCTTCTCCTTATCCTCTTATCCTCCCCTCTCCCCCCGTCCCCTCTTATCTTCCAATCTTAAGGCTTAATATCTATTATGTCTATAATTATTTATTTATGCCTATATCTTATCACCCGTATATGAATTTCACATCACTAACACCACTACTCCAATCAACATATAAACCTTTCATACTATGACCAGTATGACCATGAATGGATTTATTGTTAAGAAAGAAAATATAAAAGATCTTACATTCACATAACATAAGAGAGAGACTTTTGCTCTCTTATGTTCTCTCTGGGACAACTATTGGACCATTAACCCCTTGTGGGCTCCCATGACGCAGTTCTGCTCAAGGAAATGTGAGTGTATTCACATTTATTTTGAACACTTGCACTTTTTAAGTTTAAATTACTACACTATTTTATTATCTGTTTTTTATCCCTTCCGGTAAACACCGAGTGGATTGCCTCATACTTAAGGGTAATCCAGATTTATATATATTTTCTCTATTGGAGTGTTGGGTTACAGCGCACATTGTCACTTGTTTGCTTTGTTTGTTATTGTATACCAGGAGTGAGACACTGGTAGATTTTGTTGCTGCTATTGCCATCACATCTAGGCGCAGTGTGTTTCTCCTCTTTTTTTTTTTTAAAACGGAAATGGCTTACTTGAAACCTCCAGCAGCACGTACAGAGACTAGACACGGTCGAAGCGGACCAAACAACCCTACACGAAGCTATGAGCTCAATGGCACAAGACCTCAGGGAACAGAAACGGATCTCCAGTGTCTTGGCCCAACAACTATTAGAGCTGGATAATAGAGGCCGGAGACAGAATTTACACATTAGGAGCTTAGCAGAGTCAGAGGGCCTAGAGGACACCTTTAAACTACTAACTGAGCTATTTAACACAATCCTGAGCAGAGAGAAAGAGGTCCCTGTGCTGCTGGACAGAACCAAGAGGGCCGCTCCCCACGAGACATTATCTGCTGCTTCCACTCCTATTCACTAAAGGAGCAAGTCTTACAATCCGCAAGGAAAATCCAACCCATACATTTTCAGGGTTCCCAAGTATTGGTCCTCCCTGATGTGGCATGGGCCACACTGCAAGCCCACAAATTGCTGTGCCCTATGGTTGAAGCACTACAGGTTGCCAAGATCCCTTTCCAATGGGGTTTTCCACTGAGTATCAGAGTACGCAGAGGCCAAAATCTCTACACTCTGACCCCCCCCCCGATGAGATACATGGATTCTGCTCAGACCTGAATATTCCGGTACCGGAATGGGCGAAGACCAACTCTGGACCCCTCACGCTACCCCAATTGAAGAACCCATCTTGGCTTCCCAGGCCCCAACGCCGCCGCCTGCTCAGAGCAATGCAAGAGAGATCCTCAATTCATCACCTGAAAGGCCGTTCTCAGCCACCGGAGCGAACAGACTGGACCATGCGAGCACCTGTATGAACATCGACTTAATTCAGAAAATAATTAAAAGAACTTCCAGAAGAAATCGGACTCCAATTGACCCGAACATTCCCACACACAGACCATGATCCGGTCCTACTCACAGCTTGGATTACGATTCATAAATACCTTGCTTCGATTTATTCAGTTTCCCCAAATACTACTACCATCACATTCTATGCTACCTTCTACCTTCCCTCCCCTCTCTTTTCCCCCTTTTTTTCTCTCTCCTTCCCTCTCCTTCTTTCTTTCAACTCTTTCTTCTCTATCCTTCGCTCCCCTGTCCTCTTTTCTTTAAAACTGGTCCCCGAATAGTAATTATTTGATATACTATAACTCACTCCCTAATGTAAATCCCCCATTGCTCTTACCTCACTTATATGGAATAACGTGTATGTATGTCTATCCGTTTGTCATATATAGTGGTCCTGAGAGGCACCTAAGCCCCTCCTAACTGCATATGGTTGTTGCCACTGCCCCCACAGTGTATTTCCGCGCTAATGTAGAAATTAAGCCCCCTCCGGGATGCAACACCAGCTCCCGGTGGAAGCCCCAAAGCGCTCTTAACCCCACACCCAAGAGGCTTTCTCATGGATTAGCGTTCAAGTTATTATTACAATGTTTTGTTTTTACATGTGTTAATGTTAAGGCTCTATGTGGTCCACTAAAAAGGCCAACCGGCGCTCTCCTCCCAACCGAATAATTGATTTATGTCAAGCAGAGTTACAAGCTATTGTCATTACCTCAATAAATGCTAAGGGTCTTAATACCCCTTCTAAAAGGTCCTGCCTTTTTGGTGAACTACATGCCCTCCGAACTTCTGTAGAACTGGTTCAGGAGACTCATCTCCTATGATCCAAACCTTTACAGCTACGTACTAGAGAGTTCACTCATTCCTTCCATTCATATTCACTTTTTAGGAAGACTAAAGGTGTAGCCATCCTCATATCAAAGCATCTACCCTTTATCTTACAGGAGACTAAATCTGACAGTGATGGTAGAACAATTATTGCTAAAGGTCATGTAGGTGCCCATTTGATAACTCTAGGTAGTATTTATGTGCCTAATGTAAACAAACAGCGTTTTATATGCTCAATTCTTACAGAATTCGCTGATTTTCTGGAAGGAACGGTGATTCTGGGAGGTGATCTCAACATGGTGCTGGACCCTCCTCTTGACACCTCCACCGGGGTGACCCATCTGTGATACTCCAAGATCAGACAGGTAAAAAAAGCTTTACACACTGCCCAACTTATAGACATCTGGAGGATACCCAATCCACACACAAAAGACTACACCTATTACTCCCCTCCACATAGGAGATATTCGCATATTGACCAGATATTGATCTCCCATAGGCATCTTGAGATGGTAACCAAGGCATATATAGGTAACATCACATGGATTGACCACGCTCCGGTAACCACCGTGATTCATATCCCAACTTTCCCAAGTAGAGCTCCTGTTTGGAGACTTAATGAAAACATCTTTAAGAACACTTCCCATGTCACGAAACTAATGAAAGTCCTGAGGAACTACTTTAACGAAAATTCCACATCTCATATCTAAAATAAAGGACCGACACTCTACATTAGTACACTCCACTACACACATAAAGGAAGCTTTTCAATCATATTACCAGGGGCAATACAATCTACAGAACTGAAACTCCCCGCTCTCCCAGCAATTTAATAGGGAAATGAAAGGCTACCTGGTGAACCACCTTCACACTAAACTTTCATTAGAAGATGCTAAGTGGCTTGATTCCCCTATTACTAACGAGGAAGCACTAACAGCTATTAAGGAATCACCTACAGGAAAACGCCCAGGCCCAGATGGCCTAACTCTCCCATACTATAAATTATTTGCCCCAATTCTCCTAACCCAATTTGTCCAAACGTTTAACTCTCTCGCTCAGGACTCTACACTTCCCCCCCAAGCACAGGAAGCCCACATCACTGTAATCGCCAAACCGGGCAAAGACCCAGCTCTTTGTTCCAGCTACCGCCCCATCTCGTTACTAAACTTAGACGTAAAACTTTTCGCGAAAATATTGGCTACCCGCTTGAAAAATTACATCCCCTCCCTAGTCAAATAAGATCAAGTTGGGTTCGTTCCTGGACGTGAAGCCAGAGATAATACTACCAGACTTATTAATTTAATTTATCACTCTAATGTCCAGGCTACCCCAATCCTCCTTTTATCCATAGATGCTGGGAAGGCATTTGACAGGGTGAACTGGGCCTTCCTTTTCTCCACTCTGGAACATCTGGACCTTGGGCATGGTATGTTGAGATGGATTAGATCATTGTATCACATGCCCACTGCACGCATCCGCGTGAACGGCACCCTCTCAGGCCCAGTCACCCTGTCAAATGGCACAAGGCAGGGATGTCCCCTTTCCCCTTTATTATTTGTTCTTACTATGGAACCATTCCTAGAAGCAATCCGAGCCAACCAGATTATGTTATGGGTCTTTGGTCAGGCCCCCGCGAACACAAAGTCTCTGCATTCGCGGACGACCTCCTGTTCATAGTCTCGGCTCCTAATATTTCCTTACCAAATTTAGTACAAGAAATGGATACGTTCGGCTGTTTCTCGAATTTCAAGGTGAATTTTTCTAAATCCGAAATTTTGAATATATCTGTCCAACCTCAGGACGAGACCCAGCTGAAATTAAGTTTTCCATTTCGGTGGGCCCAGTCGGATATCACATATTTAGGTGTCCATATACCTAGAGACCTTTCCAACATTTACACTCTGAATTTTATACCTTTATTAAAGATCTTAGAAGAAGACATATCCAGATGGTCGGTTAAACATATTTATTGGTTCAGACGCATAAGTGTAGTCAAAATGAATATACTCCTCAGACTATTATACCTTCTTCAAACCCTACCCATTTTAATACCCACATCTTATTTTAAAGATCTTAAAACTTTTATCACACGTTATATCTGGGGCAATAAATATCCCCGTTTCGGATATAAATATCTCACCCGACCTAAACATTTAGGAGGGGTTTCACTTCCAGACCCAGAACTGTATTACACCGCTGTTCATTTAACTAGAATAGTAGAGTGGTCAAGACCCGCACATAAACTTTGGGTATCCACAGAGCAAAGGGGCCTGAATGTCCCCATACCAATAGTTGCATGGCTACCTAACTCACAGCGTGTAGTGGAATCACAATCCCACCCCACGATAATACCTACATTGCGTATATGGAATCGCACAGTGAGCAGGTATGATTTAAGAGGAGTACCTTCCCCTTTGACATCACTAATCTTCCATGAGCAATTCCCACCAGGTTTCGAGGTGGAATCCATACGTAGTCTTTTCCAAGACGACGTACGCTACCCTAGATAAGGTCATCTAATGAAAGATGGAAAACTTAAATCATTTGACTCCCTCACGCATGACAGACGAACTGACCCTACGAGACTATACGTTTATAGGTAAGTGCACCACTATGCCATGACTCTCCTCAAAGGACATAAATACCCGGACACGCTGACCTTTTTTGAAGCACTGTATCGTATGGAGGATCCCCCCACTAAACTCATATCATCAATCCAAACTATGCTTCTAAAGACCCAATCTGATACGAAACCATACTAGTATCGACTATGGGAAAGGGATACTCACACTACCCTAACTGACGTACAGTGGACCAAAATTGCAACATTAACTCATACGAGTTCCACATATGCTTTGACACAAGAAAACACTTATAAGCTTTTAACTAGATGGTATAGAGTACCGGCAACCTTAAATAAGCAATATCCAGCAGTTCCCGACATCTGCTGGAGATGTATGAAGCATAGGGGAGACTACCTCCATATATGGTGGGCTTGCCCAAAATTGAAACCTTTTTGGGATCTGGTCCTGCATACCATCCAGTCCATTGATGACCCAGATTTCCGATCAAACCCTCTCCAAGTCCTTTTGCACCACACACCACACACCATCAAAACATACAAACACTCCCTTACTCCTCCCCTATTAAATGCAGCCAAACTACTTATCCCTAAGTTGTGGAAGAAAACTAGATCTCCAACATGTGCGGAATGGGTCGCCTCCGTGGAGCAGGTCAGGAGGATGGAAGAGTTAATTCTAACTTCCCAAGGTAAGGGGGTAGATGTGATGACTAAATGGCTCCCTTGGACTATGTACATAGAATCTGATTATTTTCTACAAATGTTAACTAACCTAACTCCCAACATGCTAATATAGAAGTCTCTAATAACACAGGGACAACGCACCCCACCCACGACCCTAGTTATAAAAGGAGATAAAATACAGAGCTGGAACATGGCGCTGATAACTAATACTGGCCGTAGACATGATAGAACCAACTATAGGAGACCACCATGAGTTTTGTTTTTGATGTAATCTATGTATTTTTAGATGTACTAATTGACTGCGAAACTGTAGCCGACTGCAGACAACATGCCTATATAGGAGAGCTAAGTATCCGTGATAAACCAACACAAACAAGTAGAGATATGTACTTGTTCTTATACCTTGCACGCATACCACCCTCGATGGAGTGGATGAAAAAGGGAGGAAAAGAAAATAGGGAGGGATAAGGTGAGGGAAAAGGAGCGGGAGGGGGGAAATTTTCTTACCTACCCATTATGGAATTGTTGAAGAGGAGGGGGAGTTTATTTCTTTTTCTCACTAGGAGAAACCTATGAAACAAACTCAAGAGTGTGTGTAGCACCCATAGACATACCAAATGCTTGAAAATACAATTGCACCTTAATTTATAATAAAGCAAAAATAGTCCTAAAAAAAAAAAGACAAAACATGTTTTAGTTCATATTGGTCACAAAACAAAATAGAAATAAGTCCCAAAAATGCTGATAGTGCTGTGATGAGCCTGGATTATGGAGTAGTACAATGTTCTTCCAAGTCTTGTAAAAATATATATTACTTAAAGAAGCAAACAAGTTGTAATTATATTGTGCTGTATGGTTTTATTCGTATATAAGTTGTAATGCACAGAACTCCACTGGGTTGAAACAAATCCTTATAATGGGATCCTACAGGAAGGTTGTACTGTCACAATTAGGTTGCAATGCTGCATCAGAATAAAGTATAAAGTAAAATTGTGAAGTTATGTTAATGTGTGGAATAAATTGAAACATCTTATTTCACCATTGGGGTTGGGCAGACTAGATGGACCGAATGGTTCTTATCTGCCGACACATTCTATGTTTCTATGTTTCTATTTGGTTTGCAGTGAAGATAAGATGTAGTGTGCAACTATCCATTTGGCCTATATCATAGTTCCAACATTTGAAAAAAATATCCAGGGACACTTTGCAGCACAGCTATCAAGAATGTACCACACAAACTGCCCCCAAAGCTCCACCCACTACCTAACCCACATAATTTGCATAATTTAGAGCCGCCTTATTATAGTGCAGATTATATCACTTAATTCCCACCAACCAGTGGCCTATTTTAAGGAAAAACTGCCACATCCAATTTTTTTTTTGGTTCAGAATAGGGAAATCAACTTTTCAAAGCATGCAGTTCGTAGGTTGGACACATATAAAAGCACATAGAGCTTTCTATTGGCTCCTTATGCATTTCACCACTGAAACATGCTGTGCCAGTCACAGGTGGTTAGTGACAAGAAATAGTTATGATATAATAAAATTATTTAGAAAACAAGCATTCCTTGTTTTTAATATCCTGCTCCCTTTTCTCGCATTTCTCCTGCCCTTTTTTCATTATTGCCGCCACATTCCTTGGATTGCACCCACAGTACCTGATTGCACCCACATAACTTGCCATAGCACAACCTTACACCCACGTGACTTTGTTCAGCACCCAGCTTGCACCTAAAAGTCTTGCCAGAGCATCAAAAATGCACCTGCAGGTCTTTCCAAAGCACCTAGATTGCACCAACAAGCTGTGCTCTTACACAGCCAGCCTGTACCACTCAGACCTGCTCTCTTACATAGCATGATGTACTGCTATCCAGCCAGACTCTCTTACATAGATATGATCTCATACATATTCCATTACTGCTCTCTCCTGGTATTGTGCTCTCTCACACTACCCAGACAGGCTCTCTCTCATTCCTCACAGCTTGCACTCTCTCCCACTCCTCCAAGCCATCTGTCTTCCAGCTCTGCACTTTCTCTCCTCCAAGACAGTTATTTTTTCCAGCCTTACACTCTAACGCCACCAAGCCATATCTCTCCCCACTCTCACTCCACCAAGCCATCACTCTAACCCACTTTCACTCCACCAAGCCATCTCTCTAACCCACTGTCACTCCACCAAGCCATCTCTCTAACCCACTGTCACTCCTTCAAGCCATCTCTCTCCCTGCACTCTCACTACTCCAAAGCATCCCTCTCCCTGTACTCTCACTACTCCAAGCCATCTTTCTCCCAACCTTTCTCCCACTATATTGCAAGCCAGATAGCTTTCTCCTGGCTCTCTCTCCCCCATCCAATATGCCCTCCCCCCAATCCAATCTGCCCTCCCCAATCTGTATTCACATACTTTCCCAAGCTCCATCACACAGCCACCTCTTCTTTCACTCAGGAAACAACCCCAATGGTGATCGCAGGAAACATGACATCAAACGCGATGTCAAGTGAAACGCGCAGGTCCTTGTGAGTTAAGCTCATATAAGCCTTGATTACCCAGCACTGTCACACGTGTCCTGTCTGCTCCCTCACACGAACCTGCGCTGGTCATGTGACATTGCATGATCGTGTGGCCCTCAATCATGCTTAAATTAAAACTGCGCCGCAGACAGCGCATATTGCAAGGACTGTCCCGGGGGAGGGACTATCCAGGGGATATTCTCAATTTTGTAGGGACTGTCTAGAAAAAAATGGCGTAGTTGGCAACTATGCTATATATGTTTATATCAGCATATGCTTAACAGGCCTCAAATTTCATCAAATAAATATCACAATTGATGCAGAATAAATCCCGTTTACTGTGCTACTTCCGGATGAACCTTGAAAATAAGACTTAGGTGAG
This sequence comes from Pelodytes ibericus, assembly GCA_036172795.1. Classification (NCBI taxonomy): domain Eukaryota; kingdom Metazoa; phylum Chordata; class Amphibia; order Anura; family Pelodytidae; genus Pelodytes; species Pelodytes ibericus. The sequence goes on from CM069859.1 coordinate 66,970,397, forward strand.
ACCACAAGATGGGTAGTGGTGCAGATCATTGAACATAAGAGTTTGATCAACAAGGTCTTAGTCTCTCTACCAAAGAATCAATGTGCCCAGTAGCTAGACACTATATAGAGTGTGGCCACAGTGTGGTACAACCACAATTCCAAGTGTTTGATCATATTGCTCAGCTGAGGAGAGGGAGAGATAGAGTTAAGAGATTGAAACATATAGAAGCTAACTGAATCAGACACCTAGGGAGTTTGAACTCCTGGGGTCTGAACAAGTATTTTAAATTAAGCAACTTTGTATAATTAGGAAAGATTAGTTTTAAGGCAGGTAAGCCAGAGAGAGAGGTTTGCTACCGATTACCATGAGACATCATACCAGGCCTCTGTCATGTAGTGTGCAGCAGATATATGTATCAACTGCATCATCTTATGTTGGATACAACTGAATTAATTGAATGTTTCCCTGTCCTACTATTTTATTTCAACAAGGTCTGAACAAGGTAATTAGTCTCAAAGTTGTCCGACTTTAACATGAGAGTCTACTCAATAAAGAGAGAATTGTAGGGACATACTGGCTACCAAGGACCAGTCTGAGGAGAAATTTAGAATGAAAGGATCAGAGTTTTGCAGGAGCATGAGCATCCACCACTGATACCCAAGGATTATCCTCAGGACCACAACCCTTCCATCGAATGAGATACTGCAAGGAACCCTGCTGGAACCGGGAATCCAAGATAGACTGGACTTCATATTCCTCTTTATTTTAGAACAGAACAGGATCTGTAGCTCTGATCTATAGAGTGTTTTTGTTAGAAATCACAGGTTTCAATAAAGAAATATGTAAAGAGTTGTTGATCTGTAATGATTTAGGAAGATAGAAAAAGGAACATCATTTAGTCTTGATTTAATCTTATAGGGTCCATAAAAAATTTTGGTCCAAAGGTTTTGGCAGCCTGACAAAGATGTCAATTTTTAGTAGATAGCCAGACCAAAGTACCAGGTGTAAGTACAGTATCCACAGACCTGTATTTATCTGCAGCTTTTTTCTGTTTAGACTTGGCTTGATTTAAAATGTTGGCCAGGCGTGACCAGTGGTTCCGCATAGATAAAACTTGATCTTCAGTGAGAATTCGATCCTGAGGCCACAAAGTGGGTGAATGGCTTTGAATGGGGACATCCAGAGAGATTCATGGTATGAGCTGTTGTAGGACCATTCAGCTACGTAAAAAAGGTTGGACTAGTCAGATTGATCAGCAGACACATACATTCTAAGATACTGTTTAAGGACCTGATTTGTCCGTTCATGCTGGCCGTTGGATTGGGGACGGTGAGAAGAGGAGAAGATGAGTTCAATATTCAGGAGTTTGACGATCACCCTCCAAAATTTTGAGACAAACTGTGGGCCCCTGTCAGATATAATTGATTGGACCATGCAAATGAATAATTTATTTGAGAAAGACTTTAGCAAGCATACTAGAATTAGGTAATTTGGGAAGTGTGATGAAATTAGCTAGTTTGCTAAATAAGTCAACTATTACCAGGATGGTAGTGTGTCCATGAGACAAGGGCAGGTCAGTAATAAAATCCATGGCTATATTCGTCCATGGTCTCTTGGGCACAGGTAATGAATGTCGCATCTAGAAGGTCGGCTATGAGGAATTTTGTGGCAGGCACAAACAAGACATGACTGAATGAAAAGAGAAATATCTTTTAACATGGACGGCTATCAAAAATATCTTTGAAGTAAAAATCATACAATGTGTTTATACCCCTATGACCGGCTACCAGAGATTTATGCCCCCAAGATACTTTACTGACCAATAATTCATGAGTTCCTACATCATGATTCCTCTCTGCAGAAAAAACGAAAAGTATGAACAAGGATGAAGCTTTTTTTTTTTTTTAATCTCTTTGTGATAGAACAGCTGGCTATTTCAGAAGCATCAACCTCTAATATAAATGACTGGTTTGGTTGACTGGTTTCTCGCTATTTGAGTATGGGTGAAGAAGAAGATGTTAGTTTTAATATTTTCTGGTGTACAATGTTTTGGGTTGGCTTCTTTTCTAGACAGTGCAATAATGGGTGCTATCACACGGGAAACATTTTGGGCGAACCGTTGTTAATAGTTAGCAAAGCCTTTGAATCTCTATATGCCTTTTAGATCATTGGGTTCTTCCCAATCATTAATAGCTTAAAGTTTATCTAGATCCATCTCCAACTGACCAGCAGATATAATAGATCCCTAAAATGTTCCTCTGTTCCCTAAGATTTCGATTATTTGTCTGACATGACTGCAGTGTTCTTCGAAGTCTTTGGAATATATTGAAATATCGTCGAGGTAAATCATTGTGTGAGATAGAAGCATGTCTCTGAAGAAATTGTTCATAAACAGTAAAAACCCCATACACAGTGGGTGCATTGCATAAACCAAATGGCATTACTAGGTACTCGTAGTGGCTGTATCTATTATTAAATGCTTCCATTCATCCCCTTCCTTTATGGGAAACAAATTATAATCCCCCTAGATTTTCCTCAATGTATTGTGCCAATGCCTGATTTTCTGGAAGTGACAAAGCGTAAGTATGACCTGTGGGAGGATTGGGCCCACTCAGTAATTTAATAGAACAATCATATGCCCGATGTGGAGGCAATAATTCTGCTTTCTTTTTAGAGAATACATCTAAGTAATCCCAATATTGGGATGGTACAATCTTCCGGGGATCTTTTGTGGGTAAATCAAGAACTAGATTAACCATATGGAGGGACATGAAATAGGATGTTTTACACTGATTAATCCAAGAGGTAATTTGTTTGTCTTTCCAATCGATACTGGGATTATCGAGTTGTAACCATGACATCCCTAAAATGATAGGTATGTGTGGACAAAATATCGAATTGTAGTTCTTCTGTATGACATACTTCTATCACTACTCCTAGAGACTCAGTCTGCAATTAAATGATTCTTGTCCACATTAAATGTCAGTTGCCACTGCTCTGACCATTTTTCTAGTTTAGCTAAATCATTTGCCATTTGGCTTATCCATCCATGAATATCAACCCTGAAGCAAATCTCTGTATCATCAGCAAAAATACATACTTTGCCAACAAGACCTTCTGCAATATCACTAATAAAAATATTAAAGAGAATGGGTCCAAGTACAGATCCCTGAGGTACCCCACTAGTAACAAGACCTTGCATCGAAAATACCCCATTGACTACAACCCTCTGTTGCCTGTCATATAATTTTTGCATAGGTTTTTACTTGTTCACATGTTTAGATTGTTGGGTAGCTGCTTATTTTTTTACAATTGCTCTTTTCCTCTTTTATTTCATTTTAATTTTTCTTTTTTTCAGGGATGGGGTCCTCGAGACATAGGACCCAAAGCACCCATTAATGGTATTCAGGAGTTCACTGGCAGGAACAGAGTCACAGAGCCTGACGCAGGTTAACCACACTCCTTTGGAAGCTTGAGGCCCCAGGTTGGTTTGACCATATTCCAGAATGCTCTGGTAGAATCTGTTGGAATCCTGAATAGGCAGAGGCAGGAACTGAAGATACACTGCAGACATCCTGGGGCAGGCATGTAACCTAACTTACATAGAACAAAGAGGTTGAGACAAAGAGAACAAGCAGATAAAATAGCAGGATAGCAAGCTGACAGAACAGCACAGCATACAGAGTGTAGGGATAAAAAGGAACTTTAACAGCTAACACAGTAAAACATAAACAAAGAACAAAAGCAAAGTAAAAGAGCAAAGGCAGAACTAAAAAAAGGCACAGGTAAAACAGAAACCAAACTGAAGATAAATAATACAGATCACAAGCTTTCTGATAAATCAAGAATACTGAACAGAAATAGACAGGACATAAACAAAGGGAATTGCTAAAGAACTAAATACATACACAGCTATAGCCATAAAAGAAAAAAAAAACAGAGGACAAAGCTAGGGACTAAGAAAAGTAAGGGACGGCGTGAGGAGTTGGTCTCGTGAGATGCTTATAAATGGGGATCAGGACTGGAGCATTGGGAGAGGACAGATGAGCTGGGATCCTCGGGTGCTTCAGGAAATGAGGTTAGGGGAACAATCACAAATGTACAAACGGAAATACAGGAACCAACCTAATACTATGGTAATGGTAAAGGTGAGGGTTTGGTTCACCTGATGGCCATAAGATGGTAGCTTGCCAACCATAGGTACATCACGATACACACATGGTGACACACAGACAGGAGCAATAACTTCAAATGCGTTTAGAAAACCCACTGCAGCCAATACCATCTTACACTCAAAGAGCTGTCATCCAACACATGTCAAAAACAATATTCCCACAGGTGAATTTATCAGGCTAAGACAAAATTGAACAAACCAATCTGATTTTGACTTGAAAACTTTGGAACTGTCTGAGAGACTCCTCAGTAGAGCATATCATCATTTAGTCATAGATCAGGCCCGTCTAAGAGCCAGAAAACAGGACAGAAATAAGCTTCTCTCTTGTAGAGGACCCCGAAAGTTGAACACCACACAAGAAGGCAAAGTATGCTTTTGCACATCATACAGTACCAACTACCCTAAAATTAAAAATATTGTGAAAAAATATATTCCAATCTTAGAAACAGATTTACACTATAGAGACATTCTCTCAAGAGGTATACTATTTTCCACGCGCAAAGCCCGTACTCTCAAGAGCATACTATCGCCCAGTCACTTTTCACCCTACAAAAATCCTGAAAAGGAATCATGGCTCAAAACCACAGGAACACACAAATGTGGACACACAAGGTGTAAAGTGTGCTCGCATATTGACGAATCCAATTCTATCTGTTCTCTCTCTACAAATAAGACATTTTCCCTGAGTCAGTATGCCAATTGCAATACATCTAATGTTATCTACACAATTTAATGCAAAAAATGTGGTATAATGTATGTGGGCCATACATCCAGACAGCTAAAAGTCCGAATCAGGGAGTATTTAAATTACATTGATACAGATACAGGGACAAATGTCAGTGACCACTTCAGACAGTGCACACCCACAAATCTTACCCCCTTCAAAGTACAGGTAATAGAATGTATTAGACAGGGACCAAGAGGTGGCAATATTGAGTCAAGATTAAAATGCAGAGAGACCTATTGGATCTTCACATTGGGCACCCGAAAACCTAGGGGTCTTAATAAGGAATATGACGTTACATGTTTTTTCAAATAATATGGGCCAATAGATGTGGTGAGAGCCCCCCCCCCTATATTTGGACTCAGCACACCTCATGCTTAAATCCCTCCCTTCTCCTTCCCCCTTTCTCCCACTCCATTCCTCCCCTGCCCCTCCCCCCCTTTCCTTTTCCCTACCTTCCTCCCCCCCCTTTTTTTTGTGAGTCATTTAAGTCGTAGTCCTTTAAACCTCAGTACAGAAACTATTATGAACAATTAGATCCTGAGTATCCGCTTACAAAGAAGAGAGAACTAGATTGTTGCAATAACCCCCTATATACTATTATAACAACTTATATACGAATGAATTGAATCTTTATCAAGAATAATTAACAAATGACTAAAATATTAAATTATAAAGATTACATAAATCATAAAAATTAAAAATAAACGATATCAACACAAACGTATTAATTCATTAAAAGAGGGGGCTCTTGCAACAATAATGGAATGGCAACAACTGATTGTTCTATCAAATGCATACTACTTAACAACATAAAAGAAATTGAGTAACAAGTTGCCATTCCGATAAAAACTGGTTAGCAGAATGTAATAAGTACAAGTTAGCCGCAAATTGTCATTGTTTTTATTAATCACATATTACAATGCCATGAGGCATCATGCAATCACACTTTATTAATTACAAATCCCAATTATATGTAGCAGCTCCCTCTTTCAACCCTTTCTTAACAACAGATATTTATATATCAGCTGATGGGAGGTTTCTCCCACACACACACACAAAAAAAAGGGGGTGGAACCATAATTTCATAGGCTGCCCTTGCACACATGTCCTTTTTGGCACTATATTTAAAAGAGTTCACTCACTCACACAGATTAGCTTATGAGTAAGCGCTATATGCGCGAAATGCGTCAAGCTTAGTTACTTCTTCACTTTCATCCATCTTTATTTGCTGTGCAACTATTTACCTGTTTTGGGATTGAATAAACATCACTTACTTCACCTATACCGACTCCTGGAGTGCCATTGCTCTACTCTTCATTTTTCCCTGACTTCTGATTGTGAGGTGCGAGCCAAGCACCTGTAGAGGCACCGGAGCCGACTAGTGGGATTCATACTCCATTTACACTCTCCAGCGCTGTGAGCCGGACATTTTCTACAATCACCTCACGATATGGCAAGTCCATAACACTAAAACTAAATAGCTCAATTAATAAGTGAATTTAAAAAAATAATTTATTAACACAGACACAAAGACACAAAACATACTTGTAGACTGTAGAGCTGCATATACTGAAAGCTGAAACAAACTGGGTGTGGCAACATTTAAATACAGTAACAGATAAAAGCAGAATGAAAACAAGTAAAACTCGGAATGCCTCAGAACAAAAGAACAGACAGCAAGGTAACCAGTAATGGATCAGAATAAGAAAACAAAGAAACACAGAACAGGGCAGAATACTAACAGGGTTCAAGATAGGACTCAGGATAGCCCACTAACAGGGCTCAGAACAGGACTTAGGATAGCCCACTAACAAGGCTCAGGATAGGACTCAGGCTTATACAATGGATGAGCCTGACACTTTTCTACACACGTCTTTTTTGTATTTTTTGGAAAATGTATATTTTAATTTTTACAGATTTTTTTAACACATTTTTTCTTTTCGTTTCTGTTCCTTACATTTTATTTTTTATTTTTATTTTGTAATTGTGTATATTTTTTGCTATCTATTATTGTATTAGTCTGCTTTTTTCTTTCATTATCTGCATTTAACCCCTGAGGTATGTGTTGTACACTGGATACAGTTTTGTGCCATGGCACACATTGGTAATACTAACACTATTTCTACTTCATCCGAAGAATGTTTGTATTCAGCCACGCACTTGTAGCTGTCCATGGACAGGATACATCCTATATCAATCTCAGCATGAAGCAGACCCTGCAATGCATATGGTGAAATACTCTAGTATTCCGACTAGATGGATGGCTGCACTCTGCATCTTAACTTCACTATGAATTATAGACTTTTTTGGGACTTTGTATTTGGTTTTGTGACCAATATGGACTAAACACTTTTTTTCTGCTTTTTCAATTGTTTTTGACTTAAAACAGTTTGGTTACGTTTTTTATTATTTTTCTTGTTTCAGGTTTTTCATTAAAGATAAAATTATATGATCAAATGTTTGTCACGTCTATGAGTGCTGCACACAATATTGAGACTGTATATCATTTCTTTAACATTTTAAATTTCATTTAAAATATCCACCATATCCATTCTATCTCTAAATGTGTTGAAACATTTCTGAAAATAATTTCTTGATATAGATCATGTTCCACCTTGTTTGGATTCTCTCTTATTTATTTAAGGCCTTTTGAAGGATTTAAATTTGCATAACACAGTATTCTCCAAACATTTATTTAAAGTATGTTTTATATAAGGGACCTTTTTATAGCATTTAGAAGTCCATAAGAACATTAAGGTGACAATGAATACATTTTAAAGAAAATAGAAATATCCTTTTCCCAGAGATGTTTCTATACATAATGTACATGTGGAAACTTGCTATTTTACTAGCTTGTGTGCTGTCCTTTCTCTAAAACATAATTTCTTAATGTAATGAAGCTCGGTTGGCATAATTGCTCAATTTGAAAAATTCAATTTGCTCTGTAAACAAAATTTAGTTGATTTAATTAGAAAATATATCCTTACCCAAAGTTACTGAAATTACACGAGTAAGTGGGAATTTGTGCAATAATATGGAATTTACAGAATGATTGTCATTTTCTCATTTTCCATAAGAACAACTGCTTAATTTAAAAAAAAAAAGTATTGTAATAAAGTGATCAGAAAAAATGAAGACTTTAAAGAATATTATAATAATATCTAAGTTTTTAATCAGGAAAGGTATGCTGATGTATTCTCTTGTTTTCAAGTATATTCTGGGGATGTTGCTATTATACAATTTATTTTTATTTTTTTATTATATTCTCTTTATTGTTTTTTCTAATTACATAAAAAAACATACTTTACCCGCATCTGTGTCATAGACGCTGGCGTAAAATTACATATATAATAACTTGACACGAACACACATTTTTACATATATATTCTGAAAACCAGGACAGAATATAAAAATCCTGTCCCTAGCACTGCTGATACATATACACATACATTATTTACACATAACTGATGAATAATTCGAGAGGCTCCGAGAGAGAGTGGTATCTGGACAGAGATGGTATACTCGTATAATCGTCTGTTGCACTTACACCCATTTTCCATATCTGTTTAGTTTCAGTCTAACTTACTTAGGCAAAATTCCCATACTTGATTCTGTTTAATTGAATTATTTATACCCCAATTTATTCCTTTTTCCATACGGAGTTGGAAACCTAGTTGGGTTTTAACTTGATTCCAATCAAACTCTTTGTTTTGTTTCCATTCTCTGGCTATAATTCTTTTGACAGCTAGAAATGTGTTTATTGTGAGGGCTGTCTGAGTTATGTTTAGAACTGGCCAATGCAGATGTAGTACTGTCTCCGCTGGCGTTCCGGTAAAGTCAGTAACGCCAGCTTTTTTCAAAAATTCAAAGACCATATTCCACAGTTTTTTTACTTTTCTGAAATACCACCATATATGCTGGTACGTCCCCTCTACTTCCTCACATCTCCAGCACGACCTTGCCGTTGAGTGATACATCATAGCTAATCTTGTGGGAGTCAAGTACCATTTATTCATCACTTTATATTGGGTCTCTAAAAGGGAAAGATCGTGTATCCACTTTTTTGTCTTTTGTAGGGTGTAGCTCCACTCTTTATTAGTTATTGTAAGTTTTAGCTCTTTTTCCCATTTTCGCATGCTTGGTATATCCAGTTTATCTTTATTTTTTAATCGAATAAATGCATTAGATTTGGCCAGTAGTTTCTTACTGCTTTGAAGTTCAAGTATATTTGACAGCTCTTTCACTAGTTCACCTTCTTTTGGGAGAGTATGTTTTTCTATACAATTCTTTACTCTAAGGTATCTGAAGACATTAGAAGATGTTAGATTATACCTTTGTGCTATCTCTTGATAGGATTTTGTTTTCTGCCATCAACTATTTTATAGTTGTAATTCCTGATTTTTTCCATTCCTCTAAGGACAGATTATCTATGTTTAGTTCTAATAAGTTAATATTCAAATGCCTTAGTAGTTTGTTCTTAATGCCCATTCTATCTTTAAATAGGAACCAATTTGCCAATAATTGCTCCATTATCATATTTCTATCTTTAATTAACATTTTTATTTTATTTGTGTCAATTGGCCATAATAGAGGATCTAAATTGCCTACTCCACAGGCTTCTGTTTCAATTTTATACCATATTTCCTCTTGTGACGCAGTCTGCTGTGTTTTTAGGATATGTGCCATTATGCATCTTTCATAATGTTGTTTCACCAAGGGGTATCCCGTGCCTCCCTGTGCCCATTTAGTACTCAAAGTATGTGCATTTATTCTTGGTGTACGTCCTCCCCATACAAAGTTCTTAAAGCTCCTCTGCAACATCTCTAGCCAGCTATTATAAATTTTTAGTGGGATCATACAGAAGAGATATGTTCACCTAGGCATATGCCCTTAAAACATTAATTCGCCCTAGCCATGATAGTTCCACCTTTTTCCACTCTAATAAGCTTAAGAAATTTAATTCCATTATATCGGCAATTTTCTTCAGGATCTTGATTCCAAGGTATTCACATCCCTCCCTAAAGATACCTAATTGGTATTTATCCTGGATTTTCTTAGCTATGATTTCGGGGATATTAGTAAAGTGGGCCATGGTCTTACTTAGATTTAGTTTATAACTCAAGACATCTGCATATATTTCTACCTCTGTCATGAAGTGTTCCATAGATAGAACTGGGTTTGTCATTGATACCACCACATCATCTGCAGATAATGCTATTTTTGCTTCCTCCTCTCTGATTTTTAATCCAACTATCCCCTGATTCTATCTTATATTTATCGCAAAGGGTTCGAGTGAGATAACATAAAGGATGGCTGACAAGGGACACCCCTGTACAGTCCCATTTTGGAGGGGAAACCAGTCTGAACACATACCACCCCCTACTATTCTAGCACTCGGGGCAGAATATAATGCCATTATGGCATTAAGCATTGGACCAGTGATGCCGAATGCCGCTAAAGTTGCCTGCATATACCCCCACCTAACCCTGTCGAACGTCTTCTCTGCGTCCAAGTACAAGGTCAGGAGGGGGACATTTCTCAAGTCCGCATAGTCGAGGACATCTATCAGTCTTCTCACATTGTTCCCTGAGTCCCTACTTGGAACAAAGCCTATCTGATCTTTGTGAATTATAGATTCCAATACCTGCTTCAATCTCCCAGCCAGTACCGATGCATGTAATTTGATATCCCCATTTATGAGTGAAATGGGCCTATAGTTCTTCACCTCTTCTTGTGCTTTATCCTATTTTAATATAGGCAGTATGTTTGCCTGTAGCATATCTTTCAGGCATTGGCCCATGTTCATAATCTCTTTAAAGATATCCAACAGGTAATCTATCATATCTAATTTAAATGTTTTATAAAAAAAGTTAGAAAAACGTCGGGCCCTGGGGTTTTATCTTTAGGCATTCTGTCTATTGCTTCATTAAGTTCTATCTTCTCAAGTAGCTTGTTCAGGAATGCTTTCTGTACTTCTGATATTCTTGGGATGTTAGTGTGGGCAAGATATTCTTCGATGCTGTTATGTGTATTGTCATGTGGTAGATTAGAAAGTTTTTCATAATACTGTTTGAAGCCCTCCGCTATGTCTTCTGGTGTTATAAGGACCCTTTCTTCCACTTTAAATTTTTTGACCCTATTCTTTGCTTGTTTCTTTCTCAATTGATTTGTTAATAATCAGCCTGTTAATAAAAGTCTGGTCTATTAGCTTTCTGGTAGTATTTTAATCTTAATTTATCCATAGCTTTTATGGTTTGTGCTAATTCTATCTGATCAATGTTTGCTTGTATAGATTTTAGTTTTTATATCAGAGCTAGTGTGGGATTTGCCTTATTTTCTGTTGCCACTTTGTAATACGTGATGTACAGGTCTGCCAAAGGTCTTGATGCTCGTTTATTTTGTTTTTTTAATTTTTATCAAATGCCCTCTTATTACTGCTTTATAAGCACTCCATCTTATTGCTAAGGTAGTATCTTCTGGTCTGTTCTCTTGGAAAAATAATCTCGTTATTTTAGAAATATAATCTTTATTTTCTTTACTTGAAAAAATGGCGTTTTCCATACGCCACGTATTATTTTGATAAGTGGCCATTCCATCTCTAATTTCGAAAAGAATCAGACTATGGTCTGACCAAATGTTCTCTCTGAGATTTATATGAGGTATCCTCTTTATTGTACTACATCGCAAAGCAATAGGTCTATTCTTGAGTATGACTGATGTATTCTGGAAAAGTGTGAAAAGTCTCTATCTTTAGGATGTCTAAGCCTCCAAAGATCATATAGATTGAATCCTTGGATGGCATTCCTGAATGCTCTGGCTTTCTTATCAAGATTTTTTCATACTTTTTTGTTCCCCTCAAGTTTTTTATCCATCTCCATATCTAAGACACAATTAAAGTCTCCCACAATCAGTAGATAGCCCCGTTTGACTCTCTCTACCTTTTCCAGGATTTTTATTAATGATGATATAGATTCCGTATTTGGGAGATATATATTTACCAGGGTTATCATTATCTCGTCGATCTTGCCCACCCATATAAGGTATCTACCTTCTTTATCTTGGTCACAATATGCAACCTCAAGATTCAAATGCTTCGAAAAAAATAATTGCAACCCCTCGTTGTTTTTTACCTGTCATTGAGGCTTGTGCTATCTGTGGGAAATATGTCCCTCCCCATCTTATTCTGTCCTCCTTTCTCCAATGGGTCTCTTGGAGAAATGCCAAATCTATCTTCTCCTTTCTAAGATAATTGCAGACTCTACTTTGCTTATTGGGTGAATTAAGCCCTTGGGCATTTACTGAAAGACATTTAACCATATTCTTATTATATCTCGCCCATGGCTACCAACTCCGTATTGGACGTACCCCTCTCTGTCCCCCGCTCTCCTCGGTGATCCCCTTCTTCATCAACTGTACAAACACAACACTTAGACCTAACATACAACAGAGGAAGACCTGGCTTCCTTTTCTGCCCAATGGGAAAAACCTTCCCATTCTGCTGCCCGATCTTCCCATTCAATGGGTATGACATGTCTGCCCTCCCCTACTCACAGGGAAGCGCAGACAGGTTACAAAGTTCTAACATAGAACAACCCAGGTGGAGTTCCCGTGGTCTGCTGATGAGCTGAGCTCTTTAGTATATAGCTCTAGTTCTTGGTTCCTTCCTCCCATGTCCCCCATTCCCTATAGGAGGTAGGCTTCTAGTAATTGTAGCTTTAATATATTAGGTCATATGGTACGTAGACCTTACCCAGCGTAGACGAAAAGTGAGACACCTGAATATCTAAGGTATCCAACCTTAATTCGTTTATGTTTCTCAAACACTGTACCGCGTAAAAGCTGACATGGAAGGAAGGGAAGGGGGGGGGGGAGAAGAAAAGGAAAAAAACAGAAGGACTCTTTACATTGCTCAGTGGTCTATTATAGATCAATCTCGATTGTATCTTTTCAGCTGCAACAGACCATTATTCTTATATTACCTCTTAATACAGTTTAGTGCTTGGTATTTACAGTGAAATGTTGTGGTGGATATACCCACTCAATACATAACATATCTACTCCTGCATCATGTGTATCTATTGTTATCCTTTTCCCAACAATTTGTCTAATTCAAATTTGTGTATGAATTTTATATATGACAAAAGTTATCCATATAGTTTTAGTGCTTCACACAATAACATACCAAAGAAAGAGAGAAGAAAAAAAAAAAAAAGCCAGAAGGACTCTTTACATTGCTCAGTGGTCTATTATAGATCAATCTTGATTGTATCTTTTCAGCTGCAACAGACCGTTTTTCTTATATTACCTCTTAATACAGTTTAGTACTTGGTATTTGCAGTTTAGTGTTGTGGTGAATATACCCACTCAATACATAACATATCTACTCCTGCACATGTGTATCTATTGTTATCCTTTTCCCGACAATTTGTCTAATTCAAATTTGTGTTTGAATATTATATATGACATAAGTTATCCATATAGTTTTAGTGCTTCACACAATAGACTTGACCTTTAGCCTTTTAACCAGCTTTTTGCTCTTACCATACTTATTAATACCATTTAGTGATTAGTATATACAGTGCTCATGAAGTGAGAGCTAGAGTATAGTAAGCTAACCATTCAGTGCAAATAAAATCTGTCCTTAGTACTTATGACCTATGTGTCTGTTTAATTCTTTCCCCCCTTTCTTCCTATAAGTCCCTCTTAGTGAAAACCTCTTAACTGTGTCATTTCTTACTAGCTCTTTTTAGTTAGCTTTATGGGGTAGATTTTAATTTCTTCAGCCTTTTCTCTCCTAGGCCGCTATTTATCATATATATCTGAAGTCTATAATGTCCCCCTTTCCCTTTGTCCTTTTAAATCCTCTTTGATCTCGCGCCTTTTTCTTTTTTTTAATATGTCGCAGACCACCCTGTGTCCCTGTGGTCCCAAAGTGACCCTTGTTATCAGGTATTGTCTCTAATATACAATAATCACGACATGTGAATCGAGCATTCAGAGAAAGAGAGAAAAAGTTTGTAACTTTATGACTTATCTGCTGGCGTTTTCTTTTTCACAGGGCTGCCCCACCATATGGGTCTGTGAGCTTAGATGTTCTGTTGCTCCGTTCCCGTGGGTTCACCTGGCTCCCGTCCGTCTTATGACTGCTTTGAAACCTTGCAGCTCCATCAGGTCTCCGTGTCAGTCTCGTCTCCTGTGCGCAGAAGTTTTCAGTAGCTCGCCGTTGCTTTGCAGCTACTCCATCTCAGAACCTCTGCATTCGTCTGCAGACCGGGTGGCTCCTCCTCCTGGCGCATGCGTTACGTCATCACGCACCCACGTAGTGACATCCCGTGGCTCGCTATTATACAATTTAAATGGACACTAAATTGTATTTTTCTATACTGTATTGGAAGCACAAGTGAAATGTTACTTATTACTAATGTGAGGATAAACTGGCATGAACTTTAGATACTACTTGCCAGTTTATCCTTTGACCTGCTTCCATGCAGTCTGGTAGACGACTGCCAAGGGCAGCACTTGCCTTGTATGCCAGGGGAGGGAGCATCTGGGCAGCATGTTGTCTCCGTGTTGCCCTGGTGCAAAGATAAAATCCCATGATGCCTGTATTGCTCCCAGTTGGATCACATGATATGCCGGTACTTTGACTTCAGAGGGCGAGGGGAGCATGTAATGCAGCATGGAAACACGTCTTTGCATATGGCAGCTTGAATTTTTTTAAAATATGGTTTTATTTAATCAACCTTTTCATTCTGGTAGAATTCATACTAGTCTTGCCTAGGGTAGCACAAAACCTAAATACACGGCTATTGCAGAGAGAGAAACTCATTTTTCATAGGAGATCAACATAAGTCCTGTCTGTTTGGTGCAGGGGCGTCACTAGGGTTGGTGTCAGCCCGGTGCGGAAACTCATGGTGTCACCCCCCTGGATTTCCTCCAATACAATGCCAAACAGATTCCTTAGTAATGCCAGTAAGATGGCCTATTAACTGTGCCACACACAGGAGCCTCATAAATTATGCCACACACAGGAGCCCCATAAATTATGCCACACCAGAGCCCCATAAATTATGCCACACCAGAGCCCCATAAATTATGCCACACCAGAGCCCCACTATTTATGCCTCACCTCTGCCCAATTAATTATGCCACACACACAGGTGCCACATAATTATGCCACACATACACACACACACAGGTGCCCCATAATTATGCCACACAAAAGAGTCCCTTAATTGTGCCACACATGGGGCTCGATAAATATGCCATACACAAGCGCCCCATAATTATGCACACATGGGACCGCCATTAATTATGCAACAAACAGGAGCCCCACAAGGTGACAATTGTACAATTATAGATACCAGGAATATTGTGCCACTCAGAGCCGAGTAATATTGTGCCAGTCAGATACCAGTAATATTGTGCCATTCAGATACCAGTAATAGTGTGCCACTCAGAGCCCAGTAATATTGTGCCAGTCAGATACCAGAAATATTGTGCCATTCAGAGCCCAGTAATATTGTGCCAGTCAGATAACAGTAATATTGTGCCAGTCAGATACCAGTAATATTGTGCCATTCAGATACCAGTAATAGTGTGCCACTCAGAGCCCAGTAATATTGTGCCAGTCAGATACCAGAAATATTGTGCCATTCAGAGCCCAGTAATATTGTGCCAGTCAGATAACAGTAATATTGTGCCAGTCAGATACCAGTAATATTGTGCCAGTAAGAGCCCAGGAATATTGTGCCACTCAGAGCCCAGTAATATTGTGCCAGTCAGAGCCCAGTAATATTGTGCCATTCAGAGCCCAGTAATAGTGTGCCACTCAGAGCCCAGTAATATTGTGCCAGTCAGATACCAGAAATATTGTGCCATTCAGAGCCCAGTAATATTGTGCCAGTCAGATAACAGTAATATTGTGCCAGTCAGATACCAGTAATATTGTGCCAGTCAGATACCAGGAATATTGTTTCATTTAGAGCCCAGTAATAGTGTGCCAGTCAGATGCCTGTAATATTGTGCCAGTCAGAGCCCAGTAATAGTGTGACAGTCAGAGCCCAGTAATAGTGTGACAGTCAGAGCCCAGTAATATTATGATAGTCAGATACCAGTAATATTGTGCAAGTCAGAGCCCAGTAATATTGTGCCAGTCAGAGCCCAGTAATATTGTGCCAGTCAGAGCCCAGTAATATTGTGCCAGTCAGATACCAGGAATGGTCTGCGACATATTAAATATCCTCTGAGTGAGCAGGGGCCCTCCCTGAAAAAGGCTCGAGATCAAAGAGGATTTAAAAGGACAAAGGGAAAGGGGGACATTATAGACTTCAGATATATATGATAAAGACCCTGTTAAATAGCGGCCTAGGAGAGAAAAGGCTGAAGAAATTAAAATCTACCCCATCAAGCTAACTAAAAAGAGCTAGTAAGAAATGACACAGTTAAGAGGTTTTCACTAAGAGGGACTTATAGGAAGAAAGGGGGGAAAGAATTAAACAGACACGTAGGTCATAAGTACTAAGGACAGATTTTATTTGCACTGAATGGTTAGCTTACTATATTCTAGCTCTCACTTCATGAGCACTGTATATACTAATCGCTAAATGGTATTAATAAGTATGGTAAGAGCAAAAAGCTGGTTAAAAGGCTAAAGGCTTAAAAGGCTAAAGGTCAAGTCTATTGTGTGAAGCACTAAAACTATATGGATAACTTATGTCATATATAATATTCAAACACAAATATGAATTAGACAAATTGTCGGGAAATGGATAACAATAGATACACATGTGCAGGAGTAGATGTTATGTATTGAGTGGGTATATTCACCACAACACTAAACTGCAAATACCAAGCACTAAACTGTATTAAGAGGTAATATAAGAAAAACGGTCTGTTGCAGCTGAAAAGATACAATCAAGATTGATCTATAATAGACCCACTCAGTCCTTTACAGGAAAACACCAGAACTACAGTAAGTAAATAAAGGCCATTTAACTGAAAGGAGCAGGCAAATTCAGGTGAGTAGCTTCTAAAGTGATCAAGCTTCTTAAGTGTTGGAGTTAGAAGCAAATAAGGAAATGGTATTTTTTTTTTTTTTTTTTTGTTTAAAATATTTTTATTGGCAATAAACATAATATATGACATAATAAAATGCAGGATACATTGAGACAGTATCATAAAGGTCTAACAGATACAAATATGCACTTTAACCAGGAATGACGACAAGTAAATCCTCATCCACCAAAAACAATAAACCGTATAACCACACAGTTGTACAGGATCAGGCTTCTGGGCATGATTTTTTTTTGAATCATATAACACCTCATACTGCTCGTTAGTCAGATACATTAATAACGGGTAGTAATACCCAGCCGGGCAATATATCCAAAAAATTTTCATATATAAATAACAGAAAGAAGGAAAAAGGAAAAAGAGAAAAAAAAAAAAAAAGAAAAAGGGAGTTTAAGAAGAAAGAAGGAAAGAGGAAGAGGGATCAGGAGAAGATCATTCCAGAAGAACGGAACTAAGACCGGTCTCACTCGCTGTCCATCACAACTGGGCTCTCTGCCAGATCAATATCATCTCGGCACTCGGCACTCCCCATGTACATAGACCACTGTGTCCAAGTGTTAGAGTGTCGCTCTCCCCTGCCCAGGGCGGTCTGCATCGCATCTTCCATGACCCGTATAGACTCCACTTCATCTAGCCAGTCTCGGAATGAAGGAGCTTGTGTTTGTTTCCAGTATCTTGGAATCAAGAGCTTAGCAGCATTTAACAGATGGATTGTTAAAGACCGTTTGTACGCCCCTATGGGGTGTGGGGTGTTGTGTAATAGGACTGTCAGCGGGTCGTCTCGTAAGGTTTCATCACCAACTTTTCTGATAACCTTCAAGACCTGACGCCAGAAAGGGACTATCCCCGGACAGGACCACCAAATATGCAGATAATCTCCCACCTGTGAGCAACCGCGCCAGCAGAGATGTGTGACAGACGGGAAAATGGCATGTAGTTTATGGGGGGTCAGGTACCACCTTGAGAGCAACTTAAATGCATTCTCTTGGATATGGGTAGATGTTGAGCACTTGTGTGGCAGCAAAGACATTTTGCGCCATTGTTTTTGAGTGAGTACTATATTACAATCACGTTCCCATTGGGAGATATAGGAAGGTCGTGGATGTTCTGTCAAATCTGTAATGATACGGTATATAGTAGAAACTACTCGACGTGGGGGATCTTTGGTCGCAATCAGTGATTCAAATGAGGAGAGTTCGCTTGTTATTGGATGTGTGCTGCTCAGCTTCCCAACAAAATGGGTAAGTTGGTTATGTTTGTATCGTATCCAGGGGGTAGGTGGGGATATTGATGATAAGTCATTGGGTGGGCGAAGCACACCTTCCTCCACAATGTGGCCTAATCTCGGGTATCTGACATTGTCCTGAAATATATCTCTGAAATACCTAAAATCATGGCCGGGTGGGAACAAGTCGTTACCAATTAGTGACAGTAATAGTGAGGGGGTATTGATTAGGAGTGTTGATTTGATGTAATGTTTCCAAACACGAAAGGTCGGAGTCACGGTTGGGTGTGAGGGCGGGTCGGGGACCATCTGGTCTATAGACGTCCATGCCACTACAGGTATGGGTACAGATAGGGCCTGTTGTTCTAGTGACACCCATAGTTTGGGCGCGGGTCTGGACCATTCCACTACTCTGGCCAGGTGTATTGCATGGTAGTAACGTTCGATGTCAGGGAGACCCAATCCCCCTAAGCCCTTGGGCCTGGTGAGAAGACGGTGTGCCAGACGTGGACTTTTATTATGCCATATAAATTTACCTAACACAGAGCGCAAAATATTAAAAAAAGATTTGGGAATAAACATCGGTAACGTCTGAATTATATAAAGAAAACGGGGGAGAATATTCATTTTAATGACCGATGCTCTGCCAAACCATGAAATGCGCTTGGAGGACCAGTGGGCTAAGTCCCGTGTACATGTGGCGAGGAGGGGCTGTAAATTAAGGTGGAAAAGTTGTGATAAATCCGACGGGAGGAAAACACCTAAATATTTAATAGTGGTGGCGCTCCACTTGAACGGAAAGGAGCCTTGTATACCGGCCATGACGCTGGGAGGGAGGGAAACATTGAGAGCTTCCGATTTGGAAAAATTAATCTTAAAGTTCGACAGGCACCCAAAGGTTCGAAATTCTTCCAATATATTTGGAAGTGAGATAGTGGGGTTGGTCGCAAAAAATAAAAGATCATCAGCATAGGCGGCTAGTTTGTGGTGATGAGGACCTAATTGTAGCCCTGAAATGTCCTGATTGGATCGTATGGCTGCTGCCAGGGGCTCCAAGACCAGAATAAACAACAAAGGAGAAAGGGGGCATCCCTGTCTGGTGCCGTTAGACAAGGAGAGCTGGCCCGACAATGTCCCATTTATTCGCACTCGCGCTACAGGAGCCTGGTAAAGGGATTGAATCCATTTGCGCATTGCCATACCCATTCCCATATGGTTTAGGACTGCATGCATGAAGGGCCAGCTCACCCTGTCAAAGGCCTTCTCTGCATCAGTGGACAATAACATGGCCGGGGTCTCATTCATATGAGCAAAATGAATAAGGTTCAAAATCCTAGTCGTGTTGTCCCGAGCCTCCCGACCCGGCACAAATCCTGCTTGATCACGGTGTACTAGATAAGGGATATGAACTTTAAGCCTATTGCTGAGTATCTTAGCGAACAACTTAAGGTCAACATTAATTAATGAAATGGGCCTGTAGCTTGCACAGTCTTCTAGATTCTTGCCCGGTTTCGGGATCACAGTGATGTGAGCTTCCTGTGCTTGTGGAGGAAGAGTGTGTGACAGGGACAAAGAATTTAGGGCCTCCGCCAGGGGGGGGGCTAATAAATCCCGAAACATTTTATAGTATGACATAGTAAAACCATCGGGGCCTGGGCTTTTACCAGTAGGTGAGTCTTTTATTGCTTCGATTAGTTCCTCTGGCGTAATCGGGGAGTCTAACAGAAGAGCATCAGAAGCCGACAATTTTTTGTCCATATGAGCATCCAGGTAATTCTGAATCCTACGTGATAGGTCAGAGGAACGTGGTTCGTCCAATGGCTCAGACAAATTATATAGGTCATGGTAATAGCTCCGAAAGATCTCTGCTATTTCCGGGGTTGAGTGGCGCACCAGACCCTGTTTGGTCCTCATTCGCGGTACGAATGTTGTCTGATGCCGATCACGCAACAATCGAGCCAGAGGCGCTCCCGCTTTGTCCTTAAAACAGTAAAGACGATTCTTAAGTTGTAATTGGGCGCGTCTGTCCCGGCTATTACAGAGATCTGCTAATTTAGCTTTGAGGACCAACAGGGACTGGTAGTCCGTGGGGCTAAGAAATAGCTTATGGGAGGTTTCAATTTGCGTGATTTCGTTAAGGAGAGCAATCATGGCTGCGGAGTGTAACTTCATTTTGTGTGCCCCTATACTAATCAATGAGCCTCGCAGGACCGCCTTGTGAGCTTCCCAGACCACCGTAGGGGGGGTATCTGGCAATGCGTTGTCCTTGAAATAATTAGTGATATGTGTCTGTAGGATCGGGACAGTGTCGGGGTCTCGTAATAGCGATTCGTTCAATCTCCAAGAGAATTGACGTTTTGACATGGATGGTAGGGCGACACGTAATACCACCGGAGCGTGGTCACTCCAGGTGATGTGTCCTATATCTGCTTTGCTCACAAGTGGGAGGTGTCTGTGGGAAATACACAGGTAGTCAATCCGTGAATAACGATTATGAGGAGATGAGTAAAATGTGTAGTCCCTGGTACTGGGGTGTTTAATACGCCATACATCTGCCAATTGGGCTGTCATCATAGCTTTCTTTACCAACTTAATTGCAGAGAAACGGGAAGAGGATGAGCCTGTGGAGGTGTCTATAACCGGATCTAGAGGCAGATTGAAGTCGCCCCCAAGGATGGTGATGCCTGAGGCAAAATCACGAAGTCTATGGAGCATCGTGCGGAGAAATATGTGTTGGGATGTATTAGGAGCATACAATACGGCTACAGTAACAGTTTCTGTCCCAATCTGACCTTTGAGGAAGAGCGCTCGCCCCTCACTGTCCGACCATTGGTCCTGTACAGTAAAGGGCGAGTGCCTCCCAAAGAATATGGCCACTCCTTTATTTTTTTGGAAAGGAGAATGCGAGTAAAACCTCTGGGGGTAGTCCCAGTTGCGAAAATCAGGGACTTTAGACCGTAGAAAATGGGTTTCCTGTACCATGGCAATGTCGGCGCGGAGACCTTTAAGTTCCCTGAACAGGCGAGAACGTTTCATAGGGGAGTTAAGGCCCTTGGCATTGATCGAGACAGCAGTGATATCACTCATGGTGGAAGAATGCGAGATGAAGGTAACGCATATGACGGGACAGTGAGTAGGTCCACAGAGTTCTCCTGATCGAAAAAAGAGAATAAGATAGAGAGAAAAAGAAATAGGGACAGTAGAACAGGAACGTGGAGAATAGCAACATTAACCAATACAAAAACAGAAGAGTCCGATGGCCGTGGCCTGGACCATATGTCCATAAGACATCGGAAGTGAAAGTGCCAATCAGGGGCTGTTCCCCGCCCACATATGTACAATGGCACCATATCACCTGTGGGGAACGGGACCTAGCGAGATGTGGTCACCAGGCACAAACAAGGGAGTAACTAGAATTCGGAAAGGAGGGCAGGCTCGGTGTCCTACGAGCCAACCTGTATCTCTGGGGCGGCCTAAGCTTAGCCGTGAGTCAAGGAAACAGCACGTCGCGGGGATGTGGAAAAATTAAAGATATTTGGAGGGGACCGAAAGATTTAGGGAAAAGGGAGAGGCAGGATCGCGGGGTGTTGATGTGGGGGGGTGGGTACGGGGGGTAGGGGGTGTGGGAGCTCTGGGGTGTGGGGGATAAGAGGAAGGGGAGGGGGGGTATAAGGGGGGGAGGGGGTTTGAGGGATCAAGGAAAGGCATGGGGTTATGGGGAACTCGGGTGGGTAGGGGGGAGAAGGAGAAGGCGCCCGTATCGTAGATGAATCATATATTCAATGTAGAATGTAGAGGGATGGGGATAGATGGGGGTGTGAGGTTACGGCGAGGAGGGGGGTAAAAGGGGAGGGGGGGATAGTAGGGGGGGGTATGGGGGTCAGAGCGGGGGGGGGGGGCTCGGGATGGGAAGGGGGGGGGGGACCAGCTTCCATATTACAGAAAAATCACATTCTCATATATTTGTACATTTATACAGTTATCGACTTGGGTGACACGTCATAGCATCAGCTGTAATATATTCAACAAGATACATAGCAATAAACATGTACCGACAAACAATTGGTTTGAATCTCCCTCTTAATACGGGCGAGAATTGTATACTGCAATACTCCTCGTATTATGTACATAGAACCTCAGTCAGTATATTTGTATCTCCCTTTTGTTGCGAACGAGGGCTGTATACTGCAGTATGCCTCGTGTTACCAAAGCATTAGATACCTATATAACGGTGAACTATATGTACGTAGGGGATTTGCGAGGAAAGGAAAAATAAAAAGAGAGTTTTGCCACAAGGTACGTGGCAATACTCATATAACAACAATAAATAGATTGGATCTCCCTCTTAAAACGAACGAGAGTTATATACTGCAGTATTCCTCGTATTACATAAACATTAAATAATCATATAATGGGAAACCATATGTACATAGGGGATTTGCAAGGAAAGGAAATGAAAAAAGGAGTTTTGCCACAAGGTACGTAGTAATAATCATATAACCACAATCAGTAGATTTGGATCTCCCTCTTATCACGGACGAAAACTGTATATTGCAGCAAGCCTCGTATTACATAAACATTAGGTATTTGTATAATGGGGAACCATATGTACGTATGGGATTTGCCAGGAAATGAAAATGGAAAAAGGATTTGCCACGTACCTATCTATGGGGATAAATTAGAAAGAAAATATAGGGGAAGTCTGGTTGAACGATAACAATGAGGTGTCATTCTAGGGGGGTAAATGGGTCGGTGCGGGGAAGGGGAGGGGGTTCGAAATTAGTAATCTACTTTAAAGAGGGGGGGAGAAGCGGGAGTGGGGTGTGGTGGAGGGTATCCACTGATACGGGACAGAAATATACACCGGGAGGGGGGACCATGTTGGTCCAAGGAGTAGTCATAGGGTAGCGAAATCATGGGATACCAAACGAGGCCTATATTGTAAAAGTATCGTCCTTGTACCTCTAAGGTGGCCAATAGAGTAAAACAATAATCTGTAATTATACCGTATTCCCACTCTCCTGGCCAGGAGAGGGTGAGAGGGGGGGGGGGGGGGTAGGGGGGGGAACGGGACTGGGAACAGGTGGGGAAGCACAATCGTATATATATATTGATTCGTGAGAGGGAGAGGGAGAGATGGAAAAAAAGGGACATAACTCGGGAAACACATATGATATTGGGAACCTTGTGGGTCTGCTAGGCAGTCGCTTGACTGGTCAGGTAATGGCGTCCCATAAGAGGAAGAGAGGGTACCAGTTTGTTGCGCAGCAAGTCCACCGGTGCGATGGGGAAGTGAGAGGCTCAGCGTGAGGATGGGTCCAGCGATGATAACCGGGAGGGTGAGAAGAGTCCCATCGGACTGAGTCCCATCAGACCCCACTGTGTCAGAGATTAGCGGTGAAACCCTCTCTGGCGAGGGTACAGTGTCTTTTCTTAGGCTTGTAATCCTATCGATGTAGTCGGAATCTCTGAATGCCGGGGTCTGTCGGCCTGTAGGGTTGAAGCTATTTTAGGCCGTCTCTTTCTTTGAGGCCGGGCAATCCAAGGCTGATTCAGCAGACCGGGAACAGCTGGTCCTTCCATGTCTTCCGAGGTCCATCCAGGTAAGTTCGGAGCTTGTAAACCCAGTGCTGTGCAAAACGGTTCCACATCCGATGGGGAGCTCAGGATCGTTCGGACTGAGCCGCGATGGACCGTGATATTTAGCGGGAAGCCCCAGGAGAATGGTATGTCCTTGGCCCTCAGCAGGTCCGCCACGGGTTTTAAGAGTTTTCGGGCCTGGAGCGTGGCCCAGGCCACGTCCGGTAATACTATGACTTTGGCTCCCTTAAACATGATGGCCCTTTTCTTCCGAGCGGCTCGGAGCACCTCTTCCTTTAACCGAAAGGAGTGTACACAGCAGATGATGTCCCTGGGGTAGGAACCGTCTATGTTTTTGGCCCGCAAGGCCCTGTGGACACGGTCCAAACAGATATCCTGTGAGGGCTGGGCTTCTAGTATGATCCGGAATAGGTCTGCGATAACTTTGTGCAAGTCCTCTGGCCCATCTGATTCAGGAAGGCCCCGAATTCGCAGATTGCACCTGCGGCCTCGGTTGTCTAGATCCACTAGATTTTGGGCTAACTGCCCCGTGAGTCTGCGCTGCTCTTTCATCTGCGACTTCAGGTCAGCAATTACTGTATGCAGCGTCGTGTGGTCGGCCTCAATTTTTTCCAGGCGATGGCCTTGATCCGCCAGGTCTGACCGGAGGATGTGGAGTTCCTCCTTAATGGTGGATTGTATCGAGGTGACCGCAGCCGCCAGCTCCAGTTTGACCTGTGCCATGAGCTCGGTAAAATCCGGTTGAGGTGGACCATCGGGTGCCAGTGCTCGACTGGGAGAAGGTGAGTAATGTTCTTCATCAGAATCATCACTCGTGGACACCATCGGGTTTTCGCGCCCAGAGGACGCCATCTTAGATGCCTCACTCGTCTGCATCGGGACTAAAAAGTTCTTTAAAGTCGGTACCGCTGACTTTTTCCCCGGTTTTCCTCCATCCGGGAGCTGGGGGAGTTTCTTGGATGACTTCCCCATTAGAAGATCGTGGTTTGTATTAGGTATATCCACCGCAATGTGCGTTAATACGGCTCGGTGAACGGGAGCTCGGCTCAGATGCTTCCTACCACATCAGCGCCAGGACACGCCCCCGTATTTTTATTTTTACTGCATGGGGAGAAGTGTTTATTTTGTGTGTATTTTGGATAAAGATTGGTTGAAAAGGTTTGCAAATGCAAAAGACACAAATCAAAACCAATGTGGCTTACTGGTAACGTGAAACAGGAAATAAAAAACAAGAAAATGGCATTCAAACATTATAAAAGCAAGGGATCAGCATTATCATTTATAGAGTACAAAGATGCCAACACAGCCTGCAAAAGGGCAATTAAAATAGCTAAATTGGAAAATGAGAAAATGATTGCTAAGGAGAGTAAAACTAACCCCAAAATATTTTATAAATATACAAATGCAAAAAAGCTAAAGAGGGAAAATGTTGGGCCCTTGTTATCCCAAATGGGAAATTTGGTAAGCGAGGACAGAGAGAAAGCAGACATTTTAAATACTTTTTTTCTTCTGTTTATACTAAAGAAGAACAGATGGATGAGCCCCTGCTAACGGAAGTTACGGAACAATCACTGCAAACATGGGATTGGCTGACACATGAAAAACTGCTTAAGCAATTAAACTCTAAGATAGACAAGGCCCCAGGACCAGATGGTATACACCCAAGGGTCCTTAGAGAGTTAAGCATAATTCTGGCCAGACCACTAGTTATGATCTTCAGGGATTCTTTCAGTTCAGGTATAGTGCCAACAGACTGGCGAAAGGCGGATGTCATTCCAATATTTAAAAAGGGATCAACATCTCTGGGTAATTATAGGCCAGTGAGCTTGACATCTGTGGTGGGGAAATTATTTGATGGATTGCTAAAGGTATACACTCAAGAATACATCTTGAACCAGAATATAATTAGTAAAAGTCAACATGGTTTTGTGAAAGACAGGTCTTGTAAAACAAACTTAATAACATTCTATGAAGAAGTCAGTAAAAATATAGATCTAGGTGTGGCAGTTGATGCGATCTATTTGGATTTTGCAAAATCATTTTATACACACAAAAGGTTACAAATTGAGAGAAATAGGTTTGGGGGCAAATGTTTGTATTTGGATTGAAAACTGGCTAAAAGATAGAATGCAAATGGTTGTTGTAAATGGAAAATCCTCACACTGGATCAGGGAATTGAGCAGAGTACCTCAGGGGTCTGTTTTTGTCCCTCTTCTTTTTAATTTGTTTATTAATGATCTCCCACGTTGTGCTGAGAGCCATGTCTCCATGTTTGCTGATGACACTAAATTAGGTAAGGTAATACAGACTTAACTTGATGTTTTTTCTTTGCAGGAAGATTTGGACAGAGTGGGGGACTGGGCAGTAAAGTGGCAAATGAGGTTCAATATAGACAAATGTAAAGTTATGCATTATGGGGGAAAAAATAACAAAGCAACATATACTTTAAATGCTATTTCCCTGGGAAAACTACTAATGAAAAGGATTTAGCAATAATTGTAGATACCAAACTTGGCAACAGAGACCAATGCCAGTCAGCAGCTGCAAGGGCTAATAAGATATTGGCATGTATAAAACGAGGTATAGATTCACTAGAGGAGGATATTGTCTTGCCTCTTTACAAATCAATGGTAAGACCTCACCTTGAATATGCAGTACAATTCTGGGCACCAGTCCTTAAAACGGATATTAAGGAACTAGAAAAAGTGCAAAGGAGAGCTACAAAATTAATTAGGGGATTGGAGGATCTAAGTTATGAAGAGAGACTTAAAAAATTGCATTTATATACGTTAGAATAAAGGTGTCTCAGAGGGGATATGATAACATTATATAAATTTGTGCCAGTATAAAGAGCTCTCCAGTGACCTGTTCATTAACAGAAATGTACAAAAAACAAGAGGTCACCCCCTGAGACTGAACGAGCAAAGATTTCATAAACAGCAAAGAAAGGGATTCTTTATAGTAAGAACAAGAAAAGTTATGGAACTCACTGCCAAGAGAGGTAGTGCAATCAACCACAATAGATGCATTTAAAAATGGTCTGGATGTTTTTTTTAGAAAAGAAGAATATACCGGGTTATTAATAATAGAATAAGCATGAGTAATAGAGATTATTGATCCAAAGAGAAATCTAATTGCCCTTTGGAGTCAAGAAGGAATTTTTCCATCTGGGAGGCAAAATTTGAAATAGCTTCCTTGGGAGTTTTTGTCTTCTTTTGGATCAAAAGCTGGAATGATAGGTAGAAGGGTTGAACTTGATGGACTTGTGTCTTTTTTCAACCTAAATTACTATGTTACTATGTATGTTACTATGTTACCAATACACAGCACATCAGTTGACTGGTTCACATTGTCTCTATTTTAGTACAAAATGCATAACTGAGATTTGCTACTTGCCTAAAGTTTGAAATTCGTTTCTGTATATTTATATTGTTTCATATATCTTATTGATTTATCAACCTTTTCATAACTAGACAGATTACAGTGCTGGAAAATGACTGTTTTAACATTTCTGGGGTGCTTGTGTATAGCTGTAATTTTCCTCCTTCTCATGTACTGTACCCACACAAATATATGTATATATATATATATATATATATATATATATATATATATATATATATATATTTTTTTTTTTTTTTTAAAGGATATTATCATGGTATCATTATAGATACTATTGTTTGGAATGTATCATACAATTTGTTCTAAAAAATAAAAAAAATGCAAAATAGCATAAAAACAAAACAAAATGTAGAACAGCTAATGGAAAAGACTTAAAAATAGATTCTAATAATTGTCATATGTATTCAGTATTATATTGGGATGCTGACCATTGCAATATTGTTTAAAATGTATTGGATAGTACAGAAGTAGTGGGTCACTGCAACCCAAAATCATATTGTGCTGACAATACACAGTTGTTAAAGGGACTGTCTTGTGCCCAAAATGCCTCTTCCAAATGTTAATATATATTAATGTGCTTTCAAATTATTGTAAAATGCATCTTTTACATTTTGCATTACTTAAACTATAACATACAGGTAGATGAAATTGTGAAATGTCAGCAGTTTGCAAGAAACTCGTACTGCCCACACTAGCTGAGTAAAAGTAATTTCCTTGTTTTTTTAATTTATTTTTGCTGCACCAACCAATAAGAATAACTCCATTCAAATGAATAGAATTTCCTGTCGCTCTAGTGATGTCATCAGACAATGTGTTGCACTGTTAAGAGATCCTACTATGCACAAGAGCAAAGTCCCTCAGAGTCCACACAATATATTCAATTTGAGGTGAAGTTACTAAATGAAACAAAACTTTGTATCCTCAGTCTCTATTTATAAAGTGCTGCCACACCTGCAGTAAACATGCAGAGTAATCCTTGGGAGGACTTGATTAAAATATTTCAATTTTATTTATGCAGAATACCTGCATCAAATCACACTGGAAAACTTTCGCCAGTCTGTTGGCACTATACCCGAACTGAAAGAATCCCTGAAGATCATAACTAGTGGTCTGGCCAGAATTATGCTTAACTCTCTAAGGACCCTTGGGTGTATACCATCTGGTCCTGGGGCCTTGTCTATCTTAGAGTTTAATTGCTTAAGCAGTTTTTCATGTGTCAGCCAATCCCATGTTTGCAGTGACTGTTCCGTAACTTCCGGTAGCAGGGGCTCATCCATCTGTTCTTCTTTAGTATAAACAGAAGAAAAAAAGTATTTAAAATGTCTGCTTTCTCTCTGTCCTCGCTTACCAAATTTCCCATTTGGGATAACAAGGGCCCAACATTTTCCCTCTTTAGCTTTTTTGCATTTGTATATTTATAAAATATTTTGGGGTTAGTTTTACTCTCCTTAGCAATCATTTTCTCATTTTCCAATTTAGCTATTTTAATTGCCATTTTGCAGGCTGTGTTGGCATCTTTGTACTCTATAAATGATAATGCTGATCCCTTGCTTTTATAGTGTTTGAATGCCATTTTCTTGTTTTTTATTTCCTGTTTCACGTTACCAGTAAGCCACATTGGTTTTGATTTGTGTCTTTTGCATTTGCAAACCTTTTCAACCAATCTTTATCCAAAATACACACAAAATAAACACTTCTCCCCATGCAGTAAAAATAAAAATACCCTTTCCTTATTTGCTTCTAACTCCAACACTTAAGAAGCTTGATCACTTTAGAAGCTACTCACCTGAATTTGCCTGCTCCTTTTAGTTAAATGGCCTTTATTTACTTACTGTAGTTCTGGTGTTTTCCTGTAAAGGACTGAGTGGGAGCAGTTTTAGGTAACTGCTGCTTGCAGGTATTGTCTGGCCAGTGGATAATAACAGGCTGCTCAGTAAACAAAATAGTCAACTTGCAAGAGAGCCCTTTTAAGCACCAGATGTTGGAGCAAATTTCAAAGGGGGTGTGGTGGGAATTTTAGTGGTCTTTGTTAAAGGGGAATGGGCTAAATGTGGAGTATGTGCGATTAAGGGGCATGTAGCTTTATGGATGATAGAATATAAATTGTTTTATTTCTTTATGATAGGAGGACATAATGAGTATTATGCTTGTGGGGAGTGTGAATATGGTGCTGAATGTTTTTGACTTGTTAAAACAATGGGAGAAATGGGTTATGTGGGTGATATAAAGTAACATGTTTATTTAGTTATTTTTTAATAAAGATGAAGAATGCGGGATAGGCTCTAAGGACATAATGTATAGTAGAGGGGCAATTGGGCATCCCTTTTCAGTATCATTATATACATTAAACCCAGAGATAGTGATCCTACTACCTTAGCTGATTAATGTAAAATGCCATAATAGCATGTTTCAAATTTTTTTTTGCTCCATACCATACCACTCCTCTTTTTTGCATGTCTCCATTTGATATTTTTGCATCTGTATAAGCATTAAGGCAGTAGCATATGTCTCCATATTTGGGACACCTAGCTCACCTTTATCCTTCAGATCATAATAGTTTTCATGAGATACAAGGCTTTTCCCCTGCTCATAAGACGCTTGCAATTAACTTATGAAACACCTCTATATATTGGTATTCTAATAGGTATAATACATATAAGATATAACCATTTTGCTGACTCCCTCAACATCTCTTTATAACACCTGCTATCTAAATCGACAGCGATGCTATTATAATCACCTGTGCATAAGTAAGAACCTTGTATAAGACCATCCGTTTTCCACAAAGTTCGATTAAAAAAATGTATCTGATTTTAATTAGGTGCGGATAGGTTAAGCATAGAGTACAGTTGGTTTTCCAATTTAAAAATCAAGAAGACAAATCTGCTGCCTTTATCCACAAATTTGTAAATTAAGTCATAATTAATATCTCTGGATACAATAATAGCTACCCTTCTCTTTTTGAGAGAGCAAGCATTCCACTATAGAATATTGCTTAGTCTTTTCTTTGGTAACCCTACAAGTTTATTGTGGCTAATTTAACCATAATCTAAAGTTGAATTCACAAAGTGATTTAAGGCAAGTTTGTAAATACCACATCTGGAACAAATATACATAAAACACAGTACACATAAATTACAGACATTCTCAGCCAGTCTACAACCTTTGCTTATCTCCCATCTCCGCACCTTAACTTTCATATTTCTGTGAAGTGTTTAGCTAAAAGTTTTCTTCTAATAAATATAAATACACATACAGTAGATGTATGTTATACTTTGGATAGTTTTAATCATGTAGGCATAAAATATATAGTTCGCATTAATCATGTAAGCATAAAAGGTATAGTTTGCATTAATAGTATTTGCAATAACACAAATAATCATAATTTAAAAACATGGATACAGCTAACAGTGATCAATGGGTAGTTAAGACTTCATGACATTGCATATTTATATATTGAGTAATTTGTTTTTTTAATTACTCTGTCTTTGTATTATCACAATTACATACTCAAGCAGTATTTTTAAATTGTTAGGTTGAAGTTTGTGTTTTTATGAATATTTATTAGGCAGCTTAATATTCCTGGTGGGCTGATACAACATTTCCCCTTATCTCCGACTAATTCAAGCTTTTGTTTTGACATGAAAAACTGTTGCCTTACAGGGAAAATATCTGCTTGCTTCAGACTTTCTCCAACAAAAAGATAAACACATCTATAAACCACAGGATGTTTGTATTATTGTGATTTACAGCAATAATGTTGCATTTCTTAGTTATCAATATAAATCACATTGCATTAAAAAGAATTATAGATAGTGTAAATGTAATTGTTTATTAAATGAACAACTGTTACTTTTTGGGATTTAACTTTAGTTTGCTATACTAAGAACATTTTTTAAAAACGTGTTTTATTCAGAGCATTTATAGCATTATAGATGAATACATGAATGCACACATTTACACCACACATAGCTCTGGGGGATATGTTGACTAGAGCCAGTATTATAGGGAGTGATCAGCCATAAGTTTGTTCTTGTCATATTTTGATACTCATGTCTAATTTAGAATGTTTATTTTATTTATTAGTAGATTTGTACACTATAGCCTTAATACAGCAGTACATAGTAATTTAGGTAGAAAAATCAATTTCAAAGAAAGAAACCTTCAAACTATCCTTCTTCAAGCCGCTCATCCAAACTTGGCAAAACCCCCAAATTAAGCAATCATTTTGCCACACAAGGGAAACATTCATTAATTATTCCAAAAGGCAATTTGATTTCTCCTTGGGTCAAAAATCTGTAAAGTATTAATGTTTATTATATTATTTATGGTCTGCTTTTCTACAAAAAAAATGTCTAGACCCTTTTCAAAGGGATCTGCTGGATTTGATAGCACCACAAATTCCACATTTTTATTACCGTAAAATCTGTCCTTTGATTTATATGAAATCTTCACTCTTCCAGTCTCTTTATATTGGCCCTGCATATATTCATATGATGTTTCCTCTAAAATGCCTATCTTCTAGTATATACAAATGCACTTTTCTTTTTCTAGTTCCATAATGTCTTTTTTAACCCCTTGACGACAAAGGACGTGCCAGGCACGTCCTGGGAGAAACTACCTTAACGACAAAGGACGTGCCTGGCACGTCCTGCAGTGAATGAAGCGG
Organism: Pelodytes ibericus; assembly: GCA_036172795.1. NCBI lineage: Eukaryota > Metazoa > Chordata > Amphibia > Anura > Pelodytidae > Pelodytes > Pelodytes ibericus. The sequence goes on from CM069859.1 coordinate 67,002,252, forward strand.
TTTTCGCGATCAACGATCGCGAAAACCGCTTTAACAGTGCTGGTCTATTGCCTCGACATCGAGGCAATAGCCAGCACCAAAATTTCTATTTTGGGACCCCCACGATCACCCCACGGAGCGATCGTGGCGAGCCATATTGACGGAGCATGCTACTCTGTCAATATGGCTAAGCCCTCTGCCGGTCTGAGCTTCGGAAGTGAAAGTAACTTCACTTCCGTCGCTCTGAATATGCTACTTGACTGCCCCTAGTGGTAGTTTAGTAGCATTGCAATGGAAAATATTTAAAATACATATTTAATTAATTAAAAACTGGTTATTTAGCTATATTAGTCTATAGGGTTAAAATTAAATATTTTTTAGCATAAGGGATAGGGTTAAAAGTAAATTAAAGTTAAAAAATATTAATGGATATAATAAGGATTAGAGTTGGGGTTAAATTTAGTGTTAGGGTTAAATTTTGGGTTCGGGTTGGGGTCAAAAGATCAATATAGGAAAAAAACAAAAAACACTATTACAAAAAAATACCGAAAAATATGGAAACATGCATATTTTTGAACTCGGGAGAACATTTAGAAACTATTTAGACGGGGTCTTTTTTAATGATTTTATTTGTGTAAATTATATTTTAGATCAAAGTTAGAAAAAGTGGGTTTTTTTAAATTTTTAATCATATTTTATGATTTTTTTGTAATACATTATAAGATATGATGAACATAATGGTATCTAATGAAAGCCCTTCTTATGACGATAAAAACAACATATAATTTGTGTGGGTACTGTATGTGAGAAAGAAAAAAATTAAAGCTAAACACAAACACCCTAGAAATGTCAAAACAGCCATTGTCACCAAGGGAAAGTCAAGGTGAAAATGTCTTGTCACTAACGGGTTAAGGACTGGTGCTCCATATTGCACCGCATATTAAGATAAGCTATTTCCGTTCACTTTGAATCTATACTCCTTTTTGTACATGCCAATATCTTACTGGGCTTTTTCAACTGTCGATATTACACACTAATGCTGTCTGCTGTCTACAATTATTCCTAAATCATTCTCATTTTTCCTAGGGAGATACAATTTAAAGTACATGTTGCATTTTTTTCCCAACATTACTTTACATGCTATTATGTAATACCTTTGTTTAGTTTGAAAATGTTGCATTTACAATAACTCTCTGCATTTTATTGGTTAGCCAATTTTAAATCCAAGTACATGCATTTGCCCCAAGCCTATTTCTGTCAATTTGTAGAGTATCCTTTACCCACTAGCACAAGTAGATCTATATTTTTACTAACTTCCTCAAAGAATGTGATTGCATTAGTTTGGCCAGACTTGCATTTAACACAACCATGCTGACTCCTACTAATTATATTCTGATTCTGACTTTTTAAATATGGAACCTACAATTGACTTACAACCAATTTATTGGCATTGTACCCAAGCAGAAAGAATCTCAAAAGATCAAAAATAACAGTTTGGCCAGGACTAGGCTGAGCTCCTTAAGTACCCTTAGGTGTATACCATCTGGATTTTGTGCACCTTTGCAGTGTTTAATTGCTAAGCACTTTTCCGTGCATAAGCCAATCCCATGTCTCCTGTAATGGTTCTGAAAAATCTGTTGTTTAAAAAACAGTTATTTAAAATATTTGTTTTCTCTCTGTCCTCAATAACCACATTTCCTATCTCTGAAATTTACTTATTTTGTACTTGTTTCCAAGGGTATATATAAATATGTTTAATTTTGTAACATGTTTTCTATGTTTTTTCCAGAAAACAATCCATTCCAGTCTACATTTTCAATGAAATATATTGGTAAGATAATGTTTTTGCTTAATGTTTGCTATTATACAGTACATTCTTATAGTATTATGATTATCTTGTATTAATATGTATTACTGATAACCAATGTATTTGTTTTATCAATTATTGGGAGATATCTTGTTTTTCCTCATTCAGATCTTGGTTAATTTATCTTGAGAGTATGCTTTATTTATATATTTTGTATTCCGTTGTTTACAGGTACTGTTTCATGCCCCAACCAATGCACACAGCATAATACAATAATAAAATAATATAAGCAATTCAGAGTATTTTTGTTTGATAGTCTGCTGATATGGTATATGTTTTATTTACATATACTAATTAGAGTGCTTGGTTCCGGATCATATTGCACACGAATCGAAACATGCAATTTCCATTAATTCTGTGAAAACCTTACTTCAAGAACAAAAGATCCAATGACAAATTTACCAAATAAATAAATTGTTTATGTATCTAAATTCTGAATTGTTAGCATGTTTTACAATGGTTACTGCTATGAGTCTTATCTAGATAGATTTTTTGGAAAAGACACTGCTCATTCGCAGATATTGAGGTTGGAAAACTAATTCTAAAGTAATCTATACTTTCTTGGCATTTATTTTGTCAGGACTTTGAATGATCCACCAGGTATAAATCATTATTCTACTATTTGTTTTCTGAAAAAAATGACCACACAATACATTACCATTTTACAGTGTTTAACGTCACCACTACTTATGACAAAATCCACAATATCATGTTTTCAGCTCAGTGCTTGACATCTGCTTTCTGAGAATCTTCCTTTAGTATATTACATAGATTTTTGGTTTATATTTAATAATCTTACCAGAAAATAAATGTATATTCTTTTGTGTTGCTTTGCTAAGTGTCCCTTTTCTATGGCTTGTTAATGCCTTGAGAACATGACTGTTTTTGGAATGTTGTACAGTGTAGGACAATGTAAGCTGTTTTTACACTTATGCAGTGTTTATGTTTAGCTTTCCTCTTTCTCATTTATTGAACTCACAAATTATATCCAGATTTTATCACCATAAAAAGGGCTTTCTTTTGATACCATTATTTTCATCATACCACATAATTTACTATAAAAATTAAAATATGATGAAAAAAATACACTTTTCTAACTTTTACATGAACAATTGTTTATAGATCTACAATACAAATAAATAAATCTGCTGAATAGATGCTAATATTTGTCCTAAGAGTAGAAATACCCAATGTTTAAATGTTTTTTTCTGTTGTTTTTTTGCAAGTTTCAGAGCAATAACTCAAAATAGGAGTTCATTTCTGATCTTTTTATCCTACCGTGACCTTTTAATTCCAACCCTAATCATCACAGCAACCCTAGAACTATCTCTAATTTAACTCTAACCCTAGTTGCTAACCCTAATCCTAGATACTAACCCCAACCCTAGATGCTAACCCTAGAGGTAAGCCTTTTTTTGTTTTCTCAATGTAATGTTGCTGACTGCCTCTACTGCTATCTGATCACTTCCGTCGATCTTGCTGGCTACCTGGCAGTGCCATATTAGAGTGACATTCTGCCTTCCATGTAGAGATCGTGGTGATTTTGATGTCGCTTCATTCCTCGACATTGAGGTATTAACAGAATAAAAGGAAACATGAAACAGAGTGCTGGAAGTAACTGGTTAAGGCTGTTCAGTGAGCAGTCTCTTACAATTTGTTAATATGGCTGCTGAGTAGACCTCAATTACAGTTCTTTCACCTCATTCTGCCCACTCAAGCCCACTACTGTATAAGGCTGTTCTGTGGGCTATTTTGCTATAATTTGGTGTTACCATGCCCTTCGGATCTTACAATTGGGCATCATATGACACATTGGCATTCACTTGTTCTCAATTGGTTAGCACTAGATTGATATGTGCTGGTATAAGCACTGTAGGGATAGACAATAGAGGTATTGGTTCCTGATATGTCTCCGCGAATAAGTTCAGACTTCAGAGGTACCATTTCGTGGGTGAATGTCAGCACATTGAGTAGACCCCTAAACACATGTTTAGTAAACAGATAAATATGAAATGCATTACTATAAACTTTAGCAGTTGGTTGCACAACCTTCTGGAAATCAAAGTGTTAATAATGAAGGCTAGGCGTGAATAGAGCTAATTACTGAAAGTGCAAATCATAATAATCAGAACAGATGTCATCATTACAGTTCTGTGCCAGTATCAGTCTAAAATGTGTATATTTAAATAAGTGAAAAAAAGTAAATGAATAAAACAAGATCTAACATGCAATATCATTGGTTTTACCCTCTGGATTATTAACCTTTTCTAAGAACATCTGCAGAGTACTGTATGTTTTTAGCAATTCATTATCTTCTCTTCTTGTCTCTGTCATCCTCTCAACTACCTGCTCAATAGGCAGACAAGTCTCTTATCAGAAGAAGCAGATGGCTGACCAGTTTGCTTTAATTCTGTGATATAAAATTGGCAAATGTTCTCTTTGAATTTTTTTTTGGGGGGGATAAATTTCGTACCGAGGATGGAAGCATAAAATATAATTTTTACTCTATTTATAGAAAAGTAAGTAGCAAAGATGCAAATAAACAAACAGTTTGTGTTTTGCTTATAAGTGATTCAAAAGTGTGAAAATAGAAAACTCATTAGGAAACCTTTCAATGCAATCTCACATGGGACCCCTGATATGAAGATATATAATAGAGACACATATCCATGTCATTCAAATGATTACAGGTGATTTGTTGTGTTGCTAGTATTTAAATAAATAGAATAACCTCATTAATTATGGATTCATTAATTATGTTGCTGTTTAGCAAGGCGTTTATGTTTAAAAAATTAAGGTGTCCATTAATCAAAATATGAGTATAGTTACTCAAATTGCAGAAGCAATCTTTCTCCAACCATCTAACGAAAATAAATCTTTCATTTTTAAAAATGAGTGTTCAATTCCAGAGGAGAATAGGAAGGGCAACAAGGACATGCCCTTGGTCACCTCTAATATAAAGAAATTAGATTAATATATATATATATATATATATATATATATATATATATATATATATATATGCTAATCTCATTTCTTATATATATATATATATATATATATATATATATATATATATATATATATATATATATATATTAGTACCATATATGGCCACTGTGCACAATGCTTCCTGTGCTTCGTGTAGGTGTATGATTTACAGCCACTTCAAAAGGTTGACAAATGTCAGCATTAATTAAGACTCTGCTGGTCTAGACTATGTATCACAAAAGTAGTTTACTGCATAATGTTTCAGGGACATTTTCTTGCTCTCTGGTCTAGAGCTTAGCAGCCTACTCCTGCTTGTATTTTCTCACTGCTTTTTAAAGAGGCTTAAGGAACTACAAAACAGAGCATAGAGGCAGTGGCCTGATTTCTGCTAAATGTTGCAACATACAAACCTTTGAACCGAATTTAATGAAAACATAATTTAGACAATCAAGAATATAACATCAATTTGATAATTTCATATGAGGATGCAGTCATAGTGTGCAAAAATGAATGTCAGTGTCAGGGTTGGCACCTGGGAGCATAGTGCAGAGGTGATGGCCCTAGGTGGTGCACATACTAGGAATAGCCCAGAGGGCTACAGTACCAAGGGAGTAGGCAAAGCGATGTCAAATACAGTCCACAGGGTCAAGGCAGGCCGATAAGGTTCTGGGTCGGTTATGGGTAAGCAAGGGTCAGGAATGGAGAGGGAAGGGAAGTCTAAATACAAGCCAAAGGTTCAGGAGAAAGGCCTGGAGATCAGTAAGTAGTAAGGGTATAGGGTCTGTAGGTTAAACAGAAAAGAACTGTAGGAGGACTAGCCACACTATAAGCTTGAAAAAGAGCAAGCACTGAATGAACAGTGCTTGCTTTTTAAATAGGGTGCCAGGACCTTAACCTCATCCACCAACCTGCAGGTCTCCACCCTCCTCAGACTCTCCCCCTTCCCATGTTTGACTCTTTCCTCTTCCTTGTCATGTCTGTCTCTCTCCAACCACCCACTTTTATGTATCTGTTCCTTCCCATGTATGTCTCTATCCTCTCCCTTCCAATGTCTCTCCTCTCCCCACACCCATGTCTGTCTGTCTCTCCCTTCCCATGTCTCTCCTCTTCCTTCCCATGTCTCTCCCTACCCCCATGTCTGTCTGTCTCTCCTCCTCCATCATATCTGTTATCTCTTCTCCTCCTCCCTTCTATATCTGTCCTCTCCCCCCTCCTCCCACCATATATGTTCTCCCCCCCTTCTCTCCATATCTGTTCTCTTCCCCTCCTCTCCCATATCTGTTCTCTCCCCCCTCCTCTCCTATATCTGTTCTCTCTCTCACCCCGTCCCATTCTTACATGAGGTGGCCAGCATAAGCTCTGTGTGCTAAACGCACATAGATCTCAGTCAGTTCTAATCGCACTCCCGGCATGTAGAGATGATGCAAGGCCTCACACCTCATGCGGAACGCCCGCTCCTCGAAACCTGCTGTGGCAGGGCTGATGAGGGGAGATCTGATCTTCACAGCCTGTGATTCTGCCAGCAAACACCCCTGTGGTCTTGCGACCTGTGCAGTCCAGCCCTGCTTCTTTTTCTTCCTTGAAATCCCCTCCAACATGTCTAGTCTAAAATTCTGTTCATCTTCAAAGGAAATGCATCTCTAATGATGTCCCATGCTTCCTGTTCTAGTCCCTTTTTTAATGGAGGTTGCTGTTGTCTTGGAAGAAAAAGAAATGTACACTTCAACACCAGCTCCCTAGCAATACGTGGTCTAACTAATGCAAGTTATTTCCCTATCCACATTTGCTTGCAGGGCACTTCTCCTACTCTTACCCACATTTTACTTCCTTTTGCAGCCCTCTAGCCCTTTCCATGACTTTTTTAGAGGCATTTTAGGGGACAAAAGTTCAGAAAACTAGAAAATGTCTAGTTTTCTGAACTTTTTTATTCTGTGCTATTACAGGGAGTGCAGAATTATTAGGCAAATGAGTATTTTGACCACATCATCCTCTTTATGCATGTTGTCTTACTCCAAGCTGTATAGGCTCGAAAGCCTACTACCAATTAAGCATATTAGGTGATGTGCATCTCTGTAATGAGAAGGGGTGTGGTCTAATGACATCAACACCCTATATCAGGTGTGCATAATTATTAGGTAACTTCCTTTCCTTTGGCAAAATGGGTCAAAAGAAGGACTTGACAGGCTCAGAAAAGTCAAAAATAGTGAGATATCTTGCAGAGGGATGCAGCACTCTTAAAATTGCAAAGCTTCTGAAGCGTTACCATCGAACAATCAAGCGTTTTATTCAAAACAGTCAACAGGGTCGCAAGAAGCGTGTGGAACAACCAAGGCGCAAAATAACTGCCCATGAACTGAGAAAAGTCAAGCGTGCAGCTGCCAGGATGCCACTTGCCACCAGTTTGGCCATATTTCAGAGCTGCAACATCACTGGAGTGCCCAAAAGCACAAGGTGTGCAATACTCAGAGACATGGCCAAGGTAAGAAAGGCTGAAAGACAACCACCACTGAACAAGACACACAAGCTGAAACGTCAAGACTGGGCCAAGAAATATCTCAAGACTGATTTTTCTAAGGTTTTATGGACTGATGAAATGAGAGTGAGTCTTGATGGGCCAGATGGATGGGCCCGTGGCTGGATTGGTAAAGGGCAGAGAGCTCCAGTCCGACTCAGACGCCAGCAAGGTGGAGGTGGAGTACTGGTTTGGGCTGGTATCATCAAAGATGAGCTTGTGGGGCCTTTTCGGGTTGAGGATGGAGTCAAGCTCAACTCCCAGTCCTACTGCCAGTTCCTGGAAGACACCTTCTTCAAGCAGTGGTACAAGAAGAAGTCTGCATCCTTCAAGAAAAACATGATTTTCATGCAGGACAATGCTCCATCACACGCGTCCAAGTACTCCACAGCGTGGCTGGCAAGAAAGGGTATAAAAGAAGAAAATCTAATGACATGGCCTCCTTGTTCACCTGATCTGAACCCCATTGAGAACCTGTGTCCATCATCAAATGTGAGATTTACAAGGAGGGAAAACAGTACACCTCTCTGAACAGTGTCTGGGAGGCTGTGGTTGCTGCTGCACGCAATGTTGATGGTGAACAGATCAAAACACTGACAGAATCCATGGATGGCAGGCTTTTGCGTGTCCTTGCAAAGAAAGGTGGCTATATTGGTCACTGATTTGTTTTTGTTTTGTTTTTGAATGTCAGAAATGTATATTTGTGAATGTTGAGATGTTATATTGGTTTCACTGGTAAAAATAAATAATTGAAATGGGTATATATTTGTTTTTTGTTAAGTTGCCTAATAATTATGCACAGTAATAGTCACCTGCACACACAGATATCCCCCTAAAATAGCTAAAACTAAAAACAAACTAAAAACTACTTCCAAAACTATTCAGCTTTGATATTAATGAGTTTTTTGGGTTTATTGAGAACATGGTTGTTGTTCAATAATAAAATTAATCCTCAAAAATACAACTTGCCTAATAATTCTGCACTCCCTGTATATGGTTCCCATGTTCGGACGGGGGAGCAGGGGGGGTGGGGTAGGGGGACGATTTTGGGTCCATCCTTAGTGGGTAGGTTTTTAATCAACTCACTTGGGTTTAAGTTGAAATTTACTAAATAGGGTTAGTATATTGAAGCCATGATAGCCAGAGGTTTTCATATTTATCCACCTCATGCCTATCGCTGGTATAGAAATGTCTTTCCGATTGTGCCTGAAATTAAAACTTTTTTTATCTCAGATCGTGTTGGAATGACCGGTTTTCGCCAATACCTGGCCAGGCATAATTTGGCTGCAAGGAGAATATTGATAAATAATAGCTGTTTGCTTCTATTTGGAATTGGCAAGTCTATGTGCAGGAGGAATGTCTGGGGGGAAAGGAGTACACTCGGCCCAAATATGGACCTTATAATTTCCATGATATTTTCCTTATATTTATTTCAATTTTTACATGTCCACCAGATGTGCAAATGTGTTCCCTTCTCCCGGAAACACCTCCAACACCTGTTGCTCCCTGCTGTTTGAAACTTACCTAGCCGGGCTGGTACCATATACCACCTGTGTGTTACTTTATAATATAATTCATGTAGGTTTATACAGTGGACTGCTTTTCTGTTGGTCTTCCAGGCATTGAATCCAGATTGTAATGGATAGATATAGCTAGATTCTCTTCCCATTGCATGGGAATATTTTGTGTATTGAGAAATGTTAAGACTTTTGCTGTTAATTTTTTTGGTAGGCTAGATGTTATTAACTTTTCCCATTCTGTCCCATCTGGTGAGTATTAATATTAAGTATGATTTAAGTCTGAGATAGTTAAACAGCTCATTTTTAGGTAGATAAAAATTTTCACAAAGGGTGGGGAAAGGAACTAACATATCATTTAAGTATAAATCTCCGATAGTTTCAATACCACTTTCTTTCCAATATTATAGGTTTAGATCGGGTATGTATAGGGTTAGTGATTCTATCGGTGTCATCTTTGAAAGTTTACACGTTAATCTATAGTGTCTTTTAAGTTTATCAATGGAAGTCAGAATATCCCTAACCAAGCCATCCTTAATTTCCCTTTTTTTTTTTTTGTCTTGACCATAATAGGCATAGTGGGTCTATATCCCTGCTCTGGGTCTTTTCGATCTGGTACCAGCCCATTTCCTTGTTGGAGGGAATACTCCATTTTATTGCGTGTGAGATTTGGCGAGCTGCATACAGTTTAGTTATATCAGGATAGCCTAGGCCGTCCATATCAAGACTTTGTTTAATTGTCTGAGAAGGAATTCTTGGTCTTTTGGCCGCCCAGACGAATTTAGACATTATCGTTTCGAATTCTACCAGTATACTTCTCGAGAAGGCATTGGAATCGCCCTGAACATATATGTAATTTTAGGAATAATGTATGATTTCAGTATATTAATTCGGCCCATCCAGGACAATTCAATCTTAGACCAATTAGCTAACAACGTTTTTAATTCCGTTATTAAATTTGTGGAGTTATAGGCCGCTATGTTCTGTATTAACGGGATGATGTTAATCCCCAGATAATCAATACTTTTCTGTTTGATCATTTCGATTTCCAAATCTTTTTAGAGATTCAAGTTGTTGTCCAGATAGATATAGGGGTATTGTCTATGTCTTGTTCAAATTCAATTTATCATTTGATAGTGAACCAAACAAATTTACCAGTTCTATCAAGGCTGGGACTGATTTTTCTGGCTATGACAGTGTCAATAGGACATCATATATAATAAAATGGTATGCTTCTTATGGCCTATAGTTTTCTGAACTTTTGGCCACTATTATGAGGGGGGGGACCTAGTGTCCCCCCCCCCGGTCCCCACCCATGAGCGGCGGGTGGGGACCCTAATAATAATGAAGGGGGGACCTAGTGTCCCCCCCTGGTCCCCACCCATTGCCGGCAGGTGGGGACCCTAATAATAATAATGAGGGGGGCCTAGTGCCCCCCCCCGGTGCCCACCCATTGCCGGTGGGTGGGGACCCTAATAATAATAATGAGGGGGGGGACCTAGTGTCCCCCCCCGGTCCCCACCCATGAGCGGCGTGTGGGGACCCTAATAATAATGAAGGGGGGACCTAGTGTCCCCCCCTGGTCCCCACCCATTGCCGGCAGGTGGGGACCCTAATAATAATAATGAGGGGGGCCTAGTGCCCCCCCCCGGTCCCCACCCATGAGCGGCGGGTGGGGACCCTAATAATAATGAAGGGGGGACCTAGTGTCCCCCCCTGGTCCCCACCCATTGCCGGCAGGTGGGGACCCTAATAATAATAATGAGGGGGGCCTAGTTCCCCCCCCGGTGCCCACCCATTGCCGGTGGGTGGGGACACTAATAATAATAATGAGGGGGGGACCTAGTGTCCCCCCCAGTCCCCACCCATGGCCGGCGGGTGGGGACACTTATAAGAATGAGGGGGGGACTTAGTTCCCGCCCCTGGTCCCCACCCATGAGTGGCGGGTGGGGACCACAAATAAAGTGACTAGGGGTGCCCAGCCTCTAGTCACCTACCCCCCCAACTTACCATTTGAGGTCTTTTTTCTTCTTTTTTCTTAGCCCCAAAAAAAGCCAAACAAAAAACCATAATATGCGCCGCAAAAAAAAAAACGAGCGCAAAAAAAAATCCACGGGTGACAAATAATCTTCTTCTTTTTTCTTTCTTCAGCGCCAAAAAAGGCCAAATAAAAAACCATAATACGAGCCGCAACTGTTAAAAAAAAAAAAACCTGAGCGCAAAAAAAAAATCCAACTTCGCACATGGAGAGTCCCGTGCAGGCTTATAAAGCCTTCCCCCACCCTGCAATTAAACTCAGAGCACTCTGATTGGTTGGATTTTAATCCAACCAATCAGAGTGCTCTGTGTCATTTTACACAGTGTGGGAAAGTAAAAAAAAAAAAGGAGATGGATTATTTTTCACCCGTGGATTATTTTTTTTTTTTTGCGCTCAGTTTTTTTTTTGCGGCGCATATTTGGCCTTTTTTGGGGCTGAAGAAAGAAAAAAGAAGAATGAAGAAAGAAGACCTCAAATGGTAAGTATAATTTTTTTTTTTTTTTTACAGGTTAGCTTATTGCCCACCTCCTTCACTATTATTAGGGTGAGGGGGGGGGGGGGGAAGCAGGAATTATTTTTATTCGGGGGGTAAGTGACTAGGGGCTGGACACCCCTAGTTACTTTATTTGTGGTCCCCACCTGCCGCTCATGGGTGGGGACCGGGTGGGGGTACACTAGGTCCCCCCCTCATTCTTTTTAGGGTCCCCACCTGCTGGCCATGGGTGGGGACCGGGGGGGGCTAACTAGGTCCCCACATTCTTATTTGGGTCCCCACCCGCCGGCCATGTAGTCTACATGAAAAGACCTGGGGGGACTGATTCTGGGAGAGCTGCCACTAGTGGGGTGAGAGATGGGAATGTTTTAGAAATAGGCTGAGTCTCTCTCCTTCTGGGGAAAACTCAGGAATATGAGGCTTTTAATAGCACATGTTCACTATAACAATAAACATCTCCATACACATAGTATTGAGTCCCAGGAGTAACTCCTATGGAAGGAGTCTCAGCTGCAAACCAGCCTCTGCGGTAATGTATAAATGTGGTAATTTGTTTCTAACATAATCTTAATTTTTATGAATGTAATTAACATATAAATGTGAGTAAATTAAACTTAAATCCCACAATTTATGGGATCTATATGTTTTAGCCTGATGTTTATTTGTCATCCTTTCTGCAGTGGGAAGCCAGAAGAATATCCTATAGATATTACCAAGAACCATAAGTTCTTATAGTTTAGCTATTTACCCAAATATGTAATATCTAATCTTCAGAGACTATCAAGCTTCTCATTCTTAAATTCTAAGATAGAATACATACATTGTTATATACAGGGCAGATTAAGAAATAGCCACCTTGAGTAGTAATATGAATTAGTAGAGTATATGCTGGCAATTTGTAGGTAATTATGGTGTACTATCATTAACTATTTTAACTACTAATCATTATGAATCTAGCCGTGGTTGTATCTAAATAAAATGCATGGCCATCTTGTGGTCAGAAATGTAACTGCATAGTAATTAATACTACATGCATGTTCATATAGCTACAGAGATGCATAATTTGTGTTTTATTTTATTCACCTCTGTTATGTCATACATGTGAGTTATGATTAACATCTATTGATATGGTATTTCGCTTATCGTTTGATCTTTATTTTATATTCAATAAATGAATTATTATTTTATTAATAATTGTTGAATTTAGTTTTGTAAAAACGTCATCCAAACTCTCTATATACATAACGGATTCTTTATATGGGTATTTTTGGTCGGACCCATATATATGAATCATTAATTTTTCATATTGTTAATGATTCATAATTAATAACCCATGTTCATATTTTTTTTATGGTTATTCATATCCAACACTATGAGGGGGAAGCTAGATCTATAGGTTTTAGTGTTTTGTTTTGTATTTGTTGTATTGTGTGCCCCAAAAAAATTTGCAGTAATAAAAAAATAATATTCAAAAATATTTTTTACATTTTGCTATCCTGGTGCATAGTATTGTAAAAGAAAATGAAATGCAGTAATAATATATAATCAAAAGATAGAAAGATTCCTCAAGTCATGTAATAGCCTTGGTAAAGTCATTATGGGAAATGTAAATGGTCATGAGTGTCCCCTTTGTAGCTTGAATTTTATACTTACCCTTTCAGTGATATGCTGTATCTATGTTGCATCTTAAGTACTAACCTGCAATATTAACATAAGGTGGCTGATTCTATATGGCGTGAACATGGGGTGAACTGATCTGAATAAGGGCAAGATCAGAGAATAGAAAATTGGTATATTCTGTATGGAGGAGATAAGCCGCATTCAGATCAGCAAAGACCAGAGTTTAAAATATAGGATTTTACCTATTTTAAAAGCATTGATTACATCTGAACTAGGGCCAAATTCGGAAATGATTTCTGAAGTTCATACATTTCAATTGTCCAGCAATGTTTAGGAGATTTAGAGCTATATTTATCAAGACAAAAAAGGTCGTAATTCAGAAAAAAGTGCTAAAATAGTAGTAGTAACCATGGAAACCAATGGAACGTTATGGCAGTTTGCTCCAAATTTAGCCCTTTTTAAAAAATAGCACCTGTTTTTCCTTAATCTTTAAAGGACCTAAATGTACAATAAATAACATTTCAAGTTCTTTATTTACATGGAAATCGCTACACGTATGCCCTAATAGTATATTTGATTAAATACATTTTCATATCAAACAACCTATCATTCTTAATCTCATGCATCAAGGCACACATATGTCACATACTCAAATTAGCAATCACAAAAAAAGTTAAAGAATACCAAAATATGAATAAGTATATATAATAACATTCATTTTATACACAGTGACATAGAATCTCATGTGGAATAACAAGGAATAAGGAATATATATATATATATATAGTGGCAATCAACTATGTCCTGATCTCTGGCACCACTGACCGTCATCATCATAAAGAAACATTGCCTGCTGGGCATATATATATATATATATATATATATATATATATATATATATATATATGCCCAGCAGGCAATGTTTCTTTATGATGATGACGGTCAGTGGTGCCAGAGATCAGGACATAGTTGATTGCCACTCAATTCACTGTAACTTGACAACCCCATTGCTAACCATATTATGTACATTTATCATACAGCTACCTATTGAATATTTACAATTTACTTGTCATTCACAAAACACAAGATGAAAACGCTGTCTGCCTGTGGTGTTCCTTCTGGCACACACCTCTCCTGCAGAGGAATCAGTAAGACTGGATTCAGTAATTGACTGATGGTTGTGTGTTTGTCATTTGATGTTTTATGTATTCTCTTGTTAATTTTTTTTCCTTTTGGAGTAAATTGAAGTGAGTGCTCAAGTACACACAAAATAGGAAAAATACATATTGATTTTACATCTTCTTAAAAAATAACACCAAAATCCCAAACTCTCATACATATATATTCACATTTCACAAGTACAATATAAAAACAAGGTTTTCATGCTAAATGATAGCATATAATAGGCAATAAAAACACCTGACACGTTCAACCCCTTAGGACTTCATCAGAGGTCGCTGAAGAAATCAGAATAGATAAAGAGAAAGCTAAAAAGCACACAAGGGTCATAATGAATACAATATTATATAAATTATGCAGGCAGTTAATTCAAAAAAACAGAATGAGTATATTTACAAGTAAATAGAAGACTATACCAAAGAATGGTTAAATAAACCTCACTGCAAAATAAATAAAGTGAATCTTATACATAGTCAAACAATTTTAAGCAAACATCCACCTTAATGTCACAGAACATTTAATAAAGCTATGTGACATTCATACAATTATAATAGAAAACACAACATAAGACAGATCTGGTATAATGATTGATGCTATCTGTAGTACACAAACAAAGTGTATTTTTTATTTTTGTATTGACGAATAAACCAATCAACATGTGACTATACACCTATCAAAAAAGAACCAGATTAAATATGTGAATGAAGAAGTTCTAAGAGGCATATAACATATTAGAATCAGGCATAGTAAAAAGGTATACTCGCCAATCTAGCCAATTCAACGTACTTGTACCTTATTTGTGCAGTGTTCATCTCTAAACTCACACTCCTGCTGGTACCAGACTTGACATCCACTCCAGAAGCTCAATTCCCACATCTAACCGGCTAATAACCCTGTTGGAGATAAAAAAAAAAAAGATATTCTTCAGCCTCTCCAGGCCATGGGGCTTCATCATCCTTTGGTGTTGAGGGTTGTGGGACCATGACGACAGAACAGAGGTGTGATGTGCTGTCATGAATAGCAAAGTAACACAAGTCTGTTACCCAGCAAAACAATTACTGCATGAATAAAGTAGCTGATACAAAAGACTGAACAAGCAAATATATATGTAATAATGTGTATGTTAACATTCATAACATTTTTTAAATAAAGCTATAAACAAGGACCACTGCCATGTTTGCAGACAAAGAGATGAGTAAGGAACACATTCTTAAAGGGAAATATAGGAGTACGCGCCTTACAGAAGACAGTGAAGTAGAATCCAGGGGGTCACTAAAACTTTTTTGCACTGCCATGTGAAAATCAATATTTCATGCTAATTCTTTTTTTTTAACGATTACATTTTATTTATTTTGAGTATATAAAAAAACACAGCAATATACATTTAAATCCAAATATCGTACTATGCAAAATTCACCATTAAAAACATAGAACAACGACAAGAACATACTAAAACGACTACGTTTTGTAGATTTCAGAGGTGAGCAAGTAGCTCGTAAAGTGGAATATTGTGGACAGTTCAAGAAAAGTATACACACTGGTTTTTATTGATAACACTGAAAATGTAAATAAAAATATATATTTTGCGTTCGATTATAAATAACATTCAATTGATTTTAGAACACGGAAATTTCAGCATCAGGCGTTAAAGGGACTGCATCACCTAAATATTGTTTTTAATATGCATGTAGAGAATACACATGATTGAAAATTACCTTAGCAAACTACAAGCAAATGCCTAAATTGGGAGAAAAATGGATTTTAAAAGTGTCTGTGGAGACTGCTGCTCACGATATCAACTGTGGCTTGATATGCAAATGAACTGTGCAATTTGCATATCAAGCCACAGGTGATGTCATAATCAGGAAACTTCCCAGACACAATTAGACATTATGTTTCGCCTAATTTAGGCATTTGCTTGCAATTCTGCTAACACAGTGGAAGTTATGTATAGCTACGGGGTACGAGCAGATAACGCCAATTATTGGTGCTATTGGCATGTGTACCTATGAATAAAGCAAAATCATGGACTGTTAGGGGGGCATGAGGACTGGTTTGGGAACCACCCGTCTATACCATTTTCCAAAGCTGAGATGGGGTATCTGAGGGGTGGTTGCGTCTGTTCATGATGGAAGGTTAGTGCTAAGCTCGACTTCAAATCTCTGATTATAGTGCATAGCCTCCACAGAGTTAATGGCCAATAGGGTGAAGGAGATACACTGGTAGTTGGAAGAAGCTGGGAAATACCATAATAAACGTGGTGTAATGATAAGTGAGGGAAAGTATGTATCAATGAGGTAAATTAAATTGTATGTTTTAAACCATTAGGGCTTTATTCATAAAAGAGAGATAATTACAGGGAATACCAGGTAAATGAGAAGGAAATTTCGAACATAAGACCAAAGTAGCCAAGCTGGAAAAAGTCTCACATTCATCTAAATTGGCTACTTTGGCCTCAAGCTTGAAATTGCCTTCTCATCTGAATGGAAGCATTTTTCTAACTTGTCTACTTTGGCCTTAAGTTTGAAATTAACGTCTCATTTACCTGCAGTTCCCTCTGTCATGAATAAAGCAACCTTCATAAACAGTATTGATTATTCAGCAATGGATTTAATTATAGTGCATGCACTAATATCAGCTAATATGGCCTGTTCATTTTAATTATTTTGCTTTATGTATCACTATTGGATCATGCCAAAATCTTTAATTTTCAAAGGCAAGGGCTATTCAATGATGTGTATACTGTTTAAAAGTGTTGGTTTCTCTAGTGCTGACTTGAAAAAATAGTTAATATTTGATTACAAATACTTGTTGATCAATATTTATGGAAAAATACTTGTTGATTAATATTATATGAAATAATAAACAAGTACAATGCTGAAACATTTCACACATTCTGACTATTCTACATAATACATAATTGATTGGCCAAATATTTTAAATCACATTTTCAACATCAATTGATTAATCATTGCAGCACTATTCAGTTATTAAGTGTTAAGTAGCTCTGTCTGACAACTAATAATATTAAAGTTTAAAAAAATAAAAATAAAATAAACAGTGTGACAAATGAAAAATAGAAATATAATACAGGCTTTTATTCTCAGTTTTTGTAAGTAGTCCAAGGGAAAAAAACCTGTGTTTGTGCCCATAACCCATTCACGGACACCAGGTAGGGAATTGTCAATCTAACCTAGCAGGAGTCCAGTTAAGTCAGGTGAGCTGCACCTTGCTGTTAAGGCCTGTGAGCTGCATTGTGGATACCCCTGATCTAAGGTCTGTGCGACCTATGTACCGCTGGCAGCATGCAGTCAGTCAGGTTAGAGAGCTGCCTGCTCATGTGCAAGTCCTCCACTGTCCTTGGTTCATTTGGAAAATGGAGGAGGATAAAGGAAAAAATATCCAGTGAAAGATTCAAAAGAATCAAACACACAAACACAACCTTTTTACTGTAAATATCATCTTATTTTTCTCATACTGCATTATTTTTAATCCATGCCCGTTGTTCACTTTGCATGTATCGTATATCAGCAAAGATGAAATTGTATTTTGAGGTATATTTCAAGAATGTTATAGTGTTACATTAACACACTTCAAAGAACATTTTCAGTTATTATTTTTTGCTTCTCCTGTCTACCTGTAGAACACGTTTTCCTTTTAAGAAACCAACCACAACTGATATGTCATAAAATTATTCTGAAATCTTTATATTTGTGTATGCCATGTCAAAATTTGTGAAAGTTATTACAAGGCTGACAAAAATAATTTTTAATTCAAGGTATCAGGATATTTAATTACATATTCTCTTTAAATTAAAAATATTGTTTGCATCTGTTTTGCATTTGCTGACACAGAGTCTTTGAAATCTCACTTTTAAGGTTTCTTTTTTTTTACTCTCTATGAGTCTTTTCAAATTCTTTCTGTAAGCACATTCATTAAAGAAACTAGGAAACATGGTTCAATTAACTCACCAACTAGGCAACTTTTTTCTAATCAAATTAAAATTAATTATCTAAGCTTACTGAGTTAAAATGAGACTTCTTTAAAGATTATTGTAACTGTCAATTTAATATATGTTTCCACCTTGCACATTTAGGGTTAGGTTATATTACCTGGGATAAATGGATCAGTAGTTTTGTCAGTAACAGAAGGGCTGTGATAAATAGTCATTTTGAGTCAAAGTTAACGTGATAGAAATAGCTATTAAAAAAGTGGTAATTATAAAAATGGGCTTTGTGTAATTATACAAAATTAGAATTTCTATTAGCTTATCTTTTAAAGAAAAACAGCATTTTATTAGTGAAGAACAAGTGTGGGAATAGTGGGGAACAGAATTTAACTTATCGGAAAAGTAAGTGAGGCTGAGGGTATATCCTACTTACACCTCAGAATGAATCTTGTGTAGATGAACATGTCTATGCTCAGCATTCTCATAGGTTGACCTATCACAATGTACTAGAAGTAGTGATACTATCACCCAAAATATAAAATATTCTAGGCAAATTTGGTGTGACAGAAGCTAGTGCTGGGACCTTAAGGAGTCCAGATGTACAGGTAGGACCAGTTTGAGAACCCTGAGAAGGATGACCACTCTTGCCAAGGGTGCAGCTCCATGCTTTGCTTGGCCACAAGCTGAGGTCTTAGCCACCTTTCCTCTTGTAATGATGGAGAGCAGTAGTTAAAGGGATAAAGCAATAATCATAGTGAGGGTCACAAGTCAATAGGTCAGAGCAGGAGAAAGAAGTTAGGAGAAACAAGCCAAGACAAAAACCATAGGATCAAGTGCGAACACATCAAGAGGGATCAGCACATCCAGAGAGGCCAGGCAAAGCAAAAGTCACCAGCTTGGAGGAGGGGATGTTTAGAGCATGGCAGTTAATTAACAGGAACCTGAGCAAATTAATGTGCAAGACACAGGCACTAAATCATAGCATTCCTGTAACCTGAAATTTCACCAAATTGTACTTTTAAATTAAAGGGACCCTGTCAATGTAAACATTGCTTGTTCTGTGAATGTAGAAAATAAAATAAAAAATATAAAAAAATTTTTTATAGACCTATTGTAGTCACTCTTATCAACCAATGTATAAAATGTATTATCTACATGATATCACTTTATCTGTACTAATCTTACACTTTACATCTATTACGTCTAATCTTGTATAATTATATCTGAAAAATAAAGAAGATTAAAAAATAAAGAAAAAAATATATAGTCACATTTTTGTGTGGTCCATTAATTCAATACTACAATTCAAACTTGTTATACAGGGCTCCAGTTGTGGTGGAGAGCTAGAGCATATTGTGAGTGTAATATCCCTGACCAAAGACATTCTTTGCAGGGCACATTAATGAAAAAGATACAACAATGTGATTGGTGGCTGTGGATATGTTGTAGACAAGCTTAGCTGTTAGTGTACATTTTATTTATAAAGGGCACAGAGTGTTGTCACTTATCAGCACATTTTAGGTATTATTCTATATATTGGTATGTGTGGTATCTGACCCTGCACTGAATGCTCTGTCAAGGACAGGAACCACTGTGATGGGTGTGCATGGGTGGGCCCCCTTTAACCAGTGGGCCCTGGGCAAGTAGCCACGTTGCCCATTGGTTAAAAATGCCCTATTAATAATAATAACTTTTTTTAATGAACTCTGGTCAACTTCTATTCCAAAATAAATTGCCTTGGGTCATGCAGATTCACTCTAAAATATCTCATTCTCATTGACAGTGTATGGAATTATCTGATAGACAACTGTCTTTCTCTTTCACTGGTGATACATTAAGACATCACTCATCTTGTCATATCTCTGCCTGATGATATTGTCTGTTTCTAGTACACTGGTAAAGGTCTTTTACCTAAGATACCAATTGTGTAGTGCCACCACCACTATGCTTACAAATGTTATGTCATCCTTACCAATGTGAGTTACAATAATCCATAAATACTTGCTTTAGATTGATAGAATACCAATTTGGAATATGTTCACATCTTCTGATAAAACATGGACAGTTCTAGACAATAACTAGAATCAAAATGTGTTTAATGTTGGATCAGTGATCTTTTTAAGAGATATTTTATTCCCTTCTATGACAAATGAGGTGTTAATTTTTTTTTATTAATGTGGCTTAATTAATAATTAATTAATTATGGCTGCTGGCATCTTTCTTAATTCCCTATGTAGACAGTACCAAATAGGGAATGAATGAAGGAACGTTTGATTTGTTGTTGACACAGTGATTCCTTTAAGAACACTCACTACTAAAGTAAACAAGTCTCAAAGGGAATTAAGTGATGGCTTTTTAATTAATTACAAAAAAATAGAACATTTTCACAGTGTCAAAATAATAATCTCCACAAGGGTTAGCTTTCTTTCTTTCTTTCTTGTAATGTATAATTATTAAATAATATTGAACCCTGAATTCTGTTGCTGAATTCTGTCCATGTTGTGAACTAATGAAAAAAATAATTATAAGTGTATACCTCTTTTTATATTATTATGTATTAATATTATTTTTATAATGAACAATAACACACCAGTATATATTGTTTATTGGTGAGATTTGTACTCATTGTTATTGTTATTAGAAATATGTGTATATGCTATAGGGTATGATGTTAACCAATAAATATTAAAATAGTGACATGTTGTAAACTTATTTTTAAGATGTTTTGTGTTTTACACTTAACATTTTTAAACATGCCCATTTTAATTAATATTTGCTTGATTTTTGTAGCACTCCTGATGCAAGCATGTGTTGATACATGAACATGTTTCTCTCTACAGCAATCAGTGTGTAAATTGGAGTACGGGTTTATAAATGTAAGTATGAGTGTGAGGAACTGACTCTGCTGGGTTTCGAACCCTGGTTTACATGGTGCTAAACCTTTTCCTTACCAGTACACCAGCCTGCCTTTTGCAAATTTTCCTGAGATCGGATACTATTGCTTGTAGAGTCAAGGTTATCAGTGACAACTCACTTCAGCTGTGTCTGGTCAGGTGTCTGGTTCTCAGCCTATAAAAGCCTCTTGTTGTGAATCTACCTTTGCCAGATTATTGTGGTTCCTGTACTCTCTAATCCAGCGTGTTCCTGTTTCTCCTTCCTGTTGCTGAATTTGGACTGTTTTTGACTTTGCTGCTTCTCCTTCCCACTGACCTCGGCTTGCCTCACTACGATTATGATCTTTCTGTTCCAGTCTCCCATCTCTGCTTAAGACCAGAAGGCCACTCAAGGCTCAGGGGCTCAACCACCTGGGTAACGAGTGGCTACCTCTGGCAGAAAACATTGCTGATCTGGCTACTGGACTCCAAAAGTTTGTAACATCAATATCATTACAGAATAATCTGGCCCATTCATGGAGACCGTCGGATCAGATTCTGCATTGGCCCAGCAGGTTGCTTTTAATGCAAGAACTATGCAGACCCAGGCACAGACCATTCAAGTGCTGCAGGATCAGGTAGCTGAACTGCAAAATGAAGTTCGATCAATGCATAGTGAGCTTACCAGCTACAGGGCACATGATGTTGCGGCTGCTGCTACTACTACTGTTACACCTGCACAAGATGCCCGCTTGCC
Organism: Pelodytes ibericus; assembly: GCA_036172795.1. NCBI lineage: Eukaryota > Metazoa > Chordata > Amphibia > Anura > Pelodytidae > Pelodytes > Pelodytes ibericus. The sequence continues at coordinate 67,024,027 of CM069859.1, forward strand.
TCTACCAGAAAAATTTGGAGGAGACCGCAAAAAATTCAGGGGTTTCCTAAATCAATGCCGTTTGCATTTCATGATGTTACCTAACCGTTTTCCATCTGAAAGAGAGAAGGTGGGATTTATTTTTTCCCTCTTCAAAGATGAAGCCCTGGCCTGGGGCTCCCCTTTTCTGGAACAGGACAGTCCAATCTTGGGAAATTTAAAAGACTTTCTTGAGGCCATGTGCCTAGTTTTTGATGATCCCAATCGCTGTGCTACAGCAGAAGCCACTCTCCTTCATTTACATCAAGGGAGGCGCTCTGTGGCTGAATATGCTGCTGAATTCACACAGTGGGTTACTGATACTACTTGGAACCAATCAGCCCAGAGGTTCCACTTCAGAAGGGGTCTCTCAGAAGCTATAAAAGATGAGCTAGCTCGTGTTGATCTTCCTGTTGAGTTTGATGCATTTGTGCGGTTGGCTATCCGTATTGATCGGAGACTTTCAGAAAGAAGATTGGAAAGACAGGGCTCTTTTAAACCAAGTGCTACTCCTACTTTCTATTCAAGAATTTCTACTCCGACCCCACAAACACCTACAGACTCTGAACCTGAGGCTATGCAGGTAGATCTAATAAGAGGGCCATTATCCAATGAAGAAAAACAGTGGCGACGCACTCACAACTTATGCCTGTATTGTGGTAGTGCAGGGCATTATGCCATCAATTGCCCTAACAAGTCTAAAAGAACAATAGCTATGACTGCTGAGGGTGCACAGATTCAACACCAATCCCAGATTTCAGACCAACTGGATTCTGTAACACAACCCTTGTTTTCTCTGGCTCAGGGTGAAGAAGGTATGATGACTCAACATCCTCATTTGGTGGTGCCTATCACTTTGCAATATGGTGATAATAAAATTTCAACTACAGCTATGATAGATTCCGGAGCAGGCGGAAACTTTATGGACATTAAATTTGCAGCAGGAAATAAAATTCTGTCTATCCCTAAATCTTCACCTGTGTTAATGGAAACAGTAGACGGTTCTCCACTTACGTCAGGCCCGGTTACACATGAGACTGTGCCCTTAAAATTGATTCTGGAAGTGAATCACCATGAGTCTATATCTTTCCACCTAATTTCCTCAACACAGTTTCCAGTGATTTTGGGTATACCCTGGCTTGCTCTGCATAACCCACAGATTGATTGGAAGACTAGAACTTTGTCCTTTCCTTCAGAACACTGCTTAATGAATTGTCAACCCTCTAAGGCGACACCTGTTACCACAACAATTAATGAAATGGTTGCTACAAACTTAACTAAGCTTCCGCTACAATATCGGGATTTTGCAGATGTCTGTGATAAGAAGAATGCTGATCAGCTTCCACCTCACAGGCCTTATGATTGCCCCATAGAGCTGCTACCTGGAGCTGCTATCCCATTTGGCCGTATATACTCCCTTTCTGAGCCTGAATTGAAAGCACTTCGTGAATACATACAAGAAAATCTTGCCAAAGGCTTTATTCGACCATCCACTTCTCCAGCAGGAGCTCCTATATTCTTTGTAGAAAAGAAAGATGGCAGTCTACGGCCATGTGTCGATTACAGGGACATTAATAAAATCACTGTTAAAAACCGTTATCCCTTGCCTCTCATTCCTGAACTTCTTGAGAGACTTCGTTCAGCTAAAATATTTACGAAGCTTGATCTACGGGGGGCATATAATCTGGTTCGCATAAGACCAAATGATGAATGGAAAACAGCTTTCAGAACCAGGTACGGACATTACGAATATCTAGTAATGCCATTTGGGCTTTGTAACGCCCCTGCAACTTTTCAGCATCTAATCAATGATGTACTACGGGATCTCCTGGATCAGTTTGTTGTGGCATATTTGGATGATATCCTGATATTTTCTGATAATCTTGAAAATCACAGAAAACAGGTCTGCATTGTTCTTGAGCGCCTTCGTACCCACCACCTATACATTAAACTGGAAAAATGTGAGTTTGAACAAACAGAAATTCAGTTCCTGGGGTATGTAATAACTCCTAAAGGTTTAAGTATGGACGCAAGTAAAATTAAAGCTGTACTGGACTGGCCCATCCCCAAGAATGAAAAAGATATACAGAGATTTGTGGGGTTTGCCAATTTTTACAGGCGTTTCATTAAGAATTTCTCTGCCGTTATTAAACCGATCACTGAACTTACACGTAAAGGGACTCCTTTTCAGTGGTCCAATAAGGCTGACACTGCATTTTCCAGATTAAAGACTCTGTTTACATCTGCCCCTATCTTGGTACATCCTCAGCCAGAATTGCCATTTACTGTAGAGGTAGATGCTTCTGATTCAGCTGTTGGGGCTATACTGTCTCAAAGGACTGGACCTAAGATGTTGTTACATCCATGTGCCTTCTATTCCCGCCAGATGTTACCAGCAGAAAGAAATTATGACATAGGGAATAAAGAACTTTTGGCTATAAAAGCTGCCTTCACCGAATGGAGACATCTCTTGGAGGGAGCCACCCATCCAATTACTGTCCTCACAGATCACAAAAATCTGGAATGTATCCAATCCGCTAAGAGACTGTCAGCCAGACAAGCACGCTGGTCCCTATTTTTCTCAAGGTTTAATTTTTTTATTTCATACCGCCCTGGTTCCAGAAATTTCAAGGCGGATTCCTTGTCTAGGATAGCTGACCCCCTCCATACTACAGTAACCAAGGCCACCATCTTGCCGGAGAGCAGATTTTTAGGAGTTACCTTTCCTTCTGATCTAATGTCTCGCATTAAAAAGGGCTACTCTAAAGATCCAGTTTTTCGTGATCCTCCTCGTGATCTTCATATGACCATGCTTAATGGGTTTTGGATTTTTCAACAACGTCTGTTTGTTCCAGAATCAGTGCGACTGGACGTTTTACGCCTCTACCATGACTCTAAACCAGCAGGTCATCCAGGAATCCGAAAGACACAAGAACTACTTACCCGATCCTTTTGGTGGCCTAAATATTATGAGGATGTTAAGAAGTATGTGTCCTCTTGTGATGTATGTGCCAGACATAAGACTCCTCGCTCATCCCCTGTTGGCTTGCTTCAGCCTCTTCCGATTCCTCATCGTCCCTGGGGATATATATCCATGGACTTTATTGTGGAACTACCTCCCTCTAAGGAACACACTACTATTCTTGTTGTTGTGGACCGGTTAACCAAGATGAGTCATTTCATACCAGCTCGTGGTCTCCCTTCAGCTAAACAGACTGCTGACCTTGTTATTCGGGAAATATTCCGCTTGCATGGAGTGCCTGATGAAGTAATTTCTGACAGGGGAGTGCAGTTTACATCTCATTTTTGGAAATATTTTTGTTCTATTCTAGGTATTAATGTAAATCTGTCTTCAGCTTTTCATCCACAAAGTAATGGACAGACTGAGCGAACCAACCAGACTTTAGAACAATATTTGCTGTGCTATATTAGTTACCTGCAGGATGACTGGCTGGATTTTCTACCCACGGCGGAGTTTGCCTATAACAATGCCCAACACTGCTCCACTTCTCTGAGCCCATTTTTTGCCAATTATGGTTACCATCCAACCTTTCTAGTGAGTCTCCCAATTACTACTCCCATTCCTGCAGTCACTGACCGGCTAACCGCCTTACGAGATTCCCAAGAACTGTTGAAGGAGACTCTTTCAGAGGCTCAGGAATGTTACAAAAGAGCTGCTGATAGGCACAGAAAGGAGGCCCCAGTTTATCATGTTGGTGACAAGGTTTGGCTGTCAACAAAGAATCTTAAGCTTAGGATTCCTTCTCATAAATTGGGTCAAAAGTTCATGGGACCTTTTAAGATAATCGCTCAGATCAATGCAGTCACCTTCCGTCTGCAACTTCCGGATTCCATGAAAATACATCCGGTATTTCACGTGGCACTGCTTAAACCTTTTCATGAAAATACTTTCCCTGGTCGAGCCTTGCCTGCCCCACCACCAGTCCTCGTGGATGGTGAAGATGAATACGAGGTGGAAAAAATTCTTGACTCCAGGATCTTCCGCAACAAGCTTCAATACTTGGTTCATTGGAAAGGCTATGGTGAGGAGGATAGATCGTGGGAACCAGTGGACAATATTCATGCTCCTGATCTTCTTCATTCTTTCCATGCACAGTACCCTGCTAAACCAGGAAATAGGGCATCCAGAGGCTGCGCCTGTAGAGGTGGAGGTAATGTGAGGAACTGACTCTGCTGGGTTTCGAACCCTGGTTTACATGGTGCTAAACCTTTTCCTTACCAGTACACCAGCCTGCCTTTTGCAAATTTTCCTGAGATCGGATACTATTGCTTGTAGAGTCAAGGTTATCAGTGACAACTCACTTCAGCTGTGTCTGGTCAGGTGTCTGGTTCTCAGCCTATAAAAGCCTCTTGTTGTGAATCTACCTTTGCCAGATTATTGTGGTTCCTGTACTCTCTAATCCAGCGTGTTCCTGTTTCTCCTTCCTGTTGCTGAATTTGGACTGTTTTTGACTTTGCTGCTTCTCCTTCCCACTGACCTCGGCTTGCCTCACTACGATTATCATCTTTCTGTTCCAGTCTCCCATCTCTGCTTAAGACCAGAAGGCCACTCAAGGCTCAGGGGCTCAACCACCTGGGTAACGAGTGGCTACCTCTGGCAGAAAACATTGCTGATCTGGCTACTGGACTCCAAAAGTTTGTAACATCAATATCATTACAATGAGGCTACTCAATGGTTTATATTAAATAGTGTATCAGAATTTACCAAAGTTCATAGAATGACCCCAATAAAGTGGAATAGATAATAAGTCTACATGATCAGCTACCTTGTTCTTGGATATCCAAGAGTACACACAAGAAATGGTCTAAGTTTAGAAAAACCCTTGTTTCCCATATCACAGGGGATAAGCAGGGTGTTTCATTCTTTAATTATTCATGGGAAGAAACTGTTAGACCTCAGAGTGGGAGCTAAGTGTCATCATTAATGGATAACTGTGGCAACCATCTAGAATCCTATGTGTTAAATCCATTGGTTCAAATTTTAATGGTACCTTGTGGTACACATTCATGACACACTACAATTCTATATATAAAACATACGTTTTCCCTATTATACAGACAGCCACATGTTTTAATCCTTTAATAATTCACAGAATATTGAAGGTGTTCCAGTTTATAAGGAAACCAATTCAATAGCCCTAAAGTATATACTACATACACTACTTTATCATTGAATTCTGTCTTATATGTGTTTAAAAATCCCTTGCTAGCTTGTGAATGACTTCTATTGCATTGTTTTTGTACTTTGCACAGCATATAATAATATTTAGATAACTGTAGTTGAAAACTCAAGTGTTCATTTATGCTGTGGATATTGTTCAATTTATTATCAACCTAGAGCACTAAGCTTTCTAAGTGCTTCAGGCAAGTCTCCAAAAATTGATAATTCCATAGTTCCAGATGGATACAGAAACCTACAGGCTTGAAAGCTACAAAATTTTGGCTTTGCACTCTACCCGACATCATGAACAGTAGTAAACTTCATGCAATGCCAAGAAAAGTGTCAAGTAAAAGCACTTCTGTACCAATCCATTTTCTGTACTTTTGCTCGAATCCTAAAATACTTACCAGCCATAATCTTATTCCTCTGATTTTAGTGTAAATATTTTGCCCCACAATAAAATAAGAAAGAAATATGCACCTAAACATATTATAAAAATTCAAGTGGAAAAAACCCCATTTTAAATACAAAAGGGAACTAAAAAGACATACAACCTTAAATAACATGACTATAATCTAATATTCCAAATGCATTCTAAATAATAACAGAACATTTTATGCACAGCATTACTTTATATTTATTATAGAAACACAGTATGTGCCTGCAGATAACAACCTGTTTGACCACAAAAAAATGAAATCTGATCTTATCTTACATCTAGGATAGCCTTATGCCTATCCCACACAACTAACCAACTACAAAAATAAATCTATTGTTTCCTATTACTATGAACTGGTCCACATCATCTATTTTATATGTGATCCGTTGAATAGAAACATTGGATCAATAGAACCAGATTTATTTTTCCCACCTTTCTATAATATGGAAGGCTGCACACTAGGGCTTATTCAATAATTGCTGTAGGAGGGCCACATCCAACCAAGTTGGACATTACACAATGCAACACTGGGCTTCATGAAAGTAGTGTGTTGCTTACTGTCTTTGTGTTGATGACACTTTGGTAAGGCTGTCGACTTGGTGAGCTCTGTTCCCTGGATCCAAAATCCATAAAACAATTATTTTTAAAATTGTAAAGGACAGTTTTTAAATTGTAGATTCTAATGAGGTTAGCTAGTTTAGTTCATAGTTTAAGTAACTAATGCTACAGGTTTATAAATGTATTTTCATAAAAAAAACACAGATGAGCTTAAGCTTATTGGAATTCCTGCAACATCTCGCGGGAAGATGACATACGCGGAAGAAGCTGAAACCACATCGATCAACAATAAAAATGGAACTGTAATGCAGGGAGTCCAGACGCCAAGTTGAAGCCCACAGACGAAACACGTAGCGGACTGGACTCACCTGCTTTTACCGGACTTTTCGCTATCGTATTATATTTTATTTTATATTTAAAGGTTTAAATCCTAATCTGCTACTTACTGCTGGAGGATATCTATACTGTTGGTGGTGTGTCGCCCCACTCCGCATGATAAAGAAAACCCTTGGTGTAAGCAGATATATTTTTTCTATTAAATGTATTGAATTTCTTTCATACTAATCGATTGCCCACTGTTGTATCTTTGAGCCAATATTTGCAGAAGATGGTAACATCAAGCTTCCACTGACGACAACATATTCTTGAAGTGCAGTAATATTCTGGAAGTCTGTGAGTGCATTACCCTAGGGGAGACATAGTTTCTCCTGATCACAAATTTCCACAGATATCTTTTCAATAATGTCACCTATAAGGTGTTGATTAATTGACTTACAGTTTGCTTAGCGCACTTTTGTTTCTTGTTTGTATATTTATTGGACTTACTATTTGTTTCATGTCACACTTTAACTAACGGGCACAATGATGGGAGGGCGTATTCTAAAAATGCACATTTTGAATTTTGCATGATTCCAATGTTTATTAATGAGAGGTTTCATTATACCAACTGTGATGAGATTATACTTTGTTTAATAATATTCTTTATGCTAAGGTCAAATTTATTATAACAAATTATAATAAATATTATGAATTTATAAAACAACTAGAAGCTTTTTTGAGAAGGAATCTGCCTTTCCTTGCTTGTTAACCTTGTATATTTCCCCTATACTAAAAGGAATTGTTACACCACTGAATGCTAGAGTTAAATCAAAGCAGCAATTTAAAGACTGTAATTCTAACAAAAACGAATACACTCTTTTATATTGGAGCTACAATAGCTAATCAGAATTCATTTTTAAGAAAGTCTTAATAAGAGCCATTATCTTGGTTTTATTATGAACAAGAGAGAGAACATTTCAGAGAGAATAGCCATGGTTGACTGCTCAAGCATTAACTCTGGAATGAGATGGCAGAAACAATGCCATAATGGCAGGGGGAAAAAAAGGCTCATTTAGAAGTTAAATATAATATTCAGAATCTGATGCATTCTTCTTTTATGATCTTAACATTAAAGTGTAGCATTAAGTATAGTGGCACAGAGAGTTTTTAAGGGACATATTAAAGCTTTCCTAACCATGACATCTACCTAAGATGTCATTATCTACACTTGTTTGGAAAGTTACATTGGTCATTTTAAGTACTTTTATTTCTTTTATGTGGTTTGATAATATAGCAATGATAGGTAAAGAAGGCATTGGAAGACTCAATTATAAGTAAATATGTTCATTAGCACATGCATAATCATCATTATGAATGAAAACAAATATTAAGTTCTCACTAATATGCCTAAGATATATTGGAATGAATACAAAAATGATAGCATGTATCTAACTCTTCAAAATGATCGCCCAGTCTTAAAATACCCTCAGAAATGTATGATGCCACAAAATCCCATTTCATTATACTCCTAACATTGCAGATAGAAAATTAATTGTTTAGGATTTATATTAAAATACATTTACTTACCTGGTTCTAGTCACATAGTGGCATAAATGTGGCATAAATGTAGTTCTGCTTTAGAGAATTATGGGGGTTAGGTGGATATTTGGTGCATCCGGTGATAGCACTAAATAGTGATGCAAACACTGCTGTTCTGTAATTTTTCTGGTCCTGCCAGAAGGGACACCAGAAAAATGTCTGAACACCAGAACCAAATGAAGGTCATCAAAATTTACTATAACTCCTGAACTATTTATTTGGCAGCCAGACATAGTCTCTTTAAATAATATTATAAAATATATATAATACTTCCCACCTTAACATTCAAGCAAAAAGTAATATTGTGCATCAATAATATGGCAAATAATTTATGTTGATTTTGTTCCAGTCAGAATGGATTTTTATTTGGAAAAAGACCACAGTCTCAGGTGACTTTTTATTTTGTGTTTCATTTTCTCCCAAAACATGAAGGTTATGTGGGAAATTGCATTTGGATCACACGGGCACATGGGGATTTCACAGAAAATACTTTGCTGGTAAGTAGTAAGACTATGCAATGCAGCAGAAGTAATAGAATATAAAATTATAGTCACCAGTGTATTTTAAGCACTGGAACATTAACCTTTCTACAAATTGAAAAAACGTTTATTTTTTTATTTTTATTAAAGTGCTGTATAAACTTCTGAAAAAATAGGACTTATTGCTTGCTAACTTAAATTATCACTGTTTATATACATATTTGTTTACACTATACTTCAATATTATTAGTATTACCATTATTATTATATTTATTGACATCATATCTTTATCATTATTATTATTATTTGATTTATTTTTATTATTATTATTATTATTAAAACTCATATGTAGAAAAATTGTATGAGGATTTTTTTATATTCCAATTATTACCATACACATCTAAAGCACCAACATAAGCTGCAATGCTTGGTTGCCATCTAATTCTATTTGCCTGCAAAGTGGTTCCCACTGTTTTTAATAATGGATTTTGAAAATTGTATGTAATACATTTGGACATTTTTGCTGTTTAGATTTTAGTTTAGTTGTGCTATTCCCTTAGGATAAATGTCGCAGGTTTAAATTTGTTCAGCAAAATGGTGCTGTTAATAGAATTTTTTCTTCTTCATGTTTGTTTGCGATACTTTCCCAAAGGGATGTTGGTTTACTTGTCTTTTATTTCATAAATCTAAAAAAAAAAAAAAAAAAACACCAACAAGACTATTGTATTAATGCTGCTTTGCATAACGGTCTCTCCCGTAGCGTGGCCACACTTTATTTCTGCCATTCAGCACCACAATATGTCACAGATGAGATTGAAAACATAGCCGCACATATTATATAAAAATGTATACATGTACTGATTCAATCTACCGAACACCCAGGCAGAAAGGCACGAACAAGCCTTTCTGCAGGGGAAAATACAAGCTTTTACCATGGGGCCATAGTCCAGAGGCAGCAGGCGAGCAACCAGGCTTCTCCAGAACATAGTGGCGAGGTTGGTTCCGCCACAGCAATTTTTTATTCCTGTGATTAAAGGTCTTCTGTATGTAAGCAAAATTACTAAGAGCTAGACAGCATCTGTACATTCAATACATAATATGTACATATTGTGCTATGTATTGACAAATACATACAGTCTGCAAATCTCCTGCAGAGTACTGGGAAATCCTTACTAGCACAAAGAATAGTGGAAAAAATGCTTATTGGATAAATATCTATCAATCCTGTATACTAAATAGTTTATTCCAGCTGCACAGAATGTCCTTATTTAAAGGGGGTTAAAATACACTTTCTGGCTTCAAAAATGTCCCAAATGAGACATGGGCGCAGGTTTTCTGCATGTCAAAATTCCAAGTTGAAAACCAAAAAGCGCACCTCTCATGTTGCCTTTTACCCCCCAAACAACCAAACAAACCTATACATGGATGATATCACTTTACTCTGGAGATGTTGCTGAAAACATATTGGGATATTGTTTGGCAGTGACATGTAGCAGAATCTGTGAATTCATGCCTGAAGTACAATGTATGTGGAAACAAAACTTCGAAGATTTACTACCACAAATTTTGACAATGGCTGGTGGTAGAATTAGTACATATGCAGTATTAAAATACCACCATTTGAAATACTTTAGGGTATCTATTTTCCAAATATATATGGTTTGATGGGGTAAAATACATTGACCGGCTTCAAAAATGTTCCAAATGGAACATGGGTGCAGGCTGACAACATGTCAAAATTCCAAGTTGGAAATGCGCACCCCTCAAATGTTGCCTGTTAGCCCAAAACAAACCAACAAACCTATGCATGGGTGATATCCCTGTACTCGGGCGATGTTGCTGAACACATATTGGGGTGTTGTTTGGCCGTGACATATAATAGAATCTGTGACTTCATGCCTGAAGTACAATGTATGTGAAAAAAAATTACTACCCAAAACTTTGACATAGGCTGGTGGTAGAATTAGTGCATGGAAAGTGTTAAAATACTACCATTTTAAATACCCTAGGGTGTCTAGTTTTAAAAAATAAGTGGTTTTGTGGGGTTAAATACATTGTCTGGTTTCAAAAATGTCCCAAACACAGGTTTTCTGCATGTCAAAATTCCAAGTTCAAAAACCAAAAAGCGCACCTCTCAAATGTGGCCTTTTAACCCACAAATAACCTAACCAACCTATGCATGGGTGGTATCCCTATACTCAGAAGATGTTGCTGAACACATATTGATGTGTTGTTTGGCAGTGACATATAACAGGATCTGTGAATTCATGCTGATGTACAACGTATGTGAAAAAAATAAATTACAACCCAAAACTTTGACATAGGCTGGTGGTAGAATTAGTGCATGGAAAGTGTTAAAATACTACCATTTGAAATACCTTAGGGTGTCTAGTTTTCAAAAATATATGGTTTTGTGGGGTAAAATACATAACCTAACCAACCTATGCATGGGTGTTATCCCTGTACTCATGAGCTGTTGCTGAACACATACTGAGGTGTTATTTGGCAATACCTCTTCACATTTTCAGGTAATATTTACTTTCAATCTATTTATTTTTTTGGGCTGCAAACTTTGGCAAATGTTGGTGGTAAAATGGCTACATGAAAAGTGTCAAACTACCCCAAGTTAAATGCACTGAGTTGTCTAGATTTCCAAAATGTGTACATGTGGGGGGTCATTCATGGATTTAGTAAAGATATTAGTACAGGTGTTACAATGTAAGTTACAGGTAATTTTGAAAAAAAGGATTTTGAAAATAGTTGAATTGTTGAAATTATATGAGTTGTGCAAGAAACCAGGACTGCCTACACTAGCTAAGTCAAATTAATAAAAATATCCTGTTTCTCTAGAGATATCATCAGACAATGTGTTGCACTGTTAAGAGAGCCTACTGTGTCAGTGTCAGCTCAGTGTCTATATAAATCAGCTGCACAGTAATCACTGGGGGAGGGTCAAATATTAAAAATGTGATTTATGCAAAATTCTTGCATTAAGTCACACTGGAAAAAAAAGCCTTTGCACAAACAATAGTCTTCAATGTGCACCAAAGTGACTTTAGGGACTAAACTGTCCCTTTGAGTTTGAAATACCCTACTTAATTTCCTGCAAATTAATATTTCATGAATAAAGCCCCTATTTACATTTTGTATTATATTGCCTGAGGTCATCCTTAAAATTAAGTATACTAACACCTTTGTTGCCAGTAACCCTGACATCAAAGATCTAGAATAATAAGCCTATGCAATATTGGTGGTCATCTGTAGCCAGCTCCCTCATCTTGTTTTTGACAGTTGTTTAACATTCATTCTAGAATTTTTTAGTGGTGGGGGGTAGGTAGGGACCAAATTATAATTAATTATTTTATTTATGTACTGTGTACTGTGCTGGTGGAATTTGGTCAGCCACTGGCATGGGAGGAGGGGGGTACATTTATTTTTATTTTTTAGTTAATCTGATCTTGGGGCATAATGCTGGCTCCAAACCGGGGCGGGGGGGGGGGGGGGGCGGCATCATTTATTAAGTGGCCATGAGAATTGCTCTGATCGGCCTTAGGGGGCCATTATTTACTTAACATTGGTTTTGACAGTTGTTTTACATTCATTATGCTCTTAATTCTACCCTGGATTAAAAAGATGAACCCATGGAGCACAGTAGTAATGGAAGCCAGCTGTTATATTCAAATCCATAGCAGTGCTCCTCATAGGAGAAATGGCAGACATTAACTTCAAAGGTATTTGAAACTGGATACAAAGGGACTATGTGTCATTATTGAACTGTCCTCCTCTGTTTCTATTCACACTCAATTGGGAGTGAATAATTGTCTTAATGTTCCCCTGCGCCAGTTTAATGCTGTTCAAAGGCCGAGTGAAGTTGCTGGGGTGGGGGGGAGGGGCAACATTATGATTTGTCTACCCCCTTTAAGCCCTTCCAACTATGAGCTGAACTAGCAATATTTTCTTCCTGCCATGAGGGAGCACTGGTCCTTGACAAGTGTTTCCTCACAGTTCAGGAGTAGGAGCTGCATCTAGTTCCAACTTTCTGTACTCACAGAGTCCTTCACAGCACTGACCCCACCTAGAAATGAAAACCAGCTTACTTAGTGAGAAGCTGTTCTTTGAGTGCCTCAATGTAATGATACTGATGTTAGCAGGTTTTGGAGTCCAGCATCCAGATCAGCAAAGTCTTCTGCCAGAAGCAGCCACTCGTTACCCAGATGGTTGAGCCCCTGAGCTTTGAGTGACAATCTGGTCTTTAGCAGAGCTGAGAGGCTGGAACAAAGCGTAGAAGTATAGTCAGGCAAGCAGAGGTCAGTAGGTAGGAGAAGGCAGAGTAGTCATCTGGTCCAAAATCGGTAACAGCTTGATTATGATGCAGGCAGGGACTACAATAATCTGGCTAAAGTATAGTGACAGGAAATTACTTTTATAGACAGAGAGTCAGCACATGACCAGACACAGATGTGGAGAGATGACCATTATGACAAGGCTTTGTAGAACTGGCGAACAGGTAAAGAAAGAGCTAGGAATATCGAAGTCAGGGTTCAAGTCCTGACAGTGAATGACAGTTCATATCATCAGGGATGTGGTAGATTCTGAGTCCTTTGGGTGCAAAATTGATGCAGTGGCAAGTACTCTGCATGCATATCAAGTCCTGATAGAAGTGATGTGTAGAAAATATTAGGGCCCAACCACTGCTCTATCTTTCTGTCTCTCATACTACCCAGTTGTCAGTACATCTGTCTTGCGAGTCTGTCTATGCCCATCTCTGATGGGCTGTAGAAGATACACTAAGAAATATTACATTTTACTCATCCCTGAATACTTAATTTCTCTTACTAACCACAAGTTGAAACAAAACAATCTACAGTAGAAGTCTACTATCAGTATACATAACTGTTCATTAGTTTAGAGAACTATATCCACCTTTTAAATGTATGCCTCACCTCTTACTCTTTTAATATACCGGTATGTGTAAACTTTTCTTTTAATATATAGCATGTCCAATCTTCAAATTTTTATGGCAGCTGTAAATATAAAATATACACATATTGAAATATATTTTCTGTAAAACATGTTAGCTTTAATAGGATCTTACAGATTAGATTCATTCTAGCATTGGAGTCATCCATTTTTTCAGGTGGTGAGCTAATTGGCTATTCCTTTTGCAGCATGCCCTTTCATAAAAGGCCAGTTGTCTTTGTTGTAATCTGGCAGATAAAGCCTTCCCGGGGGAGAATTCAAGAAAGCACAATAGCTATTAAAATCCTCTCTTGGTAAAAATGATATGACACAAGAAGACTTTATTTGAGGTCTGGAAGATTTTATTGACGTGCAGAGCAAAAAAGTTTCTGATTTAGCCAACAAAAGTTTAAACAAAGAAACTTACAATAGGTACATGATAAAAAGATACCACAGTTTATCATTTTCGATAAAAAAAAATACACTTTGATAAATTGTATAGAAAACATTTCAACCTTAGTACATTAAAGGCAACCAAAACTTTAAAGCAAATTTTTATATCCTCAGTTATGGCTTGCAATACATCTTCAAAATAATAATGTAATACCTAATTAATAAGTTATATAATGTATTTTAACATTGTATAATGAGAAACATATGCTGTCTTGATTGTTTGTACTCATAAGACTTTTTTTCTATCACTGTGCTTATCACTAGAGTTGAGCGGACACCTGGATGTTCGGGTTCGGCGGGTTCGTCCGAACTTCGGAAAAAAATCCGGGTTCGGGCTCGAACTTGAACCCGAACTTGACCCCGAACCCAAAGCCCATTGAAGTCAATGGGGACCCGAACTTTTTGGCACTAAAATGCCTCTAAAAAAGTCCTGGAAAGGGCTAGAGTGCTGCAAAAGGAAGTAAAATGGGGGTAAGAGTAGGACAAGTGCCCTGCAAACAAATATGGATAGGGAAATAACTTCAAATAACATAAAATACATACAAATTAAAAATACAGCTAAGCCATAAAATAGCACTAGATGGGGACTCTATTTCGGTTTATAGAAAGCCAATAGCATTACATGTATTCCATAAACCGAAAGTCTATAAACCGAAAGACATTCGGTTTATAGACTTTTTGTTTATGGAATACATGTAATGCTATTGCTATTCTATAAACCGAAATATAGTCCCTATTCTTATGAATGGGGACTCTATTTCGTTTTATAGAAAACCAATAGCATTACATGTATTCCATAAACCGAAAGTCTATAAACCGAAAGACATTCGGTTTATAGACTTTTTGTTTATGGAATTGTTTATTTTATCTCCTAACAACATACAGAAATGGCCTACACCCACCAACAAGAAAAGCACACAACGATATGTGGGCTTTGCGAATTTCTACAGGAAATTCATCCGAAAACTTCTCCAAAATTTTACAACCTATTACCAAATTAACTTCTAAGAATAAGTTATTCTCCTGGACTGATGCGGCACAAGATGCTTTTGAATCTTTGAAGTTTCGTTTCCCCTCAGCTTCAATTGTGATCCTTCCAGATCCAGCTAGACCATATACCCTGGAGGTAGACGCTTCTGACAAAGGCACAAGGAGTACGAACAGTTACATCCGGTGGCCTTCTTTTCCAGAACTCTGTCACCTGCAGAGAGGAATTACGATGTGGAGAAAGAGAATTACTGGCAATTAAACTGGCACTGGAGTAATGGCGACATTTGTTGGAAGGAGAGCTATTTCCGATAACAGTTTTCACTGACCACAAAAATCTTGAATACTTATGTAGTGCCAAGAGGTTACAACCTAGACAAGCCAGATGGGCACTTTTCTTCACACGCTTCCAACTTCACATTACCTATCATCCACGATCCCGTAATCTGAAGTCAGACGCTCTTTCTCATATGGCTGATAAAGAAGAAGTCCTGGTGGAGCGATCTAATACCATACTTCAATCAGAAATTTTTTTAGCTGCTACACGGATAATTTGGGACGCCATCCTTACACATTCCTCAGTCCTCAACTTACCCAATCCTGATCAATTGATCCTCAGACAAGGACTTTATTATTATCATGACAAAGTTTACGTTCCCCCTGAAGTCCGCTTACTGATACATCAGTTCTACCATGATTATCCTGCAGCGGGACATGGGGGAGTCAGACAAACCAAAGATTTAAATAAAATTTTTGTGGCCTAAACTACAGGAAGAGGTGGCTAAATTTGTGTCTTCCTGTAACACCTGTGCTAGAGCTAAAGAGAATCATCACAAACCATCGGCCCTTCTTCAACCACTACCGATACCTACTAGACCTTGGAGTGATATATCTATGGATTTTATTACGGATTTACCCCCTTCTCGGAGATTCACCACACTAATGGTCATAGTGGATCGCTTTTCCAAGATGGCACACTTTGTTCCCTACACTAATCTCCCTTCGGCAGCCGAGACAGCTGAACTCTTTATCCGTGAAGTGTTCAAATTGCAAGGTTTGCCCGAAAATATAGTATCTGACCGTGGCACCCAGTTCACCTCTCAGTTTTGGAAAGCCTTCTGTGCTGAGTTACACATTGCTCGTTGTCGCTCCACAGTTTTCATCCTCAAAGCAATGGGCAAACTGAACGAACTAACCCGACCCTGGAACAATACCTACGATGTTTCACCACCCATCTTCAAGACAACTGGAGTAAATACTTACCACTGGCTGAATTTGCTTATAAAATCATCTTCACTGCTCTACTGAGATGTCACCAGTTTTTATCAATTATGGTTTCCACCCATCTATGCTTTCCGGGGCACCAGTGCCTAGCTCTGTTTCTTCAGCCACAATTCATGTCCGTAATATCACCCGCATGTATCCTTTACGGCGTGATACTCTGACTCAATTGCAACGAGGGTACAAGAGATTTGCCAATCGTCACAGAACTTCTGCTCCTGTCTACAAAAAGGGGGATAAGGTGTGGTTATCCTCCAAACATCTGAAGCTGACATGTCCCACGAACAAATTGGGTGTAATATTTCTGATGTGGGAGATAGGATCCGCAATGCAGATATGAGAACAGACACTCTCAAATAGACAAGACAGATAGTAAGGGTTGTTTCACCTTAATTGTAACACACCTTTGGTTGATCCGCAGATGGTTAGCCACCAAGGACTTAAAACCCCACACACTGAAATGCTAAAAGAGAGGAGGTCTGTACTGTAATGCACCAGGCAATAGTAACGCTGAGATACCGGAACAGGATGATATACAGCAGGGAGGTCAAGGCCGGCCGAGGTCAACACAAACAGAATACTGGATAATCAGGAGGCAGGCAGCAATCAGGGTAGTCAGAACAAGCTGGGTCACACCGGGAAATCAAGATGATAAGGACAAGGCAAATAGAATGGTCTGGAACAGGCAGGAGTCATGACTGGCAGAAAACAATAGAGAAGTCAGGATACAAGCAAAAGGTCAGCAACAGGAACAAAAAAATCAATAATAACGCTAGTGAGGCTGAAGAGAGCAATAACACAGGCAACTTGCTGTTGGAGAACTGAGGTTTAAATAGCCCTGCAGTGCTTTGGTGCAGCCCCTGGGAGGAGTTTGCAGGGAGGAGCAAGGATTACAAATAGCCCTGTATTGGGCTTCAATAAATACTTTGTTAACCGTGTATTGTGGCGATGCCCGCTACCTGTTTGCTCTGCAGGAAGCGATGTCTGTCTGGCTGTGCATTTGGTCCTCTCTGGAGGACGTCCGGAGCAACGGTAAGTGACATTGAGTCCCAGATACATTGGACCATTCCCTATTTCTGATATTGTCTCCCCTTTAGCTATGAGACTCCAACTATCCTCTTCTATGAAGATCCACCCGTTGTTCCTCGTGTCTCTACCAAACCATAGATTGATAATCCCTTTCCCAGTAGACATGAATCTCGTCCTGAGCCTGTAATCATTGATGGAGTTGAGAAATATGAGGTCATGGAGGTATTGGATTCTAGACTCCATCGAGGTCAACTTCAGTACCTCATCCACTGGAAGGGCTATGGCCCAACAGACAGGTCCCGGGAGCCTGGCAGAATGGTTCATGCCAAAGACTTAATTCGAACCTTTCATGATCAGCATCCTGATTGCCCTGGTAGATGCCGAGCCCAGAGGTCTTGTCTTCGAAGGAGGAACTGTCAGGATCTTCCACGCAGTAGCTCCTCCTTATCCGTTAATACTTACCCAGCCAGGATCCAACGGAGAACGTCCTAACGAGCGCTTAGAAGCGCGCGCACACCACTGCCGCTAATGATATTCTTCTCAGTGAAGGGTGTGCTCCAGATGACGGTATGAACGTCGCATACCCATGAGGCATGGGAACATTTAAAAGACAGAATCACCATGCTACAAACCACCAAATATTAGCATTGATGAAGAAGATCAGCTTTTATTACAAATTGAAAAGGCTGCAAATCTGAATGAAGTTCTAATCATGGGAGATTTTAATTACCCAAATATAGATTGGAATTGTGGCACAACTAGTTCTGCTAAGGGCAGCAAGTTTCTGAACCTGCTTAATAACACATTTATGGCACAATTAGTAGACACCCCAACTAGAATGGATGCCTGTCTGGATTTAGTAATAACAAGCAATGATCAGCTTATCTCAAACACCAAAGTAAGAGAACACTTGGGCAATAGTGACCATAACATGGTATCGTTTGAGATTAATGCAAAAAAGCAAATTGGTATCTACGCCACCAAAACACTTAATTTTAGATGGACTAAGGGCATCAATGGAACATTTAGACTGGGAACGATCGTTTTCTGGACTAAACACAGAAGACAAGTGGAATGCCTTTAAGCACATATTACAAAAGTACACATCCCAATATATACCTTTGGAAAACAAATACAAAAGACACAAATAAAAACCAATGTGGCTTACCGATACCGTGAAACAGGAAATGCAAAACAAGAAAATGGCATTCAAACATTATAAAAGCAAGGGATTAACATTATCATTTATAAAATACAAAGATGCCAACAAAGCCTGCAAAAAGGCAATTAAAATGGCTAAATTGGAAAACGAGAAAAGGATTGCTAAGGAGAGTAAAATTAACCCCAAATTTTTTTTATAAGTATATAAATGGAAAAAATCTAAAGAGGGAAAATGTTGGGCCCTTGTTATCCCAAATGGGAAATTTGGTAAGTGAGGACAGAGAAAAAGCAGATATTTTAAATACTTTTTTTTCTTCTGTTTGTACAGAACAGATGGATGAGCCCCTGCTACCGGAAGTTACGGAACAGTCACCACAAACATGGGATTGGCTGACACAGGAAAAAGTGTTTATGCAATTAAACTCTGTTAAGATAGACAAGGCCCCAGGGCCAGATGGTATACACCCAAGGGTCCTTAGAGAGTTAAGCATAATCCTGGCCAGACCAATAGATCTTTAGGGATTCGTTCAGTTCAGGTATAGTGCCAACAGACTGGCTAAAGGTGGATGTCATTCCAATATTTAAAAAGGGATCAAAATCTCTACCTGGTAATTATAGGCCAGTGAGCTTGACATCTGTAGTGGGAAAATTATTTGAAGGATTGCTAAAGGTGTACACTCAAGAATACATCTTGAATCAGAATATAATTAGTAAAAGTCAACATGGTTTTGTTAAACAGAGGTCTTGTCAAACAAACTTAAAAACATTCTATGAAGAGGTCAGTAAAAATATAGATCTAGGTGTGGCAGTTGATGTGATCTATTTGGATTTTGCTAAAGCATTTGATACAGTTCCACACAAAAGGTTACTCTACAAATTGAGAGAAATAGGATTGGGGGCAAATGTATGTATTTGGATTGAAAATTGGCTATGAGATAGAACACAGAGGGTTGTTGTAAATGGTAAAGCTTCAAATTGGACCAGGGTAGTGAGCGGAGTACCTCAGGGGTCTGTTTTGGGACCTCTTCTTTTTAATATGTTTATTAATGATCTCCCACGTTGTGCTGAGTGCCATGTCTCAGTGTTCGCTGATGACACAAAATTAGGTAAGGTAATAAAGACTAATCTTGATGTTTTTTCTTTACATGAAGATTTGGACAGAGTGGGGAACTGGGCAAGAAAGTGGCAAATGAGGTTCAATATAGACAAATGTAAAGTTATGCATTATGGGAAAAATAATAACAAAGCAACATATACGTTAAATGGTATTTCCCTGGGAAAAACTACTAACGAAAAGGATTTAGGAATCATTGTAGATAACAAACTTGGCAACAGTGCCCAATGCCAGTCAGCAGCTGCAAGGGCCAATAAGATATTGGCATGTATAAAACGAGGTATAGATTCACGGGAGGAGGACATCATCTTGCCTCTTTACAAATCAATGGTAAAACCTCACCTTGAATATTCAGTACAATTCTGGGCACCAGTCCTTAAAAAGGATATTAAGGAACTAGAAAAAGTGCAAAGGAGAGCTACAAAATTAATAAGGGGATTGGAGGATCTTAGTTATGAAGAGAGACTTAAAAAATTGCATTTATTTACTTTAGAAAAAAGGCGTCTTAGAGGGGATATGATAACATTATATAAATATATGCAGGGCCAATATAAGGAGCTCTCCAGGGACCTGTTCATTAATAGAAATGTGCAATGAACAAGAGGTCACCCCCTGAATCTGGAAGAGCAAATATTTCATAGGCAGCAAAGGAAGGGATTCTTTACGGTAAGGACAATAAAATTATGGAACTCACTGCCAAGAGAGGTAGTGCTATCAACCACAATAGATGCATTTGAAAATGGTCTGGATGGTTTTTTTTTTAGAAAAGCAGAACATACAGGGGTATTAATAATAGAATAAGCATTAATAATAGAGCTTTTTGATTCAAGGAGAAATCTGATTGCCCTTTTGGAGTCAAGAAGGAATTTTTTTCCCCCTAGGAGGCAACATTCGAAAAAGCTTCCTTAGGGTTTTTTTTTTCCTTCTTTTGGATCAAAACACTGAAATGATAGGTAGAAGGGTTGAACTTGATGGACTTGTGTCTTTTTTCAACCTAAATTACTATGTTACTATGTTACTATGTTACCAAACACTCATTGCTTGGTGATTCTCGTGTATTTGAAGCCTAGCATTATTATTTCTTACCTATTGTTGCTGAACATGGATTCCCCTGACTATTGTTCTGTTTGCCTGTGCCCCCTGATCCTGGACTGTTTATCGTGCTGCTTATTCTCTGGTAACTGACCCTGGCTTGTTTAAACATTCTGCTTATTCTCTGGTAACTGACCCTGGCTTGTTTAAACGTTCTGCTGTTTCCCTGATACCCCTGATCCTGGACTGTCTATCGTGCTGCTGATTCTCTGGTGTACCCCAACTCTGGCTTGTCAAGTTTATTTCCTGCATTTAACTCCATGCAGTACTGGATTACAAGTGTTCTATATTTCTACCCTTTGAACCACGCAGTTCTGAATTACAAGTTTGCTGTATTCCTGCAACAACCACTGTTTCTGTGTAGTCAATACTACAAAGTACCTTCCTGTCAAGATTCAGGGGTCAAGGTCAGTTCTTCCTTTGATATACAGTATACCCTCATGGTTGTATATAGTCCACCTTAGTTTTTCTTCTGATCCTGCATAGTGGCTTCCATCCAGCCCCCGCTTATCTTCCCAACTAGTGAGCTTGACATCTGTAGTAGGGAAATTATATAAAGGATTGCTAATGATCTATATACAAGAATACATCCTGCATCAGAATATAATTAGTAAAAGTCAGCATGTTTTTGTATTCCTGCATCAACCACATATTACTGTTTCTGTGTAGTCAATACTACAAAGTACCTTGCTGTCAAGATTCAGGGGTCAAGGTCAGTTCTTCCTTTTATATACAGTATACCCTCATGGTTGTATATAGTCCACCTTAGTTTTTCTTCCGATCCTGCAGAGTGGCTTCTATTCAGCACCCGCTTATCTTCCCAACTAGTGAGCTTTACATCTGTAGTAGGTAAATTATATAAAGGATTGCTAATTATCTATATTCAAGAATACATCCTGCATCACAATATAATTAGTAAAAGTCAGCATGTTTTTGTGAAAGACAGGTCTTTTCAAACAAACGTAATAACCATCTATGAAGAAGTCAGTAAAGATATTGATCACTTAAAATAAGTGGCAGTTGATGTGATCTATTTAGACTTTGCTAAAGCATTTGATTCAGTTCCACACCATTTTTAGGTTTCTCAACAAATTGAGAGAAATAGGCTTGACGACAAATGTATGTATTTGGATTGGACAAACTGGACCAGGGTATTAAGTGGAGTACCTCTTCTTTTTTGATTTGTTTATTATTTGTTGTGTTGAGAGCCATGTCTGATTGCACAAAATGAGGTAAGGCAATACAGCCTAACCTTGTTGTTTGCAGGACGATTTGGATGAAGCAGAGGACTGGGCAAACAAGTGGCAAATGAGGTTTAATAAAGACAAATGTAAAGATACGCATTATGGGAAACATAATAACAATGCAACATATACTTTCAATAATATGTCCCTGGGAAAAACTACTAATGAAAAGGATTTAGTAATAATTGTAGATAACAGACTTAACAATAGTGCTCAATGCCAGTCAGCAGCTACAAGGGCCAATAAGACATTGGCATGTTTAAAATAGGGTATTGATTCACAGGAGGAGGATATCCTCTTGCCTCTTTACAAGTCAACTGTGAAACCTCACCTTGAATATGCAGTATAATTCTGGGCACCATTCTGGGCTACAAAATTAATAATGGGATTGGAGGATCCTAGTTTTGAAGAGAGACTAAAAAAGTTGCATTTATATACCCTAGAACAAGGGCATCTCGGAGGACATATTATAACATTATATACATATGTACAGGGCCAAAACAAAGTACTCTCCAGTGACCTGTTTTTTAAACAGAAATGTACAAAGAACAAGAGGTAATGCCCTGAGACTAGAAGAGCAAAGATTTCAAAAACAACAAAGGAAGGGATTCTTTATGGTAAAGATGATAAAGATATAGAATTCACTGCCAAGAGAGGTGGTGCTATCAAATACAATATTTCAACAGGGTCTGTATGTGGTTTTTAATTTTTTTAGAAAAGCGGTACATACAAGGCTATTAATAATAGAATGACCATTGATATTAGAGTTTCTTGATCCACGGAGAAATCTGATTACCTTTTAGAGATTTTGATTCTGATTTGAAATCTCAGCAGTGTCTCTTGAAATTATTAACCCAGGACTGCCATCAGAAATTGTGGGGCCCTTACATAAAAAAGGATCTTGGCCCCCTCAACTCCATTTCTCCTGCATGCTTCCTCTCCCACATCCCTTGCCATAGGACCACCTTGCCCACCCAGGAAATGCCTCAGCTCCCACATTGCACACATGACATTCCACAACAGCCACACATGACATTTCCCAGCATTCCCACGAAGAGTGCAAGAGGCAGCATGGGAGGCTGTTTGTGTGCCTTCTCAGTGCACATCCTTCAAGTTGCCTGCAGAGCGGCTGGTGATTATAGATGTTTCGATCTACCAGGTCAGCTCTTCTGCTGCCAATCTTTGGTTATCTTGTGACCCCTGATGGCAACCGTGTACTAACCACAGTCAATGTGTCTCCCCGTCTCCCCCACAAAGTAAATATGTGTCTACCACTGCAAAACAATCTATACAGCACCTTATATGTTGCCCCTCATTTGTTTGGAGCAAGCTATGTGAGTACCCTTAGTCCATTATATTTAACTTGGGTTCATTCACAGTCAGTCTGGACATTTTACTGTAGTTCATGCTCAACTGCAGTCTCGTATATCATTATTGGCCTTTTACTGCAGTTGACATTCAATTGCAGTTTTAATAGTGCATTTTACTTTGGCACTGTTGGATGTTTCATGTTTTGGGGCAGCTACATTGTGCAGGAACTACTCTCTTTTTTATGTGTCTATTTTGGTATTTAGTGCTGTACCTTATTCATCTCTGCTGCATCACTGCTCTCCCTGCTCCTCTGTTTGTATTGAAAAGTAAATGCACCAGAGAAATAGTTAACTCTTCCCTCCTTCCAGAGGCGTTGCTAGAGGGGGGCTACTGGGGCTGAAGCCCAGGATCTCCCCTCCACAGCCCCGAATGGAGACTCTGACCACGCCCCCTTGCACTTGGCTCCGCCCCAACACATTCGAACCCGCCTCCTGCATGCTGCAATCTGTATGCTGAACAGCACCAGACTCCACCCCCCCACGATCAGCTCCACCCCTCGTGCTTAACTCCACCCCTCAAGCTTTGCACGTGAGTGTTTGGCAGAGTGTGAGTGGCAGAGTTATGAGTGTGCATGTGTATGTATGTAAGTAGCAGAGTGTGAGTGGCAGAGTTATTAGTGTGCATGTGTATGTATGTGAGTGGCAGAGTGTACGTGGGTGTGAGTGGCAGAGTTATGAGTGTACATGTGTATGTATATGAGTGGCAGAGTGTAAGTAAGTGTATGTGTGTGAGTGTGACAGAGTGTGTTTGGAAGAGAGAGTGTGTGTGAGTGAGTGTAAGCATGAATGGAAGAGGTTTGAGTGTGTATGTGTGTGAGTGGCAGAATGTAAGTGTGTGTAAGTGGCAGAGTGTGAGTGTATGAGTGAGTGTGGTAGAGTGTGAGTGTTTGGAAGAGTGTAAGTGTGAGTTATGAGTGTGCGTGTATGTGTGTGGCAGAGTGTAAGTGTGTGTGAGTGGCAGAGTATTGGAGAGTATAAGTGTGAGCAGCAGAGATATGAGTGTGCGTGTGAGTGAGTGTAAGCGTGAGTAGCAGAGTTATGAGTGTGTGTGTGTGTATGTGTGTGAGTGGCAGAATGTGTGAGTGTAAGCGTGAGCAGCAAAGTTATGAGTGTGTGTGTGTGGCAAAGTGTAAGTGTGCGAGAGTGAAAGCGTGAGTGGCAGAGTTACGAGTGTGTGTGAGTGGCAGTGAGATTACTAGGAGAAAATGTGATTAATTACTATTATTCATATTGAATGTGATAATCAAGTGCTCATTCCATTTTTATTTTCACACCCAATTATCACATTCAATATGAATAATAGTGATTCATCTTTATATATAGTCTTTATATTGATGGCAATAAAAGGCCAAACACATGGCATTAAACATCCCATGTACCTGGTTATAGTATTAAACCCATACATTATGAATGAATGAGCTGCTCATTATATCATGGGCTTTAGTCATGAAAGAGACAATTGCAGGGAAGCGAGATGAGAATTTCAAACTGAAGGCTAAAGTAGTAGAGTTGGAGAAATTCTCCCATTCAGTTGAATTCCCCTCTCAATTCACTGCACTTCTCTCTTTTATGAGCTTGGTAGAAGGAGCATATCTTCATACCTCAGCCTATTCTCCCCAGGATTTGACCCCTTTTTATTAAAAAATAAATAAAAATAAAATATTTGTGATTTGCGTGTGCGAGTTGCAGGTTTACACACGTGTCTTGTTGGCAGAATGTCTGTGTGGGAAAGGCCATCTGTTTGTATGAGGGTGTCTGTGTGTAATGTTGTCTGGATGTGTGTGTGTATGTGAGAGTGTAAGGTTGTCTATGTAAGGGTATCTATGGGGGGGGGGGGAGGTGTCAGGGTGGTTGTCTGTGTGTGTGAAATCCCCTATATTATGGAATATTATGAGACTGGTAAATGTTGTATGCAACGTACACAAATTTTTGTATGCTCAGTTATTTTGAAATCATGGGAATTTGCTCACATACAAGTGTGTGTGTGTGTGATGTAAGTTGGTGTGTGTAAGTGGGATTGTGTGTCTCTATGTGCAAGGGTGTGTGTATGTATGTGTGACTGTACAAGTGTGAATGTGTGTGTATGTGTGGCTGCATGTGTGTGTATTTGTGGCTGTGTATAAGTGTAACTTTGAGTAATGTGAGTTTTTTGTGTGCTGCAAGTCTTATTGTGTATTGTGGTACAGTAATGTGCAGCATGAGTGTGTGATACACTCACACACTGCACATTTCTATGAGTTTTATTGCTGTGGAGTCTGTGTTATAGTCACACATTGCAAATTACTGTGACTTTTATTGCTGTTTTTTTTATTGCTTTTATACACATACAGACAGATACACACATACAGTTGGTCACAGGCAGACATACAGTCAGTCACACACACAGTCAGTCACAGACAGACACACACACATATAGTCAGTAACAGACAGACACACACACACACACACACACACACACACACACATACAGTCAGTCACAGACAGACACACACATACAGTCAGTCACAGACACACACACATACATTCGGTCACAGTCAGACATACAGTCAGTCACACACACATACAGTAGGTCACATAAACACACAGTCACACACACACATGTAGTCAGTCATACACACACACACACACACACACACACACTTACACACAAGTCAGCAATTTTGTTGTTGTTTACGATAAAAAAGTGCATCTATCAATATGCCCCCCTCCTGGTTGCTATACCTCATTCTAGCCTGGTCTGTGCCTCACTGTTGTTTCTAGCCCTGCTGAGCACACTCAGAGCTCGGACACTATAGTACGGTGCATGTGGAGATGGAGCAGGAAGACTGTGCAGCCGGTGCACACACTGCTCCCCCGCGCTCCGCTGGATAAATAAAATGATCCCTGCGGCGAGGGCACCATGCAGGGACAACAATAACCAGGCGCCAGGTATAATTTCCTGGTGCCCGGGATTTGTTGAGCCCCGATATATACCCATATATACCTATTGTTCATTGACGTCAATTAAATCAGTCTGTATGCCACCTAAGCATGTGATATTATTTACTCCACTTCTATCAAATCTATCATGGGCTCCAGCCCCGGATCTTTTGGAGACCTAGCAACGCCCCTGCCTCCTTCACTGCAGGCATGAGATGCTCTTGGTCCTGTCACATGCTGTATAATACTATATGGTAAATTTAATATGTATATAGCTACACATACAGTATATTATGTTTTATGTATGTATTTTTTTTTAACATGAATGGTTTAATATGTTTATTGTATTTGAATTTATATAAATACTATATATACCATATGTTTTCATGTATTTATCCATGCATGAAAGCATATTGTGTATGCTTTCATGTATTTATCCTTGATACATTTAAATTATTTATTCTGCACTATCAATGTAAGCAGTGTAAGCAAATGTTCTAGAAATGTGTTATTATTTCCAGGAAGTTTATGGGGCATGGATTATGCAGAACAGTTGTACATCTCTGTAGTTTCTAGTTTGGCCCAAAATCAGAAGTGCGTTGGGAAAAGCATTCACACACTACCATCCGCAAAACTACCAATTGATGAAGACATCCAAAAGCTGAAAAAATACACTGCTTATCATAGTACATATATAAAAAAACAATCTAGTATAAGTTACTATTACATTAAAAACAAAATGAGAAATATTGGCGGGGAAGTAATAAAAGAAAATGACAAGCAAATATAGCACATAAATGAGATACAATCTCAAGTCTTAATGCAGCCCACAAGACCTGTAATGAAAAGATAATGGTGACTAACATTTTCCCCAGGGTAGATTTAAAGTATGCAGTATTGAAAATATATACAGTTTCTTTATGATCAGGTAAAAAAAAAAAAAAAGATCCAATCTCATGCATTTTGGAATATAAATTAAATGAAGTGCATAACATCAACATCTCAATGACTGAAATGAAAACATGGAAACTGAAACTCATCTACATATACCCTGACATGATTGGAAATACAAATATATGTCTTCACTATAATAGCTAATATGATTATTGCTAATCGTACTTTAGCTACTGTACATGCAGAGTAAAATACACTTATTATACTGTTAATGGAAATAATTTATGGAGATAAGTTAACCCTTAGTACAATTTCCACTAAACCTTAAACATTAATCTTGATTCCATAAAAAATGCAAGAGTTGTGCAAAAATGGCATGCAGTTAATAGGTACATGAGATTTTCCTCATCTTGACCTGTAACAGCATGCAGGTTGATCTGGTTGCTGACTTTGCTTACTGTTCATGGTAAGTAACATAGTAATTTGGGTTGAAACGATAACCAGGTCCATCAACTTTAACCTTTCTACCTTTGCTTCCTGCTTTTGATTCAAATGAAGGCAGAAAAACCCTAATTAAGCTGTTTTGAAATTGTGCCACTTAAGGGGAAAGCTGAAGACATATATCTCCACAATAGGCTAACCCCTCCATCCATTATAACAATTTTTGATATCTTACACATTCACAGCTTACACATATAGTTATTGCAGTAGCCCTCAAAAACATTTTGCACCAGGGGATTTTTTCTGTTCCTCATGTCATGGTTTGATATCTAGCATACCAAAATGGAAGGCACTGGGCAATTTTTCAAATTATGGGAGCCATATCTTAGCTCACGTTCCTTTCGAAACCAGAACCCAAGTGACATTCCAGGACTTGGCATTGTACATGGTCCCACTCTTACAAGGTAAAGAACCTAACAGTCTACCACCTCCCTGAGCCTTCTCAATCCATTATGTCCTATTGATGAAACAGATGGAAGAGGAGGGCGAAGAGATGAGGAATATATACAAAATTATCTTCTGTTTCTCTCTTTTGGATAATCTCTTATACCACAGGACATATCCACCACAGACACTTTTGTCCTTTTACCTGACTCTCGATTGATAACACTATTATTGGGCAGGCTTGTTAGTTAAAGTTTGTTTGTTGTTTTTAAATGTGTTTATGACTAGAGATGTCCTGAATAGTTCGCCGGCGAAAAGTTCGCCGGCGAATAGTTCCCGGTGATCATAGCTTGTTCGCGTTCGCCGCGGCGGGCGAACATATGCGATGTTTGGTCCGCCCCCTATTCATCATCATTGAGTAAACTTTGACCCTGTGCCTCACAGTCAGCAGACACATTCCAGCCAATCAGCAGCAGACCCTCCCTCCCAGACCCTCCCACCTCCTGGACAGTATCCATTTTAGATTCATTCGGAAGCTGCATTCTTTGTGAGAGGAGGGACAGTGTAGCTGCTGCTGATTTAATAGGGAAATCGATAGCTAGGCTAGTGTATTCAGTGTCCACTACAGTCCTGAAGGACTCATCTGATCTCTGCTATAAGGACAGCACCCCAAAAAGCCCTTTTTAGGGCTAGAACATCAGTCTGCTTTTTTTTTTTTTCCTGTAATATAATAGCAATCAGTTTCCTTCACACGTGTGCGTTTCAGGTCCTGCCAAGGCACAGTGTCACACCAGTGCAACTCATATCTGGTATAACAGTAGTGTACATTTAAAAACTAAAATTTTTTTTGACTGTAATAGATTGAATAGCAGTTAGTTGTCTGCAAGCGTGTGTGTCAGGCCTACAGCGTCTACTCTGCCAACTTCTGCCAGTGCACAGTGCCACTCATATCTGTTGTCACAGTAGCTTGCACGCATAGTACCACTAATCGAAAAAAAAAATGACAGGCAGAAGCAGGCCACCCTGCAGGGGCCGTCGTGGTCGTGGTGCTGTGATTCCCTTTGGCCCTAGAATAATGCCCAGTGTTCAGAGGCCACGTACCCTGAACTCGAAAAGTTCTGAGGACATAGTTGACTGGCTAACACAGGACACCCAATCATCTACAGCTTCCGCTCGGAACCTTGACGCACCATCCTCCTCCAGCTTAGCTTCGGGTACCTCTCAAGTTACCACTCGCCCGCCTGCCGCCACCACCAACACTAGCACCACAGCCACTTCACTTGATCTGTCAGAGGAGTTATTTACACATCAGTTGGAAGAAATGAGTGATGTGCAACCATTATTGCCAGAGGATGTAGATAACAGGGATATGTCTCAGTCAGGCAGCATTACAAACATGGACGTACGGTGTGATGATGATGATGTTGTACCCGCTGCTGCTTCCTTTGCTGAGTTGTCAGATACAAGGGAAGCGGTTGATGATGACGATGCGTCCGTGGATGTCACGTGGGTGCCCGCTAGAAGAGAAGAAGAACAGGGGGAAAGTTCAGATGGGGAGACAGAGAGGAGGAGGAGACGAGTAGGAAACAGGGGGAGGTCGTCGCAAGGAGCTAGTGGCACAGTCAGACAGCATGCATCGGCACCCGGGGTCAGCCAGACAGCACGCGAATCAACGCGTGCTATTGCCACCCCCAGAATTCCGTCATTGCAGAGCTCAGCAGTGTGGCATTTTTTTGTGTGTCTGCCTCTGACAACAGCGAAGCCATTTGCAACCTGTGCCAAAAGAAACTGAGTCGTGGGAAGTCCAACACCCACCTAGGTACAACTGCCTCGGATCGCACATCACAAACGCCTATGGGATCAACACATGAGTACAAGCAGCACACAAACTCAAAGCCGCCATTCTCCTGCTGGTCCAGCTTCTTCAGCCACGTCAACCACTGCTGTCCTCCTTGCCCCCTCTCAACCATCCGCCACTTCGTCTCTCGCCTTGAGCAGTTCCTGCTCATCTGCCCACAGTCAGGTGTCTGTCAAGGACATGTTTGAGCGTAAGAAACCAATGTCACAAAGTCACCCCCTTGCCCGGCATCTGACAGCTGGCTTGTCTGAACTCTTAGCCCGCCAGCTTTTACCATACAAGCTGGTGGAGTCTGAGGCATTCCAAAAATTTGTAGCTATTGGGACACCGCAGTGGAAGGTACCCGGCCGAAATTTCTTTGCACAACAGGCAAACCCCAACCTGTACTCGATTGTGCAAAAGGAAGAAATGGCAATCTGGCACACAGTGTTGGGTCAAGGGTCCATCTGACCACTGATACCTGGTCTGCAAAGCATGGTCAGGGCAGGTATATCACCTACACTGCGCATTGGGTAAACCTGCTGATGGCTGCCAAGCATGGAATGCGTGGCTCTGCAGAGGAGTTGGTGACACCGCCACGACTTGCAGGAAGGCCTGCTGCCACCTCCTCTACTCCTCCTACTCCATCCTCTTCCATAACCTCCTCGGCTGAGTCCTCTTCTGCTGCTGCGTCTTGCTCCACATCAACTGCACCCCCCCAGCTCCCCAGGTACTATTCCACATCCCGGATACGGCAGTGTCACGCCTTCTTGGGGTTGACTTGCCTGAAAGCAGAAAGTCACACCGGACCAGCACTCCTGTCTGCCCTGAATGCACAGGTGGATCAGTGGCTGACTCCGCACCAACTGGAGATCGGCAAAGTGGTTTGTGACAATGGAAGAAATTTGTTGGCGGCATTGAATTTGGGCAAGTTGACACATGTGCCGTGCATGGCACATGTGTGTAATCTGATCGTAAAACGCTTTGTGCATAAGTACCCAGGCTTACAGGACGTCCTGAAGCAGGCCAGGAAGGTGTGTGGCCATTTCAGGTGTTCCTACATGGCCATGGCGCACTTTTCAGATATTCAGCGACGAAACAACATGCCAGTGAGGCGCTTGATTTGCGACAGCCCGACACGTTGGAATTCAACACTCCTAATGTTCGACCGCCTGCTCCAACAAGAAAAAAATGAATAATGCACAGTAAGATGCTCTGAGTGTTCTGTGTGAGAGTGTGTATGTGTGTATGTGTTATGTGTGAATACCTGCGGTAACTGCACCTCCCGGTCACAGCAAGCACAGTGCAATGGGTACAAGTTCTACCCCATCACGCTCTGAGATCAAATGAATGCTGGATGTCACCTGACATCCCGCAGAATAAACTGAATAGCCTGTAGACAACTTCGAAATTGTCCTCCTCCATGCAAATATAGGTAAGAAAATAGGGAGGGGGACCAAAGTTATAACTTTTTTGTTTTTGATTAAAAAAAAGAAAGAATGTGTGTATGTGTGTGTCAGTGTGTCTAGGTGTGTATGTAAGGGTGTCTGTATGTGTCTAGGTGTCTGTGTTAGGGTGTGCAGTTGTGTGTGTAAGGGTGTCTGTGTAAGTGTATGTATTTGTGTAATTGTGTGTATCAATGTGTGCAAGTGTGTGTCAGGGTGAGTGTGTGTGTGCCTGTGTAAGGTTTTCTGTGTAGGGGTATCTGTGTGTGTGTAATGGTGTCTGTGTCTGTGTGTGTGTGTGTGTGTGTAAGGGTGTCTTTAAGTGTGTGCATTTCTGTGTGTAAGTGTAACTGTGTATTTGTGGGATTATGTGTGTAAAGATGTCTGTGTGTGTGTATGTGAGGGTGTCTGTGTAAAGGGTGGTGTTACTGTCTGTGTAAGTATGTCTACGTAAGTGAATCTGTGTGTGCCTGTAAGTGTCACTGTGTGTCTTGGGGTATCTGTGTAAGTTTGTATATTTATGTGTGTGAGTGTGACTGTGTGTGTATTTCTGTGGATGTACCAGTGTGTATAAGGCAGTTTAAGTGTGTGTAAGTGTGACTGTGTGTATTTGTGTGTGTGTGTAAGGGTGACAAGTGTACGCAAGTGTGTTTTGAATCTGTCTGTATGTGTGTAAGTGTGACTGTGTGTGTATTTATGTGTGACTGTGTTGCAGACACATGATGCTCTGAGTCATTGTAATGTGTGGGGAGATGGAGGAAGCCAGAAAAAAAAGCATGGGGAACAGAAATACAGACATGGGGTTTGAGGTAAGAGACAGCCATGGGTATGAGTAGAGAGATATATACATGGGGGTTTGGGGGGAGAGACAGACATTAGGGTATAGTGGAGAGAGACAGGCATGAGAGTATGGGAAGAGAGAGACAGGCATGAGGGTATGGGAAGATAGAGACAGACATGAACATATTGGAAAAGAGAAACAGGCATGAGAGTATGGGAAAAGAGATAGATAGGCCTGAGGGTATGGGAAGATAGAGACAGACATGAGGGAGAGTAAGGGGGACATGAGGATACAGAGAGAGAGAGGGTGATATGAGGGTAAAGAGCGATATAGAAATATATAAGGGTAGGGGGAGAGAGAATAATATATATGGAGAGAGAGAAATACATGAGGGTATGGGAAGAGAGAGAATTACATGATAGTATGGGAAAAGTGAGACAGACATAAGGCTATGGGGGAGAGAGAGGGACATGAGTGTATTGAGAGAGAGAGGGGGGCATGAGGGTGTGGGGAGAGAGGGGGAAAAGATGGTATGGGGAGAGAGGGGACATGAGAGTATGGGGAGAGATAGAAATATATGAGGGTATGGGGGAGAGAGAGAAATACATGAGGGCATGGGTAGAGAGAAAATTGCATGAGGTTATGGGTAGAGAGAGATAGACATGAGGGTATGGGTAGAGAGAGACACATGAGCGACTGACATGGTGAGCATGGTGAAATTGTATTATTGCTCCTTGTGTACTTTTCAAATGATGCTAAGCCAGATTTATGGGGGACTTTGGCTGGTTGGGCCACATGGGAACAGTAGCTGACAGTTGTTAAAACTCACTCTGGCCAGCAAAAAGTATACCATGTTGCTGGCTGAGCATCATAGAAATAAATAAAACCACTACACAGTCTTATGGCCAAATATATTTATCTTTATTTAAAATAAGTTTGTGTTGGCCCTGTACATCAAAATAAAGTTCATTCCTTGCTAGAGGTGGTGATAGGAGGAGCTAATGTGCCACTGCCATTGGTAGAAGCACTAGTTTTGGTGGAGGTGGTGGTCTTGGGAGAAGGAGGCTTTTTGGGAACACCACTCACACTACTGCTGCAAAACTTTGGCACCTCCCATTTCCCTTTCTTCACCAACAAATGAAGAAAGGGTGCTATTTTTGGTAGAGGAAGAAGCAGGGGGCTTACTCACTGGGCTACAACAATTTGTCTTTTTATTAGTAGTTGCCTTAAACAGTTATTTCTTTTTCCTTTTCCATAGAAAAGCCTGGTGCTGCTGACCTACTGCCTGCTATTGGTGCCTCTCAGATTGGCCTAAAATTGTACGAGACCGAGAGCTTGGGCACCTAGGAGGTAAGTTGTACACCACACTCTCTTTCCTAGTAATGAAAAGTTAGAAGGATCCATTTATAAGTTAATTATAAGTTTATTTGAAATGAGTACTATTAGAAATATGTGGTGTGTGCTGTGTTTGGTTTTTTACTAGTAAACTTTAACCCCTTAGTGACATGACTTTTTTGGCTTGTCCAACGCTTGGTGACATGGGCTGTTTTAACATTTCTAAAGGGTGTTTGTGTTTTGCTCTAATTTATTTCTGTCTCATTTAGTGTACCCGCACAGACTATATATCGTTTTTATCGTTATAAGAAGGGCTTTCTTTTGATACCATTATTTTGATAATAGCATATAATTTGATGTAAAAAAAATAATAAAATATGGCAAAAAAATTTTAAAAAAATTTTTTTTATGACTTTTATTTGAAAAATCGTATACTCATGTACAAGAGACAACAAAAAAACACTGCTAAAAAGTTTCTAATATATGTCCTGAGTTCAGAAATAGCCCATGTTTTTATGTTTTTGTGCTTTTTTATTCATGTTACAGGGCCAGAACTATAAGTGGTGCAAAGCTATTTTAAAATCCTTTCTTTCAAAATTAGCGATAGTGACATTGTAACACTGATTTCTGTACTAAATCCATGAATGACCCCCAACATGTACATATTTTTGAAAACTAGACCACTCAGGGCATTTAACTTGGGGTATTTTGACACATTTCATGTAGCCATTTTACCACCAATCTATGCCAAAGTTTGCAGCAAAAAATCTTTTTTTTTAATTTTTCACATATATTGCAATTTAGGTAAACATTACCTTAAAATGTGAAGGGGTATTTCCAAATAACACCTCAATATGTGTTCAGCAACATCTCCTGAGTACAGGGATACCACCCATGCATAGGTTTGTTGGTTTGTTTTGGGGCTAAAAGGCCACATTTAGGGGGTGCGCATTTTGGTTTTCCAACTTGGAATTCTGACATGCAGAAAACTTGTGCCCATGTCCCATTTGGGACATTTTTGAAGCCAGAAAGTGTATTCTACCCCACAAAGCCATATATTTTTTAAAACTAGACACCCTAGGGTATTTCAAATAGTAGTATTTTAACACTTTCCATGCACTAATTATACTACCAGCCTATGTCAATGTTTTGGGTAGTAATTTTTTTTCACATACATTGTACTTTGGGCATGAATTCACAGATCCTGTTATATGTCAGTGCCAAACAACACCTCAATATGTGTTCAGCAACATCTCCTGAGTACAGGGATACCACCCATGTATAGGTTGGTTAGGTTATTTGTGGGTTAAAAGGCCACATTTGAGAGGTGCGCTTTTTGGTTTTCCAACTTGGAATTCTGACGTGCAGAAAACCTTCGCCCATGTCCAATTTGGGACATTTTTGAAGCCAAAAAGTGTATTCTACCCCACAAAGCCATATATTTTTGAAAACTAGACACCCTAGGGTATTTCAAATGGTAGTATTTTAACACTTTCCATGCACTAATTCTACCACCATCCTATGTCAATGTTATGGATAGTAATTTTTTTTCACATACATTGTACTTCGGGCATGAATTCACAGATCCTATTATGTGTCAGTGCCAAACAAAACCCCAATATGTGTTTAGCAACATCTCCTGAGTACAGGGATACCACCCATGCATAGGTTTGTTGGGTTGTTTGGGGGCTAAAAGGCCACGTTTAGGGGGGGTGCATTTCCAACTTGGAATTTTGACATATAGTCAGCCTGCGCCCATGTTCCATTTGGGACACTTTTGAAGGCTGTCAAAGTATTTTACCCCATCAAACCATATATTTTGGAAAACTAGACATCCTAGGGTATTTAAAATTGTGGTATTTTAACACTTTCCAAGTGCTAATTCTACCACCAACCTATGTCAAAGGGTTGGGATGTCATTTTTTCCCCACACACATTGTAGTTCAGGCAGGAATTTTTAGATTCTGGTATTTGCTACTGCCAACCAACACCTCAATACGTGTTCAGCAACATCTCCTGAGTACAGGGATACCCCCCATGCATAGGTTTGTTGGTTTGTTTTGGTGCTAAAAGGCCACATTTAGGGGGTGCGCAATTCCAACCTGGAATTTTGACATGTGGTCAGCCTGCGCCCATGTTCCATTTGGAACATTTTTGAAGCCGTCCAATGAATTGTACCCCATCAAACCATATATTTTTGGAAAATAGACATCCTAAGGTATTTCAAATGGTGGTATTTTAATACTGTATAGGTACTAATTCTACCACCAGCCTTTGTAAAAATTTGTGGTAGTACTTTTTTGGGAGGTTTTTTTCCACATACATTGTACTTCAGGCATGAATTCACAGATTCCAGTATATGTCAGTGCCAAACAAAAACCCAATATGTGTTCAGCAACATCTCCCGAGTACAGGGATAGCACCCATGCATAGGTTTGTTGGTTTGTTTTTTGGCTAGAAGGCAACATTTGTGAGATGCGCATCTCAAAATTCCAACTTGGAATTTTGACATGTAGTCAACCTGCGTCCGTGTCCTATATGGGATATATCCTTTAAGCCAGCCAATGTAATTTACCCCCACCAAACCATATATTTTTTTAACGGTAGACCCCCATCACTCCTTGTGGCAACGGCTCAGCAGCCACCGATATATCACTAGATGATATATCAGAAAGCTGACCAGGGTCAAAATCGAACCCTGAGTCCGCGGCCTCAGAATCAGTGCGTAAGCAGTGATCTCGAGCAAAGAAGGGGTTAATAGCTCTTAGAAGAGCCTATCTAGTACTGTAATACATTACAGTACAAAGTAATTAATCCATAAAACAGTGCAGACAGCAAAACATACTGTTGCTGTGCAAGATTACTGCTTATACAGTGATGAATGGCAGGGAAGGGGTTAATACACAGTGTCATAAAACCTGACAATTTTATAAAATGTTATTTTATATCACTAATACTGATCTGTCTCTTTCCGTCACAAAAAAGTAAGTGAGGAGAGGGAGGCAGATCAATTTTTGTGAATATTGATCCGACCAAAATTTGGTCTGACCAGGGCGAATGGTGAGCTTAATTGAGAAATCACCAAACCGCCTTTGCCACTAATTTGCTGTTACTGATCGCTCTGCGCTCAGGCAGCTTAAAAAAAAAAATCTCAAATATTTTTACTTTACATGTAATCCCCTAGCGGATATGTGTAAAAATAAAATTAAAAAAAATATGCAGACAGATAAAAATTGCTTTGGCGTCAATATCATTGCGTAAGCAGTGATCGACGGCAAAGAAGGGGTTAATAACTCTTAGAAGAGCCTTTGTAGTACTGTAATAAATTACAGTACAAAAAAAATTAACCCCTAAAAACTGCACAAACAGCAAAAATAAATGCGCTGATGTGCACGATCACTGCTTACGCAAGATCAGTGGCAGGGAAGGGGTTAAACGCAGGGAATTGCTTTAATAAAAAATTTTTTATTGTTTTATTGTTCGTGTGTTGTGTATTTATTGTTTTTTTTTTACTTTTACTTACTTTTAGAACTTTGATCTGTCTCTCTCCCTCACTAAAAAAAATGTGAGGAGAGGGAGACAGATCATAACTGGTCAGATCAATATAGGGTTAATATTGATCTGACCAGTCAGTGGGGATGTTCAGGAGAGCATCCCCACTGCCTGTCAGTGTGCCTGGCAGTCACTGATTGCCTCTGAGAAGAGGCAATCGTGTGACAGCCAGAGAGCACAGGAAGCAGGAACTTCCTGCCTCCTGTGCTCTTGCCCTTAGAAGGGCAGCGCCATCTTGGTCACCCAGTGACCAAGATCGTGCATTTTTTTTTTGTGTTTCTGATTGCCTCGACTTGCGAGGCAATCAGAAACACTTGCTGAGCATAGGAAGCGAAAAATTCGCTTCCTATGCTCGTTTTTGGAAATGCACGTGTTTTAAAGGCGCTGTGCCTTTAAAACCGGCATTTCTATCTCTCTCCGGAGCGATCGAAATGCCGACGGGCATTTTTTTTAGTATTGTACGATGCTTCCACACGGAAGCATCGTTACAATGCCGCTTGAGCACTGAAAGCGGAAAAACTCCGCTTTCAGTGCTCGTTTTTGACACAGGACGGACTAGGTCCGTCCTGTGTCACTAACGCCTCGGCACACAGGACGGACCTAGTCCGTCCTGTGTCGCCAAGGGGTTAATAATAAACAATTGAAAATATACCCATGGAAAAAAAAAAGAAAAAGAAGAAAAGAGAGACTACATAGAGGTAGATATATTCACTTCAGTGGTTTCTGAAAAACTATGCAAAACTGCTCTGTGTGCCTTGCGCAGTCTGCCAACAAGTGTTCCCTAAATGATTATTGCAAACAGAGACACAGGCTAGACTATCAAAAAATTGATTATATTTTAAATTGTTTAAAAAATTGTTTAAATAGAAAATACTATTATTTTAATTCTAATTAAACTACTACTTCTGCTCATACAAAAAAATCATGAACTTAAGTAAAAACCAATAAACAACAAACAGCTTCACTGCTTGCAGTTAAAAAAAATAATAACTGAACTACAATAAAATAAAGTGACAAAACAGCATAGTTGACTTCACTGCTTATGCTGAACTCACAATATCAGCATAACAGTTAACTTCACTGCTGATGCTGATGTGAGCAAAATGAAATAAATACAATAACAATTTAAAAATTTTGAAAACAAAAGACAATAGACTTTTGGACAAGTGTGTTCTGTACTAACAAAGCATAACAAAATGGTACAATATTAGATATTTTATACTAGACACTTAACTGAAAAAATGATATTATTTCAATAAAAATTTAAATTAACCCTTGCATACAAGTGACAAAAAAACAGCAATTGCTGTTTAAATTTGAAAGGACCTAATAAATAGAATGTATTAATTCTCTACTAGGCTAAAACTTACAGACTATCCTTTAAGTACCTGTAATAACCTAAACCTATAGCAAGCTAGTAGTCTATCCCTAGGGCAGGCCCACTAAGTCAATAGACTAGATTATTCCTGAAAAAAAGACATGAAAAACCTGCACCCAGGCATTCATGACCCCAGGATCAACCCTATACATGGGTACCATTACACAATAATAGCACAATAAATAGCCTGAGGCAAAGACATAGTAGAGTACCAAAAATTGCAGACAAATAAATCCCCCAAGGGGGAATTTAACCCCTTAAGGACAGAGCCTTTGAAACATTTTTGTCCTTTCTGGGCAATGGCTATTTTAACATTTCTGTGCTGTTTGTTTAGCAGTAATTTTCTTCTACATCATTTGCTGTACCCACACATATTATATATTGTTTTTATCGGGACAAAAAGGGCTTTCTATGGATGCCATATTTTTGATCATATCTTATCATATTATTAAAATAAATAATAAAATATGGTAAAAAGAAAAAAATATACAAATTTCCTGACTTTTATTTGAAACAACTTCTCCTCATCGACAATAGCGAATGAAAAAACATGCTAAATAGATTCTACTATTTCTCCTGAGTACAGGGATACCACCCATGCATAGGTTTGTTGGGTTGTTTGGGGGCTAAAATGCCAAATTTTTGAGGTGCAGTTTTTTGTTTTCCAACTTGAAATTTTTACATGCACCCATGTCCCATTTGGGACATATTTGAAAACAGCCAGTGTATTTTACCCCATCAACCCATATATTTTTTAAAAGTAGACACCCTAGGCTATCTCAAATGGTGGTATTTTAACACTTTCCATGCACTAATTCTACCACCAGCCTTTGTCAAAGTTTGTGGTAGTCATTTTTTTGTGTTTTTTTTTCACAAACCTTGTACTTCAGACATGAATTTACAGATTTTGGTATGTGTCACTGCCAAATAACACCCCAATAAGTGTTCAGCAACTTCTCTTGAGTACAGGGATACCCCCCATGCATAGGTTTGTTGGATTGTTTGGGGGGTAAAAGGCCAAATTTGGGAGGTGAAGTTTTTGGTTTTCCAATTTGAAATTTTGAAATGCAGGCAGCCTGCACCCATGTCCCATTTGGGACATATTTGAAACCAGCCAGTGTATTTTACCACATCAACCCATATATTTTTTAAAAGTAGACACCCTAGGCTATCTCAAATGGTGGTATTTTTACACTTTCCATGCACTAATTCTACCACCAGCCTTTGTCAAAGTTTGTGGTAGTAATTCTTTTGTGGGGGTTTTTCACAAACCTTGTACTTCAGACATGAATTCACAAATTTTGGTATGTGTCACTGCCAAATAACACCCCAATAAGTGTTCAGCAACTTCTCTTGAGTACAGGGATACCCCCCATGCATAGGTTTGTTGGATTGTTTGGGGGGTAAAAGGCCAAATTTGGTAGGTGCAGTTTTTGGTTTTCCAAATTGAAATTTTGACATGCAGACCGCCTGCACCCATGTCCCATTTGGGACATATTTGAAACCAGCCAGTGTATTTTACCCCATCAACCCATATATTTTTTAAAAGTAGACACCCTACGCTATTTCAAATGGTGGTATTTTAACACTTTCCATGCACTAATTCTACCACCAGCCTTTGCCAAAGTTTGTGGTAGTAATTTTTGTGTGTTTTTTTTTCACAAATATTGTATTTCACATATTTTGGTATGTGTCACTGCCAAACAATAACCCAATATGTGTTCAACAACATCTCCTGAGTACAGGATACCACCCATGCATAGGTTTGTTGGGTTGTTTGGGGGCTAAAAGGGCCACATTGTGAAGGTGCGCATTTTCAACTTGGAATATTGACGTGTAGCCAGCCTGAGCCCATCTTTCATTTGGGACTTTTTTTTGAAGTAGGACAGTGTATTTTACCCCACAAAGTATATATTTTGTAAAAGTAGACACCCTAGGCTATTTTAAATGGTGTTATTTTAACACTTTCCATGCACCAATTCTACCACCAGCCTTTGTCAAAGTTTGTGGTAGTCATTTTATTGTGTATTTTTTCCCACATACATTGTACTTTAGACACAAATTCACATATTTCGGTATGTGTCACTGACAAACAATACCACAATATATGTTCAGCAACATCTCCCGAGCACAGGGATACCACCCATGCATAGCTTTGTCAGCTTTGTTGGGTGTTGAAAGGCTACATTTGAGAGGTGCGCTTTTTGATTTTCAAACTTGGAATTTGAACATGTAGAGCAAGGAAGGGGTTAATAGCTCTTATAAGAGCCTTTGTAGTACTGTACAAAAAAATTAAC
The DNA here is from genome assembly GCA_036172795.1 of Pelodytes ibericus. NCBI lineage: Eukaryota > Metazoa > Chordata > Amphibia > Anura > Pelodytidae > Pelodytes > Pelodytes ibericus. The sequence continues at coordinate 67,064,633 of CM069859.1, forward strand.
CCCTAAAAATGCACAGACAAGAAAAAATGTTCTGCTGTGCAGTGATCAGTGGCAGGGAAAGGGTTAATACACTACACTATACAAAGGGTATGGCTTTTATAAAAGCCCTTGGGACTCACAATTTTTTAACATTTAATTTAATTTATTACAATTAAAAAATTATGTTATACAGATCTGTCTCTTTCCCTCACTAAAACTCAAGTGAGGAGAGGGAGGCAGATCCATATGGGTCAGAACAATATTTACAACCAGACGAATGGTGATGCTCATCTGAGAAATTACCAAACCACCTTTGCCACTGTTAGGCTGTTACTGATCGCTATACACGCGTTCAGACAGCTTCAAAAGGAATACACGTAATCCCCTAGTGGGTATAACTAACCCCTAGCGAGTCTGACAGAAAAAATGCTGATAGCAAAAAAAAATCCTTCTGCGACTAGATTGCTCCATATGCGCTGCTTAGGCAGTGACCATATGCACTGCTTAGGCAGTGACCATATGTGCTGCTTAGGAAGTGATATACGGCAAGGAAGGGGTTAATAGCTCTTAAAAGAGCCTTTGATATACTGTAATAAATCAAAGTAAAAAAAAATAACCCCTAAAAAAATGCAGAGACAGCAAAAAATGTGCTGCTGTGTAAGATCACTGCGTACACAGCGATCAATTGCAGGGAAGGGGTTAAATTCTGGAAACGGCTTTTATAAAAGCCTTTGGGTCTCAATTCTATTAAATATATTATAATTAAAAACTTACATTATACAGCTCTGTCTCCCTCCCTCACTAAAACTCAAGTGAGAGGGAGGCAGATCTACACGGGTCAGATCAAATATTTACAAATATTGATCTAACCAGACGAATGGTGATGCTCATCTAAGCAAACGCCAACTCGCCTTTGTCACTTATCAGCTGTTACTGATCGCTAAACATGCGGTCACACAGCTAAAAAAAAATGTTTTTACGTTAAACGTAGTCCCCTAGCGGGTATAATTAACATGTGACGGGTGTAATAAAAAAGTTAAAAAAAATGTAAAAATGCTTCTGCAGCAAGATTGCTGCATTTGCGTCAGATCGCTGCTTAGGCAGTGATCTACAGCAAGAAAGGGGTTAATCTCTCTTAAAAGAGCTTTTTTTATACTGTAATGAATTACAATAAAAAAAAATGAACCCCTAAAAAATGCACAGACAGCAAAAAATGTGCTGCTGTGTATGATCACTGCGTACACAACGATCAATGGCAGGGAAGGGGTTAAATGGCTTTTATAAAAGCCCTTGGGGTTTAAAATTTTATTAAATATTTTTTTTTATTATTTTATTTTATTTTTTTACTTTATCTGATCTGTCTCTCTCCCTTACTATAACTAGTAAGGTGAGGGAGGCAGATCAATACTTGTCAAAGGCAATATTTGCTAATATTGCCTTTGACTGTATGGTAAGTGCTCATCAGAGCACTTACCATACATGCCTGCACACAGATCACATAGATCTGTTGTGCCGGCATCGATTGGCTCCCCCTAGAGCATCGGAAGTGAAATAATTTCACTTCCGATGCTCTTGCCATTAGAAGGGAAGCGCTGCCTGTACAGGCAGCGTTCCCTTCTACTGAGCCGATGGGGTCGCTCAGGAGAGCGACCACCATCGGCTCTGGGCAGCCTGAAGGTGTTGTTAAGTGCCTCGCTGGCGAGGCACTTTAACAACACCGGAGATGCTTAGAAAGCGAACGATCGTATATGTCTGCAGTGTGCAGTGTGCAGTGTGCAGTTTTAAATGGCAGCGCGCCCCTGCACATTTGGGGGGTGTTGCACAATGCCTCTACCTAGAGGCTGGTCGCTTTCTTTACTCAGTTTAGTGCATGACGTGCCAGGCACGTCACCTGTCGGCAAGTCCTCGATTTGCCGTGACGTGCCTGGCACGTCATCTGTCGTTAAGGGGTTAATACACCAATTAGAACTGAAAAAAGCACAAGTAAAAACATGCAAATTATCAACTATTTCCCAGCTGCAATTGTGCTGATCTTGAGGAATAAACTTGACTAGGTTCATAAAAAAAAACTATGCCAATATGAGGGATGTGTTTCTTTAACGTCTCCAGCCTGAAATCAGTGTCCAGCCGTTCTACTGAGGGTTGAATTAACACTATCAGGTGCTACTATTGGATAAAGGGGAAAATAAGGGGAAAATGTGCCCTACTTGCAGGTGAAAAACAACAACTACTCCATGAGGAGTATTTATCCAATTTAAATTAACCCTTGCATACACTGACTACCTACAAAGAAAGCACACAGAGTCATTGAGTGAGTGACAAAATACAGCAATTGCTGTTTAAATATGAAAGGCCCACTAAGCAGGGGCGTTGCTATGCTCAAAAATGATCTGGGGCTATAGCCCACAGCTTTAATAATACTTAAAATACAATGATGTCTCATGATCGATAGGTAGACAGACAGAGGTACAGAATGCATAGGTATAGATATAGGATAGATGTAGATAGATATAGGTACATGATGATGCATGAGTACATATATGATACAGATGCATATATAGATAAAGATACAGGATGCATAGGTACAGATTTAGGCTATATGGACAGGTACAGGATCCATAGGTACGGATATAAGCTATATGGACAGACACAGGTGCAGGATGCACAGGTACAGATATAAGATACAGGTATAGTAATGCATAGGTAAAGGTATAGATATAAGATAAAGGTATAGGATGCATAGGTACAGGTGTGGTCAGTCTTAAATATCCTAATATCTAGGATAACCTTATACCTATCCCACGCATGCTTAAACTCCTTCGCTGTATTAACCTCTACCACTTCTACAGAAAGGCTATTCCATGCACCCACCACCCTCGCAGCAAAAAAATATTACGTTTATAATCACAAAACAAAACCTGTAAAATATTAAATATTTCCAGCCTTTTCAAAAGCTTGAGGTAGACCCCAAATAGAAGTATATAACTAGTTGCATTTATGCCAGGGCTTGACAAACTTAACTGAGTTTTAGGAGCCAGTAAAAAATCTAGGAGCCAGACAACAGCACATACACACAATCACATGCAGTCATATACAGACACACATACACACTCATACATGCAGTCAGTCACATAGACACACACACTCATACATACAAACAGTCTGTCACATTCACTCGTACATGCATACATAGTCTGTCACATACACTCATACATACAGTCTGTCACATACACTCATACATACAGTCTGTCACATACACTCATACATACAGTCTGTCACATAGACACACACTCATACAGTGTCAGATACACTCATACATACAGTCTGTCACAGAGACACACTCATACATACATACAGTCTGTCACAGACACACACTCATACATAGTCTGTCACAGACACACACTCATACATAGTCTGTCACATAGACACACACTCATACATACAGTCAGTAACATAGACACATACATTCATAGAGTCAGTCACATAGACACACACACCCATACAGTCTGTCACACAGATACATACATACATACAGTCTGTCACAGACACACACACATACAGTCTGTCACAGACACACACTCATACATACAGTCTGTCACAGACACACACTCATACATAGTCTGTCACAGACACACACTCATACATAGTCTGTCACATAGACACACACTCATACATACAGTCAGTAACATAGACACATACATTCATAGAGTCAGTCACATAGACACACACACCCATACAGTCTGTCACACAGATACATACATACATACAATCTGTCACATAGACACACACACTCATACATAGTCTCACACATACATAGTCTATCACATACATACAGTCTGTCACATACTCTCATACATACACACACACATACGGTCTGCCACATACACTCATACATACATCCAGTCTGTCACATACATTCATACAAGTGGTGTATTTAAAAAAAAAAAAAAAAAATGTTGCTCAATATGTCCCCCCTCCCTGCTGCTATATCTCATTGCAGGGAAGGGGGCATTTCCGTTCTGCACAGACCATCACTAACCATCATTTGTCAGGGTTAATTTCTCCATAATATGCCAGGGTTATTTATCCATCATTTGCCAGGGTTAATTTCCCCACCATATGCCAGGGTTAATTTCTCCACCATTTGCCAGGGTTAATTTCTCCATAATATGCCAGGGTTAATTTCCCCACCATTTGCCAGGGTTAATTTCCCCACCATTTGCCAGGGTTAATTTTTCCCACCATTTGCCAGGGTTAATTTCCCCACCATTTGCCAGGGTTAATTTCCCCACCATTTTCCAGGGTTAATTTTTCCCACCATTTGCCAGGGTTAATTTCTCCATCATTTGCCAGGGTTAATTTCTCCATCATTTGCCAGGGTTAATTTCTCCATCATTTGCCAGGGTTAATTCATACATCATTTGCCAGGGTTAATTTCCCCACCATTTGCCAGGGTTAATTCATACATCATTTGCCAGGGTTAATTCATACATCATTTGCCAGGGTTAATTCACACATCATTTGCCAGGGTTCATTTATCCATCATTTGCCAGGGTTAATTAATATATCATTTGCCAGGGTTAATTCATATATCATTTGCCAGGGTTCATTTATCCATCATTTGCCAGGGTTAATTTATATATCATTTGCCAGGGTTAATTCATATATCATTTGCCAGGGTTAATTCATATATTATTTGCCAGGGTTCATTTATCCATCATTTGCCAGGGTTAATTTATATATCATTTGCCAGGGTTAATTCATATATTATTTGCCAGGGTTAATTCATATATCATTTGCCAGGGTTAATTCATATATCATTTATTAGGGTTAATTCATATATCATTTGCCAGGGTTAATTCATATATCATTTATTAGGGTTAATTCATATATCATTTGCCAGGGTTAATTCATATATCATTTGCCAGGGTTCATTTATCCATCATTTGCCAGGGTTAATTCATACATCATTTGCCAGGGTTATTCTGCCCATTAATGTCACCCTCCCTCCACCCCCTTCCCCAGTACTCACCTGTTGGTGATATTTATATAAAAATACACTTGTGCAGCCTGTTCCTGGATGGGAGGTAAGTGGCAGGTCATAGAGGAGGCTTTTCTGCAGCCCCTGGAGCAGAGAGCAGAGAGCAGCCTCTCCACAGCAGCACAGCATCCCTCGTGGTCTGTGCTGTGAGGGAGGACACGTGGGTTCCTGCCGGTCACATGGGTTGGGGGCGGGGTTATCATAGTGACAGAGCAGGAAGCAGGGGAAGCTTCACAGACTCGGGGCTATGGTCAGGAGACTTGGGGCTCCAGCCCCAGTAGCCCCCCCCTAACGACGCCTCTGCCACTAAGTCAATGGACTAAACTCTTCCTTCACTAATCAAGTTATTTTAATATCACTTCATTGTCATACTCAATCTGCGAGATCAGAGTTTCATTTTGCCTTCCATAAGCTATAATAGGGTTAGTCGAAAAACATTTAGTCAAATTCAGAATACGAATTTGGAGAATGAATGGTTTTCAAACTTGGGCTCTTGTTTATCTTAACAGTGTTTAATTGCTTAATCACTTTTTCCTTTGTCAGTCAATCCCACGTTTGCTCTGTCTTTTCTGTAAATTCAGGCAGCAGGAGCTCAGCCTTTGGTTCATCCTTGATATAAACAGAAGAAAAAAAGTATTTAAAATATCTGCTTTCTTTCTGTGCTCACTAACCAAATTTCCCATTATGGATAACAAATGACTAACATTTCCCGCCTTTAGCTTTTTCCATTTGAGTACTTAAAAAACTCTCCTTAGCAATCAGTTTCTCATTTTCCAGTTACATCATTGTAATCTCCTTTTTGCAGGCTTTGTTGGCATCCTTGTACTCTATAAAATATACTGCTGATCCCTCAGTTTTATAAAGTTTTAATGCCACAGTTTTTATTTGCTTCTTTTGTATATGTTCCCCAAATGTGTATATTGGTACGTGTGACTTTTCAACATGTTTTGTCCAGAAAAAAATCCATCCTAGTCTACATGTGTTAAATAGATTCCCTTAGCCTGTCAAAGTTGGCTCTTCTAAAATTGTGACACAATGTGCCACAGGCAACGTTTCAACTCCTAAAGTGGAGTTTTCTTCAAGCCTTAGGATGTGAATCAACAAACATTTATAAATAGTATTACCATCATATGTTTGCAATTAAGTAAAAGCAATGAACAAAGTGCACAAAATATCTATTTTGTTTCATTTCTTCTCAACAATATGTTTTACACACATCAAAAAAATTTAATCTTCGTCATATATTATAATGGTGAAAATATGACACTATTGCCAGTCTGGGTGAGACTGTGACCCTGCAATGGACATTAGAAGTGTGTCTCTACACTATTGGAATTGGTATGTTTTGCTGTGTAACCAGCATAGGCGGAGATCAATGGTCACTGCCTATACTTAGTTGATGTTGCTATGATACCTCCATAGCAATGCATCATGCAACACCAAAATGTGTGTCCCCCCCACAGCTCCACAGTTACTACTGGGTGCCTTATTGGATGGCAGTATGCACCTCCATTATGAGCTGTCCTGCAGCCAGCAAGGGCATCAGAAGTTATCCAAGATCACTTCTGTTGCTGTGATGCTGTTGCTAGACTTCCCCTAGATGTAGTCAGCAACATTGCAGTAAAAGTAAAAGAATAAACTAACACTAAATTTAATTTAACCTAGATTTAGGGCTTGGGTGTGGATTGCATTTACAGATGGTTTAGGGTTAGTGCTAGAGTTAGAGTATGGGTGATAATTAGGGTTTCGGTCAAAAGGTCACTGTAGGAGAAAATGGTTAGGAAACAAAAAACGCAACTTTCCGGTAATTGCCCTATAAATTGGAAAAAAACATATGCACATGGGCTATTTCTAAACTCAGGACATATCTTAGAATCTATTTTGCAGAAAATTGTATCTGCGTTTGCAGATGTAAACCCACTAAGGACAGTCTATCTGTCAAAGCCATAGGAGCTAGTATATGCATTATTTATTTTAAAATAATTTATATGCACATAGTATTTTTCCTATAAACTTCTATCTATTTTCAGTAATACACTAATGATGCAAGATTACAAGAATGACCCTGTTCAATCTGCCATCTCGTACAAAGCTCCTGTAACCTGGAATGATTTTCATTAAACCATCCATTTACAGTCCTTAAAAAGCCTGCCTCTTTCATACAGGAAAACAACATGCAACTTTATATAAAGCCAATAATTTCATGATTCAGCTATTTACGTATAAGTGTATAACACTGTAAATTTGTATTGTAAATCTTTTCACTCTCCAGGAGCTAGGATACTTGAGAACAATTGAAATCTCATGTATTATTCTTAGTAAAACACTTTCTACATAAAATAACATTTCAGGCAGCCCTGGCCTCTTTGAATTGATTGCTTTAAATTGAGCTCATTATTCAACAGGGGAATGGCCAGGAATGTCTCTACAGGCTGTAATTTAAGGTTATATTAACTAGACTTGGGCATTCATTTTTGGAAGAATTTGTTTTTGGATGAATATCAACTGTTTCGTCCATTCGTCTGTATTCCTTATGTGAAGCTGAACGAAAGAATGAATGTGCAATGAACAGAAATGTCATTCATACATCCGGATGTCATCTGCTGGAGAAATGGTAGCCTTGGTCCTACACATAGTCTTCTATAGAGAGGACTTTGGCTTATTTTGATATTATTAAAATATCCAGTCATCCCATAGAAGTGAATGCAAAAATAGCAGAAGTCCTGGTGAAATTGGCCTGAAGTTTAATAAAAGTAAAATAAATAAATAAAATACAGCATTTAATATAAAATAATACAATTTATTAAAATAAAATATAATAAATAAAAATAAATACATATTAAATCTTTAAATAAATTAATAATATTAAAAAATATTATATTAATGTTTTATATGTATGTAGAATTTAAGGGCTACTCAGATCACCAAACTGATCTGACTGGGCCTGAAACTCGGACCGACATTCTGAAATGAACTACGGAGCAATTTCACTTGAATTCCTGGATCAAAGATAATGGACAAACTTCATTTGAAACACATGAGTCAATGGACATAAATTTCGTCCGTGCCCAAGTTTAATACTAACTACTGCATTAAGGAAAGAATGTATATCGCCAGTCTACTAGAGCCTACATGCAGGTTGAGAGTAAGTTTAATCATAGATGAGATGTCACACATGTGTCAAATGTAATATGATCTATTCCAACTCAAGTACTTTGCACAGATTTGAGGGTGTTAGAGATTTTCTTCATAGAGCTTCTTCCACCTCATGTCAACTCATTCTAGTTCAGTTGAAATCTTGGGTATGAGAAAGTCAATGAAGTACATACAAATAGATTTTATTTTTATTTTTCAACCTCTGTACATTCTTCAATTTGAATTGACAACTGATGTACTTTATGAAGGCTATTCACTACAAAGTTAGTTGCAGGTGAGTTGAGATAAGATTAGGTGAGTTCACCAGTCTCACCAATTTAGCTATACATTGTGCAGAGACAAACCTGGTGAGCTTGCTTAGCAGAGGAAATCCATCATGTGGTACCTGCACAATGTACAGTTCAAGTGGTGAGATGAAATGTTCATCTCTCAACACACCTCATCTCACCAGCAACTCACTTTTTAGTGAATAGCTGAATATAACAGATGAAAACTGTCCATGGATAAATTAAACAAAATTAAGTATGTCATGAAGCAAATAGTATTTCTACAACTAACACTGTACTACCCTTTTTCTATAGACATGCAATGGAATTTAAAAGGATTTTTTCCCATTGTTATCTGTTCAAAAGGAATACTAGTAAAAACAATTAGACAACCACATTGCACTAACCTGATTGTGACCTGCAATCAGTATGCAGCAACAAGAAACAGGATTCACTGATTATTTTCCTCTTCTTGATTGTTCTGTTTGTGCATTCGGAGGTAGATTTTGAATAATATAGTAAATCAATGAGCTACAACCTGAAGTCTTAATGTATCACACAAGATGTAATGAGAAGATAATAGAGGCTCATATTTCCCTCAGGATAGAATTAAAGTATGCAGTATTGAACTTACATGCAGCTTTTATGATCAGATAAAAAACATGTAGCATTGCATTTGGGAATATAAATAGAAAGTAGTGCATAACATAAAGAAACAACCTAAAAGCTTTAAATAAAATAAAAAAATATATGAAAACTGAAATGAATGTGCAAATGCCCTGAAATGATTTGAAACACAAATATATGTCTTCATGATAAGTTATTCATATTGTTGTTTCTGGTATGTTGGAACATAGAAAGAAATAACCTCTTCACAATCTGTAGTCCATAACTAGAGTTGAGCGGACACCTGGATGTTCGGGTTCGGCGGGATTGGCCGAACTTCGGAAAAAAGTCGGGGTTCGGGCTCGAACTTGACCCCGAACCCCATTGAAGTCAATGGGGACACAAACCTTTGGGCACTAAAATGCCTCTAAAAAAGTCCTGGAAAGGGCTAGAGGGCTGCAAAAGGAATTAAAATGTAGGTAAGAGTAGGACAAGTGCCCTGCACACAAATATGGATAGGGAAATAACTTCAATTAGCATACAATACATACAAATTAAAAATACAGCTGAGCCATAAAATAGCACTAGATGGAATCTTTGATTTTAGCTTTGGAAGAACATAAATCTAAATCTAAAGCTTGGCTGCCAGGAGAATCAACAGAATTATCCATTTGAGAGAGGGTTGGAGTGCAGGGTATTCTCTTTCAGTTTATACTAAGTGACCCATAGGTTGAGGAGGCGGTGACCGTGGCGGTGTAGGTGGAAGCGGCGCTGGAGGCGGTATCCAGAATTTTTCAAAGTGTGCTGTAAGCACAGTATTGGACTGTTCTATTTGACTCTCAGATATGAAGTGCACCGCAAGACGCAAATGTACTATTTACCACCCAAAACTATTAGAATTTTTCAAAGTGCGCTGTAAGCACACTATTTGACGGTTCTATTTGACTCTCAGATGTAATACATGTAATGCTCTTGCTATTCTATAAACCGAAATAGACTCCCCATTCATACGAATAGGTCAATTGACCTACAGTGCGGTTTGGGTTCGCTCAACACTATCCATAACAGATTGTAATTAGAGTCAAATAAAGTGAATGCAGAATTCTGAACACTAACACAATCGTTTATACACGAAAGTATGAACTGCAGGGAAGGGCAGGGAACTAACAAGGGAATTGCAAACATAAAGCAGAGTAGCAGAGTTGGAAATATTATCCAGTTCAGCTTTACTTCAAATTCTGCTACTTTGGTTTTAATTTTGCGACTAAACATTTTCGTCATAGTTTTCATCAACTGCATTGTTTCAGTTGCTACAACTAAATAACGACTAAATAAAACAATACAAAATTAATAGGATTAAACTATCACCAAAAGCCATTGAAATGATTGTCAGCTGATGAAAATGATATTAAATGTTAGGTAGGGACTTTTGTATTTGGAAAGATGGTTGTGATGTGCACCAAGAGGAAAAGGGTGAGATGGTAAGGATACAAAGAAAGGAGTAGAAAGATGTAAATTGGGGTGGGTGGGGGGGTGGAACAGCTTAGAGGAATACCAATAGAAGTCATTCCCAGAAATAAAAAAGGAAGGGTACTAGATAAATATGTGCTGGTATAAGCGCTAAAGAGATAGACAGTAGAGGTTGGTGTAAAAATAACAGTGCTTATATATATAAAATGATAATAATTAAAACCTAATTTAGATAATACACATGTAAAAAAAATTATTGAACACCAGGTTTCTTTAGAGGGTTCAAATATTGTTGATATATTTCTAGTAATATATACCAATACAACCTGATCATGTGTCAGGGTTCTAGTTTTGAGCCAATAGGGTTGTATTATAATTCATTTTAACTCTTCAGTTAAATTTTTATATGTGTAATATATTATGTTTTAATTCTTAGAATTGTATATATTAAAGCACTTTTGTTCTTGTCCCATTGATCTATGCCAAAGCCCAGTTCCCCTATCTGCTAGATTGGCTGAGACATTGCCTGTCTGTTGCCTGGAACAATGCCCTACAAACGATAGAGGAAGAGAATACACCTCCATCTGATTCGCCTAGTACTGTCACGTAAGTGTTTCCCCTTGCATCACCCTAGCAAGTTAATGTAACACTTTGTAACAGGCTTCTCAGGCCTGTTCCCTCCCTAACTACTGGAGATTTAGTCAACGAAAACTATACTTAAACTAAAACATATCAGACAACTAAAATACGACTAAATTAAAATGGCATTTTAAGTAAAAGACTATGACATAAACTAAATCAAAATGTGTAATCAAAATTAACATTGAATGCAAGAAAAAATTGCTATTTACTAAAAAGTGAAGGGAATTTGATTTGGGAACCAAGTTGAACTTTGATGTCCATTTCATGTTGTGCAACAATGATTTTACCCCACCCAAATTCATTTTAGTGCAATATGCCGCCTATGTAGGTGGCTTGTAACACTAAAATGATTGTCAGTGTGATAAAATCTGCACCTGTTAAAATAATGGGTGTTCTTTAACCCATCTTTAACATTACTGCACCCTTTAAAAAAATATATTTTGTGGTGATTACCATATGCAAAATAACCACCCTGGGGAGACTGTACAGGAAATACGTTTAGTGCAAGTCATGATTACCAGTGTCACCAGCATCAAACAAAGTAGGCAAATGGATAACCAGTCCCTGGAATAAGGGAACCATCACTCACTGTGGGAGAGAAGACGTTCAAAGCAACCTAGGTTTTGAGGACTGTTAAATGGCTTATTGTATGTATTGGATTTGTGTTATTTACAGGAATAACACCAAGGAAGATGTATTTGTTCAAAAGACATCAAAAATAAAACAAAACCTAGAAGGAACCTCTGCAGTGTGGGAGTTGTTGAAGGATGCAGTGATAGCTTATGTAGCTGGTGCTGGTGGTGTTCCAGTCCAAGGTAAAAAATAATATATGCAGAAGGACATAAATATTGCAGTTGCTATCTACATCACAGAGCCATTACATGGCTATTGGCTTTCTATAATCCGAAATAGAGTCCCCATTCATACGAATAGGTCAATTGACCTATTCGTATGAATGGGGACACTCTTACCCACATTTTACTTCATTTTGCAGCCCTCTAGCCCTTTCCATGACTTTTTTAGAGGCATTTTAGTGGTCAAAAGTTCGTGTCCCCATTGACTTCAATGGGGTTTAGGTTCGGGGTCAAGTTCGAGCACGGACCCGGACATTTTTTAGAAGTTCGGCCGAACCTGCCGAACCCGAACATCCAGGTGTCCGCTCAACTCTACTTATGGGCACAGACCTCAGTATTCAAATGCTTCTGTCCATGAAAAAGCAATAACATTGATGGTATTTCATGCCAAGAGGACTTCCAATGTCCACATCATAGTGGATCTGTTTGCAAACACACTCCAACCATTGAACACTCTGTTGGTGGAAGTAATATGATAGTGGCCAATCAGAAACATTGTTAACAATGTGATTAATGGGACAGCAAAATATTGTACATAATTTAATCTTTTTCTGTTTGATTTTTACAATGATGTTTAGAATACCCTTCTTAAGTAGGGGGCTCATGGTTTTCCCTGGTTTAAAACTGAACCTCTCAATGTGTGATGAGTTGAGACAGAATGAGGAGTCCATGATGCAGGAAAGCCTTTCTGTAGTAAAGTAACAATGCAGCTGTTATTTGGGAGAGATAGAACTAATATATGGATGAGTCAGTAACATAAGTCAAAGAGACTGAGACACTAGGAAAAATGGTATTTAGAAATACATTTTATGGAAAAAAATACACTACATTTTAGCCTCTCTCCAATTTGAAACAACACTTAAGGAAGCGGAATTTGAGCTGTTGCAAAGGGAAATATTCAAATGTAAATAAATCATGGTATACTACACTAGTTTTGTAGGTGTTTGCTCCTGTTCTCCAAAAATGCAAATGTCATAGTTTGTGATATTATTCATTTAACCTTAATATATATTTTTTTAAATTCTGGCCATTTAGATATATTCTGATAGGAAAACAGATTTAAATATGTAGGCATGCTTCATCAATGTACTCTTATCTGAATTAGCTTCGATCCTGAATTGGATAAGAACTTGGATTTGATTGCTAATGATTTCGTTTTCACTAATATTATTTGACCTAACTGCTTAATCATGTAGATTATGCTATTACTTTTATGGCAAGTTGTATCATTACAAGGAATGTGGATGGGCCTTGACGAGCTTAAATAAGAGCTTGAGGGACAAATATTGCAAACTTCATGTTTTTATTCTGACTAAAGCTGGAACCTTCTGATATGTTCAGCTTATATTTCATTTAAATATATTCACAATAGCCTAGACATTTCTGCATTCAATGTGAAACATATAGAAATACAATTAAAATATAAATTGCAACTCAGCAAATTGAAATTATTTTAAATGAATTATACTTTTATTTTATTTTTGTCCTTTGAAATCAAAGTAGTTCACCTTAAACATCTTAGATAGAAAAATAAGTTGGAAAGTATACATAGAGAGTTTATCTTAAATAATAATCACTTCACAGTAATAACCTTTGTAAGAACAAGTTCTTTGTGGTGTTGAATTTGGTATTCAGTACACAACCATCCTGTCAGCGCTGCCAATGTAGACTGAAAAATGTTCAAAGGAGTTTGAAAAATATTGACAAACCCTCAACCTGTGTGTTACATGCAGATAAGAACAGCTAAATTATGTTTACTTAAATTTCTAGACCAGCATGAATTCATGAAATGGCAAGTCTTACACTACAGGCACCAAACATTTTGTTTATTCATTTTTACCCTTCTGCATTTTCTTTGATTGCATGATTACAGGCCTGGCAATACTCTGAAGATTTATTTTTTTAGATCACATTTAAAAAGAAAACTGCGGCCTTGCGGAAAGTAATGGGGTGAAAAAGATGTTATTTCAATGAGAAACTACTTGTTCATTTCAGCACTGATTTAAAGGAACCAGGGAGAAATGAAGAGTAGAGCAATGGCACTCCAGGAGTTGGTATAGGTGAAGTAAGTGATGTTTATTCAATCCAAAAACAGGTAAATAGTTGCACAGCAAATAAAGATGGATGAAAGTGAAAAACCGCAGTCACTAAGCTTGACGCGTTTCGCGCATATAGTGCTTACTCATAAGCTAGCTATAAGCTGATAAGCTGATTTAAAGGAACACTATACAGTACAGTACTACTACTACTTTCTAAAATGAATGTATTTTTGCTGTTCTGTCTGTGGTTGGTTGGTCTAACTTGTGTATTGACATATCTGATGTTAAAAAGCTAGCAACAACAACACATATTTATGCAAATTCACCAGTAAATGTAAATATATTCATAGGTTATGGTAACATTAAAATATTATTGTTAGTTAACATGTTTTAAGAACAGATGCAGGCAGTTCCATATTGTGCATCTGAAGACAAATACTATAATATATATTTAATTCAGTGGAATTCCCAAATGTAATGCTCTCATCCTTATTTATTGCTATAGCAGAAGGCCTAATTATCAGTGCTGCCATTCAAACATTGTGGATCAAGGCCAATACAATAGCATAAATTAACCTGGCAGATTACTGTTGGGAAAGGTCTTGAATACCCTTAGTATTAATCTTCTTGCAATCTTGTTGCACAGAATAGCCTTAATGGGTACAATTGAATGTCCTGGACTTAAGTATTTTTCATTCTAAATTACTAACATCATTGGTGGGACACAACCGGTAATTCCAAAGAACCTGGTAAACATGGTCCTGCCTTTTTGTATAATCCAGAAAGAGCAATGTGACCTTAATGATAATGGGGACTATTCACAAACGCACAAGCTTGTTTAGCTCATCTTTGAGAGCTCATCTTGACAACCAAACTTGGACAGATTCAAAGTCCTCCACATAGCTCCATCTGGACCTAAAAAAATGCTATTCACAAACTACATTTTCAAGGTTGAGATGTGGTAATGGCAGGCAAGATGGAAGTTCAGCAAGGTTTGTAGAGGAGGTCGCATTTGGACTTTGTCTCCAAAACCACTACTGTCATTTCTACTCCCATAGAAAATAACCGGACTCACCAGCCACAGAATAAGCAAGTTGAATGGAGAGATTTTTGCAAATAAGTCAAACTCAACCTCCCAACTTGACCGCCTTTTACTTTCAGTGAATAAAAGGAGGTCGTGTTTCGTTTAGTGAATAGATCAAGGGTGTCGAGTTGAGAGATCAAATTCAAATTGATCAGACTAGATTGCCCAAATTGGGCAGACTAGATGGACCGATTGGTTCTCATCTGCCGACACATTCTATGTTTCTAATTTTGAGACTAAGTCAAATTTGACCTATCAACTCAACTTTCTCTCACCAACTTAGAATTTTAGTGAATAGACCCAAATAAAATGTTTTTTTTTAATGCTTTTTACACTTTAAAAACTAAAAGCAAATACAGCACAATGTTATCATTTAAATAGTAATAGTTATCATAATAGTATTTTAGGTTGAAGAAAAGAAAAAAATCGATCAAGTTAAACCCTTTTTGATGGAATTTAGATGAAGCCTTCCCTTTTCCAGCCTTGTGTTTAAGAGCATTTCTGGGAAACTCCTGCCCTATGTGAGTAGAATGCTCTCCCCAGCTGTTCCCACCTCCTATAACATCCAAACCAGTACCAGCACTTTATTTAGTATTTAGAGCCTCAATTTAGAAAAGATTTCCTCTAGTCTAAAATCCCTTAAGAAATCTCACGATATCTCAATACAGAATGCACCTATAATCATGGCTGATTATATTTGTTAAGTATTCTGTGTTAAATGTGTATACGTGTATTTTAATATTATTTAGCATTTTTAATATTATATTATACTCTTCTGCCAGGGCATCCAACATGCTGCTCGTGGGCCAATGCAGCCTGCGGGAAATTGAGGTGCGGCCCACGTGAGAGCTGCAGCAGTAACCCCACCTCCAACCGCACATGTAAGCTAGACACAGTGTTCCCCGACAGAATGCTGCAGATCCTGTAGGGCACATAATCCCTCCTCTATCCTGTGAATGGCGTCATGTGCATGGGTCAGAGGGAGGAAAAAAAAACCACACCACTACAACAGGAAAGCGTGGAGAAGCAGCCACATCAGGAGCCAACAACCCTGGTAAAAAAAAAAGTATCTCTGTGTGTAAGTGTGATTCGCTGTGTATGTATAAGTGTGATTCTCTGTGTGTGTTTAAGTGTGACTCTGTGTGTGTTTGTAACTTGGATGCCCCAGCTCTACTGTAACAATGTAGTGCTCATGGATCCAGGATATAATTGAAAACAAGTGAAATCTCAATGTGTCCTTCCTGTTAAAATAACTTTTAAATAAATATGTGAGGTCATTAGGCTGTAGTATAAAGATAAACCCCTGTGTCACAGTGGTCAGATTGCCACATGGCCATTTGACCACATAGCACATCACCACATGATGCCACTATTGCCATAAACCCCCACTGTCCATGTACCAGCTTTTTTTTTTAAGCACAAACGTAGACCCAAATGCTTCATAGTAAATAATAAGTAATTTGAGGTAACCTTCTTGCTTACTAGCCAAAAAAGCCAAATTGGTAGCCTTGATCACCCCATTGGAACAAAATTGGCTGCCGAAATGTCGGCTCCTAATTTGGCTCCAAATGCGGTCATAATGATTAACATAACACACACAATACTATTGTAATGATGAGCTTAAATGTAATAATGTCGCAAAGACATTCAATATTTATATTCACTTAACATGCTGAATGTCACTGGTTTAGTGATATGAAGTGTACCTCCATCCTTCATTTGTTATGTGCATTGTTGACCTTTCTCCTTTCATGGTATTTACTGCCATATTGTTATTCTGTTTGTGTAATTGTTATTTTAGAAGGTATACACCATTTCATTATTTATCTCACACCCACTTTATTTGCAATTTAGTGCATTTGTTTTCACTATGGCCTCATTAGAGCATATTGATCCATGAAGAGGCTGCTTCTTATATTTTATCTGCATCCTTTTGAAGTGTATGTGTTCTCATGTTTATAATACTATTAGAGATTGTTTGATGTTTGCAAAAAGAAGTGCACTTTATATGCCATCCTTTTGTATATTTTACCAAACTGTTTTAAACATGTAGAGCTCATTAACACCTCGGAGTCCTAGTGGTAGGGTTAATCTTTCCATTCCATTGTACATGTTTTTCTTATGATTTACCATCATGTTACCAACATATTACATTTGTAAGCCCGGTCTCAGAGGGCTTTTGTGTTAGAGAGCCATAGATCCATGATGTGTTTGTATTTGCGGAGGGTATCTGCTATCAAATAGTGCAGCTTTTCCATATGGCGGTTATATGTTTCTAAGTTCTGTAGCTCTGATATGGTGGGCACTGTGTTAGTTTTAAATTTTCGTGCCAAAAGGGTTTTCACTGCTAATAAGACCTGCCCAATTAGAATCTTCTTGGCAGTGGGCAAGTTCCTGGGGAAAACATGCAATAAAGCTATTGCTGGGGATTTTAGTAACAAAATGTTTGTCGTCCTAAGTATTAAAGAGTAGGTAAGATTCCAGTACAATGTCAGATGTGGGCACGACCACCAAATGTGGTTTCATTGTTCCTGGATGGTTGCAGGTACGCCAGTAGAAGTTAGAGGTGGTGGGATACAGATTGGAAAGCTTGGTGGGTTCTAGGTACCATCCATATAGATTTTTTTTTGCAAGCTCAATATGACTGATGTTGTGAGAGAAGACCATTGGGTTTGTGACAGTTGGTTTCCAGTCTTTCTGAGACAGAGTGATTTGTAGTTAGTCCTCTCATGCTATCATAAAGTGGAATTTTTTAGGGATTGTTTTGGAGATCAGGGAGTGGTAGCAGAGAGAGAGAGTTTTCTTTGTTGTGCCCGAGGGTGTACAGGCTGATAGGAGAGGGTTAGGTTGATATGCAAGTAGATGGGCAGAGGATGAAGCAAGGGTATGTCTAATCTGCAGGTATTTATACAAGTCTTTAGAGGATAAATCAAATGCCTCCTGGAGATAAATCAAATGTGTCCATCCGAATACAGAAGTTGCAAGTGCAATATACCAGCATTGTAGCATTGTTGAAATGATAAGTCCAGAATCATCATTTTTAATGTTTTTAGTGCGGTTGCTGTGGAGAGTTGTTTTAGGTCCTGAAAGTCAGAAGCATAGTCATTCCAGATACTAACTTGAATTGGAATTGCTAGATAATAAAGTTATGGTTTTAAGTATTTTTGGGTTTTGCAGCCAAAGTATATCACAAATTCTATGTGGGGTAGCTTGCAAATCTTCCATGTCAACCCATGCCACTGTGCCAGGGGGTATGTGGAACATCAACATTTGGGACAAACGGGCTGCTTTATAGTAGTTAGTTAGAGAAGGTGTACCTTGTCTTCCCTTTTTTGGTGTGATTATGAGCCATTTGTTTGCTACTCTGGTGGGATTGTTTTCATGAATAAATTGTGGTATGTGTTTTTGCATGTCGTTGAGAGTGGATAGGAATGGGAAGGGTGCAAAATAAATATATTTGGCAAAACATTCATCTTTATTGTAGCTGTGTGGCCCATCCATGGGAGATAAAGTCAGGGCCATGACTGCATATCTCTTTTAGAGTTAGTCCAGATTTTGGTCAGATTGTCCTCAATTACATTCTCAGGTTGTTTGGGTAGGTAAATACCTACGCACTGAATGTTGTCCTTTCACCATTCAAAGGGGTACAGTTGTTTTAGGTTGGTTAGTTTGTGCGTTGGAATATGCATTGGTAGGGCTTGTGTTTTGGTGGTGTTGACTTTGTGATAAGATTATTCACTGTATTCCTGTAATGTATTTTGAAGTTGCGGGAGGGAGTGTCGGGTCAGTCAGTGCAATGAGAATGTCGTCAGCGATCAGTCCTAACTTAACGTCTTCCATGCTGGAGTAGGGGAAACCTTTTATCTGTGGGTGGAATCTGAGGGTTTGGGCCAATGGTTCTATAGCTAACACATATAATATAGGAGATAGCGGTCATCCCTGACACAATCTATTTGATATTGAAAAGGTGTCTGATAGGAATCCTGCAAATGAGACTCGGGCTGAGGGGCATGAATATAGGGCCATGACTGCTTTAATTGGGGGGGGGGGGGGGAGATTTGCTAGTATTTTTACATATATTTTATTATCCGTGTTGAGTAAGGATATAGGTCTAAAGTTGGGGCATACTGTGGGAGTCTTGTCAGGTTTGGGTATAGTTGTTATATGGGCTATGAGCATGGACTGTGTAAATCTCCCCACCTGCTTACATGAATTAAAAGTGGACATTAAATGTGGAGCTAAAGTTTTGCAGTATTTTTTATAATATTTGTTAGTGACTCCGTCAGGGCCAGGCACTTTGCTTTATGAGGGAGAAGTTTGGCAATTATGTCTAAGATTTCCTGTTCAGAGATTGGGTTTGTCAGATGGGAAATGTATTCGTCCTTAATTTTTGGGAGTGTGATTTTGTCTAAAAAAGTTTTTTTGTTGTGGTTGGGTGGTGGTAACATTGTCTTTTTAAATAATATAGGGAGGAGTAGTATTCTGCAAATATTTCAGGAAATTTGTCCGGATTCGTTACCTTTGTTTGATTGTGTGTTGTCGGGAACGGTATGGCTTTTTTAAAGTCGAGTTTCTTAATATGTCTTTCTAGTAGTTTACCTGCTTTGTTATTGTTAGCTTAGTATGTTTGTTTCATTCTCAGGATTTGCAGATGTATTTGATGTAACTGCATCTTGGAAATCTCTTGTTTGATGCTGTGTATTTGTTCATATGTTTGTTTTGTGGGTTAGTAAAAGTTTTTGTAGTTCTGCATTTAGGAGCAGTAATTTCCTGTTGCGTTTCTTTTTTTCATGAGATGCTACTGATATCAGTTGGCCACGGAGGGCAGCTTTATGCACTTCCCATATTGTTTCAGCTGGGAGATCTTGAGTGTCATTTGCGTCAAAGTACTCTTTCAGAGTGAGGACTAGAGTCTTGTATGTCATGTATAGTTTTGTGGAGAAATTGTTTGGCGGTGTAATTGAGTGCATGGATGGAAGCCACAGTATATTGAGAATTGTTGATAGTAAGGTTAATGTAAACAAATCTATATTTAGGGTCTCTTTTTATTGAGTCTATGTCAATGGCAAGGGAATGATGAAACCAGATTGATACTCTGGCTTTTTTGGACTTAGCCGTGACGTTATACGCAACAGGATATTGCTTAGTAGTGACTTTAGGGATTTTCCCTGAGGTGAAGTGTGTTTTCTGTGCACATATATTTAGAGCCTGTGATTGGTTTCTTGGAACAAGATGCAAAGTTGTGGGAGATTTTCAGTTCTTGTGTGTTAACAGTTAGAATTTTTAGGCACATTTTAGAGGATTAGCCCACCAGCCAACGTCAAGGCAGACCCCCCTAGGAGGGTCCTAACTCTAACCATTCACCTTGCTTATTTGAGCCTCTGGCAAAAATCTCTAATGAGACAGAAAGGGGTATTTTTTATATACACCCCTATACATTATTAACCCTTAATAAGGAACGTTGGCAGGTGGGCTCATGGCCATTGGAGGTAACTAAAAAACCTCCATTTGTTTTAAAAATACATAGGGATAAAGGAGAGAGTGCAGGTAACTTGTTTTTCTTTGGTTTTTACTATATATTGGGGCTGATGTGTACTGTAGTCGTTGCAGCTGCCCAGTGATGGGAGTGAGCGCAGGACTTTTCTTTCTGCATTTGTATCCATTTTTTGTATTACTCAGCCTTGTTACAATGCAGCCGCCCATCCCATGTGTTCCCTATTAAGGGTTAATAATGTATAGGGGTGTATATAAAAAATACCCCTTTCTGTCTCATTAGAGATTTTTGCCAGAGGCTCAAAGAAGCAAGGTGAATGGTTAGAGTTAGGACCCACCTAGGGGGGTCTGCCTTGACGTTGGCAGGTGGGCTCATCCTCTCATGGCCATTGGAGGTAACTAAAAAATCTCCATTTGTTTGAAAAATACATAGGTATAAAGGAGAGAGCGCAGGTAACTTGTTTTTCTTTGGTTTTTACTATATATTGGGGCTGAAGTGTACTGTAGTCGTTGCAGCCGCCCAGTGATGGGAGTGAGCGCAGGACTTTTCTTTCTGCATTTGTATACATTTCAGAGGATTGGTGGTTTTGCTCATTGAGACATATAGGATATGTTTTGGGTGGTGTGTTTTGTTATGCAGTGAGTACTTACAGGGATGACTGAGGAGATTTATTCAGCTGACACCACTTGGTGTCAGTAACTCGGGGTTCCTTCGCAGGGTTGTCATAGATGTTCCAGAAGACTGTTGTTGATTTGGAGGACTTTGGTCACAGGGGATTTGAGGGGAGGCAGGAAGGGGGAGACAAGTGAGAGGAGAGCGGAGAAGGGAATAAAAAGCGAAAGTTAGTACAAGGAGGAGTTTGGTGTTCACTTCTTGTGAGTGAACCGAAACTAGTGCAAATTCAAACAGTAAGTGTACTAGAGAAACAAAGACTAGCACTATTCTCATTAACAAATAAGTAGGGGGTGAATGCTGAGAGCTTTTATTTAGTGTCTCGGGAGGAGGAGGGTAGAGACTTGGGGGTAACTGTGGGGAGTGATGGCTAAGTTCAATTTGTAATCTAGAACTGTGGTAGGAATAACTTTTTTTGTCTTTTTTTGTCTCTTAAGGTAACGCCCTCAGATTACAAGTGTGTGATTGGGGCTATTCACAGTCCTAAAGTAGCTTAATATAGTGTGTGGGACAAAAAGTGGGATTCAGTACATTGTAACTTCATGGTAACCTTTCCAAGTACATGGAGTCGCTTTTGTAACCTTAGTCAGAAAAACAGGGGGAGGTTGCTCCTCTGGTTCATATTCCAGCTAGTCTATGTGGTGGGTAGGGTTGGATCTGTACCCATATTGGTATAGGAACCAAGGACAACTCTGGAAACTTTGACAAGCATAAACTGGTTAGTAATTCAAGTACAAAAAAAACCTCAAGCTCTTAGGTAAAGAACAGAAGAGATTGTACTTAGGTCAATAGGTGTTTCGTAAATATGGCTAAACTACATCATGTAACATGAAAAAGGGAAAAACAATCCTTTGGGTTTGATTTCAGCCTTTGGTGAGTGAGATATTATGGTCTATGCGAGTGCTGCAGACCATCTTTGGTGAGCCTAAGGTTCCATTGGCCTGTGATTTTCAGGTCTTCAGGCACGTGATGTCCCATTGGCATAGTAGTTTCAATCCATCTTCAGGGATATGCAAAATCGAGGTAGTCCTGTTTCTGGAGATAATAAGCTTAACTGGGAATCCCCATTTGTATTTGATCTCTGCAGCACGTAAGGCTTGGGCCACCAATTTGAAGGTCTTGCGGAGTTGCAGGGTTGAGGGTGACAGATCAGCAAAGAGATATACCTCCATAAAGGGTGCAGGCAGTGGTTGCTCCTGTCTTCTGACGTAGAATTGTGTCTCTTGGACTATTGGGAGGCGAGTTCTTCGGTTTCAGAAGCCTATGAATTCTGTCTATGATCATGTTCAGTGGGCGCATCAAAGGTTGATGTGATTTTTAAAAAACAAAAAACATTTACCGATTTAAAAGAAAAGGCATAAGAGCACCTTTTCTGAACTGCTAAATAAATGACTAATTTGTTCAGTTTGGCAAACAATGGTTTCCGATATATAAGCTTGCTATAGCTGTCTATCTTACAATTTTATATTTGTCAGGCATAGACAAATAAAATAAACTATGTTAATGATTTTGTAATATCTTCAAGCATGTCAATATTACATGTGTTCTAGAAGTGAATGAATACACACATAATTATGATAAGCTTGAATGATGCAAAATATGCACAAAAACATTTTTATTATTTAATTGAATGTTCACTAAGTACTTGGATTATTAATCATCAGGTTGTTAGCGTTACATGTTCAAGATATTAATGTTAACTGTGTCAATTATACACAGTAATTATACAGTGTACATATACTAACAAAACACATCTGAACACTACATAATGAAATGGACAATTAACATCTCCAAAAGACATTTGCTTTCATTAATTTAAGTAATAATTACAGTAAACTCATCATAGGCAATTTCTTTAATCAACTTGATTATATCATAACTGCTGTCAAGTCACCCATTAATATTAATGAAAAGCAAACAATTCCATATTGATTAATGGCTGTTAGAAAATTAGATACCTCAACAGTTTTAATAGAATCAGTTTATTTACGAGGTATTTCAGAATAGTGGTAATAATAATAATAATAATAATAATAATAATAATAATAAATACGCTATTCTATATTAAGATGCCAAAATAATATTTTTTCAGGCATTCTAAAAATGTATTTTTTTTTAAATCAAACAGATAAAATAATTTATTTTGGCTGCTAAATTAGAGCATTAGGACCAGAAATGATTAATGAATTATGACTTTAGGCTTGGATAAAATAAAGCAAAAACATGTATCATACTTTGCTGAAATTCTCAGTCCACATGGATACAAAGTTACAAGATGTTTCACTGCAAATGTGATTCTCTGGCCATATAGACCAACAGCTTGCAACCTTTAAAGCAGAACAACATAATATTAACTGTTATCATCTTTTTCCGTTACTTGAGACAGAGATAAAACATAATTTATTTGTGTACAAAAGTACCTGTTCACAGGCTACAAAATAAATAAAGGGATTGGAGGATCTTAGTTATGAAAAGAGAACAAAAAAGGTGCAATTGTGTATGCTATAAAAACAGTGTTTTAGAGTGGACATGATAACATTATATGACTATGTGCAGGGTCAATTTAAAGAGCTCTCCAATGACCTATTTGTTAACAGAAATATACCAAGAACAAGAAGAGGTCACCCCCTGAGACTGGAAGAGCAAAGATTTCATAGACAACAAAGGAAGGGATTATTTACACTAAGGACAGA
The DNA here is from genome assembly GCA_036172795.1 of Pelodytes ibericus. Lineage (NCBI taxonomy): Eukaryota > Metazoa > Chordata > Amphibia > Anura > Pelodytidae > Pelodytes > Pelodytes ibericus. Next base: position 67,088,629 of record CM069859.1, read on the forward strand.
AAAGATATGGAACTCACTGCCAAGAGAGGCGGTGCTATCAAATACAATAGATACCTTCAAAAATGGTCTAGATATATATATATATATTTTTTTTTTAGACAAACAGGACATTAAGGCTACCAATAATAGAATAAACATTACAATTTTAGATCTTATTGGTCCAAGGAGAAATCTGATTGCCTTTTGGCATCAAGAAGGATTTTTTTCCCCTAATGAGGAACATTTGAAATAGCTTCCATAGGGTTTTTTTTTATTCACTTGGATCAAAGGCAAATATGATAGGTAGAACTTGATGAACTTAGGTCTTTTTTTTTTCAACATAAATGACTATGTTACATGTCTAGATTTCTCTATGGGACAAAATAATTGTTAAATGTCTCATTCTGAATTGATTCCAGCCAGCTTGTGTGTGCCCATGTAAAATTTGGTACAGTTTTTAAGGTATAAGATAAATAACAAAACATATATCACAGTTGAGATATGATCAAAATTTAAATTATTTAAAATATAATATAAATGTAAAGGAATTCCATTTCATACCTACAGCAAACACATTCTAAATGGCCACAAAATGTACATACCTACACATTTTAACCTATTTTATGTTTTGCTCTTATCACTTGAAAAATTAATACTTGAAACGATTCTCCCCAGAGTTTTGTGAGTTATGCTATTGATTCAAATTTTTTTATTTTTTTTTTGCAAATATATGCATATGCTGGATCTAAGCATAGAACTGGAAGATGTTTTCTTATTAACCTGATGAAATTCCTTGCTAAACTGTATCACAAAAATGGGGGAGGATTGTACACTTTTACCCCTCCTTTTTCAGATTGTCTACAAATCAAAATGCTTGCTACGATTATGGTGTCAGTAAAATGAAAATAATAAATTCATGTCATTTTTGTTATTTGCATTCAATCCACTTGTTTGTTCTACGGTTTTGTTGATAAGTGTATACAATTGTATTCGGGTAAAGGTTCAACACTCTATGCTTGTTTTTATAAAGTTTAAATTAACACTTACATTTATATATTATTTTAATTAATTGAGGGGAGGATTACATAGGGAAGGGTTTTCTCTCTTATGTATAGTACTGACCATGTACATTTTTACAGAAAGGTACAAAAAAATAATATTTTTAATTTTACATATTTGTGGATGCTCAAGAAAAAAGAGTAAAAAACACTCTGTGTGATAAGTGTCATCTCTATCTAGAACTATGAGTGGTGAGTGATTGGTAATCTCACCCAATTGTGAGAATTAGGAAGCACCTGTATCTTCTATAACGCATAAAACAATATTGATTTCTGCTAAAGATATTGTTACATAAAACAAAGTCCTGTATTGGATCTTTTTTCCTCAAACTGTATGTTAGGTTACCAACTGAAAATGTCCCAGTTCTGAACAGGATCCCTTTTTGAATAATTACATCACCTTTGCTTTCCTCCAATTCAGTGGAACATCTCTAGTTGAAATTGAATCATTAAAAAAGAAATATAATGGCTTGTTAATCTTTAGTGTTAATCAAGTGTTTTATGGATCTGAGGTTAAATACCATCTAATCCAGGTTTTTTATGTATCATCAGTGTATTTGATTTTTTTTGGATTTGGGCGTTTGTGATATGATGTTGGTGAGGTTAAGGATTCATTCATTTGTGACATCTGAGCACTGTGGGCATATTCTAAAGAAAAGAACACATTGAGAACCTCTTCTTTCATATTCTGTAACCACTTTGACCTACATTTTCTGTTTTCACCATTTTTCTGTTTATATACATGAAATATGTTTTGGTATAAATCATACTTTCTCTTGCAGAATTATCTCGTTCTCCACTTTAGGTGACCTGTTTCTTTTTTTACAGATTCTGGTATATTCCTTATAATTTTTAAGTGATTCTTCTAACCCCTCTAACTGTAATTTTCTGTTTATGGATTATTAAATCTATAGCTACTTAGTGCTGCATTTAAACCCAGATGTTGGTGTTTTAACCATGTATTGTCATTAAAGGTCTACACTTTATCTGCTCAATTGTTCACGTTTTTTTTTTGCAAATTTGTGTAAATTTACATCTCTCCCAGAAATTCTTGCCTGAGGTTCTGTGCATGCCCTCTGTGCAGGTTTGATATACGCTGCACGCTGCAATATGCCCATGTGCAGTAAGTCCCCATGCGTCTGCATAATAACAGCAAACAAAGCTTCACTGCACACACAACTCTGGGTACCAGCACGCCTTTTTACAGGAACCAGCTGGTTGCCCATGGAGAAATTATAGCGATACCCATTATATAGGACTGCTGGTTAGTCATTGTCTCTATAGACTTTACATTGGCCTCAGTACAATTTTTACTGGTCTGCCAACAACAAAATGCATTTTAATGTCACAATAGTTTAGCTAATACTTCTGCTATTTTTAAGATTAAGTGGATGAAACAAGGACATCCCTGATTTTTGTAATTTTAAATTAAAATAAATTTGTGTAGTGTGAGAGACAGATAATACTTTTCAACAATGCAGAAGAATTCAGTAATCTGTGTTGGTTGACATAGGGCACACTATTTGGTCAGTATTTAGCCTGAAACACACAACAATTGTATAATTTTTTATTTTTTATTATCATTTTGTCTCATTAGGATGCCAGTAGTTTTAATACACACATTAATTTTCTGAAACAGCTGTGATAATTTATGATATGGAGTCCACAATGATCCCATCATTTGTCAATGAGCATTTCATTTTTAGCCATTTTAAAGCATTTTAGGGTTGACTGCTAATTTATTATTGCAATTGTTTACTTTAAAAATGCATTTACCAATGCCTGTAAAAAAAAGAAATGTAAAATGTTTTAACATTTAAAAATTTAAAAAAATTCTTGTCCATTTCGAAGTGTGAGTCGGCAAAACATTTAGTTATCATTTGCTAAGATTTATTTTTAAACAAAAAAATAATAAGGAAAGTTTAAATTTCATGGAATTGGTTTGGCCTTATTATAATACACTCTCCTTATTAAAATAATTTAATACAATGATGCATTTTCATACTCATTTATTTTAAGGTATAAAAGGAATATGGATTTTTGAAGACAGCATTTCACATGATATGTGTATCATATAAGATATCAGTAACTGGAGGCTGAGTATTTAACAATTTTACAGAGATTCATTCCCATATACTCAGGACTGCTTCATTGTGGTATCAAGGTAAACATAGACAGAAAAACATGTATTTAGACAATTTACACAGACAACACATTTCTAGGGAGTGGTGTGATGATGTGGAGGTGTTCTTTCTAGAAATATGGAATTGTTCATGAGCAGGGAAACTCTGATTTATTAATTTCAGTTCAAAGTTTCTCTTCTTCGGTACTAATCAGGCAGATACAATGCTATCCAAGGTGCCCATCTCTTTTTAAACCTGGCATTGTTACTCAAATGTATAGCACTTCCTTTTTCCATGTTGCATTGATATATGATCTGGTTTACTACCTTGTCCCAAGAGATATCTTTTGTTTGATTCCAATTTATAGAAATTACTATTTTAGTTTCCATTAAAATATGTATAATCCGGTATCTTTTGTTAAAGTATAGATTACTATCTTGGAAGCAGAAGAGGCCAAAGTCGGACGTGTTGACGTAATCATGTGAGCGTGTGCTACTCGCGAAGAGGAGATGGGGGTGAGGACGTTTGTGTGGATGGCGATGGTAGCAAGCTGCCAGCCGAAATTTGGCCCAACATATCATTTAGTAGCTGCGGAACCTGGTCTGTTTGGAGAACGCTGGAAGACAATTTTCTTTTTTACTCTTTTTCGCTCCACTTCCGACAATCAACACTATGTCTTAGAGGACTGCTCTTGCTATTCTAATTAATCTTAAGCCATCTCCAGTGACTGCCTGGACAACTGCTTCCTGCTAAACTAAACCGCAGCAGGTGACACTAGAGACCGGAGTGGCCGTCTACCGAGTGGCCGTCTGGAGCACAGCCGTGTGAGAGGTGGGAGACCAGCCTGAGGACCACACAACTGGAGCTGGAGCTACCGTTCAAAATACAAGTGTCTAGGGTATTGGTCATCATGAATCAATACAGAATTATAGGCTGCAGTTGGAGATGAGATAAGTAAGTCTTTCTTCTCTTTTATGACTCTTTTTTTCGGAAAGTGGGAGCCTTGTATATCTTAATTCAACTGGATGTAGGAGAAGAAATTGGTTCCCCATCGATATTTTTTTGTACATTTTTTTGAGCTAATATGATAATTCCCTAACCCGGTATTTATAGCTGAATAAGATCAGTCATACATAAAACCGTGTCTTATATATTGCTCCGCAATTAGAGAACTATGCGGATGGAAACCACTTGAACTGTTGTGCACAATTCTATACCTGTATCTGAATAACATCAGGCATATACAAAAACCGCATGCCAGATATTGCTCTACAATCAGTCACCTCTATGAATGGAAACTACTTGAGCTATTTTGTACAGTAATGGCCCAACGTAAAACTATGTCCGAACAATACTCTACAAGATGTGGCATATCTATGTGAAGAGAATTATATACATTTGTTTCCTCCCTTGACTATATCTTATGAGTACTGGCATATTGAGAGTGTGAACTGACTTGTTTTTGAATATTAAGGGGCTACCATAAGAACTCTGTTGCTAGAATATTCCAAAGTATTGGCAAAACTTGTGAAGCAAACTATGATCTCTGCTGATTACTTCTGATTTTTGTTCGAAGTCTCTTGTACAAACATAAAACCTGTCTGGCTTATAGGGTATAATCCCCAGATCACTTGTGAAGCAAACCTATTCTCTCTTTGTAATACTTCTGATCTTTGTTTGAAGTCTGTTGTACATACAGTAGTGGACATAATTATCGTGCCAGTAATTAAATAAAGCATTGTACGGCAGATTGCTGACAGGATTCAAACATACCGGTCCACGGGGAGTCGCTGGCTGAAGAGGCACGCTGAGACGGGCAATATGGAGCAGAGGAAAGGTTGAGGGCGGAAAAAGTGCACGACAAGACAGGCTGCTGGTACGGCTCTGCCTGCGTGATCGATAGCTCATGTCGCCGCAAATCAACCGGGATTGGCGAGTAGCCACGGGGGCGATGGTCAGCAACAGAACGGCAAGGAGAAGGTTCATCGCACGGCGCCCCCGCAAGAAACCCTTCGTGATGGAGACCGTTAGAGCCAAGCAGCATCTAAAGTGGTTGAGAGCCCACAGGGCTTGGACACTGGACATGTGGGAGAAGGTCATCTTCTCAGACGAGAGTAAGTTCAACATTCACGGGATGGATTTCATAACCTATGTCAGGAGACGCAGGGATGAACATCTCCTACCCAGCTGCGTAGTCTCCACCGTCAAGTTCCCGGTGTCGCAAATGATATGGGGCTGCATGAAAGCAAAGGGCACAGGAGACTTGCACATGGTAGACGGAACTGTCAAGTCATACATACGGATTTTTTCCAGATCACTGATGCCCACCATTGGGAGGTTGTTCGGGCAGCCAGAGGACTGCATCTTCCAGCACGATTTGGCTCCCTGCCACTGAGCTGGAAAGGTTAGACAGTACTTGGACCACAAAGGCATGTGCCTGCTGGATTGACCCCTCAATATTCCTGATTTGAACCCGATCGAGAACATTTGGAGAATGGTCGGACTTGCGGTGAACAGACACAAGCCGAGGACTCGGCAAGAGCTCCAAGACACCTTGTTACGGGGGTGGAAGAATGAACTGCCTATGGACTTGATCGGCCATCTGATTAGGTCCATGCCCGATAGATGCCGGGCTGTTGAAGCTGCCTACAAAATATTAAACAAAAATAAGTTAATATTTAATAAATAATTTAACGTTCACTCTGTGTTTGTCTTTTCTACAACACTGCCTGCCCCAGGGAGACAATATACACACACACCTACCTTCATTTCGCAGGGAGACTTAAGCCTCCGCACCAATGCTGAGGGAGAGGAAGGGAAGACACAGCGGGGGGGATCGGGTGGGCTTTTGGGGGACCTTCCCTCCTCGGATACAGTAGTTGTTTCTGGGGACGAGGAGGAAAGGACTTTCCATGTCCTTCACTGTTCCCTGCTGCCCACCTGCCCGACATTTAAGCCTGGGAATGGAGGCTTAAGCCCCCCCCTCCTCCTTCCCCACACCCCCCTCCGCTGGTCCGCGAGCCCCTTGGTGCCCGGTGCCACCCGGCAGGAAGCATCCGGGGCAGAGTCCTTTGCGGTTCCCTGCCGACCATCTTACAATTTTATATTTGTCAGGCATAGACAAATAAAATAAACTATGTTAATGATTTTGTAATATCTTCAAGCATGTCAATATTACATGTGTTCTAGAAGTGAATGAATACACACATAATTATGATAAGCTTGAATGATGCAAAATATGCACAAAAACATTTTTATTATTTAATTGAATGTTCACTAAGTACTTGGATTATTAATCATCAGGTTGTTAGCGTTACATGTTCAAGATATTAATGTTAACTGTGTCAATTATACACAGTAATTATACAGTGTACATATACTAACAAAACACATCTGAACACTACATAATGAAATGGACAATTAACATCTCCAAAAGACATTTGCTTTCATTAATTTAAGTAATAATTACAGTAAACTCATCATAGGCAATTTCTTTAATCAACTTGATTATATCATAACTGCTGTCAAGTCACCCATTAATATTAATGAAAAGCAAACAATTCCATATTGATTAATGGCTGTTAGAAAATTAGATACCTCAACAGTTTTAATAGAATCAGTTTATTTACGAGGTATTTCAGAATAGTGGTAATAATAATAATAATAATAATAATAATAATAAATACGCTATTCTATATTAAGATGCCAAAATAATATTTTTTCAGGCATTCTAAAAATGTATTTTTTTTTAAATCAAACAGATAAAATAATTTATTTTGGCTGCTAAATTAGAGCATTAGGACCAGAAATGATTAATGAATTATGACTTTAGGCTTGGATAAAATAAAGCAAAAACATGTATCATACTTTGCTGAAATTCTCAGTCCACATGGATACAAAGTTACAAGATGTTTCACTGCAAATGTGATTCTCTGGCCATATAGACCAACAGCTTGCAACCTTTAAAGCAGAACAACATAATATTAACTGTTATCATCTTTTTCCGTTACTTGAGACAGAGATAAAACATAATTTATTTGTGTACAAAAGTACCTGTTCACAGGCTACAAAATAAATAAAGGGATTGGAGGATCTTAGTTATGAAAAGAGAACAAAAAAGGTGCAATTGTGTATGCTATAAAAACAGTGTTTTAGAGTGGACATGATAACATTATATGACTATGTGCAGGGTCAATTTAAAGAGCTCTCCAATGACCTATTTGTTAACAGAAATATACCAAGAACAAGAAGAGGTCACCCCCTGAGACTGGAAGAGCAAAGATTTCATAGACAACAAAGGAAGGGATTATTTACACTAAGGACAGAAAAGATATGGAACTCACTGCCAAGAGAGGCGGTGCTATCAAATACAATAGATACCTTCAAAAATGGTCTAGATATATATATATATATTTTTTTTTTAGACAAACAGGACATTAAGGCTACCAATAATAGAATAAACATTACAATTTTAGATCTTATTGGTCCAAGGAGAAATCTGATTGCCTTTTGGCATCAAGAAGGATTTTTTTCCCCTAATGAGGAACATTTGAAATAGCTTCCATAGGGTTTTTTTTTATTCACTTGGATCAAAGGCAAATATGATAGGTAGAACTTGATGAACTTAGGTCTTTTTTTTTTCAACATAAATGACTATGTTACATGTCTAGATTTCTCTATGGGACAAAATAATTGTTAAATGTCTCATTCTGAATTGATTCCAGCCAGCTTGTGTGTGCCCATGTAAAATTTGGTACAGTTTTTAAGGTATAAGATAAATAACAAAACATATATCACAGTTGAGATATGATCAAAATTTAAATTATTTAAAATATAATATAAATGTAAAGGAATTCCATTTCATACCTACAGCAAACACATTCTAAATGGCCACAAAATGTACATACCTACACATTTTAACCTATTTTATGTTTTGCTCTTATCACTTGAAAAATTAATACTTGAAACGATTCTCCCCAGAGTTTTGTGAGTTATGCTATTGATTCAAATTTTTTTATTTTTTTTTTGCAAATATATGCATATGCTGGATCTAAGCATAGAACTGGAAGATGTTTTCTTATTAACCTGATGAAATTCCTTGCTAAACTGTATCACAAAAATGGGGGAGGATTGTACACTTTTACCCCTCCTTTTTCAGATTGTCTACAAATCAAAATGCTTGCTACGATTATGGTGTCAGTAAAATGAAAATAATAAATTCATGTCATTTTTGTTATTTGCATTCAATCCACTTGTTTGTTCTACGGTTTTGTTGATAAGTGTATACAATTGTATTCGGGTAAAGGTTCAACACTCTATGCTTGTTTTTATAAAGTTTAAATTAACACTTACATTTATATATTATTTTAATTAATTGAGGGGAGGATTACATAGGGAAGGGTTTTCTCTCTTATGTATAGTACTGACCATGTACATTTTTACAGAAAGGTACAAAAAAATAATATTTTTAATTTTACATATTTGTGGATGCTCAAGAAAAAAGAGTAAAAAACACTCTGTGTGATAAGTGTCATCTCTATCTAGAACTATGAGTGGTGAGTGATTGGTAATCTCACCCAATTGTGAGAATTAGGAAGCACCTGTATCTTCTATAACGCATAAAACAATATTGATTTCTGCTAAAGATATTGTTACATAAAACAAAGTCCTGTATTGGATCTTTTTTCCTCAAACTGTATGTTAGGTTACCAACTGAAAATGTCCCAGTTCTGAACAGGATCCCTTTTTGAATAATTACATCACCTTTGCTTTCCTCCAATTCAGTGGAACATCTCTAGTTGAAATTGAATCATTAAAAAAGAAATATAATGGCTTGTTAATCTTTAGTGTTAATCAAGTGTTTTATGGATCTGAGGTTAAATACCATCTAATCCAGGTTTTTTATGTATCATCAGTGTATTTGATTTTTTTTGGATTTGGGCGTTTGTGATATGATGTTGGTGAGGTTAAGGATTCATTCATTTGTGACATCTGAGCACTGTGGGCATATTCTAAAGAAAAGAACACATTGAGAACCTCTTCTTTCATATTCTGTAACCACTTTGACCTACATTTTCTGTTTTCACCATTTTTCTGTTTATATACATGAAATATGTTTTGGTATAAATCATACTTTCTCTTGCAGAATTATCTCGTTCTCCACTTTAGGTGACCTGTTTCTTTTTTTACAGATTCTGGTATATTCCTTATAATTTTTAAGTGATTCTTCTAACCCCTCTAACTGTAATTTTCTGTTTATGGATTATTAAATCTATAGCTACTTAGTGCTGCATTTAAACCCAGATGTTGGTGTTTTAACCATGTATTGTCATTAAAGGTCTACACTTTATCTGCTCAATTGTTCACGTTTTTTTTTTGCAAATTTGTGTAAATTTACATCTCTCCCAGAAATTCTTGCCTGAGGTTCTGTGCATGCCCTCTGTGCAGGTTTGATATACGCTGCACGCTGCAATATGCCCATGTGCAGTAAGTCCCCATGCGTCTGCATAATAACAGCAAACAAAGCTTCACTGCACACACAACTCTGGGTACCAGCACGCCTTTTTACAGGAACCAGCTGGTTGCCCATGGAGAAATTATAGCGATACCCATTATATAGGACTGCTGGTTAGTCATTGTCTCTATAGACTTTACATTGGCCTCAGTACAATTTTTACTGGTCTGCCAACAACAAAATGCATTTTAATGTCACAATAGTTTAGCTAATACTTCTGCTATTTTTAAGATTAAGTGGATGAAACAAGGACATCCCTGATTTTTGTAATTTTAAATTAAAATAAATTTGTGTAGTGTGAGAGACAGATAATACTTTTCAACAATGCAGAAGAATTCAGTAATCTGTGTTGGTTGACATAGGGCACACTATTTGGTCAGTATTTAGCCTGAAACACACAACAATTGTATAATTTTTTATTTTTTATTATCATTTTGTCTCATTAGGATGCCAGTAGTTTTAATACACACATTAATTTTCTGAAACAGCTGTGATAATTTATGATATGGAGTCCACAATGATCCCATCATTTGTCAATGAGCATTTCATTTTTAGCCATTTTAAAGCATTTTAGGGTTGACTGCTAATTTATTATTGCAATTGTTTACTTTAAAAATGCATTTACCAATGCCTGTAAAAAAAAGAAATGTAAAATGTTTTAACATTTAAAAATTTAAAAAAATTCTTGTCCATTTCGAAGTGTGAGTCGGCAAAACATTTAGTTATCATTTGCTAAGATTTATTTTTAAACAAAAAAATAATAAGGAAAGTTTAAATTTCATGGAATTGGTTTGGCCTTATTATAATACACTCTCCTTATTAAAATAATTTAATACAATGATGCATTTTCATACTCATTTATTTTAAGGTATAAAAGGAATATGGATTTTTGAAGACAGCATTTCACATGATATGTGTATCATATAAGATATCAGTAACTGGAGGCTGAGTATTTAACAATTTTACAGAGATTCATTCCCATATACTCAGGACTGCTTCATTGTGGTATCAAGGTAAACATAGACAGAAAAACATGTATTTAGACAATTTACACAGACAAC